>OX940927.1:22374421-23075491 GCA_954870645.1 Agrotis clavis | reverse complement strand
TCATCGATGTCGCTGGAGTTGGTTAGAATGACCTTTAATCTGGACCTTTAGTTTCACACGACACGACTCAACATTAGTATTTTCATTGCATGAATTTATAGCTCTTTCTGACTGTTTCGATTTTTGGGTCACTCCTCTACACTGAGAAAAAAGACCTTCCGAAATAGGGACGGAATAACCTGCCATGTTGACTCACACGGAAATTTTCCTGCCAGTTTCGAAGGAAAGTTTTACCTTCCACATTTTCCTTCTTATAATTTTCTTCCATATTAACCTTCCAAATTTCAAAGCAAATTCCCTTTGATTAAAATTACCTTCTAGTTTTTCCGTCTGAGTCAACACGGAAGGTATATAACGGACGGTAATGTTTTGGAAGGTAAACAAAATTATTTTTCCATCCAACAATAATTACCTTCCAGTTTTTCCGTCTGAGTCAACACGGAAGGTATATAACGGACGGTAATGTTTTGGAAGGTAAACAAAATTATTTTTCCATCCAACAATAATTACCTTCCAGTTTTTCCGTCTGAGTCAAGACGGAAGGTATATAACGGACGGTAATGTTTTGGAAGGTAAACAAAATTATTTTTCCATCCAACAATAATTACCTTCCAGTTTTTCCGTCTGAGTCAACAAAGAAGGATTTTTCCATCCAACATATTTACCTACCACTTTTTTCCGTGTGAGTCAACACAGAAGGACACAGTTTAGAAGGTAAACGAAAATCTTTTATTCCTTCCATATTTATTACCTGCCAATCCTACCTACCAAATCAGGTGGATTGACAGGGAAGGATATTGATAAATTTTCCTTCCAATTACCGAATAACCTACCTACAAAGAAGGAAAAATATGGTAGGTGGTCTGCGTTCTCCTTTCATTTCAGATGGTTTTTCCTTCCGATGCTTGTAAAAGTACGGTGGGTATACCGGAATTTCCTTCCACCTCAGATGGCATTACCGTCTGAAGTTCAGATATTAACCTTCTGATGCCTGAATTACCTACCTAATAAAGAGGAAAAGTACGGTGGGTATACCAGAATTTCTTTCCATCTCAGATGGTTTTTTAGGTCTGAAGTTCAGATTTACCTTCTGATACCTGAATTACCTACATATTCCGGAGGAAAAGTACGGTGGGTATACCAGAATTTCCCTCCATCTCAGATGGTTTTACCGTCTATAGTTCAGAGATTTACCTTCTGATACCTGAATTACCTACCTATTACGGAGGAAAAGTACGGTGGGTATACCAGAATTTCCTTCCATCTCAGATGGTTTTACCGTCTGAAGTTCAGAGATTTACCTTCCGATACCTGAATTACCTACCTAATAAAGAGGAAAAGTACGGTGGGTATACCAGAATTTCCCTCCATCTCAGATGGTTTTACCGTCTAAAGTTCAGAGATTTACCTTCGGATACCTGAATTACCTACCTATTACGGAGGAAAAGTACGGTGGGTATACCAGAATTTCCTTCCATCTCAGATGGTTTTACCGTCTGAAGTTCAGAGATTTACCTTCTGATACCTGAATTACCTACCTATTACGGAGGAAAAGTACAGTGGGTATGCCAGAATTTCCTTCCATCTCAGATGGTTTTACCGTCTGAAGTTCAGAGATTTACCTTCTGATACCTGAATTACCTACCTAATAAAGAGGAAAAGTACGGTGGGTATACCAGAATTTCCCTCCATCTCAGATGGTTTTACCGTCTAAAGTTCAGAGAATTACCTTCGGATACCTGAATTACCTACCTATTACGGAGGAAAAGTACGGTGGGTATACCAGAATTTCCTTCCATCTCAGATGGTTTTACCGTCTGAAGTTCAGAGATTTACCTTCTGATATCTGAATTACCTACCTATTACGGAGGAAAAGTACGGTGGGTGTATCAGAATTTCCCTCAATCTTAGATGGTTTTACCGTCTGAAGTTCAGAGATTTACCTACTGATATCTGAATTACCTACCTACGACGGAGGAAAAGTACGGTGGGTATACCAGAATTTCCCTCTATCTCAGATGGTTTTACCGTCTGAAGTTCAGAGATTTACCTTCTGATTCCTGAATTACCTACCTATTACGGAGGAAAAGTACGGTTGGTATACCAGAATTTCCTTCCATCTCAGATGGTGTTACCGTCTGAAGTTCAGAGATTTACCTTCTGATACCTGAATTACCTACCTATTACAGAGGAAAAGTATGGTGTGTATGGGTTACATCTGAGATGGAAAAAAAATGCTAATGCACCCCAGTATAAATACTTTTCCTCTCGGTCATAGGTAGATAATTCAGGCATCAGAAACCAAATCTTCAAGCTTCAGACAGTACAACCATCTGAGATGGAGGAGAAGTGAACTTTTCCTCGGTCGTAGGTAGGTAATTCAGGAATCGGGAACCAAATCTTCAAACTTCAGACATTTCTTTCATCGCAAGGTATTGAGGTCTTGAACGGGAAAACTCAGGTATTTATCCTCGTCGTAGATAGGTAATTCAAGCTACTTTCAGCCTTTAATCTCCGAGTTGAGACAGCAAAACCTTCTGAAATTAAGGAACATGAAGATTAATAAAACACAGATATCGAAAAAATATAGATCAAATATATTGAATTAAAGTACTACCTGATTAATATTACATAATGAAACCAAAAATTAGATAAATTAATTAATCAAACACAAATAACTTCAAATACAAACACTCAATAACTATTAGACAGACAGTAATGCAACAAAAACTCTGCTCGAGTACAAAGTTTATAAAACTATCAAATTTGTTTATTCTGAATAAAAATTCAATATTCAACTATATTTTACTAGGTATTTTATGAATAAAATAGTTCTTTTTGGTTCAAGCAGGTGTTGATTGTTGCACACTGTAACAATATGGTTAATTTTATGCAAATAAATTATTCTTATTATTCTTATTCTTAAAAAAAAAGCATATTATCACAAGATTTTTTTTTTTTTGTACTTTTGTTATACCAACGCAAATAGCATAAAGAATAAACTTGGAGAACTCAAAAATACTTTTTTTGGGTCAATTATTATCACGTGAGTGTTTAAAGTTAGAGAGTTTTAATTGAAAATAAGAAAGTTAAAAAAAAATGCCAGGCCCAAGACAACTATACTTTAACTAAATTTCAAAAAAAGTGTCTGATAATATTATTAATCAACCAAATAAACACAAAGACACATCACATAGGTAATAGGTAGGTTACCTAACTATTCAAAATACACTCACCGGCACGGAATCTTGGCCAAGCGCGTATTTCGCGATAACAAGAGTTTTAAGTGTTTCTTATGATTATTTATGATGAAGAGTGATCTAAAAAATGTTTACCCTTAGTTCAAGAGGGTAATTTATCATGTTTGAGTGCAATATGACGTTATTTTTAAGTTTTAGTTGAACCCGGTCATCTGAGCGACTAAGTTGCTGTTTTAAATTTGTGTATTGTGAAAGTCTATTGTCAGGTTATTCAATTATTGTGATATCGTACTGTTACTTCAATAACTAAAGGTGATTTAAATCCAATAAAAATGCCATTAACACCATCACAGGTTGCACAAACTGTAGCGTTGATCAAACAAGGGCTGACACAGCGAGATGTTGCTGTTATGCTGAATGTACCACGTTCATCGATGCGGTTTGCGCTGAAACGATACCAGGAGACAGGCCACTACTCCCGCAGACCAGGCAACGGAGGCATCAGATGCACATCAGCCCGGGATGACCGCTTTATTGTCCTGGAAATTTTGAGAAATCGCTACCTCACCGCTGTTGAGATACGCCAGCGACTCCATTTCACAAGAGGTGTCAATGATATTGAACGTACAGTGAGAAGACGAATGGAGGAAGAGAATTTAAAAGCTCGTAGACCAGCACGCGGCCCAGATCTTCTCAGAAGTTACCGAGTAGCTCGACTTCGATTCGCACGAGAACACGTCAACTGGACCCATAAGCAGTGGGCTCGAGTACTGTTCACAGATGAGTGTCAAATCGTTTTAGGTACGAGCTCCAGATGGTCGGGAGCGAGTGTGGAAAAGAAGAGGAGAGCGATTTGAGACCTGGACCCATGCAGTGGTCATGGGTCCAGCTATCGTGTTCTCGTGAGAATCGAAGTCGAGCTACTCGGTGAATTCTGAGAAGATCTGGGACGCGTGCTGGTCTACAAACTTTTAAATTCTCTTCCTCCATTCGTCTTCTCACTGTACGTTCACTATCATTGACACCTCTTGTGAAATGGAGTCGCTGGCGTATCTCAACAGCGGTGAGGTAGCGATTTCTCAAAATTTCCAGGACAATAAAGCGGTCATCCCGGGCTGATGTGCATCTGATGCCTCCGTTGCCTGGTCTGCGGGAGTAGTGGCCTGTCTCCTGGTATCGTTTCAGCGCAAACCGCATCGATGAACGTGGTACATTCAGCATAACAGCAACTTCTCGCTGTGTCAGCCCTTGTTTGATCAACGCTACAGCTTGTGCAACCTGTGATGGTGTTAATGGCATTTTTATTGGATTTAAATCACCTTTAGTTATTGAAGTAACAGACGTACGATATCACAATTATAATTGAATAACCTGACAATAGACTTTCACAATACACAAATTTAAAACAGCAACTTAGTCGCTCAGATGACCGGGTTCAACTAAAACTTAAAAATAACGTCATATTGCACTCAAACATGATAAATTACCCTCTTGAACTAAGGGTAAACATTTTTTAGATCACCCTTCATCATAAATAATCATAGGAAACACTTAAAACTCTTGTTATCGCGAAATACGCGCTTGGCCAAGATTCCGTGCCGGTGAGTGTAAGTTCAAATACAATCAATAATAAAAAAGGTACCAAATACCAAATGAAAGTAAATATCAAAGTAAAAAACACTTCAAAGAAACCACCCGATAATTATTCATCGAACAAATAAGTCACGTACAAAAAGTTTGAATACAGTCAGTAATAATAGTTAAAGATCTAAAAAAAGTATCAAATACCAAATGCAAGTATCAAAGTAGAATATACTATAAGGTTGTTTGATTACCATACAAACTGATTTTAGTTTTATACTATTTGTTAATCTAGTTTTCTACGACTTATTAAAATAATAATATTACTATTAACTTAATATAGTTTACCGTTTATAAAGACCAATATGAAAGCTAACCACCCTTATTTCAGTGCAAAATTATACTCTTATCGCCCATAAATTGTAAAGAAAGTACTTAACTGATAATTATTTATCAAACAAACACAAAGAAATCAAACCACTTTTCAAATACAGTCATAGTTAAGACAGTATGCAGCAAAAACCCTTACTATTAGAATTAATTAATATCATTTGTCTATAAGAAAGAGGCTTAATTAATAGAAAGAATTTCTTACAATGACATACCACCAGCCATGAGGGGGTAATTTTGTCAGAACATTCGGTTTTAAAAAACCTAGATCGTTGTAAGAAAAATACTTTTTAACGTTCGTCTTACTGACACAATAAGCACAAACGTGAAAATCATAAAAAAGTGTATCAAATGCCAGACCCCCAAAAATTACTTGCTTCGTATTATCATCATAATATATGTCAGAAATTTGTACAAAACCCGGTTCGCCACTGCTCATATCAATATCTAATGTTAAGATTTGGTTAGGTGTGTATCTAATACCATTAAGGGTAATATTGTTCATAGAAAAAATTTTCGAGTTAGGTGCTATTAGGAACTGGCTGGATAAAATTCCGTATGTCACAACGTCACAGTGTTTATGGCAAGTAGTAGGTTCTACATCGGAGACAATTTCATTTTTCAGAAATAAGTGATTCAATTGCAGCTGTTGTTTAATAGCAAGAGTTTTAGGCAAATTGATTCTGTTACATGATGCTCTTGCACAAATTTTTGAAGTTCTATGCTTAGCCTCATATCTCATGGACCACAAATTATGAAGAGGGCCTAATTTTTCCATGACGCCTGCGTAATGTAATAAATGATGAAATTTAGGTTTTAAATGCGAGTTACTCAGTAAAATATACAACTTGTTGAAATCGTTCACTGTAACTCTAATTTCATCACAAATTTCTGGATAAACAGCTTCGGTCATGGACAAGTCTAAAAGTTTTCGGAGTAGCAAATAAAGCGTCCAATGTTGGTCTTCATATGGGACTTTATGAGAAACAAAACATGGAAAGTATCTGATAAAATTATAAGCTTCCATAGCAGACATTTTCCACTTCACAATGTGTCCAGATTCTTTACATAACTGTGGTGGTTTGCAGTTCGAGTCTGGACCATATTTAAAAAAAGCTATTCGATTGTTTAATTCCTCTAAAGTGATGTATTTTTTATATAGTAAACCCTTCAGTACGTCTTTCATTGCATAACGTACCACGCCTTCTAATATGTCATGCATAAGATCTACAGATGCTTGCTTAAACATGTCAAAACCTTCTACTTGTTTCCACAGAGATTCTTCTTTTATACCAGTTTCACTAGGATTTTGTAGATTTAAATCTGATACATAGTTACTTTCATTTCGAAGTAAGGATAGTTCCTCACTGCACATTGTTTTTATTTCAGTTTTATGAGTTCGACAGAATCGGCAAGGATAATTAGCTGTGAAATTTTCTACGAATCCTAAAATAGAATGCAGGCCAAGGTTGTCGCCAATTAAAGATGCTAATTGAAATTTAATACGACCTTGAAAATATTCTGGAATATTTATATCAATACCAGTATCAGCCAAGAAATTTAATTCATCAATTACTTTATGAAAACAATTAAAATTGCCACCATACCGTGTTCGATCTGACGAATAAAATAGAGCGAAGAGAAAAATATATTTTAACTGTGACGCTAAATTTGGAGGTAAACACGCTATTGACGCATAAACTGCACCTAATTTATGTATGCTAGCATGTGAGCCAAGAGGATTACCAGTTTCATAGTCGTCGTAATATACAAATAGCGGAAATATCTTGACATTAGCTTCGAGCGATTGAATTTTATTCAACCAAATAGAGGTACGAACAACGTTTGTAACTACTTTTGAACGTAAGCATTGGTCAACATATTCGTCAATTGACTTTAAAACTCCTGGGATGCTAAAAAACTTACACAGAACAAAACGTAGTGGAATAAATTGACCAGTACCCAAAACATGTTTTCTTTTACCGCCAATAAGTTCAGCTCTTAATTCTGTAGTAGTTTGGTATTGCAAGGGCTCTATGAATGTTCCTAAATCTTTGAAATATTTATTCCATTTATATTCACTACAGAAATCCTTAACTGATTGAGTTACATCCAACACTCCACCTGCATTAGTTTCTTGTTCTTTTGGACAAATTAGCGGTATTACATTAGCGACGTACGATGTCATTGATTTTATAAACAATTTAACAGTACTCCTTGATACTAACGGGTCAGCTAAAAAAGAACTAACCATTAATGCAGTTTCATATACTAATAACTGTTTGTTGCTAAAAGAGACACTGATACCATCAACTTCACGATTTACTTCTAATTGCTCAATTGAACATTGCACAGGAGATTCCTCACTACGTTGATTATTATTACTGACGTAATCATTATTAATGCTTGATGGCACAAAATCATGACCTGGTGCTGATTCCAGACTACTACTACAACTATGTTGATTATTATTACTCTCAATGTGTGTAGGTAACGAGTTCTGACCAGGTACTGGCAACGATGGTTTTGAAGCAAAAGTGTATCTATTTTGGTCGGTTTTACTATTAATGTGCATCCTATTCAAATGCATTCTCAGTGTATTTAAAGAATCAAATTTTTTTTCAAAACAACCTTGTCCACATTTATAACCAGCTCCACTAGATGTTAACTTCGGCAGATTATTGCATTTGTTTTTTAAATGAATTATCAATGAATTTACTTCGGAAAATTTACTTGAGCAGTGGCCGCAACTTATCATTATTGAAATACTAAGTTCTAGTTCCTCTCGTTTTTAGATGGTCGTTTGATTGAGATGCCTAACTGTTCCGCCAATTCAGATGTTGAGCGGTGGTTCCAATCAAACTTTGTATAAATATTGTAGACCGCTTGTTGTATGAATTCCCATACGTTATGACTTTCAAGTGGATATTGTGCATGAAACGAATGAAACAGTTGAAAGCAAACTTCTACGGCCTCCAATACACTGGGAAAAGAGTATATTATTTGGTCAAGTACAATGTGCGCTTGATCAATTTCGGTCCAAGAAGTACCTACCACTAGAACAAATGGTTGTAGGTGTAGATTTTCCCATTTCAGTCTATTTTGCACATTTTTAAGGTGATCACGCATTCGAGTGATTCCGTCTTGAACGTCAGCTTCGGTATCGACTTTGAAAATAAATGAATCCAGTACATCACTTTTTGTCGGCTTCCAATGTTTATTTACTTGGTAGACTCCAGGAAACAGGAAAGGTAGCAGCAAGAGCAATCCGGTAGTTTGTTGTGTTACATTGTCACCTAAAAATGTACAAACAATGTAAAACTTAAATACAATACATAAATTCGCTCTTAGTACTATTATGGCATAACGTGACGGTACTTACTTTCAACCAAAGAAAGAAATAGTGAAACTATTTCTTTTTGTCTTTCCGCAGTTAATCTACAAAGCACTTGCAGCGCTATTTCTTTCAGAGAAGTCTTTTTCGATAGCACAAAGTCTTGCAGTTGGTTCAATGGCGGCAAATCTTTGTATAGCAATTGGAAGTCTTTTTGTATCTGCAAGAAAAAATATGCATTTGATTTTCCGGCTTCTTGGTTTCAAATGCGGACTTAAGAGGCTGTCAATGTACTTAAATATTAAATACTCACTAGAGCCGGCCCAACACTTGGTACTGCGAGTCCTTTATAAGTTTGGAAGTAATCCCACAATGTTCCCGGCGTTTCTTTCAGTTCCTTCATGCGAAAGTCATGCGTATCGACCCAGTCTTGCAGTAGGTCATTGGATGTATGCGACGGAACAAGCGTACGCAATTTCGTTAATTGGGTTTTCACGTTCGGATCAGATTCTGAAACAAAATGAAAGCATTTAAATACGAATAATTTTCATAAATGGCACGTTTAAGTTTAGTGCTTCCCATAGTTTATTCCCACTTTCTCACTTCTCATCCCCTGGCTATAATCTCAAGCAAGCAACTAACAATAACAATTTTGTAAATACCTGGAGGGCAATAGTCGGTGATACCTTCAGCTGTCCGGTGGCAGGATGCCCTAGTAACTTTTTGTGGAGTACTCTGTGGTGTTGGTAGCGAGGTCCTGTTTGTACGCAACTTTGCTGACGGATCCTTTTCCAATAGTTTCTTTCGAAGTAAACTTAGTTGCGTATACAAAGCTCCAATGGGACGTGTTTTGTTAACATGTTTTCCGCTTTTTGTTTTGTATTCTTCTATTTTAATAAAATAAAACCTGTGTGCACTTGTGCATGGGAACAGGGCTTCAAAATAACTTTTTGTCCAGAAGGTACAAATACTGGGTGCGACCTGACGTTTAGGCGGCGTAGCTTCTGAAAACAAATACTGTGCCACACTTTGTGCCACCACTTTGATTTGGCATGCATCAAGGACGCAGTCTTCCGGTAAGTTGGCGATCCTTTTCTCTTCTAGTGAACCCTTATTTAGCAAGATCCAGATCGGGTTTTTATTACGGGTTACTATTATATTTTTCTCTGTAGGTGGATTGAAACTTTCAACATTCGCTGCGTCTTCAGCAGCACGTACACATAAATCTAAGTTTTCTAAATTATGGTCGAATAATGATAATTCTGCTTCACTTATTTCTTCTGTTAGAGCACTGTCAGTGTTTGCGGTTGTAACCGAACTACTGCTGCTTTTTGTAGAGGTCCCACACCTAGACCCACCTCTACTCACAGATTGGCTAGGATGAACGCCAGCAGTCTGGAAAAATTATATGATATGAGAACTAAGCCTAATGATTCAAATTTTAAAATAAATAACTTATTAATGCCACACCACAAGTCCACAACCATGCATAGTTAAAAAAAAATGAGAATTAAATTTGAATTATTAACCCAGAGAATATTTTCTTCTACTTCTTGATCATTATCAAGCAGCCATGAAGCAAGTGCGCATGCAATTTTTTTTCGTGTTAGTAACTGTGGTATCAAGCTTTTTAAATCGTATTCTGTGATAAATTTCAGTTCCTCTACAGAAGAATATCCATTATCTGAAACAATTAATTCAAACGCCTACTCACAACCTGACCTTTCGCTCGCGTTCATTACAAACCAGCGCGGCGTACTGTGGGCTGAAATCAGCGTTTCATAGACATTCAAATCATTTTTTCGAAAGTGTCATTTTTTTTCACATGGAATGATTGAGGAGACTAATTACATGCCAAAAAATATATATTTTTCATGAATTGAGTACGTAAATGGAAGAGTGAGAATTTTTTCTTAAAAATTTGTATGGAGACAACATTAAAAAATAAGATAACTCTGCTATCGCACAATTGGCCCTAATTCCCTTCTAGGAGATTAATCTTTCGCTTTTTTTTTTTTAAATGTAGATACATTATTTATTTATTTTTTGGTTTATGTGGCAAATTTGTTGGACCAATTTGGCTTAATATCAGAACAATTAACTTCAACAGTTTTATCAAAAAAAAAAAAAATTTTCAGATGTATCAATTTTGATGGACCAGTTTGGATTTAAGTCTAGAACCCAAATAATTATTAAGAAGACACAAAAAAGTGGTATTTCTAAAAAAAAAGGTATTAATTAATTTAGCGCAAAGAATAATACAGAACCCTCAAAATAAATAAACAAAAATGAGATTTATTTTTTATTTTATTTTTATTATATAATGCAATCTATCTGGCGATATTCAGCATTAGGTCGGTATTTGTAGGTTTAAGGCTTGTGCGAGATTGTTCATCAACAATGTCGCTTTTCCATAATAATCATACTACATAATATATTATTTACAGCAGTAGATCTTGTAAAATAAAAAATGAGATGAAAATAGTTTAGTTAGAGTTTCATAAACATCTACACACACACACCACATACAGACACACACACACACACATCTTTTTTTTATTTAGGTATTTTTAATCATTCTAATTGTAAAACGGTCTGAACATTGTTATTTTAGATTTGTAAGGGAAGTTGCGAGGTAACTCCAACACAAGTGCTCTTGTAACTTACCGGAGCTGTTTCAATTTTATATAAGTTTAAGCAATGTCTACATTTTTATTTATCTAGCTTGGGACTAGATGGCGTTGTGTGATAGTTGTGGAATATTTATTTATTTTTATTATACAAAATACAACAAGAGTTACAACAAAAGTAATTAGTTCATCAGTAAGACCTACGATGAATGCAAAAAAAGATATTTTTTCGAAGAAACATTAACTCTGCTGGAGCTACCTGAATCTGATTCTTCTGTCTTAGAGGTTGGAAACGTTTCCCAGATAGAATCGGACTCTGAGTTAGACTAAGATAATGATATTGATGACTGATGAACCAATTACATTTGTTCTAACTCTTGTGGTATTTTTTTCCATGTGAAAAAAAATGACACTTTCGAAAAAATGATTTGAATGTCTATGAAACGCTGATTTCAGCCCACAGTGCGGCGCTTAGTTAGTTTGTTATTTTCAAAACGTCCAAATCCAATTTTTTTACGGAGACTTTTACTTACATAAACAAGGTGTATTGACCACTACCGAAAATTTCAAGGGGTGTAAGTAAAGTACCCAATTACCCATTAACATAAAGCTTTGCTTTGACATACTAACATAGCCTGTAAGTTTACTAACACAAATGGACCACAAAGTTGTCTGATTTAATAAATAAATAATAATAAACAGTTTTTTCTATGGAACCAACACTATAATCATGAAAATCAAAACAGCTGTTTCATTTATTTAATTACAATGGTTTATAACCAATTACTGTAATTAAATTATACAAATAAAAGAGACAATAATTATAATACATGTTAAAATATACAAAATAACAATGTATTAATTTAACTGGAAACATAAATAAACCAAGGTTAACAACACTTTCATAAATTCCTCTCACAGTACTTCTGACATACCAATAAAATCTTCGTCCATCCATCCACAAACAGATCGTCTGTTGGATTTGGAAATCATTATCATCATCATTAATTATTATCAGACTGATCATGAAGCGCAGTCAGTGTGTTTCATACATTATTATTGGCCAAGAAGTTTTTAATTTTGGTATGAAACAGCTGTTTTATTTTTAGATTTCTGGGATGGTCTTAATACACCTTGTTAGTGGAAACTGAATTGTTAACATTGTAGGCAAGATCTTAAATCAAAATCTAAGAAAACTGGCCAAGTGCAGCATACATATTATAACACATCTAGTCTAAAACAAAAATTAGTGACACTCCAGGAGTGCCGACAAAAAGGAAATAAAAAGGCAGTGGCACTCTGGGAGTGCCGACAGAAGTGAAAACAAAAAAGAAACCCTATCCTCTCCTCAACTTTTGGCCAAGTTTGAAGATCATTACCGAAGAAGAGTCGGTTATAGGTTACTGTTACAGGTTACCGTTAAAAGTTTATAGGTTTTTGCCCATCTCAAAAAATGCTTTCAAAGTGCCGAGCCTGCCTAAAGAAGTTTTTACTTTAAAAAATATACATAACAACACACCCACACCCAACAAAAACATGGTAGTGACATAACATAATCCACCCACACTCAACAAAAACATGGTAGTGACTTCACACTCTAGTACTGATACCACAACACCCAACACAAATACCTGGAGATCTTGGTGTATTATCGTATAGAACGTTCATCATGGATTGTTTTGTCCAGCAGTGCCAGTCGACTTTTTAGGGCTAAAAGATGATTATCAGATTTATACATAGCTAACTGTACCCGGCATGTGTTGCAATGCCACGTAAAGTATAAAGAAATACAGGGCGAGGTTCAGACAACAACCAGAAAAAATTAAGGACTGTATCACCAGAGGTTAACCGATAAATTCCTCAAATAGGTACAATCTTAAAATTTACTTCAAACTGACACTATAAAAAAAATGTACTTTCCTATTACTTACATTGTATTTTGTATGGGGCACCATAGTCTTTGGGTGAAGCAATTCAGATTATCTAATTGAATTTTTAGGTGTGGTAAAAACTATTTTGATGTTATAATGGTAGGTACAAAATGCTTACCAAGGAAGCTTTTTACAGTTTCATCAGCTGCCCCAAGCTGTCGGAGCACTGCCTGAAGCTCCTGTGCTCCTGAAGCTCCTGAGGTGCTGGGAGCGGGGGACTCCATTCCCAAATCTCCTCCCACCCAACTCAGATTTTCAAGCTGCAAATATTAACTAGTTATAGTTGGTTTCATTAGCACCATTACTTTCTTGATATTAGCTTCTATGGCTTCAATGCAGAACCAACCAAAGTTATCCATTGCCTTACAGGTACGATGCCCTGGCACCTCCTCCAAACCGAAACAGCAACGCTGGTTGGCGGCAGAAAATAGAATGGTGGTAGTAATTCCCCGGACGAGCCCTTCACAAAAAGGATCTATAAACTCTTCACAAAGAAAGCGAAAGAACTCTACTACTAGTTATACCTACACCTACAAAAATATTTGGTTAAATCGATCGATATAATAAACCAATAGGTGGTTACCTAGTTACCTACCAACAAGAAATTATTATTTTTTCGTGTAGGAAGTTAGATGCATACCTAACTACCTGCGGCAATGTAGGCAAGGTGATTAGAAACTAGTAGGTACATTAGTCGAAACAATTCAGCAATGCAAGTTTGCATGCCGGCCATTTGCAATGCAAACGAGCGAACACCGACATCTTTTATTCTGAACAATAACCTCGTTGCCCGGAATGAATATGGAATACGTAAATAGATCACTTACCACTTTGCTCTGGTTTTTATCACCAAAGAAAATTATTATCCATAAAACACACAATGAAGTAGGTACAACACACGACCTCCTCTGGGAACGGGATCTCAACACGACGCACACGCACTCAACCACCACTCAACCCGAAAGCCCGAAATGAAAAGAAAGTTTCAAGAGATATACTCGGACGCTCTACAGACAGTGTCATCAATGATCAGGGTTGCCAGATGCTATTTTACGATTTCCCCCAAACTGATTTTTAAATTTCCCCAAAATGATAAGTTAAAAAAAAAACCCAATCGATAATTACAGAAAAAAACCGAATACAAAATAAAATTATTTTTATTCGTTTATTTACAGACGAAATACCAGAGGAAAATGAGACTGATATTTTGTACTATTTAGGTTTGTTGTACTATCTAAGTTTCATTAAAAATATTTTGTACTTCTTCAGTCTCATTTTCTTTTGTTTGTTGTAGGTACACATTTTCGGAATTAAATAAATTTAGCATTTTTTTGGTTGGTTCAAACTTTCTGCACCCGCCGCGGTTTACTAAGACACTTCTCACTCTAATAATAATTATTATGGTCTACGGTTTTCGTGAGCATTCTGTTTGGAGTTTATTTTTGATAATATTCATCACCGTACTCCGCGCACACACTCTGCGTTTCTTGGCACTTTCAATGGCGCACTAATTGAGATCGCTAGTACTTAATCCTAAATAAAGTACAATAAACATTAAAAAAAACGTGTTTGACCGTTTACACACAATATCAGATAAATCCGGTTTGGCGATGCGCGATGGTGAGAGGTTTTATTCGATTGTTTCGATTGTTCGAACATCTCGATGGTTCTCGATTGTTTCGACTAGGACTCGAGTCCGACTCGGTCTGATAGTGCGAATGGCGCATGGCGCGTTCATTCGAGAGTTGTTCCTCGATGGTTTAAAATTTTGCGAGTTCTTGACTTGCGTTGTAATTGCGAATACAAACTAATTCTTTCAACAAAAGCAATCGAAAATAATCAATACCGCGACGGAAATAAAATGTAAGTAGTTAACTTACGTACGAAAAATAGGTAGAAGGAATCGTGAAAATAAATAAAACATATCGAGGTTTCTTATTGAATCTGTTTTTTACTAATTAGATATGCAGGTAGCATAGTTTTTTAATCTTAATAATTATCTACCTATTTAAATTTATAGGTAAAAATTAACATGCACCTCGGCTCGATGAATGCAATTTACTGACCTTGGCGACCAAGCGAGACTCGGTGAGTGAGTGACTGATTCGAACAATCGAAATCTAGCGGTCGATTCCATTGACTCGAAACAATCGAAAAACCTCTCGATTGTTTTGTAGAACGGCGAGTCGATGGTTGACTCGATGGTTTATTTTAACGACTCCGATTCTTTCGATTGTTAAAACATCTCGGAATCGCCCATCGCTAATCCGGTTAGTACCTACTTGGTAAAATACCGGTCAAGCCTAATTGGAGCATAGCTTTTTTGCCCCCCCCATAAGTACCCCAAATTTGGAAAGTATCGAACTCCCTTTGTCCTAAATATCCAAATCTTAGTATTGTAGGTATCAACTACCTAGCTCCACTGGTAGCTGATACAATCCAAATATGGAATGTCCACCAATATTTATTTTATTTGTTTGTTAAAACCAATAGGTAAGTAATCCTTCATAAAAATGTGTGTGTGTGTGTGTGTGTATGTTCTTTGTTTGTAAGCAGGTAGGTATATTTGGTTGGCATCCTGAAATAACACAAAATATACTTTTTAGTTTAGAAGATCATGTCAACGAATCAGCCGATGAACTGATGAAACCCTAGCTAATAAAATATACAAATAAAAAAAAAATATTTTGGATAAAGTTATGGTAACATGCTGTTTTGTTTTTGAATTCTTATCTTTCAATGTAAATGGAGTGTTGTTTGTCATTTGAAAGCTACGACAATCCATTACGCACAGTAAAAATAAACAGTCAGAGCAAAAACTGGCATTAAATCAAAGACGAAGAAAAAACTGTACCTATGCGTGTGTGAATACGGCACACGCATATAGTTTTTGCTGCATTGACATTGAAAGATAAGAATTCGAAAACTAAACAGCATGTCTACATCGGTCGCGCAAGCTGTACGGTTTCATCAACCCGCCACCGTCAACATGTTGTTTTACTATACCTACATAATTATTTAAAGTATTATTATTACAAATCAACGACTAATGCCTGGAAAAGTTTACAAGATATCTGCTTCTGTCATCATGAATATAAATCCGCTCGTGGCCTCTTGAGGTTTTCAGACACTGCGTAGAAAAATGAAAAAATCCTTTTCTAACATTTATTCTGATGATTAGTAAATGTAATGTGTCAAGAAAATCAGTATTTTGATTGGTTTATTTGCCCTGTGTAGGTCGGTATTTTTCGGTATTTTTTGAGCTTCCCCGGTATTTTCGTTAAGTTTAATCTGGTCACACTGCTCATAGCCTCATACGCCTTCGTCCACAATAAAAAGGAACCGTGGAAGGTATTTCTTGAAATTTCCTATCAGTAATCCGTCCAAAATATAATTATAGAGGTACTCAATTCTATATCTATAAAAATTAAAGTCAGCTGCACCTGCATGTATTGACCATGCCTTTCTGCTGGGTTTATTAGGCCGACTCAGATTTTTGTTTATGGTCTAGGCTAGGGGCCGATGAGGCTGTGAGGAGGATGGTAAAGTAGGTATAAGTACCTACCAGCCTACTTCATCTAAAATCCTGTCCCACCTAGGCACTAGGTTAGGTATTATAGTAGGTATAGGTATAACATCCCGCTTTTGTTTTTATGCTTTTGTTTTCTCAATTATTAAGATCTCATGCAAGGGTTAAATTAAAAACTAAGTAAATACTTATGTACCTACTTACATGAAGAGTTATTAATCACATTAATCAGATAAGAAAATTAAAATTAATACAACTTGGTATCTTTGCTCGTGGCTAAATAACAACAGCCGCTGGGGTCAATCTTTAGGTTAAGCCGTGCTTGCCTAGGTTGGTCTGTGGATGGGTGACCGCCTATTACATACCGAGTATCTTCCGTGCCTCGGAAAGCACGCTAAGCCGTTGGTCCCGGCTGTTATCTGTAGATCTATGACAGACGTTACAGGCAGTAAGTGGCCCAAAAAGTCTGACAACCAATCTTACCAAGGGGTATCGTATTAAGTAACCAAGTAAGGAAGTAACCAAGTTACACCAGCCGAACTGTAGTACTTAAATATGTACCTAATTAGGTCAAATATTGTAAGCAATTACAAACACTTCTAATCCAATTGAAGTTGGATTTGTAAATGCTATTAGTATTAGCTCCAGGTAGAGGGACTCATTAACGGTCAACAGCACAGGCACGAAATTTTGTGTAGAACACATTCTATTCGGATAGATACCTTCCTACATAGGGTAATTAGATAGGTTTAAATCTGTTTTAAGTTTGAGCATGACATAGCTACTGCACTACACTTGGCTCTATACTTTATTAGTATGTACTATAATCAAAGATTGCCACATGACATAATTATTGTATTGTTACCTACCTACAAATCTGCCCAAAACTACTTATCCAAGTCCGGTACCTGTCTTTCCTATTATGTAGGTAACTACTAGCGGCCACCCACGGCTTTGCTAACATGAAAATTTAAGGCATTTTCCCGTTTTGGATGTATTAATTTTTTGCCTGTTCCTATTATTTTTTAAATCAAACACAAGAAAACTTAGTTAAGAGTTAGAGCTCAGCTATGTAGGTACTCGATTTTTTTGCAAAGATCCTGCGTGGCAGTGGTGATTGCTAACCTAACAATATAAGGCGCAATCATTTTTTGAATTCCTTATGATTTGACATCATAATGAAATCCTACTAACTTTAAAAGAATTACCTTCCGCTCAATCCTTTTATTTCAGTAGAATAAAGAATTCTTCTAATTTGGAATCGACATTCCTTCTAAAATTACCAACTAGAATGAAATCCTACTAATTTGCACCTTACACTCCATCCAACTTTGAGGGAAATTCAATCCAAACCGTTTTTTAATATTGAGGAAGATAAAAAATTACCGTTAAGCTTTTTATTTACACAAATAAACTTACGATTAATACAAGTGTTTACAAAATGTACAAAATACAAAAGAAACAGTTGAGCTACTTATCTGCAGACCGTTGCAAACGATCTAGAGATAGCTCAACTAATTCAAATCAGTGCCCAACGGAAGCGCTAATGTGCACTTTTTAAGGAGTGCAAATTCCTTAGTTACTGACCCCACTGAAATCTTAATAAGTCCTTTAAAACTCTAAACAGACTATTTATACCTACTCTGAAAAAAGTTTCTTCACAAAAACATACATTTGAACAAACTAACTTACAACTTTGAAAGAGATTCCTTCCAAAAAGACCTTTTACTGCAGAAGGACTAAAAATACTTTGTGATTTGGATTGAACATTCCAAAAAAATTAACAACTATAATTGGAATCGATCAAATAGGATTTTACACATTTCTTCTAAATCTGATCGAAATATTTACATTAAAAACATTTCCTTCTCAAAAACTAATTTAAACAAACTCCTTCTAATTTCGAAGAAAATTCATACCAAGTAGTGCTTCTTTTTGATGAGAAGTAAGTGATGAGAAATAAGTTTGAGTATAAAATTACTGCCTACTCCAAATTACCAACCGTAATTGAAATCTTACTAAATAAGAAGGATTTCAAGTGGAAGGTATGATGGAATTCCTACCAAAAGATAAACTTCTAGGAAATCCCTTCTCAAAAATCTACAAATTATTCCTTCCAAATAAATCCCAACTAAATAGTCCTACTATTTTGATTGGAGAAAAGATCCCTATGATTTAGAGTGGAAATACCTGCGACAATTATCAACCAAAATTAAAGTTACTACCTAATTAGAAGGATTAAACATGGAAGGTACAATTGAATTCCTTCCGATAGTTAAACTGAAAAGGGGAGTCCTTCTAATAACCCATATTTTATTCCTTCTAAACGAACTTCACAAAATTTTGAAGGAAACTCCTACCTAAGTATGAGACGGTTTTTCCTACAAAATAAATTCCTTCTCAATATCTGTTCTAATTCAGTTGGTAAAAACGTGTTCCCCATTTTGGAGAATTCAGAAGGGAATTCCATCTCAAAAATCCACACAAATTAATCCTTTCAAATGGATTCCTTTCACATAGTCCTTCTAATCTGATGGGAAAAGTTACAAAATAAAAACTACTACCTGAAATTACCGAACGTTATTGAAATCCTACTAAACAAGAAGGATTTCGATTGGAAGGTATGATGGAGTTCCTACCAAAAGCTTAACTTCAAGGAAATTCCTTCTCAAAAATCTACAAATTATACCTTTCAAATTTATTCCTCCCAAATAATCCTACTATTTTGGTCGAAGTAAAGATCTATTTGATCATGAGTGGAAATACATACGAGAATTACCATCCAAAATTTAAATTCAACTGACTTAGAAGGATTAAACATGGAAGGTACAATTGAATTCCTTCCGATAGTTAAACTGAAAAGGGGAGTCCTTCTAATAACCCATATTTTATTCCTTCTAAACGAACTTCACAAAATTTTGAAGGAAACTCCTACCTAAGTATGAGACGGTTTTTCCTACAAAATAAATTCCTTCTCAATATCTGTTCTAATTCAGTTGGTAAAAACGCGTTCCCCATTTTGGAGAATTCAGAAGGAAATTCCATCTCAAAAATCCACACAAATTAATCCTTTCAAATGGATTCCTTTCACATAGTCCTTCTAATCTGATGGGAAAAGTTACAAAATAAAAACTACTACCTGAAATTATCGAACGTTATTGAAATCCTACTAAATAAGAAGGATTTCGATTGGAAGGTATGATGGAGTTCCTACCAAAAGCTTAACTTCAAGGAAATTCCTTCTCAAAAATCTACAAATTATACCTTTCAAATTTATTCCTCCCAAATAATCCTACTATTTTGGTCGGAGTAGAGATCTATTTGATCATGAGTGAAAATACATACGAGAATTACAATCCAAAATTTAAATTCAACTGACTTAGAAGGATTAAACATGGAAGGTACAATTGAATTCCTTCCGATAGTTAAACTGAAAAGGGGAGTCCTTCTAATAACCCATATTTTATTCCTTCTAAAAAACTTCACAAAATTTTGAAGGAAACTCCTACCTAATTATTATGAGACGGATTTTCCTACAAAATAAATTCCTTCTCAATATTTGTTCTATTTCAGTTGGAAAAAACGCGTTCCCTATTTTGGAGAATTCAGAAGGAAATTCCATCTCAAAAATCCACACAAATTAATCCTTTCAAATGGATACCTTTCACATAGTCCTTCTAATCTGATGGGAAAAGTTACAAAATAAAAACTACTACCTGAAATTACCGAACGTTATTGAAATCCTACTAAATAAGAAGGATTTCGATTGGAAGGTATGATGGAGTTCCTACCAAAAGCTTAACTTCAAGGAAATTCCTTCTCAAAAATCTACAAATTATACCTTTCAAATTTATTCCCTCCAAATAATCCTACTATTTTGGTCGGAGTAAAGATCTATTTGATCATGAGTGGAAATACCTACGAGAATTACCATCCAAAATTTAAATTCGACTGACTTAGAAGGATTAAACATGGAAGGTACAATTGAGTTCCTTCCGAAAGACAGGAGTCCTTCTAAAAATCCATATTTTATTCCTTCTCAATGAAATTCACAAAATAAAGAAGGAAATTCCTTCTAAATTATTGGACGGATTTTCCTACGAAATAAACTCCTTCGAAGTATTCGTTCTATTTAGGTTGGAAAAAAATATATATCCTTCCTTATTTTGGAGGGAAACTCGTTATCATCCATTTGGGCAGGTAAATATTAGAAGGACCCCTAGAAGGAACCTGTTTGGGAGGATAAATTCAGATGGATTCATCGGTCATTTTTCTCAGTGTACTAGTTTTACTGCCTCAGTGGCCTCAACTTTGTTTCGAAATGAAGGTCTGTGGGTGCTAACGTTACCCTTATCTGTTCTAGACATTTATGGTATTAAGGTTTATACTTATTTTTTACTAATATTTGCTCGACGGTTTCGAACGCTTGAAGTTCAGTAAATGTGTCACATGATCAAATGATCATTCTGTCAGAATAAAAAATAATATAGGTACAAATTGTTAATCAAGGCTATGAACTATCCGTGTACCTACCATTCTTTGTGCAGCCATTTTTGCGAAAAGCTGCTTAAACGAACATACCTACAATAATCTTCAAAAAAAACGTGGGAAAATGAGTCCTCACGCCCGCACGCCCTGGGTGTAGTAGAAGGGACTATCAGACGTCCTGACTAAAATTAACCATTTTGCCTTAATTGTCCTTTACATTCCAGGGTCAGGGTAATGTGTTTTTACTGACACACTGCCCTCAAGTACGATTATTACCTAATTCGAATCAGTAAAATGACATTTGTAATGAATGAAATGTACTAAACTGTCACATGAATGAAATGTGACAGTTGCACTGTCATTTTACTGACTCGAATTAATAATCGTACTTTATTAACAATAATTTTAAGATCCAAACAAACTTTCACATTAATTTGTAGTGACATACTTTAACTTTTGATCCCGGTATTACTTTCCCTGAATATTTTTTGACTTACAGGCGAACAAAGACAGGTGGCATAAAATAATCCAATTCACATTTTAGAAAAGATGTAAACGCAAATAAAACTCCAAAAATAACACCGAGTATTTTTAACATTTTCACACTCCACTCTGCGGTCTGCGAGAGAGAGACCGCGATGCACTTACAAAAATATAAAAAGAAACAGAATTTTCCACTACCAAAGTACCACTAAAAGGAGTGTCCATTTTCTTCGTACTCATTAAATTTTCACACATGGTGAAAGAATAGTTCTGTGAGGGAGAAAATGGGTATGTAATAGGAGTTACGAGTTTGAATAAAACTTGGAGGAAAGGGTAGACGGTGTTCCTAATAGACGGGCTAATGGCTCTAGGAGTATCACTTTACTTAGTATATTTTGTTTATTTATGGGAGATTTAAAGTACAGTATCATTGTAATAGAAATTACAATACAGTAGAGCGTCGATTATCCGAACTAATTGGGGGACATGGGTGTTCGGAAAAGCGGTTTTTTCGGATAATCGAACTACCATATGTTTTTTGTTTGAGATGGGTTTGCTCTTGACTCTAGTCCAGGTTAAAGGGGACAGAGAAAAAGCCTACAATGAACCGAGCTTACCCAGAAGAACCCTGTTCACTATTACTTTTTTTACGACCCAAGAAGTGAGTTGCACTACTTTGCTGTGCACATTATGAAGGAAGATTGTAAGCGCATAGTGAGAGCTAGCAGTTCGGATAAGCGGTCGTTCGGTTAACCGACGTTCGGATAATCGACGCTCTACTGTACTTATAAATCATCATTAGCCTATCATTATCTTACATAATATGTAAACTGTTTATTAATTTATATACAGAAGCTGTTGGTGTCCCTTTGTTAATAAATAAATAAATAATAATCATTAGCCTAGCCTTTTAACCGACTTCAATAAAGGAGGAGGTTCTCAATTCGTCGGAATCTTTATTCTTAAATATGTTAGGATCTGCTTCCAGTCTCCATAGAGATCTACGTCTTAGAATGACCATCTAGAGTACTTGCACAGTTTTGTCTTGAGACTGGACTGGGACTATAACACCATGTTATTGTAGCATTTTTTTTTGTCTTTTGACAATTCGTAAGCACCTGTAGCTGACCTACTTACTTAAATAAATGCAGGAATCGATTTTGTTTTAAGTCGAACCGAGTGAAGCTGAATATGAGTATTTTGATGTATTTAGAAATATATAAGTATGTTTGTCAGTTGTCTAGTACCCATAACACAAGCACTGCTTAGCTTGGGACTAGATGGCGTTGTGTGATAGTTGTGGAATATTAAAAAAAGAATTACATAGACTACTCTGGACTAACCAGTAAATGGGTAATACGAAACCCGTTGGATAGACTGGCGGTCAGGTAACTCTGAAAAAAAAATATGTCTGAAATAGAACAAACGATCCCATCAAAAACATAAATGTGAAATGAGAGCCAAAGCCAAGCATAATAGTTTGGTATTATGCCTTGGTTGTTGAATTCAACAAAAAAACAAGTGAAATCTAAATGGGTGCCAAGTTCAATGGTCAGTTCTGAAATTTATTTAAAACAACATAAAATAGATTTCTTTTTATAACTAAGGATCATACATTGTAGCCTAATTTCTGACTTGGCTATTTCTCATAAAATACGAATTATATTATAACCTTCATAATTTCTAAACCTGTAACTTCTCAGTTTTATTTTATTTTTCAGAAAATTTGGCTTGCTGGTAGGACTAACCATCGAACAATTCGTATATGAGAACTAGCCAAGCAAGAAATTAGGCTATAATATATGATCCTTAGTTATAAAAAGAAATCTATTTTATGTTGTTTTAAATAAATTTCAGAACTGACCATTGAACTTGGCACCCATTTAGATTTCACTTGTTTTTTTGTTGAATTCAACAACCAAGGCATAATACCAAACTATTATGCTTGGCTTTGGCTCTCATTTCACATTTATGTTTTTGATGGGATATCATTACTTTTTGTACATAAATAATGATCTTACACTGTTGATCGCTAAATATTGAAACAATAAATAATAATAAATCTCAGTTAATAAATGTAGGGGATGTTAGACACGTGACACCAATCGTTGCCGGCAAGAAGGGAAGTTCGATTTTTACGGACAAGGATTTAATATCAATATTTATATTTGTTCATTAATTTGCCTGTTCATATTAAATTTATTAAAAAATTCATGTTCACAAAACCTTATACTAATCGCCTGCCCATCTCAACACCGCGATTCAGGATCGTGACGTAATTGCACAACGCCATCTAGTGGGTTACGTGCAATAAATACGAAGATCAACTATTCTTAATAATAAGTACAAAGACGCGAATACGAGTACATGGATTTAAAAAATTAGGGTGTTGTTTAACATGTTATCTATTCACGTAAAGATCATAAAATCCACATTTCACAAATAGAGTTTAGGCACCAACGACGATATAATACTAGACTACGCATTGCACGATCTAACGAACAAAACTATTCTGCCAACTCGCTGAGGTACTACGTAAGCGAGGGGGGCGGGGTACTGCGTTGTGATTGGCTAACTCAAGGTCTGTTCTGTCTCAACGTATGTTTACGGCTCACAGGATTGGTCGAAATGAGACGGATATAAGACTTTTTTGCCTAATGTGTTGGCAGACATCGGTCGCCTGTTATTAGGAGTCTAGTATTATATCGTCGTTGTTAGGCACTAATGAAGCAATGCCATCTAGTGTTTCTTGAATAAATCAATCCGTCATTAAGTGCATGGTGCAGTGAGTTTCTGAAAATGATAAAAGGTGGCACTAGTGTTTGTAGAATACGGTTAGTTACGCATAATAAAAACGAAAATCAACTATATTCGTAATTATAAGTACAAAATCGAGAATTTACTTGAATTAAAAAAATTAGGGTGGTATTTAACTCGTTAATATTCACGTAAAGATCATAAAAATCTACATTTCACAAATAGAGTTTCGGCACTAATTGAGCAACGCCATCTAGTGTTCTGTTGAATAAATCAATCCTTCATTGATTTCGTGCATGGTGCAGGAGTTCCTGAATATGATAATAGATGGCGCTACTGGTTGTTGAATACGGTTGGTAACGCGTAATAAATACGAAAATCGACTATAATTCTTATTTTTAAGTACAAAAACGGGAAGATTTGCATTAAAAAAATTAAGGGTGGTATTTAACTCGATAAACATTCACGTAAAGATCTTAAAATCCACATGTAGAGATTTACAGGCACTAATTATAAGTTAAGTGAAAATTGTAGTAAAATGATAAAAAATTACCAGTTTCTGATTTTTTCCTTTGTATATACGTAATTACCTATCTGCATGCCAAATTTGAACTTTCTAGGTCATCTGGAACTGGGATATAGTTTTGATCTATAGGTCAGTCATAAAAATGACGATTTTTGGTCGTTAATAACTAAATAACCGTTAAAGATATGTTTATAAAATTTGGAACACATATCTATCTCGCCAGTCTCAATATATGTGCCAAATTTGACAAGTGTAGGTTAAATAGTTTTTGAGTTATGAGGGGCTAAAAAGTGCCTCCAAATGGTTCGTGTAATATTACACACTGTGAGCGCGCCTTGCTTTGGCTGGCCACTCTCCCGCGTGTCTAGATACCATTATCCTTGTATTAGATTCCCGTGGGATCACCTACAAGTTACAATACAAGTTATAGAAGTCGCTAGCATTTTGCTTTTAATTTTAAATAAATAATAATAATGTATAGACGCTTGCAGGTCAACCTACCCGAATCTGTCATATTTTACCAATCGAATATTAACCTTCCACGAATGTGATAAGGTTGAAAATCTATTAACGAAATTTGACAGATTGAGGAAGGTTGATTTGCTGGCGTCTGTCGTCTCTTATTCACGCCAGAGTACGCGCTAGTGTGTATATTATGTGCTTCAGTCACACACAGCTTAAAATCTACAATGCATTTTAAATTAATTAATTCCATATCCTCCCGTCCGTTATTAAATCTCCAGGAGATTTTGTGTCATTGTTTTACTATTGTTTGTTAATACCGACACATGAGCTCTTAAGAGGATCGTCTACCGAGCGCTCGTCCATACTAAAAGAGAAAACGTTTTCCTACCCCTAAGGCTGTTTGTCCACCGCCGCCGTCACCGGGCCGTCGCCGAGAACGAGATTATTTCGGGCCGAGTTTGTACGGTGACGGCCTTCGGGTGACGGATGTGCGGTGGACACGCGGCTAAGTAAATGTATTGCACCGCTATACCGCTACTTCGGCGCCGTCATCTCGTTCTCGGTGACGTGACGTTGACGGCGGCGGTGGACAAACGGCCTTAATGTTATCCTATCTCAATGATTTTTTAGAATGCTTCTGACACAGTAAAAAACTAGGTTTATAGGTTTTCTTTTTTTCAAAAGTAACTCTTAGGTGCCTGTAACTTTCAACCTATTACAAATTTTGAAAAAAAAGAAAATCTATAAACCTAGTGTTTACTGTGTCAGAAGCATTCAAAAAAAATCATTGAGATAGGATAACATTTAGGGGTAGGAAAACGTTTTCTCTTTTAGTATGGACGAGCGCTCGGTAGACGATCCTCATAGAACAGTTTATTAACGTCGTAAATTAATGGCAAAGCAAAGTAAAGCTACTTACACACTTACACAGTACCACGAAACCCATTCCCGACGTAGAAATTTCACACACAATCTGCAAGGTGATTTAGTGTACCTACAAGTATTATGTCTCAGGCCCAACCTCTCGATTTATGGAGTCGTAATCCGAACTCACCTGCAAATGTTACGTTTGGAATCTTACTGGCTAACGGTAGGCAAAATAAGTAAAATAAAATGTTGTGTTGTGCACTGGGGGCATTACAATTCACTTGTGATTTATTTTTATTTTAAATTTATCTAAATATTTATTTTATTTATTGGAAATAAAGTAAAAAATATACACAAATGGTATTTTATATTTGTATATAAATATAATTTTTTAATAATGTTTATTTGTAAATTCTTACATATGAATTGGAATGATTGATAAACAAACCAGGCATTATAATTGGTCCGGATTTATCTGCTAGAGAATGCGACTTACGTGGTATTAAGTTGGAAAGACAGTATGTTTGAACCCGCTAATCTCCGCAACTAAAAGTCAGATTTCATGTCTTTTTTTCTTTAGCTCGGCCATTTCTTGTGAATTGTTATAAAATGCTTCAAGATTCATAATTATAGTGCTATGATTCTTACGAGATCAAATGGAAAGATGTTACTCCAACCAGCGGGGTTCAGTAATTACTAAAATTCTACTGTTTAAAAGAAAGAAAAAAAATTACAATAAATCGTTTGCATTAAACGATTTATTGTATTTTTTTTATTCTTTATTGTATCTCGTAATATAAAATAATGTAGCCCAAAGACTAAAATGCAATTTATAACTGAAGTAAAAATCCAACAACGTAACTTGACATTCTTCAAAGCGGCGCTTATAACAGAATCGCTTTTACAGCAGCCATCGGATCAGAGGCGTTTAATCGTTCGGAACACTTTACGAGCAGTCGTTCTATTCACAGCCGGAGCTCCTACCGAATATTTCACCCTCACATCTCTGAAGAAAATGTGTATGTACCACGTATCTTGTAACAGCATAAACTGTAAACAATGCAAGCGCCATAGATACAGCACAGACTGTAAACTTGTAAACAGTTCAAGCGCCAAATTATATTGTTTTGTTAGCTTTTGTCGTGTCATGTAAACATAAATTTTGTCTACCAATGAACAATATTTGTGTAAATTGTGAAACTAATTCATTCTACCTCCAATCATCGCAGGTGATATTCAAAACAAAATAGCATTTTTGTTCCATTTGTCTTTGTGCCAAAATTAACAAAGTCGCGTCGCGTCGTAGGCGTGAATGTGAAACAAATTCACATAGATACCTTATTTCATTATACTCATCCAAACTTTAGCATTTATAAAAAAAAAAAATATATATATATATTTTATTTCTCTCGTAGTTATGATTGACTTACTTTACGGCTCATAAAATTTTCGACTGTATTGATAATATTTGCATGTCAATATCCCGTTTAGTTTTGTGACCTTCTACTAAACAATGTTTCGTGATGTTCGATTTGCTTAACAACTTTTTGATTACTCGTTACGTTTAGAACATTATGGGGATTCCAATTTTAATGTCGGACGTTATGTAAAATGTATTATCGATAATGATGGGTATTGGTATTGAATGAGTGGATGTCTCCGTTTTCGATCAGAGTTATATCACGCGAAAATTTGAATAAAATCCTGCGTTCTAACTAAAGTGATCAGCCGCGCGAATAGGTTTGCGAGCGTCGTTTTTATATTTTGTTACTAACTTTTTCACGCGGTTTCGGTCACCCCCGCCACTTTTGAGCACGCCTTTCATTTCTTCACCGTCTCCAGGGTCCCATCTTTGTAGCAAAATTCATTAAAATCGGGTCAGCTATTCAAATACATTTATAATAAGCAAGGATGACAGGGAAGTAAAGAAAGGAGATTGAGCAAACTACTATGGCACTCGGTTGCGCTCCTTTTTGACACAGTATAGTAGTGAAAATTGGACACAAGTAAGGGTTATTGACATACATGAAAGCAAAGTTAAATACAGATTGATATTTTGTAGGGTTTTTCCAAAAAACATTACTTACTCAGGATATTATTTGAGATTATATTAGGCGTCAAAACAATAATGAACAACATATTATATTTAAAAGATTACCATAGTATCCGTTGCCTCTCTTATTTGGCGATTAGGCAGTGGATGCGATAATAACAAAACACAGTTCACACAGCACGACACATTGTTTATTGTCCAGTAGAAATCAACGAAGACGTATAAATTCACTATAACAGCGCACTACAAAAAGAGTCCAATTGCTCGATGTGTATAAACGTGGAGGTATCCTAAAACTCTACTCGACACGAATATAAGTTTACTAGCGGAGAAAAGCAAGAAACAGTAGTTCGCAGGTAATAACGAAATCAAAACCGAACAAACACGAAAATCATGAGTTTGACTTTGATAATTGACTCTTCATGGAATAGTGTTGTGACACATCAGTCCATTACGACATCTTAACATAATCGATTATGTCTTTACTTTTATTATTAAGACCTCATTATATTGTGTTATCATAAAATAAATCATAAGAGTTTATGGAAAAACAATAATAACAGCTTCTAGGGTAGTATTTAAGGATACTAGTAGATTTTTTAATTGTTTTACGAATTTGTAGCTCTTCACTATACCGAAACAAAGATATAATAGTAAGTACTAATAATATTGAAAATAAAAACCCCACAAATGTTTGAAGTGAATTAAAGCTAAAACAAATTTAAAATAATAACAATATTTGTAGATTTGCTTAAGTGACCATACGAGTATCGCGTTCGCGTGACGTTCCTTTTGATTAAAATAATATTTTTATAACAAATATTTTCGTTTAATGAGTTTGGAGCAATTTAAATTTCGAAAGTGTAAGCATTGTCTTCACAACAGTTGCTCGAAATGCATGTGGACATGCATATCCACATTCATTTCGAGCAACTGTTGCAAGAGCAGGACAGAAGATGAAATTAAAAACGTTTTTTAGTAAAGTTTTGGTTAGAACACAGTCATATTAAAAAACGGGTACATAGCGCAGTATATCGTGGATGTAGATAATAACGTAAGAACATAGATAATAATACCAAGCAAATGTCTTTGAGCTTCCCAATACTTTACGATCGTAACCAGTTGATTTATGTCAAGATAAAATCACTTAAAACGACTGAATGGATTTTATTGAGATTTGACTGGAGTATCCTTGGTGAGAGCTACGGAATCAATACCTATTTGGTATTAAATTGAAGGAGGATTTATTTAATCTTTATTTATTTGTTCGCCTTGCCCCGGGTTGTTACTATGTTACGCTCGAGTCGGGGATCAGACACGAGTAAATATCATTTTCAAGTAAAATATCTAACTGGTGTGTACTTTTTTCTTTTGAAACCGTATATATTTTTAAGACATCTATTAATACGGTGGTACAATTGAAATGTTCGATAAGATAAATCAGAAAAAAGTAATAGTAAATAAATTAAATTGCATGGCGAACATACAATTTTGGCCAATTTTGTATATTGTGAAAGACAAAAAATGTTTCATAAAATGATATTTAGGCCTGGTAAAATCATCAAACGAGTCCTCCCACCTGGGCAGGGCGGCAGGGACTGTCAGAATCGTACTGACTAAATTCCACGGTGTGCTTCAATAGCCCTTTATGTTCCGGGGTCACGGCTTTGGCCCTCTAGAGGGGGGGGGGGGCGTCATTATGCTGACGCTCTTTGGCGCGCGTGGAACACAAAGCGCCGTCGACCCGGGCATGGTCCATGGTCGGACAGCGAGTTGCCCTTTACTCGCCGCCCGCATGCCCTCTGGTGACATGCTTCAGAAATTTTTGTACGTAGTACTTGGCCTTGACATAGTACTTGTTATTAGTCCATCGCCTTCCTCGATACACAATAGTTATTTGTTATGCAAGGCTGCAAAGTTGCTGATTTTTGGCGCGAGTACTGAATTGAAAACTGAGCGAGTGAAGGATTCTAAGATTGAACCGCGAGAGAAACGAGCGGTTCAAATATAGAATCCTGAGCGATGCGAAGTTTTCAAAGATACGAGACGCAGAAAAACTTTGCTGCCGAGTGCAACACACAACTTTTCACCTCACACAGCGAGGAAATGTAGTGGGGCGGCTCGCCTGTCAGTGTAGAAAACAATTGAATACAAGACGTGTTCGATGTTTGAACAACCCGCTCACCCGCTCACCCGCTCGGAAAGATTCTATTTCTGATTCAAAATCTGAGCGCAAAACTCCATTTTGTGCTCTAGAGCACAAAGTGTTGTTTAAAAATCGAACACGTCTTGTATTCAATTATTTTCTACACTGGCAGGTGAGCCGCCCCCGCTGCATGTCAGTGCACCAACCTATTTTTTTTTCTGAACATTAGTGTTAAGTAGTAGATGTCGTAGGTAAGTTTGAGTTTTTAAAATTCGAGAAAATCGTCTTCTACCGCCTTATATCTGTCTCTGTCTCCAACATTCACAATGGAATCCAATGAATTTGAGCATTTTTCCGCAAATTTACGTAATAATAACACACAAGTGACAAACACAAGTATTAATGTTCCAAAAAAACATTTAACTTTCAATATTAACAATTGTAGTAATTTTACTTTTAATTTCTAAAATGAATAAATAAATACATTATAGTAAATTTTTAAGCTGTTTCTCTTACACCTACCATTTCCTCGCTGTGTGAGGTGAAAAGTTGTGTGTTGCACTCGGCAGCAAAGTTTTTCTGCGTCTCGTACTTTTGAAAACTTCGCATCGCTCAGGATTCTATATTTGAACCGCTCGTTTCTCTCGCGGTTCAATCTTAGAATCCTTCGCTCTCTCAGTTTTCAATTCAAGTACTCGCGCACAAAAATCAACTTTGCAGCCTTGCATAACAAATAACTATTTCAATTCGGCATTCCCAGCCAGAGATTAGCCCGTTCAACCAAAAAAAACCTTGCCAAAAATGGGGAAAAGTAAGTTTATTATTTTATGTATGTAAGTTGTCGCTTATAGAATATCACTTTGTGAAGGCCAGACAGACCTATCAATTTCTCCGACACCCTTTGAACCACGAATACGTACAAACGTACCTATATATCCGTCTATCCAATTCCTCCCACTCCACATTTCCAAGGATACGGACGTATCCTCACATTTCACTGGCCCTATTAGACATAAAATGTCTGAAGGTGTCTACTGTTCGCGATAGCTCTATATTCTTAGCTCGCGTGACGGCAAAGGCTTTACAATCAACGTGAATCAGAGAACGGGGAAAGTTTGGTACAAGTTTATTGAAAACGTTTGCTTTTGGGAGTATGGGGTTATTGTTTATCGATTGAGAGAGAGTTATTGGTTTTACGAAAGCTGTCAAGTGTATTGTGACCTACACGCATAAAAAAAGTTTATCTTATTTGTTACGGCAGATTATAATAATTATTATGATTTCTTCTTTGTTTATAAAATAATGTGGACTTGTGAACACAAAACAGTTCAATAGCTGCTGCAAAGAAAAAAAATAAAAAAAGATCATCTTATGCTAGTGATAAAAAAACTTTTTTGATGTGTGCAGATGACGCAATTCGTAAATGTCAATTTACACATCCTTATGTAAATGAGTATGTTAGAAAATTCAACTTGAGTACCTACTGTGGTGTTTTACACGTGATTTTTACTTACTTAATCGGATTTTACAACAAGTCTATTGAAATAACAAAAAACTATGATGAAAAGTAAATCTAACTCACATCGACACACTCAGGAAAAAAAAAACTTAAGTATTTGAATGTCAATACATTCAAATAAGTTTAATTTTCTGCAAAAAAAAATTTGCTGATGTTAAGTTTAGTACGCTTGTTCGCTTTAGAACAGATTTGAATTAAGAGCTGTTCTAAAATGTTATGTATTTAAAAAACTACGAGTTACAGTGTGCGAAAGAAAAAGTGCTATTCAAGTAGTCTAGTGCCACTTCGTTCCCTCACTGGAACTACTCTGGCTTTAACACGTCATGTAAGGCCACCAGAACTCAAAAAAAATACTAACGAAAAAAATCCCTCAATCCGCCATCTTCATTTCCCACCAAAAACGTAGCTACATGTAACCCAATTTCGTGTTAAAAAGGAATAAAAATTCAAATTAACCGCTTGTTCTTTAGTTTAGCCCACGTCCTATACACGGGTGTGTTTTATGCAAAGCAACCGGCTAATTGTACCAGCTCTCTAGAATTGTGGCGATGGAGAAAGCACGCCTTTTCGACCCGACGGAACCCAAGTTTATGGGCTCGTAAAATATGGGAAATTCAGACGTTTTCGTACTACCACTGCACTCGTGGCCCGTATTGAAATTTTATTGGCAGCTTTTTTATAGATGTAGATTTTTGATGGCTGGTGGATTGATGGAAGAAATCGGTTTTGGTAATGTCGTCTTCGTTTTTTGATGTATTAGCATCATCTTACTAATATTATACATGCGAAAGTTCGCAAGGATGGATGTTTGGATGTTTGTTAGTATTTCACGCAATAATTACGGCACAAAGATAGTTTATGACCTGAATTAACACATTTTTTTAAGCGTGGTAACTTCATCAAATGAGTCCTCCTACCCAGAGCAGAGCGGGAGGGACTGTCAGACTCGTACTGACTGAAATCAACGGTGTCCTTTAGTAGCCCTTTCGTTCCGGGGTCACGGTAATTCATGAGCCCCGCGACCCCGGCAGGCGACCTGAATTAACACAAAGGATAGTTTTATCGCTATATAAAATCGTCCTCATGAGTTAATTTTCGAATTGTAGTGGGTCGCAACAGCTAATCGTTCAAAAAAATAATATTTACTGTCAGCATGTGTTATCTGAATTCTAGGCAGTAATAATAGTAAGCAGAAAAATTATTAATTTTGCGTTGGCGTGCCTACCGGTAGATGGACTGACGTCATCATAAAAGTTGCGGGCAACCCATAGATCAAGTGGTAGATGTCGTTTGGTCGTTGGTATATGACGTGTGTGAGTGGACGTCTTCTGACTGATGATGACGATGATTATTTTGTTTTCATATAAATTACTTCAAATTGTATTGTTAACTACATTTTATTCAAATTATCTACATTTTATCCATCAATCATCAATAACTGTGACAATTACATTTTAGAATAATAGGTATAATTTTAATTGCTGTAAAATACAAAACGTTAAACAGTCACATAATCAAATGACACTGTCATATTAATACCTGTAAGTTTCTAATTATGGCCTCTCGTTAAAATTCTGAATAAAATTTAATACAAGGTTCAACTGCCATAAACCGCAACAATTTATCTCAAAACTCAAAAGAATCTAACGTTAAAATACCATACAAGCTTTGGCATCAAAACTATTTCAAATTAAAATTTCAGCGAGATTAACTAAAGGAAAATGGGCAAATTCAATTTAACGCTAGTCGCCCTTTCTACAAGCATCCATTAAGGGAAGAAAAACGTCGATAACAGCAGTTAATTAATCGTTTAATTCTATAAGAGAAAAGCTATTTGAGGGCTCGTAATAGCAGCTCGTTATAGCATACAAAATGATTGAGCAGTAGTGGCCCAGTGGTATCGGCCCCAACTTACAAGTTGTAGGTCGTGGGTTTGAACCCAGACATGCGCGTTACTTTGTGTAATTTATTTCATCACCATTGCTCTCAAAACGGTGAAGGAATACATCGCGAAGAAACCGGGGCATGTCCTAGAACTTAAAATTCGAAGGCATGTGACATCTACCAACCCGCACTGGGTCCGCGTGGGGGTTTATGGACCACTCCCTCTCTCAGAGAGGAGGCCTGGTGTCCCAGCAGTGGGAACTTTGTAGGCTGATGATGATGAATGTAATGATAATATTTGTTAATTGAGAGGTGTTTGTTGAGTTTGTGTACGAGTACGTCGATGATGTTATTGTTTTCCACTCGTTTCAGATTTATAATGGCTTTCGGCATTGAAATAAATAAAATAGCGATTATGAAGTGTTCGGTTTACAGGCGAGTATTTAAAGGGTAAATTGAGTGTTTGTGCTGATGGTTGCGCTTTTATTTTAAAAGAGATGCAGAAAATTTTAGACTTTGCTTTGTAAACTTTGGAGGAACTATATGTGAGTTTGTGTTCGATTAGGGCCAACTTTACTTGATGGGCCAAAGCCTGCTGGGCCGCGGGACTATCGCTTAGCCATGGCCCCGGAACGTAAAGGGTTATTGAAGAACACCGTGGATTTTAATAGGTACAAGTCTGACAGTCCCTCCCGTCCTGCCCTGGGAGGACTTATTAGATGATTTTACCACGTAAAAAAAAACATCAGCACAAATTACACACACCAATATTTCTCCAAATCCGTGTACAGACAAACTTCATATTACACCGTAAGTCCGTTTATATTATTGCACCATCAGAAACACCCCATGAAATTGATATTAATTAATTTAAAAGCTTACCTACGGCTCGTTGCCAGGCGGCAGGTTTTACTGGATTTCCATATATTTTCTGCGCATATTAATTACGAACGGTTAACGTCTGGCGTCGAGGAGCATTAGCTTAATTCGATGTCAGATACGATTTCGATTTTATTAATTTTTCCGCTCACATGGGATTGGGGAGCTAAAGTTGCTGGATGTGGCTGGAACGTGGTATGTTTTGCTGCAAATCTCGAGTATGATGTATGTGTTGCGTACGTGCGTTATATGGTTATTTTAAATTGCAAATTCTTATGTACAGTGCCTTTTTTTTAAGTCCTTCTTTGTAGGATGGTAAAATCATCAAATTCTTCCCGCCCTGTTTGGAGTGGAAGGAACTACTGTCTTTTTAACAAAAAATCCACCCGATTCCTTCGTTACTGAAGGAGGGCAACCCCTTTGTTTTAAGATATAAGTCCTGCGACCCAGGCCACGATTAGCATCTAAGTAGTTCATTGCTATTCAGATGGTCTGAGGATGTAGCACCATCTCAATCATTTTTGTAAATAAGTAGTGTTACTGTATTCCGGATTGTACAGTATTTAAGTATTCCTTCTGTAATGTCCCACCGCTGACGATACATCGGCAGTATGACAGATTTAATAATTGCAATAGATCCTGCGAAGCGGAAGAAAAATCATACAAATATGAGTTTAGTGCAATTATTTATGAAAACTATTTTTTTTTTAATATACAAGTAAACCTGACAATGAATGATAATAATGTAGTGTCTGGTTTCCTTGAAAGTAAAATTAGCAAAGTAAATTACATAAAGTAATGAGACCGCTACCACATCCAGCGCCCATAATCCATAGAACCCACAAGGGTCGCGTGGGAGACGCACATTACGGATTCGTAGCGGTGAAATACGACGTACGGTATCAGCATGTCACAAATATTGGTGAGCGCGTGCTTTTTATTGGCGAGCACGGATGTACGGATCTACAGATCTACGGATATACGGATCTGTTGGGATGTTGCTGAGTAGGTCCCACCTGTACTGGTCGTATTTATGGTTATAATTTCTTTGTCGGGGCTTGTAAACTTTTTAGTTTTATAATTATTTTGTTGAAGGTTTTCTGAGGTTTGATAGGGTATCATGGCGATGTTCAGATTCAGAGGGCTACTGAAGGAACAGTGTGGTTTTTAGTTAGTGCGACTGAGAGTATATGTCGCTCAATCCAGGGCGGGAAAACCCATTTGGTGATGTTCCACAAAAAAAAGTAAAAGCTTTCTAAGACACCAAAGTAGGTAGCGTTTTTGATTGTACCACTCGAAAAAGGTAAGTAGTTACGTTTTGTGAGTGTACGAACTCTTCATCATAATTATATGCTGAGCCTTTTTGCGATTACATTTGGCTGATTGTAGTATAGATAATAATAATAATAATATTCCACAACTATCACACAACGCCATCTAGTCCCAAGCTAAGCAGAGCTTGTGTTATGGGTACTAGATAACTGATAAACATACTTATATATTTCTAAATACATACATATTATAGATAAATTACACCCAAACACAGAACAAATGATCATGCTCATCACACAAACATTTGTCCTGGGTGGGAATCGAACCCACGACCCCCGGCATAGCAGTCAGGGTCACTAACCACTAGACCAACAGGCCAGTCAATAGATCCCGATACAGCTAGTATTTATAATATTGTAGAAGAGAATAAACATAAAATTACATCTATTTGGCAGAAAAACTTACTAAAACTAGTTTTTATATTTTTTTAAATGTTTTGTTGTTACGTAAGAAGTTTTTACAGATTTATCTGTAAAAACTTCTTACGTAACAACAAAACATTTCACGTTTATCTTGAAAACGCCACTTCTTAAACAGCTCTTTATTATTCATATTTTTATCACAACAGTTTTCTAAGTGCAACGCTCAAAGCTACGTGCAAGAGGTACTGAAAAATATACTTTACGATTGTTCGAGCCAAGTTGATATTATCACAGTACTGTTGGCGACAAAATTAGTATGCTTTCAGGGGGTTAAAATACTCTTGAATAAAATTAACTTTTGTACGGGGTAGAATTTGATATTTATTGATTAGATTATCTGTTGTTTAAAAATGCAAAGAAATAAAAGAAAAAAGAAACATCTTTTAAACAGTGCTGTAATTTTTGACATGGGACACCAAAACTCCTTTAAAGTGATGATAGAATAATTATCATGAATTCAAAAATCTGTCGGTTGTTTTGGTTAGGCCTATAATTTAAAAAAAAAACTCCCTTCCTACTTAATTATTAAGTATTGAATAATTTATAAAAATCAAACAAAAAAATATCACACTAATAAAGTCTCTTTTTTTGTGGTAGTACTTACTAAGTAGGTAGTACCTAAGTTTTCAAAAAAAAAAAATACAAATAAATCACAGGACTTTTTATTCATAAATCCCTTCTGAAACATTGTCACCGAGTGTACAGTCTTGCTTAAGTCATTATACGTAAACACTGCAAAAGGAATACAATAATATCGCGCCAGTAATTATGTGAAATTAGTTTTTTTCAACACGCTTACATCGCCACTCGCCAAGCTACTGCCTTCACTATACCAATGAAGTTATTTTGCGTGACTATAATAAGGCCGGACTGCTAGGGATGTGCGTGTGGCTTATTAAATTTTGTATCCGAAAACTGTGGCGCGGATATTAGCCCGTTCTACTTCAATTTTAGTTATATTGAAAAACTAAATATGTATTTCTATGAGACGTTCGTTCAACATCTTACAAGTAATATTACTCAGTATTATTTAGGATTAACAGCTTAGACTAATCCTTTTTCGATATCCCTATTTCGTTACCTACGTGGTTTAAGCCCGTGTAGGTTACATATATATTATGTCGCAGAATCAACACAGAAGCACAATAATTTAGAATAACGCCATCTATTATCATGCTGCGGAATCAAAACAGAAACACAATTTGGAATCTCTATTGATTATTGTTAATTTAGAATAACGCCATCTATTATCGTTGGCGTGGAATCAAAACAGAAACGCAATTTAGAATCTCTATTGATTATTGTTAATTTAGAATAACGCCATCTATCTCTCATTGGAGTAACTATGAAGTTAGAATTGACAGATTACGTTTAAGAACGCCAAGTTATTACACTTGGGGATGCTTAGCGTGGGGAGTAATGGCAACACCCAGTGAATAGTCGAGTTGAAGTAATTGATCTAATCGATTTGGAATTTCAATCAGCTATTCAACGTTGACAGGTAGTGACGTTGACAGATATGTTGGCTAACCGGTGTGGGGTAGGCCACATGGGCGGTGACAGTTAAGTGAAGTGGACACTTTGAATCGGTCCGTCAAGCTGGGTAGACATCTTGGTTGCTCCTCCATGCTAAACTTCCCGCGTTCCTAAGTTTTTAATCAAGCGATTTCTCGGGCATCCATGATTATTTTGTATTCGGAGTGTGTTAGCAAGTCATTCAAAGTGTTAACGAAGATTTTGTGAGTGTTATTTCCGATATCGCGACCCCTCTGATAACGATTCTTCGTTATATAAAATAATATTCATACTATTAACGTACATTTACCACCATCATGGATTTTTTTAGAGTTTTAATAAAATGCTTTCACTAATATTTTTTTATCTTTCACTGTAAACATTCAACTTTTTAATCCGCATCAAAAAAATATCCGAAAAACATTTATCCGCTTATCGATAATATTTTTCCCTTCACTATGCTAATGGACGGTTAAAAAAGTAGGTATGTAACATGTTTTTATGCAAAAACGCTAATGTTGAAAGCCTTTGAGTATTAACTAGTACTCAAATATATATTAAAACTGGCCAGTTTTTGCTTTCCGGTTTCAATTAAGTGTTTGATGACTATTTTATACGTTAAATAGAGTCAATATGTGAAGTAGTAATTTATTGCTTATACTTTTCGTTTGAAAATACAAAATAATGGCCTGAATATTGAAGTAGTATCGATAGCTGTTGAGAATAAACGATGTTCTACAAAATCATCAGTTTTCAGGAGCGCGTGAAAATGTAAAATAGTTCGTACGCTTGAATATTTTTTTTTTAATATCAGTTTATGGAGCAAGGTATCTGAATTCAATTATCATGATATTATTATCTACAAGAGTAATCTTTTTGTTTATTTTTTGCTGCCGTACATATAAAAAAAAGACGTGTGGCACTCGGGGACTGCCGCGGTAAAGCTATTGCATAGCATTTTGTATCAACTTATGCAATTATAATTTTATTTATTTATTTTATTCATGCAGTATTGCTTTTTCTTTGATATTAATTCAAGTTACATTTTTAAATATTTCTTTTAAAAAAAAAGAAAAAAAAATATTATTATTCTCTTTATTTATTTTTATACACTTAAAGATTACATTTTTAAATATTTTTATAAAAAAACAAACTAAAAACATTTAAAAATATAAAAAATAGCAGTCCACCAGCACCAGGAACATTATTATTATGACGTTTATTTATTTACTATACATATTTATACATTTTTAAATATTTTAAAAAACAAACGCATAAAAAAACATTTAAAAATATAAAAATAGTAGTCCGCCGGTGTGGGAGCAGGGTCCAAGCTACCGGTGGTTAGGGTTCCAGAGACAGGAACCTCCTCACAATACGAGCCGTATCAAGAAGTACTGCCTTCTGAATCTGGCCCTTGATCCAACCCCCTAAGGAGAGCCTCGAAAGGTGTTCGTCGAGGCTCTTTGCCATCAGGCCATTGGCAGTCACGACGATCGGCACAATGATAGCCGAGCTCACATTCCACATGTCGACAACCTCGCGTGCCAGATCGAGATATTTGATTTGTTTATCTTTCTCTGCCTTCACGAGGTTCTCGTCATGCGGGATGGTAACATCGATTATCATTGCGCGGCGCGCTGATCTGTCTATCACTACTATGTCAGGCTTATTGGCGACAATAGTCCTGTCAGTAATGATAGGCAGATCCCAGTACAACGTGACATGGTCTTTCTCGAGAACTGGGTCGGGCACATACCTGTAATACGGTACTTCAGATTCCACAAGTTTGTATTTCAACGCAAGTTGCTGGTGGATGATTCTGGCTACTAGGTTGTGCCTGTGCAAGTACTCGCTGTTAGCAAGACGAGAACAACCAGAGATAATATGTCGGATGGATTCACCTGGACGATGGCATGCCCGACACACGTCAATCGTCCCATCCTTTATAATATGTCTCCGGTAGTTGTTCGTCAAGATAACTTCGTCCATAATCGCACAGACAAAACCTTCAGTTTCCCCGAAGAGGTTACCGAACCGTAGCCAGGACACGGACGCTGGAAAATCTACATCGGGCCCATGAAGAGCCCGGTAGAAGCGCCCGTGTAGCTCCTTGCTTTGCCATACTTCCTTGCGGTCTTCAGTACTGAGTACCACAGGTTTGTGCCAGTTCTCTTTAGCCATGGACAGCGGGGTGAGTCCCTTGTCCACCGTGACCACATCTCGGTGCATACCCACTTCCATTTTCAGAAAATATTCTCTGAGATTGCACACCTCGCGGTTGTGGAGGGTCTTAGCATTTAAAAAGCCTCGACCCCCGCACTTCCGCGGGATGTACAGCCTCATCACTGATGATCGTGGGTGATGCATCCGGTTTGCGGTCAACAGCGTACGGACTCGTCTATCCAAGGCGTCGAGTTCAGTTTGAGTCCATTTGAGTATGCCGAAAGAGTACATTAACACCGGCATGACCCAACCGTTGAAGGCGCGCACCTTGTTTCCGCCCGAAAGAAGGCTATTTAAAACCTTTTTCAGGCGTCCAAAGAAGCGCTCCCTCAACGATTGTTTCACGTCCGGTACAGTAATGCCTAACGCTTCCGACATACCCAAATACTTGTAAGTCTCGGATGAGGAGAGTGATCTAAGGTGTATGGAATCTGAAAGTTGAATCCCTTCAGATTCCATAATCTCCCCTCGCTTTACATGCATGACTGCACATTTGTCCACACCAAATTCCATCCTGATGGCGCTACTAAAAGTTTCAGTTACCTTTAGTAGCTCCATTAGTTGCAATTTGCTGGGGGCAAAGAGTTTCAGATCATCCATATATAGAAGGTGAGATATGACCTGACCGCCTCTCCTCAACCGATAGCCCAGACCTGAGTCCTCCAGCAATGTGCTTAGAGGATTCAGGGCTAAGCAGAACCAAAGTGGACTCAAACTGTCGCCCTGGAATATTCCCCGCTTGATCCATACAGGTTCATCGCTCGCCTGGATCTGTCGACACCCTGGATAGCGAAGGACTGTTCTCCATTGCCCCATGCATGACCCAAGGAAGGCGCGTAGAGTTGCATCTATCTTGTACAACTCCAGCACCCTCCTGAGCCACGCATGTGGCACCGAGTCGTAGGCCTTCTTATAATCTATCCAGCATGTGGACAGATCCCTGCGAGATCGACGAACCTGTTGGCTAATGGCCATGTCAATGAGGAGCAGCTCCTTAGTACCACGGGACCCGTTCCTACATCCATTTTGAGAGGCAGACATAATGGAGTTACTTTCAATATGTGTATTAATTTTCACTCTCAAAATGGACGTAAGAAGTTTATAGACCGTCGGCAAACAAGTGATCGGTCTATAGTTCTTGGGTTCCGTGGTACTACCTGATTTATGGAGCAGGTGGGTAACACCAGTTGTTAGAAACTGGGGTAGCGACCCAGACTCTAAGGATGACTGGAATTGAGATGCCAGGCAAGTGTGTGAACTACTCAACCATTTGAGCCAAAAGTTGTTATTATTATTATTATTATGGTTTTATTATTTTATTATTATTATTATTATTATTATTGTGGCAAGACGGTGAGAGTTTTTTAAGCTATTGCATAGCTTCTATCGCGGGCCTTGAGCGCGGGGACCGAATCCAGAAATTTCGTAACGAAAAAACCTCACGCTCATTTAATTTAATTAAATTATTAAATTATTAATTTAATTAAATTATTAGTTAATTAATTAATTTAATGCAATAGCTTAAAAAACTCTCACCGTCTTGCCACAACAAAGATAAACATCTGTTAAACACTGTCAACGTCAAAAGGACATTTCACGTTGTTATAAGGCTCGTTTTGCAGTTACACTTTTTTAGACAAGCATTCAACAAATGTTTATATTTTTGTGGTAAGGCGGTCAATGTTTATAGAATCTATATTTTTTTTTCTGATAATGTATTCACTTAACTAAATCAAAATCCATTTGTCTATCTTCAGCACAACTCCTAAACAAAATACATTCACACTCAACACAGTTTTGCTTTACATTCTCTAGCAAGAAATATGAGCATAATGCACTCCACTTACATCACCATACACTCAGACAAATAACTAGGTGTCTCCATCACCAGCGACCTAAAAATGCTTCCTTCCACTCTAACTTACAAACAGACATACATAAAACACCTGGAGATTTGATACCTCATGCCATCTTACTCTAAAAGGAAGATAACGAAAGAGATCGCAATAACTCTTGGAGAAGATAAAACATCTCGGTGTCGAATATAGGGTGAATTTTTAAATGGACGTAAATGGCTCAACCTACGTATAACATTACTTCTTAGAATTTGATCCATATTGATGACACTATCGAATGGTATAATAATGCATAGGTAATATTTCTTTTTTAAATCTACGTAGTCAATTTTTAGCATGTTTTTTTTTTGTTATTTATTAAAGGTCTCTTTTTAACATCTAAGGTCATTAGCGACCACAGTTAACAATATAATAATTTACGTACATCAAACATAAGGATAAGGATACAAAATATTGTTTTTGGCTAAAAATCCATTTTCGACATAAAATCCATCAACAAAATCGTGCCCGACATCTTTGAGCATTTATCGCCATTTGTCAAACTTTTGCCCAACCACATCCAATTGAAAAGTTCACCCTGTACACAGGCCGTTTGTTCTGAACGGCTCATGTACTTTTATGTCCTTGTTCAAGTACAATACCGACCGAGTCAGTGTACTAGCATCGGTTCTTGTTATCGGTTAAGCTTTTAAAATGGTTGCGAGAAATGTATTTGTCTTACTGTTGTGTTTCTGTTTGAAATATGAGTAGGCTTTCAATGAGAGTTACGTAGTCTATGTGTTTTCAGTCAAAAAGGCATATGAAAACAGAGTCATATTTTAACAGGAAATTAACAAAAATGAAGGGAAGTATTTTTCGTAATTATGATGAAGTGCATGACTATCAATTACAGAGTATCAATAAATTGTAAATCTACTCGTAATTATTCCGTCATTAAGAGTTCTGAAAAACAACGGGCACGTATCCTTACTTTTGTTAAAAATCAATAATTTTGAACTCGAGTGTGGGGGTTTATGACGTCGGAACTCGGCAAATATTGTACTAACTTGTGACGTAGTGTCAATTTAAGAAGCTTCGTATCTCCGTCATTTCGGTTCTAGAGTGAAAGAAAAACGGGTCTAGTATTTTTTAATAAATCTGACGGACTAATTGGTGGCTAATCTAATCTGGTGGCCTCCCATAACTTTTAAAGCGAGTCTTTAGGTTGTGGGAAACAGACAGAGCTATACAAGTCGTCTAGCGCCATCTCGTTCCCTGAGCGGAACTACTCACGCTTTAAGACGTTATGGTAGGCCACCTGGGGAAAATATCTAAACAAGTGATGGGAGATGGACTGCGCCGCCGAGCCCGCCCGCCACCCCGATAATGGAGTGTAGAGACGACCTAGACAACATAATGTGGGCTGGTTCAAAGTGGCGTCGTTCATGGTACAAAATTAGAGAGACTTTTTCTCAGAAGTAAGAAAACATAGCCGGAGTAAAATAATAATACCTAAATGTTTCTCACTTTATTTTGCTTAAGATACAAACCAAACAACACCACATTAGAGCTCTCTTTTACGAAGTAGATTTATTATATCTAATGACTAGCTGTTGCCCGCGACTTCGTCCGCATTGTATTTGGTTTATGGCACCTATACCAATATTCTCTTTTTTAATTCGTTGAGAAATTGAGGGTATCTGATGTCCCACTTTAAAGTTTGTTATAGAATCTATAACAAACTTTAAAGCAAATGAAATGAAAACTTCCAGACACAACACTTTATATACGACATTGGTAGTTTTTCCCTCTGGTGCTAAAATAAAAAGCTGGTCAGCATTACTGACAGGCGAGCATGTGTTATATTTAGTTGGCCGTGGGAAAAACAGTTGGACCTTAGGTCGACATCAGCTTCCTTCAGGGTCTGTCCTTGGGACTTATTTATGGTCATCGCGAAGTAAGCGGCTACCGGGAATTGTGTGAGTTTGAACTGGAAAAGGAAATTGTTGGAGATGAGTGGTATTCACGGTATCAATGCAGTTTCCCCTGAGCCACATCCAGTGAGAATTTCAGCTTCGCTTAAATTTCTGAGTAATGCAGTAACTATTAGTCGCGTTCCATTGCACAATTTTGGTGGAGTTAGATTTCTTAGAAGCATTATTATTACTTTTAGGTTATTTTATGAGCTCGAGGACCACAGGCAGTTAATGAATTTAAAATCTCGAGTGGGTAGTTGCTGGCATCATCCTGATTGACGACGTTATTGTATGACGTGTGAACCACATCATTCCCAACAATTTCGGCTAATATGTTTTCATTTATTGCAGCGGTTCGGTCATTTTTTAGTATCGCACGATCAAATAGCCAAGAATTTTCCTGAAGTGTTATACTTGACGGGACTCCGAATACGTAACTTATCAATTCTTCTTACAACGGGCAGTGTCTGCCGGAATTTTCCGGAGAACAGTACCTACCGTGATATTGTCCATGGGTCTATCATCATGGCGAATGTCTCAAAGTGTTCTGTCCACGGCCTCGACGGCTTTTTTGTTCGACATGGTACATTCAGACGATTACATTTTTTTAGCGTGGTAAACATCACGTGGAACACAACGTGCACTCTTCCTCGCCGCCCGCATGGCCGCGCCTACAGTGGCTGGAGATCGTGTAGCGACGTCTGTCGCCATCGGCGTCTACCGCTGCGGCTGGGCTGGAGGTGGACATTGTCCTCTCCCTCATGCGTCCCGCCTCCTCCTTCGCTAGCATGACTGCTTCGCAGAAAGAGGCGACTGCTTCCCATTCTGTCTCGCCCCGCAGCATCATGGTCTCGACCAATACTAAGCACGAGAGGTCACCGATTATCGTCGTAGTGAGGACACGGCGGTTCTCTGCCCAAGTGGGTAGTCCTGCACCGTATGCTCCACCGTGTCCTCCAGGCGATCCGCGCAGTGGTGACACCCAGGCGTTTCTTCCTTCCCTATCCGACACTGCTACCTCCCGAAACTTTCGTGTTCGTTGAGGACCTACGTCATGTGGTAGGTCAGGCGGGACGCCGTGACGCCTATCCAGCCACTCCTTAAAGAGGGGTCTTACCACCGCGGTTGGGGCTAGGGTTGCCAACCGTACTATAATAATAGTACCTATTGTACTATATTTAGGGTCTCCGTACTATATACTTTTGAAGAAATATATAGTACGCGAAAATACTATATTTCCGTACAATAGCTAAATGTTTATATTTTGCGTTTCTATTTCATTACTAAAATTAGTAAAATAAAAAAACTTCCTGCAATTTACGAAAACGTTTTTAAAAAATATGGAAGAACTGCAAAAAAATATATTTTAAAAAAAATAAGTAAAAATATAACTTTAGTCTATTTTTTATTCTTCCCTACTAAAATACTATATTTTTTTGAAGCGTACTATATTTTTTATGGCTTTTCCAAAAAAAATACTATATTCTGACAAAAAAATGTTGGCAACCCTAGTTGGGGCGTGCCCGGAACTCGGTTGCGACAGTCGCTCTCTCCATATTGCCCTGTGATCGCGCCAGAGCTCTTTCCTGGGATTCATCCTGGCGATTGTATTGTATTGTATAGCGGGCTGGTATCCGCAACTCCACGTCATATGCGCGTATTTTGCGTGCGGATGAGATGATCATTCTCCTGGCGATGCGCCTCGATAGACGCGGTGGAGGGCCGTCGCCTCCAGGGGAAGACGACTACATTACAATCCTGAAACACCTTTGCTTTGTTACAGTTTCATGACTACGAACACGTTGAGTGTTGCAGTGTTGTCTTAGTCAAATGGGATTTTAAACAACAAAAAACAAAAAAAGAATACGCATCTTACTTTGTTAGTGACGTACAATAGAGACTGCTCATCAGGCTGAACAACTTTGTTAAGACGTCATTCCTTTGTAGCTGGGCTCTTGGAGTTCCACAACAGGTGTTCCAGATCTTCAATTTTTATACGTCAACATGAGAGTGCTCATCAGGCTGAGCAACTCTTGCTAAGACGTCATTCCTATATATGTTATAGTGTAGCTGGGCTCTTAGTGTTCCACATCAGGTGTTCAAGATTTTCAATTTTTATATGTCAACAGAGAGTGATCGTCAGGCTGAACAACTTTGCAAAGACGTCATTCCTGTATATGTAATAGTGTAGCTGGGCTCTTGGTGTTCCACATCAGGTGTTCCAGTTCTTCAATTTTTATACGTCAACAGAGACTGCTCATCAGGCTGAGCAACTCTTGCTAAGACTTCATTCCTATACATATATTATATGTTATAGTTTAGATGGGCTTTTGGTGTTCCACATCAGGTGTTCCAGAAATCTTCAATTTTTGTATGTCAACAGAGAGTGCTCGTCAGGCTGAACAACTTTGCAAAAACGTCATTCCTGTATTTATTATAGTGTAGCTGGGCTCTTGGTGTTCCACATCAGGTATTCCAGATCTTCAATTTTAATATGTCAACAGAAAGTGCTCATCAGGGTGAACAACTTTGCTAAGACGTCATTCCTGTATATGTTATAGTGTAGCTGGGCTCTTGGAGTTCCACATCAGGTGTTCCAGTTCTTCAAATTTATTCCCTCAGCAGAAAATGCTCATCACGCGGAACAATTTTTGCTATCGCACCATTTTTGTATCTCTTATAGTTTAGCTGGTCCGTTGCGGTTCTGCACCAGGTGTTCAAGTTTCCAAGATAATTTATAGCCTATGTGTTGGCCAGACTTAATACCTATACAACAAAACAAAAATCATTCAAATCCGTCCAGTACTTTTTGAGTTTATCCCGGACATACATACAGACAAACAGACAAACAGACAAACAGACAAAAATTCTAAAAACTATATTTTTGGCTTCGGTATCGATTGTAGATCACACCCCAAGTATTCTTTTAAAAAAATATTCAATGTACAGTTTTGACTTTCCTACTATTTTATTATATATGTATAGATGTATAGATGTATAGATTGAGATACAATAAAAACTAAAGGCGCTCTCTCACCGCGAGCATTCACCTGTAATGTAACGTTATAGATTCGGATTCATCAGTGAAGGACAACAATCGAGCATCACAATGCGCACCTTGTATGAAATCTATACTAAATGTATGCGAATGCTCGTCAGTTAGGGATGTAGTATTGTAATGTAATGCTCAAAGTCGAATCTATAATTTTACATTACACGCGTATGCTCCCGGCGAAGAGACTGGACCCGACACACACGACACATGGTACTAGAACGGGAGCCCGTAACAGATGTCCGTGACCAATTTCCTCTCAAGCGATAATTAGCAGACTACATGAGGGAGTCGTATCATGAACATTCGTGGAAGTCAGCTGCGATTCCGTTGGTGGGATAAGCAGCAATCGCCGTTCAAACACGTAGAAAAAATATTTTTTTTTAGTCATTTCCTCTCAATTGAAACCTGGTTTATATTGAAGATTACCTTGTATCACGAAGAATAAAACCAATCAGCCGACGGTACCATGGTGGAATACACGTCAGCTGGTCACTCGAACATGTAATTTTTTATTTTATTTTCAGTGATTTCCTCTCAACCCAAATTTTGCCTGATGAAAGTTTACTTGAAGATATGGCTAAAAACAGACGTCAGCTGGCTGTATCTCGGTGGAAAGGTCGTCAGCTGATACTTTGAAAATTATTGTACAAGCAGGACTAAGGGCTAGTACAGACTTGCGGAAACCGCGCGTTCATGAATCGCGCGGTTCGAAACCGCAAAATTGTTATGCAATCAGACTCCGGCGGTTATATGTGATTATCGTACAGGGAAAACGTCCGTTTGAAAAAGGAGGTCAGCGAAAAATCGATTTACTGTGGTTGATGCTCCTTAAAAAAACGATAAGAAAAATGCGGTATGCAATGCAAATGGGTGCATCCAATATTAAGTAACCAAACAAGTTCCCAACGTATTTTCACAATTTCCAAATATCTCCACTAACTCTTGCCAAGCTTGGTTATGATAGTTTTATTTGAGTAATCCTCACACTGAATATCCCATATTGCATTTCTCTTCTCCACTTCATCAATAAACAGTTCAGTGTCGAAACGAACCGTGCCAAAATCACGAGCTGTGATGTGCTAACCGCGCGGTATCCGCCACGCAACTGAACGCAAAGTAAAGACTCCATAGTAATAGAAACGCGCGGGAGCAGCGCGATTCTATTTTCTGGCGGTTGACTAACCGCGCGGTTATGTCTGAACGATTACTTAATAACTCATACATATAAGACTCTCTCCTCTACTCCGCTTCTTTATACGCGCGCTTGTATCATCAATCCAAACGCAATAACAAATCAGCGTCTACGGCGCCGAAGAGGCGCGTTCCTGAAACGCGCGTCTTCTGCGCGTTTAGAATACGCCGTATGCGATGGGCCTAAGGTTCTCTGCCCATTCTTTGCACGAATATGCAAAACGATCATAATGAACTCTTGAAAAAACGTATAAATGGGTCTATTGATTTATTTTCTCAATCGGTGAAAAGTATAAGAAATAAAAAGCTTTTCTTTAAAGAAAACCCCCAATCATTGCTTGATTCATTGTTTGTTGTTATTGTCATTTACATTTTTCATTTACATTACATATAAAACAATTAAAAATACAAAATAAACATGTTGTTATGAAACATATATCAATGGATATCTAGTTCGGACCTCAAAGATAGGAATTTCTTCATAATGCAAGCCGGATCGAGAAGCTCTTCACGTAACCTCCAAGCGAGAGCCTTGTCTCATCATTGAAGATCGTGCGGGAATCCTTCTGATTCTGTTGAACCGGTTAACGGACCTTCTTGATCAGGGTGTCAATTACTTATTCACTCCAGTAAGAACAGTTCCATAACTTGAACAAAATAACGAAATACAACAACAAAATCATTTAATATTGATTTGAAACCTTATGACAGCAGAATGATTTGACAAGATTAGACATTAAGGATGACACAAGTTTTTTTTCCAAATAATATTTTTTTATGGCTTCTTCTACTTCTTCTTCTTCTACCAAATACATTGCATTTACAAAATATAATAATTCTCAACCGGGGTCTAACTATTCTCTAAGGATCCATAGCTGCAATGATCCTTCGGGTATTAATGGAAATTGTAATTGCAGTGAAGTGGAAAAAGTCTATCACATTAGGTACCTAGGTGTTGTGGTCGATCAACGTTTATCTTGGCACACACACATAGAAGTAGTCATGGGCCGAACAAGAAAACTCATATGGGTCTTCAAGACATTGCGACATGTGACTTCTAAGGACCTCTTAAAGCAGATTTACGTCTCTCTAGCCCAGTCAATTCTAATGTACTGTATACCAGTATGGGGCGGGGCTACCAAAACAAAATTCCTAGAACTGGAGCGTGCCCAGCGATCTCTTCTGAAAGTAATGCATCTAAAACCATACAGATTCCCAACTGAAAACCTATATGCACTAAGCGACATTCTAACGGTCAGAAAGCTGTATACGCTACGAGCTATTTTGAAACTCCATAAAACACTACCTTATGATCCTGGATCCCAAAAAAAGAGGAGGAATTATGTAGTAGCACATGTTGTCTCAGCTAAAACAACTTACGCAGAAAGACAATATACTAGACAGTCTGTAAACCTGTACAACAAAATAAATAAATGTTTGAACATTTACGCAATGACACTTAGAGAGTGTAAAAAATCACTAACAGACTGGCTGAAAAGCAAGACTTACAACGACATAGAAGCACTCTTACAAACATCTCGATAAAGCTAACCTTGATACATAATACACACATAGGCGTCGCGCACATATTATATACACACACGTGCACACACACACACACTCACACACACACACACACACACACAGGCATAAATATTATTTCGCTGGATTTATAATTGTAAGTTTACTTTTTTCTCATATTTTATTTTTTTTTTTTTTTTTTTCTTATTATTATTATATACCTTGTTCATTCTCACTTTGTCAGTTAGGAAGAGGGGGGTTTCCTAGCACAGGTATAACAATACTTAAAAGGAGACCCCTGCGTAAGATAATTTTCTTGTAAATGTGAAAATGAAATAAATGGTTTTTTCTTTTCTTTTTTTCTTTTCTATGTGTCATTATGACAGACACTCGTTTCCCTTATGTCCGTTTTGATATTGCAAATAAATTACGTTTAGATATTCAGATTTAATAAAATATTTGTTTCTTCATATTTTATTTTACGATCTTTCCACCGAGATACAGCCAGCTGACGTTTGCTTTTATCCATATCTTCATGTAAACTTTCATCAGGTAAAATTTGAGTCGAGAGGAAATCACTGAAAATAATATAAAAAATTACATGTTCGAGTGACCAGCAGACGTGTATTCCACCATGTTACAGACAGCTGATTGGTTTTATTCTTCGTGATATAAGGTAATCTTCAATATAAACCAGGTTTCAGTTGGGAGGAAATGACAAAAAAATATTATTTTTTCTACGTGTTTGAACGGCTATTGCTGCTTATCCCACCAACGGAACAGCAGCTGACTTCCACAAATCTTTATGATCCGACTCCCTTATGTAGTCTACTAATTATGGCTTGAGAAGAAATCACTAACGATATTTTGGTCTGGCTTCCGGTCTATACCCTATTGTGGAGTCCAGGGAATATTACCTATGTAAATATCTCTATTATTATATATATTTTTGTTCTTTGTTTTTTTTTTGGCTCTTTTGGTCTTTTTAATATTGTACCATGTTATTCGAACAGATTTTTTTTTTATCTATTATGATTGAGACACCTATTTCGTGAAGGAGGATTCTAGTGTGGTGTCACTTAATATTAGTACCTACAAACAGGCGTTCAATGTTATTCCTACCGTATTCACATCACTTCAGCCACATAATCTATTTATTTTATAGCAGTAACCTAGAAAAAAAAACCGGCCAAGTGCGAGTCGGACTCGCCCATAGGTAGGATAAGGGTTCCGTAGCAGTAAGTAACATAATATAAAAGTTCTTGTAGTTGGTTGTAACTTTGAAATGTAAATTGCGGTTTACGATTTATGACGATTAAAAAATAACTTATTAGGTATCTCGTTCAAACCAATTTTCAATTGAAGTTTACATGGTAATGTACATCTTAAATCTTTTTTAGTTTTATCATTCTCTTATTTTAGAAGTTACACGGGGGGGGACACACATTTTACCACTTTGGAAGCGTTTCTCGGTTCAGTTTAGAAAAAAATGACGTTGGTAACCTCAATATCATTTTTCAAGACCTATTCATAGATACCCCACACGTATGGGTCAGGCGAAAAAAAATGTTTTTTTTTTCACTTCTAAGTACGGGGGTACCCCCAAATTTGGTTTTTGTTTTATTTTTGTGTGAAAATCCTAATGCGGTTTACATAATACATCTACTTACCAAGTTTCAACAGGATAGCTCTTATACTTTCGTCAAAAAGGGCTGTGACATGGGACGGACAGACAGACAGACAGACAGACATGACGAATCTATAAGGGTTCCGTTTTTTGCCATTTGGCTACGGAATCCTAAAAATACCCTTTTTGGGCTGTATCATTCAGTGTTGAGTTTTACCGACTTTAAATCGCCTGGGAAAACCCTTTCTAAAGGTAAATAAATTTTTAAATTCAATCAATTTGCTTCCAAAATTTTATAAAGAGTGGTTTCCCAAATAATGTCTTCATCTGATAGTCTTTCCCGATTTATTTTGGAGTCGGCTGTCAGACTGGTTACAGCTAGTTAGAAAGAAAGAAAGAAATAACATTTATTGGTACAGACGCAGAGCATACAATACAATAATAAAATAAATTAAAATGAAAAAGTGATTAAAAAAAAAAACAATAAAATAAAAATAACTTAAAACTATTTGGTACAATTTTTTTTTGCCCCACGGCTGCTCCAAACAGGCCCAGTTAGTAAATATTATGCAAAAATCCACGTATGTCGTCGGTATGACATTTTCCTAATTAAAAAAAAATACCATAATTGTCTACTTATTTTTCACATATTAAACATAATATTAAGGAAAAGAAGAACTTCCAAATCGGTCCAGGCGACCTTGAGTAATCGAAGAAAATACAAAAAAAAAATCAAAAGATTCCATTTTTTGTTCTTAAATTAAAGTATTTAAAATGTTGACTACCCGAAAGCTGTCCCCTTTAAGTTGGAACAATTCACTAGAATAACAAATTCAAAAGGCAGTTCGTGCTTTTCTCCCATTAGATGTTAAGATGTGTCCTAGTGAGAGGTCTCGTGGTCCTAGTGAGAGGTCTCGTGGTCTCATTAGGTGCTAACGGGTTCAAAGCTTTTACCTTTGGTTCACCTTCATTACTCGGTCACAGCTTTGCAGTGAAACATTTGTCAAATTCTGTTAGGTTTTAAACATGTTAGTTGTGAAATGAGTAAAGTTGAATTTGTTAGCATAATTTTGGTGTTTCAGTGCAGCTGGCTGCTTCATTTTATAGAAAGGTTTGCTTATAATGTTACAGATTCGAATTATTTTGTGTAGTCAAATAGTTAACAAAACACCCGAGTTTGGCCACTGTTGGCATATGACATGACTGACCGAAGGTCATGTTGTACGCCAACAGTGGCCACACTCGCGTGTGGTTCCGAGCAGTAAGTTTGATTGCTAGAATAACGGGGCATTTTGTCAACTAATGCGTATAACCTGGTTTTACCCTATTTTTAGTGCACCACTGACTACCTCCCCTTTCTGTTATAAGTTCGTACATCCCATTTAAGAATTGTCTGAAAGATAAAGCTATTAGCGATTAGACCACCGCGCACCGTTGTAACTTGAATTAGCAATACTTTAAAACAGTTGTGTAACGAGTTTGGTATGCAAAAGAATTTTTTCGTACCACTTGCTCAAAAAAGTGACATTCTATGCCACAAAAAGCGTTCATAACAATAGTCATTTTTAATCTGTTAAAAACAGGGAAAGAAAGTTGTACTGAATTTCATTCATCCTCTAGGGAGAGAATGTGATTTAAAAGACAATGCCAGTTGCTACTTAGAGCTATGACCCACCAAATAAAAGTTGGCTTCCAACTATACCAAATGTAGCATTCTATTTGTCCTTTATCAGTGATAACTAAAATTATGATTAAATGTCTTTAAAAGTGCAGTTTCTGTTTTATTGGATAAAATATCACATTTAGGTTAGATACCTATGTCGAGCATACGTTAACGTCACGTCCCTATTTTCACAATGCTGGTCTAGCCACAAAGCACACACAATACAATACTAACAATCTTGACGGATTACAGATGTTGGTGGAAGCTGTAACATAATTCAAACACATTTATATTTGTAATAAACAAACACAATAGCCACCCAAAAATCAAATGACTTTGTCAATAATGCCAGTTGTGACATTTTGACACAAGGATAAAATACACAAACAATATACGAAATGGACTGAGCACTCATGCCGTAAAAACGTGCTGAGAGAGACAGCTCCGATGGGGCCAGTTGTCTCTTTCTGATAGGGTAGGTCTCGTCCAAAATACCTCAGTGCCTCAAGTCGAAAGTTTTCGACCAATGTGTGTTTTTTTTTTTTTTTTTTTTTTTTTTTTTTTTTTTTTTTTTTTTTTTTTTTATAACTTTCTCCACCAACGTAATTGGCGCCTAGTCTATTCCAAACTCATTCATGCCAGTTCTCACTTTTATGCCTCTCGCACTTTCATTCTTCATACTGGATCTTTCTTGCATGCATCTCTCTCATTTCCATGGGTGGGATTCCCATTTTATTAACTATTTTCTTGTCTTATATTTATTATTACTTTTAGACCATTGGGGAAAATAACCCTATCCGACACATTTTTCATTTCTTTTTGTTATTTTTACATTTTGTACTTAAAACACGTCTATCTTACTAAATTACTGCGTATAAAAGCAAAATACAATTTGCTTACACTATATTACTAATTACTACTAATTATTTTAATGCTTAATTGCTATATTAATTCTATTACATGTTTTACAACTACTTATATTTATCTTAATTACTGCTATTTTATTCACATTATTTAATCCTATGTTAACATAATAATATATACTAATATTCTATGAAACATAGATTTTTATGCCGTTTTATTTCTCTCTACGACCGTTGATGCTATACTTAGGCAGTAATATATTAACTCGTTTCTGTGCTTTCCGCCGAAGATTTCCGCTATGCTGTTTCTGGTCAACTTCGTGCCTATCTTCTGCTCCAGATTGAATCGCTCGATGGAGTGTACGGGGCAATCCAAAAGTAGATGTTGGATGGTCTCATCCACACTTGGATCGCAGATGCACGATGGGCTCGCCTTACACCGGAAACGGTGTAGGTACTCAGAGAACCCACCGTGCCCCGTCAGTACTTGCGTCAGTACACCCGTTGGCTGCACCTGTTTTACAATACGGAAGGCTGCTTTTGCGTCTGGAAGAAACATTTTCGTCACCGAGGCCGTCTCGCCCGACACATACCTCCGATTCCATTCATCGAGCGATCCCATGCGGATCTTACTTCTGATGAATGAAATCGGAAACAGGTCGTAGTCTGGCTTCCTCCGTGACGTCAATGCTGCCTCCTTCGCCAGCTCGTCCGCGCGCTCATTCCCCGGCAGATCCGCGTGTGCCTTGATCCAAAATAAAGATATATCTTTACTTTGGTCCATTGCCTGGGCCAAATTGGCTCGTGCACGGACTGCCAGGGGATGGAGAGAGCCATGGTTTGTAAGCGTCTGCAATGCTGACATTGAGTCGCTATACAAACCATAGCTCGTCTCTTTACGCTTGAGGACCACGTCTGTCGCTTTACAAATGGCCAAGAGTTCCGCCTGGTAGACTGTGCAGTACGCGGCGAGGCTAAGTTTGAGGTTCTTGATTTCGCCTTCATTATCCCATAGGGATAATGCGGCTCCAACCTTCCCCTCAATCTTGCTGCCGTCAGTGAAGATTCGCACTGCCTGCACATTGTTTTCGTCTACCTGCTGGTGATCAGCTAGGCACACGAACTCCAGGGGCATTTGTTTTGCTGGGTGAGGGGCTTCTGCAAATCTTACCATGCTTTCAATCTCCCGGTCTTCTGGCACAAACTGGGACGACCCTCTCCTTGCTTCATACAGGGCGGCTGCCTCCTGTATGCGTAGGTCTAGAGGCAGTATTCCAGACAGTACCAGTGCCGAGTTTAGAGAGACTGTACGGTAAGACTTGCAGAGCTTCTGGACGAGGCCTCTTTGGACCGAGCTAAGCTTCTTCCGTATTCCCAGCTTTTTCGTGGCGGGAGCCCAGGCGGCAGCCGCGTAGGTGACTATCGGCTCTATCGTGGCAGTATAAATTATGCGGATGACCTCCCTATTCAGACCCCAACTAGCCTTTGCCGCTCGGGAAAGCTGTTTGTAAATTTCGGCTGCCTTCTTGCAAACATTAGCCGTGTGCTCATTAAAAGTTAACTTATTATCTATGGTGAGACCTAGCAGCTTCATGCTGTTAACTAAACCAATGTCGACCCCGGCCATGCTCAGGGCCGGAGAGTCGTACTTAAGCTTGTTGGTTATGACCATCGCACAGGTTTTGTGCGGTGCAAACCTTAGCTTATTTCGGACTCCCCAGCTCTGAACATGGGCGAGGGCTGCATTGGTTACCCTAGTTACCTCAGTTGCCGTATCACCGTCTACCACGAGCACGATATCATCCGCGAAAGCCTGCACGAATAGTCCGCTTTTTTCCAACTCCTGGAGCAGTGGATCCAATAAGACATTCCAGAATATAGGACCGCCAATTGACCCTTGAACACAGCCTTTATTTGTCTCTTTTGTGCATTCTGCCCCGGCATATCTCACCCTTACTCTTCTGCCATCGAGATAGCTATCAATTAGCCTCCTGATATTTACCGGGCACTTTTCCTCTGCCAGCCTGACTTTGATTGCTGGCCACCATGCGCTATCGAAGGCTCCCTCTATATCCAACGACACCAGGACAATTAGCTTCTTCAGCCTCAACTTGTCCTTCACGTGATTTATTAGCGTATAGAGGGCGTCCTCGGTGCTCCTCTGGGGCATAAAGCCAAACTGGCGAGTACTAAGCCGCGGCACCAGTTGCCACTTGACTCGCGCTACTACCATCCTCTCCAGGACCTTCCCCAAGACCGGCAGTAGACCTATCGGTCTATAGGACTTGGGGCTCAAATAATTATCCTTGCCCGGTTTTCTTAGGACAACCACCGTAGCCTCTTTCCAGATTTCCGGGAAATGTGCCAGTTCTAGGCACTTGTTGTAAAGGGCAAGGAATGTGTCCGGGTCCTGGTGGATTGCTCGACAGCAGATATCCGACGTGAATCCATCCGATCCGGGGGCCTTCTTTGGGTTGAAAAGTTCCACGGCTGTCTTTAGCTCCAGCGGCGTAAACGGTGGGTCATGATATTCATCATGCTTCCAATCGTTTACCCGATTGGCAGCTTCCCTAATGAGCCTGTGGTCTTCGTTATCCTCCTCTGCTGTGTCCTTGGGATAGAAAGTGTCGGCGAGCAGGGCTGCCGATTCCTTCGGGTTAAGGAATGCACCATCGTTAGATAGGGTCAGGTCTTCTTTTCTCCTGGCGGTCCTCCCGATCACTCTATATATTCCTTCCCATACTCCTTCGCGGTCCTGTTTCCCACAGAACTCTTTCCAACTGGTGGTTTGGGCTTGTTTGACCTTGCTCTCATATTCCTCCTTAGCTTCCAGGTACGCGTCAACGACCATCGCTCTTCGGACCGGTGCGGCATTGCGGATGCGGTTCTTCCGCCTAGCGACTTCCCGTTTCATCGCCGCGAGCTCGTCAGACCACCATGGTATATTAAGTTTTACTTTACTGTTTATTTTGGGGATTGCGCTCTCACACGCTTTTTCAATTCCCTCTTGATATTTTATGACCATATTTTCTAATTCTTTCTTATTGGTTAATTTGTTAACGTTTTCTAAATTGATATTATTTTCTAGTTTAAAATGTTTAATTTCATCCCTGAATTTACCCCAATCTGCTTTTTTAGTTTTGTATTTTCGAGTGGTTCTAATAATAGTTGTCCCTTTATCCCTTTGCATTTTAATGTTAAAAAATATGGTGTTATGGTCCGAGCTCGTTGCGTGAGTGTCGACCCTCCAGCCATCCACCAGGTCAAGCAAGTCCAGCGAACATGCCGTGACATCCACATGGCTCTTCAAGATTCTCCCTCCTCTGATCGTATCAAAGGTGGGCGTATTTCCAGTGTTCAGTACCTGGAGCTCTAACTCGTCCAGGGTACCAAGCATCTCTGCTCCCCTGGGGTCTTCTGACGTGCTACCCCACCAGGTACTCTTCGCGTTGGCGTCGCCCCCTATGAGCAATCTACCGGTGGCCACTTCTCTTTTTATCAGCGTCAGTTGGTCCAGGTATGGCCCTATGGGTTGGTCTGGCTCAAAGTAATAGGAGACTACTACGATTTCCCAGGCTTTGGTCCGGATCCCCACCACAACGATGTTGTTTGTGGTGAGTTTCGGGTAGGGAATGACGTCTAAGTCATCATCAAAGACGGCGATTGCCGCCTTAACCCTCCCACTTCCATTAACCTCGCACTGGTAAAGTCTCGCACCACGGTAGCTCTTCATACTCCGGGCTCCTCCCACATACGGCTCCTGAATCAATGCCCACGCGATCTTATGTTCACTGGCCTCTAAAAAGAGTTCGGTGGTTGCCAGTTGCTTTCTCTGGAGGTTAGCTTGGGCCACTCGGTATGGTCTTGCTATCTTTGACGCCGGAGTATTCTTTGGGACAACCTTAGCAATATGCTACGGACATCCGAGCTATTGCATCTCGTTTCTTACGGATCGGGCATTCTGTGTCAAATGCGTTGTGGTCATTGCGCGTGAGGTTAGCCGCTGTGCAGTTTCTACAGGTTGGTTCGGTGCCTGACAGCCATTCCGTGCACTGCGCCTTGAGGTGCGGTCCGCCGCAGTGGCTGCAGAGGTCCGCTGGGGCTGTGCAGTATTTTTTACTGTGGCCGTAACCCAGGCATCGCGAGCATTGCACCAGCGGTGATTCGTCCATCACTCTTATCCTCTGAAGATCGATATAGACCGCTCCGATCTCAGTTGCTCGTTTCCAGATGACTGGGGATACACTGAGCACTATGTGGCTCGTGTGTGGGTTTCGGGCCTTCCTCCTGTATTTGATCCCCAGTCTATCTTCTCCGTCCTTTAGATCGCGGAAGATGTCTTGGTTTTGCCTCCTGAAGGCTTTAAGTACTTCCGCATCGGTGTTAACCGCCAAGACATCCGCGAGCCTCAGGAGGGGGTCGCGGTTTTTCACCTCTTCCACGATCAAATTTTTGCCGGATTTCTCGAGCCTGCGCTTGACCTTCTGTCTTTCTTCTTCTGAGTTGCAACTCATTATTACCTTGCGGTCCTTGCCTTTTCGGGTCCTTTCAACTCTGACCCAGCCTTCTTTCGCATTTACCGCCTCTCTGACCTTTGTCAGCACCTGGTCCCCAGTGTCGCGCTCGTCTTGCGACGTAACGACCACTGAGTGCAAGGTGTTTTGCGGCATTGAATAAGAGGCGGGTCTGGCCGCTGCGGTTTCCGCATAGGTTTTCGTGTTTATGACCTGCTGATGCTGTTGCTCCACTTTCTCTTTCAGGTCATCGATCTTTTTCCCATTTTCTTTAAGTAAGCGACTCTGTTCTCTCAGTTGCAATATAATGTAACTGTTATTTTCTGGAGACGCCTTGGGACTCATCTTTTCTGGCGTTATTTGTTTGGATGTTTGACTATCCGGCACCGTTACATCCCCGGTCTTTTTAAGTTTTTTCAATTCGCTTTCAGCGTCTTTCACCAGTTCAAATAGTTTTTCCACCGCCTCCATGACATTTGTCTTTATGTCTGTCCTCGTATTTCGCGAGTTGTTCATGTTTGTCCTCGCCCTTATAAGGCTGGCTTTGGCTTCAGCCAGGCGACTAAGCGGAACCTGCCCAGGTTGAGCAGGGATTTCCAGTTTGCTGGAGGACGGGGACAGGACTTTTCTCGGTTGGACTTGCACGTCTTGTTTGCTGGTGGACGGAGTAGCATTCTGTTGTGCAGATGCGACCGCCTCGAGCGTCTCGACGCTGCGTCTTACTTTAGACACAATCGTTTGTGTCTTGGGCGGGGATGTTTTCGCCGGTAGCATTTGCGCCTTTGTTGGTGTTTTCTGCGATTCCATTTCCTGGGAAGGTTTCGCCGGCGTTCTTGCTAACATTGTCGGTGGAGTGCGTCAGTAAATTTAATAAAATTGTAAAGAAAAGCGACACGGCTTGCACACAGTGTAAAAGGTGTGTGCAAGCTAATAAAATAGAGTAACAAATAAACAACAAAAATAAAACAACAAAATAAAACAACAAAATAAACAATAACGATTAAAACAACAAAGAAAATAAAATAAAGTAAGAGTACGTGCACAAGAGAAATTTTGCAGATATAGCTAATCCGCGGTCACAGAGAGAAACAAGTACGGCTCAATAAAGCCTCCGTTTTCCTATAAGGTTGATGCGAATTTTTTTTTGTTTCGTCTCTATGTGGAGCCAAACTCCGCTGGCGTCAAAATCGACTCACGAGTCGATTTCTCGGGGTCAAAGAATGTCAATTTTCAAAGGAAAACTTCTCCAGGTCCAAGAAGGTCAATTTCCCGGAGGAATCAAAAAACGGCTCTATGTAGAGACGATTTGAGGGCGTCAACTGGTAGGCCTCCTCGAGCCCCCCAAAATGACACCAAACACGACGCCGATAGCCCTAAGGGTCTCCGAGATACAGCTGATCGAAATTTTGGGATATTTTCCCAATTTGCCGCCAAAAAGGGATATTTGCTGTATCCCGTTAACCCCTGGGCCGAATTGCTTCGTGTTTGGGCTCAAAATGATGCGCTCGGCGAGCTCCACCTGATGGGATGATTTTCAGGCCTGAAAAAACCCCCCGCGCCGAAACGTCCTGAAAGTGACTTTTGGGGGTCGCCGGTGACGGGCCGAGTGCCCCAGAAGAAACCCCAGCTCTCTGCGACCAACCGTTCCGGAGTTATTGGTGTTTTTATATTTTCAAAATGGCCGCCGTAGCTGTCAAAGTAAGTTTTCGACCTGCGATAACTCCGGTCGTTTTCGTCGCAGGGAGCCCGAGTTTGGACTCTTTTGGATCGGCGTGACCCCTTCTAGCCGCCCAAGTCGATTACAAAATCCTGAAATTTTTGCCGCCAAACCTCCCGAAAACGGTGGGAGGGGGAAGACAGTGGGCCCCTTAACGTAATTCTAGAAAAAGAAATTTAAAAACACAACGGGTTCAGGAGATATCGCGGGTTGAATAAATCCAAGATGGCCGCCGAACTGTCAAACGCCCCTTTAAACCTGTGATATCTCCGCAACTAGAAGTCGCAGCGGTTCCGGGTTTTCGATGGACAGATCGGCTCCACCCTGTCTATCGGCCGTAGGGGGTTCCAGGCCCGAAAAATCTCTCAGCCCGAAAAGGCTCAAATTTGGGCTGAAAACACTAAACGCGTTATGCTCCTGCTGGCTTCGAAAACCGCAAGTCCGTAGGACGAACGGTTCAGGAGCTATTTGAAACACAAAAAATTTATCCTAATTTAATAATTTTGCCAATTTCAGCAAATATGACAGTTTTGGGGCTACCTGGCCCAAGTTTCGGCTTAAACAAGATGCAATGAGTATTCTAAACACATATATTACATAAAAATTTGGATTTTGCTTATATTTATTGAATTATTAACGAAAAACATACAAAAATCAATATCTTTAAAACTACTGAACAGAAAATTTCGAAAAAAATATGTTAATTATCTATAAATAAAGGGGTCAGAGCCCATCCGTACCCTAAGATTCGCACCCTGTGCCCACTCGTACCCTGGAAGTTTTGAGGGGCCCACTCGTCCCCTGAAGAATATTTATTTTTATTCATTCTTCTAATATAAGTACATGTACATGTGTATACTGCAGCTTGGTAGTCCTGGTACAGTCGCGCAGAAAAGGGTAAAATAAAAATTATAGTAATTCGGTGGATATCATGTTTATTTCAAATAAAAGTAAGTTAAATAAATGCCTCTAGGCTCTAGGCATTAAGTCAGTCTTCAAAATAATTAATCAACTTTTGGTTTCTTGTACATTTGTAAATATTTAGCAAAATATAATGATAACTACATATAATAATCTTTATGCAGTAAAATAAAACTGTGTAACTATTTAAATAAAATCTCAGTAATAACTAATAACTGAATTTTAGATAAATTTACATCCAGTGTACAAACAAATAACCAAATATCAATACCAATATAACAAAAATAACAATTAATTGTTAGTACTTTGTACAGTCAAAGAGATCTACAAAATAATGCAATATCACCATAACTTTGTATTAAAGAAATATAAAAAGTAAAATCAGTCTTTATCAACTATGTAAAACCAACATTTTTACTAACAACACACATGCAAAATCACAAAGTCCTAGAAACTAACAAAATACAACTCTTTTTACAAAAATCAGCCTTGATTGACCATCATATAAATCAACATTAAATATAAAATATGAAAAAAAAATAGAACACATATCAACAGTAAATAATCACTTCTTATTTTTTGTACGAACTACATACATGCAAAATCATAATAACTTAAATCTAATTTGCTTGCGCGCAGATACTCTGGCTAAGATTACCCCTCCCTCTTCGGCATTCCACACCCCGCGCACATCTGGAGAGTACTAACCAATTTCAACGCAATTTTTGGAGCAAAACAGAATTAATGTTAGAACGTTCATTATTTTTAACCGACTTCCAAAAGGAGGAGGTTCTCAATTCGGATGTTTGTGTTTTTTTTATGTTTGTTCGGGCATAACTCCGTCGTTTAACAACCGATTTGAAAAATTCTTTTTTGTTAGATAGGGTATACTTCCGGAATGGTCCCATTAAAATTTTATCGAAATCGGACTAGTACATTTTGAAAAATCAACAAAAACCTGAAAAGTTTTCAACTTTGTTTACACCGATTACTCCGAGGTTTCTGGTCCCATAAAATTTTGGTTGAATAGTGAAACTAAAAAGGATAAAATAAAAAACTTTTTCAAAAAAAAAAGTAAGTAACCGACTTCAAAACAACCACAAAAAAAGTTCAAAATAACCTGGAAAAAAACTTTTCTTTCGAAAGTCGGTGACAAAAACAAAAAGTTTATTTCGTTAGGCGAACTTCATTTAATAAAAGATCAAAGACACATTGAACAGTCTCGTATTCGCAGTCACTTTCAAGAACCAATATGTCACCGACGCAGCCATAACATACAAACAAAACACCTCATCTAATTTTGTAACCCGTTTTTTTTAACAAGCCATGTATTATTATCATGACGGTTATCATTCATCATAGCTCTTTTTTCAATGAGCTGTTATGATTTATTAAATTAATTCCGTTAATAAACTGTTCACAAGTGTACTCTGTTAACCGTTTCTTATGTAAAATATAGCTAATTTTATCTCAGGGGACCAATAGGCACCTGAATAGGTGCCGAATCTTTAACTTATATTGTATTATATTAGAGGGTACGAATGGGTACCTTAGAAATAATATTTTTTATTAAAATATTAATTGGTACCCTACCAGGAGACCAATGGGCACCTATATAGGGGCCGAATCCACAACTTTTATGCTGGGGTACGAATTTTAGGGGACGAATGGGCTCTGACCCAAATAAAGCTCTAGCAAGTAGTAAAATAATTTGAATATAAAATTAGTTTTTTATTAGAAAATTTTTAATTCTAAAGTTTTTTCTATATTTTAATTATATTGTCAAAACTGTTTGTCCAAAAAATCTGAATCTTGAAATTCTGGGTCTTCTTTGAAGCGCGCACCAAGCAGCAGTTTCAGATTTGTCAAATTTAACTTCTGTCCGAAGTTATAGAGGTCAAATTTTGGTTATTTAAAAGTCTTTTATAAAATCTTACAGATGTCCAAAAATTTAAATTTTTATTGCAATCGCCTTGTTAAGTGTAGGTCCACTTCGGTGCCGACTTTCGCGCCGCTGGCTCCACTCGTTCCACTTTTTCAGGCCACGTGGTCTTTAGAAAAACCTGAATAACTCGGTGGCGCGTGGTGTCACGGTGGTTTTCAGTGTCCCAGATGATCGGGGACCACGACGCCGAAGTAATTCCAGAATAAAAACGGGGGGTCGTCGATCGCGTTTTAGCAGCGTTTGCGGTTTTAGATTTTTAAAACTTCACTTAACCTCTAAGAATGAGGTTTTTCACAAATAACTTTTCAGGCACTTGTTGTATGATTATGGTGAACACGGCACTTTGTGGGGCTTTGGATTCCGCACCCAACGACACTTCACACTTCTCGATACGATCAGAAAAACCTATTTTTAGGTAATTTTTTGTGCGGAGCGCGTGATTTTTCGTGGCGTTCAGCTCGAGAGTCTGAAACTGACTTGACCAATGTGTGTTACCAGTGATGACGTATGGCGCCGAAACGTGGTCCTTTACTATGGGCCTCATTAGTAAGCTCAGTAAGACCAACGAGCTATGGAGAGGGCTATGCTCGGAGTCTCTTTGCGCGATCGACTCAGAAATGAGGAGATTCGTAGACGAACCAAAGTAACCGACATAGCCCAACGAATTAGCAAGTTGAAATGGCAGTGGGCAGGCCATATAGCTCGCAGAACTGATGGCCGATGGGGCCGTAAGGTTCTCGATGTTGAAAAAGGTCTTCGTAAACGCAATAAAATAACTAGCCCTGTAAACGCTTTTGTAACTGTCAACTCTAAAAAGGAAATTGTCACTGTCTCTTCCATATTTTGTCTTTGGTGAATGTACTGGTGCTCTGATTGTTTTTCGATTAAATCTAGGATAATCGCTCAAGTTAGTTTCTTTTTTGCCCATAATCCATCAGGTTATGGGCCCAGGCACGGTCCTGGTTGTTAGTTTTGCAATATTTAACAATAAATTCGCGATTTTTGGCAAAGAAGAAAAACTTAACCTCTCATCGAAATTTTACCACATTGCGGCGGCAACATGGCAACGGCAACAGGTATCAACACATCTTCTATAATCATGGACAAACTAAAAGGCCTTGAAAATTATAACTCATGGAAATTTATGATGAAAATGGTGCTGATCCATGAGGACCTATGGGATTTTGTGGAGAAGGAGCCGACGAATGCTGAACACGCCAAAAAGGTACAAAAGGCACTCGCCCGCATTGCATTATCTGTACAACCTGCTGCATTTGCACACGTAAGGTCTGCGAAAACGGCACATGAGGCCTGGACTAACCTTCAAAAGGCATATGAAGATAGAGGTTTGTGTCGCAGACTGGCACTACTGCGAGCTTTGTTTAGTACTAAATTAATTAACCAAAGTATGGAGAGCTACATCAACAAGATCGTTGAAATATCACAACAACTCAGCGATATTGGGTCACCACTCGATGATGATTTCATCGCAGTCATCATGTTAAGCGGACTGACGGAGGATTACGATCCCCTGATCATGGCGATTGAAAATTCCAACATCAAATTGTCCAGCGAGGTAGTACAAGGCAAGTTGTTACAAGAGAACCTGCGTCGTGATGACAAGAGTGAAAGCGGATCGGCCCTGGCAGCTGTGCGGAAACAACCCAAATGTTTTCGATGTAAGAAGACTGGTCACTTCATAAAGGACTGTCCAAAGAAGTCTGGTAAGAAGACAAATACTAACATTAGTAACACAAAGAAGGTGGACGAGTCCAAGGCCCTGCTTACAGCTTTGTCAGCGAATATTGAAGCAGATGCATGGTATATTGATAGTGGCGCTACAAGTCATATGTGTTGTGATAGGTCTGTGATGTGTGATTTTGTGAAAAATAAAAGTCTTGAAGTGAAAGTGGCTAACGGGGACAAGTTGTATACCGAAGGAATAGGAACTGTAAGAATAAAATTAGCAAATAATACAATAAAGACTGTTAGTAATGTTTACTATGTACCTAAGTTAAGCGGAAACTTGTTATCTGTGAGTTCTATGGTTAAAAAGGGTTTCAAGGTTGTATTCAGTTTCAGTGGGTGTCATGTTTATGATAATGGGGTAGAAGTGGTTAGTGCTGCTCTTGAAAAGGGCATGTATAAACTAAATATTGCCGAAACACTGTTGTCCACTTCTAGCACTGTTACAGTTACTCCTAAGGAGGCTATGGAGAATCTAGTGGTGAATACAGCAGCTGAGTGTGGCGCTTACGATACCGAGACGGAGCCAATTCCGGCTGAATTATCGGAAAAGGTATGGCATCGACGGCTTGGCCACCTCAATCGAAGAAGTATGAAACTCCTCAGTCAAGGTATGGTTTCTGGTATTTCTTATAACGATTCTAGCTTTGAGCCTTGTGTTGCATGTATACAAGGAAAGCAAAATAGATTACCATTTCCTAAAAAATCATACAACAGAGCGACTGAACCATTAGAACTTGTACACACAGATCTGTGTGGCCCGATGCCCTGTTCTTCTCTTAATGGCTCAAAATATTTTTTACTTTTCATTGATGATTTTTCTAGAAAAACTTTTGTCTATTTCATTAAGACTAAAAGTGAAGTGTTTGAGAAGTTTAAATCTTTCAAAGTCTTGGTTGAGAATCAGACAGACAAAAAAATTAAAGTCCTCAGGAGTGATAATGGTGGCGAATATATTAATTCAAATTTCCAGATGTTTCTGAAAGACAACGGTATTCGACATCAAACAACAGTACCACACTCGCCGCAGCAGAATGGAGTGGCAGAACGAGCCAACAGAACAATCATGGAAGCAGCAAGGTGTATGCTGCAGGATGCAAGCCTGGCTCAAGAGTTCTGGGCAGAAGCTGTTAACACAGCTGTTTATATACGAAACCATTGTCCCACAAAGGCAGTTATGGGATGTACTCCGGAAGAAAAATGGACGAATAGAAAGGTATCTGTCAAACATTTTCGCATATTTGGCTGTGTTGCATATGCATTGAATCCAAATCGAAAAAAATTAGATTCAAAATGCAAAAAATATATATTTGTGGGTTATTGTGATGACACCAAAGGGTATAGACTAATTGATCCTGATTTCCCAACAAATTGCATTAAAGCCAGAAATGTTACTTTCTTAGAACATAAATTACTGAGTGAAGTGTCAAATGATGATAGTAATAAAAGGGCAGAACATTTTTCACTAGTTCAAAATTGTACTCATGATGACAGTCAACATGTTCAAACTAATCTGTCTGAACCTCCTGTACAATCAGAGTCATCTATTGTGAACACTGATTTATCTGATGACACTATATTGGAAATCAATCAGAGACACAGCGTTATCACAGTAAATGATTCTGAGAGCTCTAGAGAGAGCTCGCCGGAGGCCAGCGACCCTGCCGATGAAACTTACGTTCCAGCTTCATCTGAGGAAGACTATGATGATACAATGGAATCGCTGTCATCGTATATGGTGGTCTCATCTAATGGAGAAGATACACCACAGAATGTGCAAGAAGCACTTGGGGGAAAAGATGCAAAACATTGGAAAGAAGCAATGACTTGTGAGTACAAATCATTTAATGATAATAACTGTTGGACCTTGACTGATCGATCAGAATCACAAAAACCAGTTAAATGTAAATGGGTTTTTAAAATTAAAAGGGGTTTGAATGGTGAACTGTTAAAATATCGAGCCCGTTTGGTTGCCAAAGGATGTACCCAAAGACATGGGATAGACTATGACGAAACATTTTCTCCAGTCGTTAGATATTCTACAATACGAACATTGTTAGCTTTGGCAGCTGAATACAATATGGAGATTGAACATCTCGACGTAAAAACGGCATTCCTAAATGGTGATCTGACAGAAACAGTCTTTATGGAACAGCCTGAGGGCTTCCAGATAAGAGGTCAAGAACATAAGGTCTACAAGCTAAACAAAGCCATCTATGGTTTAAAACAGGCTTCGAAAGCTTGGTATGAAAAGATTGATCATGTTTTATGTAACAAATTAAATTTTGTTAGGTCATCATCGGAACCTTGTGTTTACATAAAGTCTAATAACGATTCAATTATAGTAATTGCTCTTTATGTGGACGATATTATTTTGTTTTCAAGGTGTAATTTGCAGGATAAATTGAGTATAAAGCAAAAATTGATGACGGAATTTCAAATTACAGATCTAGGGCCAGCTCATCAAATTCTTGGTATGAAACTGTGTAAGGAAAATGAAAAAATTACTCTCGATCAGAGCAGTTATATTCAAAGGGTCTTGCAGAAATACAAAATGGATGATTGTAAGCCATCACCCACACCCATGGAATCCGGCCTAAAACTACCAAAGGGTAATCAGAAAGATGATAACCTAGACTACCGAGGTCTAGTTGGTTGTCTTATGTACATTGCTGTCTGCAGTAGACCGGACATTTCTCATGCAGTCAGCTATTTAAGCCAATTCAATGAGTCATTTTCAGAAATCCATTGGAAAGCAGCAAAAAGGGTTCTACGCTACTTGAAAGGTACGATAAATCATTGTCTAGTTTTTCAAAAGAGTGGCTTGGACGTCACGGCATACGCAGATGCTGACTGGGCGAACGATGACGGCGATCGCAGGTCATACACTGGGTATGTATTCGCCATTGGAAAATCCATAGTTTCCTGGGAAAGTCGTAAACAAAAAACAGTAGCATTGTCTAGTACCGAGGCTGAATACATCTCCATAACAGACGCCTGCAAGGAAGGCTTGTTTATTCGTAAAGTTTTAAAGGATATTATAAATAAGAATGTTATCATAACTATTCATAATGATAATCAGTCAGCATTAAAGTTGTGTAAAAACTCCCTTTATCATTCAAGAACTAAACATATTGATGTCAGACATCATTTTATCAGACAATGTGTAAATGATAAAATTGTTATGTTAAAATACTTGTGTACAAATGATATGCTTGCTGACATTCTAACAAAACCTTTGTGTAAAGTAAAACATAATAACTTTGTAACTCAGTTATTGGTAGCAAAATAAGACTTATTTCTTATTATTATTCATAAGTGTTTATGATTTCAATTTTATGTTGATACCTATGTGATAGTTCAACGTCGCGTTGTGTACTATTCTTATGTATTTAGTTTTAATTGAGAAAGTAAAAATAAACAATTTATTGTGTATTCAAAAAAAAATATTTCTTTGTAATTAATACAAGGCTAGAAATTGTGACATAGTTTTTTTTTTTTGAGTAAACTGTACATTATTGTAATACTCATCTGTTAGTGACCTAGATAAGTAGAGTTGTTGTTGCTTCTTAATCTTTAGGCTATGTGCTGAACATGATTGTGAATTTATTTATATTTTTTTGGTTTAAGGGCCAGTGTTGAAAAAGGTCTTCGTAAACGCAATAAAATAACTAGCCCTGTAAACGCTTTTGTAACTGTCAACTCTAAAAAGGAAATTGTCACTGTCTCTTCCATATTTTGTCTTTGGTGAATGTACTGGTGCTCTGATTGTTTTTCGATTAAATCTAGGATAATCGCTCAAGTTAGTTTCTTTTTTGCCCATAATCCATCACTCGAATGGAGACCACGCACCGGCAAGCGCAGCGTAGGACGTCCACCCACTAGGTGGGCAGACGATCTTATGAAGGCCACAGGATCACGCTGGATGCAGGCCGCTTACAACCGGTCCTACTACAAGTCCAAAGGAGGCCTATTTTCAGCAGTGGACGTCTTACGGCTGATATGATGATGATGATGAATAGGGTAGGTAACCAAAATAGATGTTATTACGTTTTTAAATATTTCTTAAAAAAAAACAATAAAAAAACATTTATAAACATAAAAACAGTAGTCCGCCGGTGTGGGAGCGGGGTCCAAACTACCGGTGGTTAGGGCTACAGAAACAGGAACCTCCTCACAATGTGGGCCGTATTTAGGAACACTGCCTTCAAAATCAGGCCCTTGATCCAACTACCTAGAGAGAGCCTCGAAAGGTATTCGTCGAGGCCCTTTGCCATCAGGCCATTGGCTGTAACGATAAATCAGCACAATGATAGCCGAGCTCACATTCCCACTCCGACAACCGCGCGTGCTAAGTTGAGATATTTCATTTATTTATATTTCTCAGCTTTCAGTTCAGAAGGTTCTCGTCATGGGAGATGGTATCATCGATTATTTATCATTACGCGGCGCACCGATCTGTCTATCACAACAATATCAGGGACATTGGCGACAATAGCCCGAATAAAAATAAAAAAAGAATATTGAAAAATAAACCTGAAAGCAATTTTAAAGCCGAAAAAGTAAATAAGGTTAGCAAGTAAGAGTTATATTTTACTGTTTCTATCCATACTACTTTCTGGGAATAGGAGGAAAGGGACAAGCGCCATCCAAGTTGCTCTTCTCTTTCGTCATGTTATAGCAAATCAAAAAAAACCTTAACGGTGGCGATTACAGTTCATTTTTGGGTACTAGGTAACTTGAAGTGCTCAGTCCAGATTTTATGATAGGGCTATGTTTTGATTAGGTATTTCCGCGTCAATGACGTTTCGTTGTACCTAATCATTCATGCTCAAATGTGAAATATTTTTAAGAGTTTATATTCAAATATAAAAAAAAAACATTATTTTCGTTAAACACACTTATTGAAAATAATGTTTTATTAAAACTGAATATTGCATATTTAAATCCGAACAATAACACATTAAAAGGTGTCATTTGTCATTTTCTCTGCGTGTAGGTATGCTTAATGCGTAACGCACATGGCCGCGATGAAAACAGGAAATGGTTTTTGGGTTTTCGAAATCCTTTTATCACTAACTTTTTAAAAGCATCTTTTGCAGGATAACAATTATGTAATCAGGGGTCTTATTTTCATTTAATATTTTTCATTAGTTTATATTTCCTGTATCTTGGGCTGAAAGGTGGGGCAGGATCTGGCATTGTCATTTGGAATACTTACCAATGCTGAACTACATCAGTCTGTCTTTACAACATTGAGTTTGTTTATAAGGCATTATACAACTTTTTGAAAAAGGAATACGCATTTATTATGCAGTTATGATTATTCAATAAAATTACGAAAACCGAAGAGGCCGTATGAGCTTGATGCCTTTGCTTTTCCGACAAAAAAATTTTAGTCGAGGAATTTGCCGCATTTTTGTTTTCTTCATAAACGTTAAGTTTATTTTGATAAATAAGTTAATGTTAAATGTTAATGTTTAATAAATGCTTATCTCATATTATTATTGTGTTAATTTTTTCGCAAATGGTACGAAAAGTAGAGTATTTTCCTCGGTGATAAAGCTGTCTTAGTCTTGGGTGAACTTAAATCCCTCGCTACACTCAGGACACGTCTTAAATCCCTCGCTTCGCTCGTGATTTAAGTTTTTAACACCCTCGCTACGCTCGGGACTAAACCTCGAGTCCTTCGTTACGCTCGCGATTTAAATCGTCACCCGCGACAGAAGACACTGCTTTATCCCCTTGGTTAATAATCTACTAATTCTCTTTCTATGTATGAGTAGTATCATACCCTATTTTTTTTTTAAATACGTAACCTTAATGGTTGCTACAGTTTTGAGCCGTTTGGGGTCGAAACGCTCGGTTCATGGGGCCCGAGTGCGCGTCTCCTTTTCAAGGAAATTTCTCGCCGACTGATCGACAGCTCGCGTGACCAGAGGGCTGGTTCTTTCTTTGGTCAAAGAATAAGCATTGCCATTCAACGCGGTAATGCTGACAGTCTTCTGGGCACGTTTCCGGATGACAGCGATGCGGAGGAATACTTTGACGCCTGAGTATCTCTTCCTTTTTAAGTATTTTTTTTTTTAATTATGTATTTTAAGTAGTTTAGTTTTAGTTTAAGAATCTTGTTGTAAATATTTAGTTTTTTTTTTCTAGTTTTAGTAACGTATATAATAATTGCAAATTATCTTTAGTGTTATCTAATAAATTTCAGTATTTCAAAAAAAAAAATTTAAGACTAGAATCTAAATGTAAGAAATCATAATCATAATTATCTTCAACGATTCTAATAATTCCTTTCTGGAGTTCTTCTACGGTTACTCACACAATAATCTTACTACATTACACTTACTTTTAACTTACTGATAATTTACGTGAAAGATAATTATTCTTCTCTTCCACACAAAAACTACTGAACGGTTTTGTATGAGGCAGGTACATAAATAGTTTATAACCTGGATTAACACATGCTTTTTATTCCGGTATGATGATCCCGTGGGATAATGAACTATTTTCACGTAGGCAACGCCGCGGGCATAAGCTAGTAATTAAATGAAAAAGTATATCAGGTTCTGGAGAAAAAAAAGGCTTTTAAGAAACTGAAATTTTTGCCCAACTACGGTCAAGCAAAAACGAAGAGTTATGGTTATTTTTGACAGTCTATATTTATGTGCAATATATGTTTGTGTTTGGCACCGTAGCGCCTTTTTATCGTGGTATAATCATCAAATGAGTCCTCCCACTTATACTGTCAGAATTGTACTGACTAAAATTCACGGTGTTCCTTCAATCACGTACACGGTTACCTGACAGTGACTGAGACAGTGCCGGCTTTGACCCTCTTAGGTAAGGGTAGCGCCTAAAGAAGGATGCCAAAAAAAAACCCAGAGTCGATTAAAATAATTTATGAACAACAAAATAGACCTTAAATCAGAGGACATAAATACGCTATTCGTTTCGCATAAAACCATAACCAAACAGGCCAGCAGCATATACAGGGTGAAAATTTTTCAACTGGGCGTGGATGGCTATATCCGAAACTATGAGGAATATCGAAAAACGTTGAAAGGAATTTCGAGCCCAATTTTGACGAAAACTAAAACTGCATCATTGGATTTAGAAAAATCAGTAATCCTAGCCAGGAATCAAACCCGCTAATTTTGGAAAAAAGCACACCCTGTATTATTACACAATTCGATAGTGTTGCTAATAAGGATCAAATTCAGGGAAGTAATCATATACGGCAAACTTAAGGAAATAGCTGATTAGAAACATTATTTATGACTTGAAACATAAAAAATCGTAACTTATCAGTTATAATTTTTTTTACTTGGTGATGGTTTAATCGAAAACTATTATTGGATTTGGGTTATAGTCTACCTTGCCACACATAAGTCGGTTTAATCGATTCCGGGTTTTTGCTCCATATATTTTTGGGCATTCTTCTTTAAAATTATACTACTACATGACATGTCTATTAGACACAATGTCATGTCTGTCGGTGTTCAGTGGGTGCGACCACGGCTTGACAAGATGTATCTATGCATTTAGTGATTTCTATTTGAACTATTTTCTTGTTAAACGGGGTTGTTAAACGGGGTTTTAGTTTTTTTTTTAACTTTATCACAAGATTTTCCTTCCACTCAGCCATTGCAGATTTGTAAATAAAGTTCAAAGAACATCAGAACGTCTACCAAATTATACATACATACAACTACAGTAACCATTACGAGGAAGCACAAAGCGACTGCAATTCTGTTTGCAGTTGCCTGCCTTTATGTAGCCGGAATAGGGTAGCCATGTACTGTATACAAAGTTTGAGGATATTAACTTGAATAGCCGAAATTACTTTTCAAAAGTTATATAGGTTTATTGTGAGGATAATACTTGTGAAATTGCGTAGATAAAGCTGCTTTAGGACGGTAGAAAATAGTTTTTTTTTGTCTAAATTTTTTTTTGTTTCTACTGTACCGTGTGCAAACAGCCAGACCTAGAACAATTAAATCAGGCCACATAAATATTAATAAGAACATTTAAAACGAGATATTTACAATAATTATTATTGTTTTTCGATGTGGGAATTGGACCACCACCACGGACCACACCATCGCTCACTCATGAAAGCGCCACGTGACGTGCGTGACGTGACGTCAGTTAATTTCTAAAGGAGGAAAAAACAAAACTCCAAACGATGTGAATAGAGTAACCTTAGTAGCAAATATATTTTCGAGCCGTTGGGGGTTGAAACTCTAAGGCGCGGGCCACATAGAAAAGACGTAAGACGAGGACGTGACGCGTCTCTTCTGTATGCTTTACGTCGCGACGATTCTATACATTTTGTAATATGAAAGAGACGCCGAAGAGACATAATGTCTCCGCCCCGTCTGTGTCTTACGTCTTTTCTATGTGGCCCGCGCCTTAGGTACGTGTGCTCACAGCCTCTTCATCTCTTTACCTTGGCCAGAGACTAAGTATTGCCATACATCGATGATAGTAGGTAAATTCCTTCAGGTCGGTTTTGTCATAATATTAAACAAATCCGGACGGGTCGATAACCCGAACAAGCGAGTTTAGTAGCACCTCAAGTTGAGATCTAAAGTTAATTACCAGTTCAATAGAATATTTGATTTACCCAATGATATAAAGAAAGATACGCCATGTTCATACTGAATGGCGTTACTGGCATACTGAATGGCCACTATTATTTACACTAGCTAACCGTTTTCGAATAATTATTTTATGTATATGTAAACAATTTTAAACTAATATTGAAAGTAACTGTAAGGTAAATCAAACAGCTACGCGTAGTCGGTCTACGAAGTGCTACGTCAGTTGCTACGGCGTAGGCAACAAATGCTACGGTTTATAATTAAAAGTAAACTTGTATTGTTCGTTTGATTCGAGTACATTTCAAAGGACTATGCTATGGATATACAACATTATTTTTTGTTTATGCGAAGCCCGATACACCTGTCCAATATTTTTGTGTAAAGAATCTAGGTATCTACAAAATTTTAAAACCGTATCATAAAAAATCACAAAGTTATAAGCTTGTATATTACCTGGTTGTCCATTCAAAAACATGCTCATTTCGCGGTACGCCCGCGTCTCCTGTGTCATACACTCGTGATAATAGTTTGGCAATAGGTACCTAACCGTACGGTGATTGTATTGTAATTAACTTGCAATAAAATTTAATTAAAGTATTTTTTTATTAAAAAAAATAACATGGTGTAAAAATTATTGGAATCGAATCAGTTACTGATTCTGAACAAACTATAGGTTTCGCATATACTAAAAATAATGTTGTATGGACTAGTGCTCAACATTGGGAGAATAACTAGATTTCCATGACAAAGAGTCTTTATAAACTTGCAATGAAAATTCAACTATTAAAAGTTGTAAATATGAAAGTAATGTAAGACAAACCGAATTGAAAAGTTGAATTATTTTTATACTGATAATTTTAATTATGTTTTTAGAAGCGTTTACTTTGTAGCGATTATTTGCAACATAAGAAGAACGTTCGTGTCTGAACGAAAACTGTAAAATTTTGAAATTATTTTATTAAGTCAAGTTACGCAATATTCCAAGACTCATAAGTTTCGTTCCATCTTCTTATCTAATTTAACGATAAGGGTCTTAAAAGCGATACTTTCCAGGACACACTTCTTTACGTAGTCTTCCTACTAAAAGCGCAGCTTATTTAATAGTTTCTTAATTACTGCTAATCTTGCTTCACTGTATCCACCTAGTAATTTGCTCTATTTAAACCGTCTGCCGAACTGAAAGGGCCTTCTCACTAAATTAAACGCGAGAGAAATAGAGTAACGCTGAGTCGGACTGATTCCTTATTTTCAACTTGAAAAGGTAGGACTTTACGTGAGGAAGAGGGATTCGTTCTGATGGGATTATTTTTAGATTCTTAATCAAGTAAGTGTGAGTACTTTGAATTTCAGTACAGCAGAATTTGACATACGATGTCAAATTCTACTCTTTCCGAAGACTCTTTTCGAGAACTTTCCAAAATGAACTTGAATGTTTCGGGATGGTTCGCGAATGTGTTATTATGGAACTACGTAGAACTTCAAGCCTTTTCTAGAACATTCGACTACAGACTATACAAACAATTTCTGGAAAATTCTATTCGGACAAAAAATTATTATTCTCCCTCTTCAAATCCATCCAAAGGTTTTTGAAAAGATCACTTTTAGCGATAAGACAGCCCATTATGTCACTCTGTTTATAAAATCTACCTTTTACCTGGAATTTGTATGGTGTGCAAAATAAAGTGTCTTCTACGAGTATCTATCTATCCATCTAAGGATAAGAATAAGAATAAGAATCTTTTATTTGTAAACATAGGTAGTTACACTGTGTGTGAGATGTTACATAAAAGTGTTGAGATTCTCCAAGTTTTGCTGTGAGGCGTACAATAGTAGATTACGCACCAAGGGAATAAAGCAGTGCCTTACGTCATGGGCGTATTGAATCCCGAAGCGACACTAAGGATTCTGGGGGTGAACCTCCGGAGCGCAGCGAGGAGGTTCAAGTGTTAATTCCCGAGTGAAACGAGGGAATTAAGCTAAGAATCCTTAGTGTAGCGAGGGATTTAAGTTAGCCCAAGACAAAGGCAGCTTTATTCCTGAGGTGAGTACTCTGCTTTTCACACCACCTGCGAGGAAATAAATTCGAATTTTGAAATTTGATGTGGTACGACAACCTTCGAACGTGAGCATGCTGTGGTGCCCACCTCAGCAAGCGATCAGCTGTTGCAGTGGGGACTGCCGGGGGGCAGCCGCCGCTGCTTCAATTCCTTCGTTCCAAGTTTTCATATTTGTTTGAGGTTCCAAATTCAAATCACATTATTCCCAGGGAATAATGAAATTCAGTACATATATTATTCCCTGGTTTGAGTGTGGGGAACAATGACTTGCTTTACGGCCAGTTTGCATGACTTATAATGTGACATTTACGAGCAAGTGGTGTGAAAATATAATTATGTCAGAATGTAATAGTTTAAAAATATAATTCTGATATTGACAGGTCGAGGCAGGTGGCCCAATAGTAACGGCCCTCACATACGAGTTTTGTGTCGCGGGCTCGAACCCGAATCACCACTGCTCTCACAGTAAAGGCATGTCGATTTGTCCACGAACGAAAGCCCGCGTCGTGGATTCCAGTTCACTCTCTCTCCCAGAAAGGAGGTCTGATGAGATGTTTTTTTATGTTTTACCCTGGATTAACTTCGAGGATACCTTTCATCCCAATATTACGTCCCCGTGGGATAATTATTGACTATCAAACGAGTTAAGCCACTAAGCAAGCTATAATCTATACATTTTCTAGACCATTTCTGCTCCTAATCGAAACTCACACGTTGATTAACAAATACATCATTAATTATGCCAGCGCAGTATATTCAGAATTCTCATTAACGTTATGTTTGAATTTGATAGATTATGCCAATTACGTGGTCATTGCACCGCGTTTGTGGTTCATTAGTGGTCAATCTATGGCTTACTGCATCCTTATTTACAAATGAAAACTTGAAATACAAACATTTCACTTAAATTTTGTTTATTAATTTCATGACATTGAATATTGAATGATTATACTAATGTCAATCTAACTTCCGGGGTCGCGGGACTCCGGTGTCGCGGGACTTATCTCATTACCGTGACCCCGGAACATAAAGGGCTATTGAAGGACACCGTGGATTTTAGTCAGTACAAGTCTGACAGTCCCTCCCGCCCTGCCCGGGGTGGGAGGACTCATTTGATGATTTTACCAAGTTAAAAAAAAAATGTCAATCTAACTTGGCAGAGACTAATTGGGTTAAATGCGTTCGGAAACACACTCTTTTGCGTTTGTAAAGAATAGTTGGTAACTTCCGTATTTTTAACGTTAACGAAGGAGTAGGTACTCGTATTTTGTCTTAACGAATACCCATCGTTGTTTATAAAATAATTCTAATAAAAGAAGGACTTTTTTAGAAAATAAAAATAAAACTATCCGATACTTTATTCCGAAATTGCCTCTGTCCTAATAGAAAAACAGGTCCTTGAACTTTGAAAGTCTACACGATAAAATCTCCTGTTTTTTGAGGACTAAGCAATGTTTGCAAAGGCGTAAATAATAATGACTAGCAGCCCGCCCCGGTTTTGCACGGGCAGTAGAACACTTTATGCATAAAATCATGATTTGATTTATCTCAAAGAATTAGACATCATTTTTGATGAAAGCTTCCAGACCGTTTGACTTTTCAGACATTTTCAACTATAATCGTCATCTTTTCAACTTTACACAAAGCCTTATAAAAATAATGCACTTTAATCTTCGTCAGGAATCACTCTATATAAGAATGATAGTGGGAGACACCCACGACAACAGACGTCCCAGGGCGATCTCCGGCCACCGTAGGCGCGCGCGTTCGCCTTATAGTGCTGTCAGCATAACGACCGACGGGGTCCTCCCTTAGAGGGTCAAAGCCTGCCGGGGTCGCGGGACTTACGAGCTACCAAAAGGCTATTGAAGGACACCGTGGATTTTAGTTAGTCTAGGACTTATTTGATGATTTTACGACCCTAAAAAAAACTAAGAGTTATAGCCGCATGAAAATCTGTTCTGTAGTGTTTGAGTTTATAGTGAACAGACAGACAGAAGCAGCGAGGAACTTTGTTTTTATAGTGATAGGTTGCCTACGCCTACATACATTGACAACGTGAAACCGTGTAGGTTGGCTGCCGGAGATAAACCAATTTTGCAGAATCAGATAACGGAATCATCCTATTATTATGGTAGGATGATATTATCAAGTTTGAACTTCAACTAAAAATATAAGCGCGATTCAATTTCGTGGTACAAAAGGTCTTCTTTTATTAAAATCTTCCGTTGTTGAACGTGAAATTCAGCATGTTTTTCTATATTAAGCTTATCACAGTGTTTGACAAATAAAATGTCAACGTCGAGTTTTTTTCCCATTTATATCTACAGTATTATTTTATGAAGATGTCCCAATTACATTTTTTTTTACTTTCACTTATATTATGGCCTGTGACTGGAATTGTAAATTCTTTTATATTTTTTAGTTTAATCGTGTATTCGACAATTCAAAATGCCTGTAACAGGCCTATTTGGAATAAATTATAAATTGATAACATTGGCAATTTTACAGCACGGTATACAATTTACTTCGGTTCACAATGAGATAGCAGCTGTGTTCTAGATATGGGAATGTTTTCTTTAACATCTACAACATTATTTTTAGTATATGCGAAACCTGAATATAGTTTGTTCAGAATCAGTAACTGATTCGATTCCAAAAATTTTTACACGATGTTATATTTTTTTTTCAAAAATATTTTAATTAAATTTTATTACCAGTTAATTACAAAAACATCACCGTACAGTTAGGTACCTATTGCCAAACTATTATCACCAGTGTATAACACAGGAGACGCGGTTTACGCGGCTGTACAAGCTTATATAATTATATACAACTTTGTGATTTTTTATTATACGATTTTAAAATATTGTACATAGATTCTTTACACAAAAATATTGGACAGGTGTATCGGGTTTTGCTTAAACAAAAATAATTTTGTATATAGATTTAGCTTGTATGGAAATTTTAATTTTATTTCACATTTATTTATTTACTAGCTTCTGCCAGCGACAATGGGGTCGTCAAAATCGAAGATCTGAAACGTCTGATGTCGAATTCTTAGAGCCTGGGGACGGGAAAACAACGGGACGCGCATGACGATTCCAGACGTCCCAGATCTTTCATTTTTGTAAGTCAACAGGAAATGCCCATCAGACTAAACAACTCTTGCTAAGACGTCATTCCTATATATGTTATAGTGTAGCTGGGCTCTTGGAGTTCCACATCAAGTGTTCCAGATCTTCAGTTTTTATACGACAACAGGGAGTGCTCATCAGGCTGAACAACTCTTGCTAAGACGTCATTACTCTATATGTAATAGTGTAGCTGGGCTCTTGGAGTTCCGCATCAGGTGTTCCATATCTTCAAATTTATTTTCTCAGCAGAAAATGCTCATCACGCGGAACAATTTTTGCTATGGCGCTATTTTTGTATCTCTTATAGTTTTGCTGATCTATTGCAGTTCTGCATCAGGTGTTCAAGTTTCCAAGATAAATTATAGCATATATGTTGCCCAGACTTAATAGCTATACAAAAAAAAAAAAAACAATCAAATCCGTCCAGTAGTTCCGAAGATCAGCGTGTATGGAGTAACTTCTCCCGTTTTCCTAACATTTCCCTTCACTGCTCTGCTCCTATTGATTCTAGCGTGATGGAAAGTATACTATAACCAGCGCAGGAGTATGAAAAATAATTGTACCAAGTTTCATCAAAATCCGTCGAGTAGTTTTTGTTTCTATAACGGTTATACAGACAGACAGACAGACAGACAGACAGACAGACACTGCCGTGCAGGCCCTAAAGTGCAGTATGAGGAAAAAAGCGGTTTCGAGAAAACAGCGAAAAACTTTTTATCACTGTTTTTTATAATGTTATTAATGTGTATGGTGCATATTTTTATTGCTACGAGGACTAAATGACAACAAAGATGGTATTTACGAAAACAAATGTTAATAAAGTTTATTAGATTTTAATTAAAATCAGATTTTTTAAAATCATAGCAGTTACTGCACGCAAAAAGTTACTCATGTGCAGATTAAAATGCGGTAAAAATACTTGATACCACAAAATTTTAGATTTTTTTGCTACTTCGCAGACTAATTTGCAGCATAAGACTTTTTTTTACTGCATTTTAATATGAATCTTGAACAAATTGCACATGCAGTATATAGTATATAACAATGTCCGCCAACTTACGAGTATGTTTTAGGTAGGAAAGGTGGTGTATTTTTTTATTTGTATTGCTTAAGTATATGATACTCATGAAAAGTTTAAGTTTTCGATCTCGAGGAGTGTCTGCGTTAGCCACCATCTTAGATTGAAAGGGTCCAAATTCGTTCTTTTTCACATAATGCTGCATCAGTTGACATTATGACGAAAATGTCTAGAGAAGTTTAAAGACAATAAAATTCCACAACAAATAGTATTTATACGTTACGTATATTTCGTTTGTTTAGACTCGTGAAACTTGTTTTACCAAATGCGTATTAGACGTTAAGATGTCTGAAGTAAAGGACAACTGATAAAATAAGTTATTTTTTGATTAAATCAAGTTCTTTCCACTCAATTCAGTGGAATTGTCAATTATTTATCCCCCTAAATTAAGAAAAAGAAAATGTTAAATATGAAAATGTATTTTATTCATTAGAAACACAGAAAACAAATATCCGCAATACATAAAAACATCCCTGTATAAAACAAAAAAACTATCTGGCTGACTGAACGATGTATCAACGCCCAGCCGAAATCGCTAGGTGTAGAAGCATGAAATTTTGCACAAGCATTCCATAAATGACGTACCTAGGGCGGATTTTTGAAAATTCATCACCTAAGAGGTTTATAATGGGATTAAAGTTTGTATGAAAATAATTTAATCTTACTTGATTTACTTGAAACTTTCCAATGTCCAATTATCAACAAAATCGATTAAATAAGTGTTAAGAGGCTTTTTGATAATTCTATACCTTAAATACGCATCCTCGTTGACAAAATCGTGGGCAAAATAGGTATTCGTCATATGTGTAGACGATTTCTTATCAATGTGTGTTCTTCCTTAACTTTGTTTCTATGTGACGTACAGAATACGTACAAATAAAGTTGTTGTGGAATTTTTCTTTAAACTTCTTTTATATATTTTTGTCATAAAGTTAACTGTTAAAGCATTAAGTGAAAAAAACAAATTTGGACCCTACGGCTATGCATTAGCCGACACTTCTCGAGCTCGAAAACTTACATTTTTCATGAGTAGCTTAGACTTAAGCAATACAAATATAAACTACACCACATAAAGCAAGGCAAAGCCTATTTTTGGTCCTCATTGACTGGACTATAATAAGGTAATTATATCTATGGGTAATTGTAACTTAATTTTAAGTGCTTTGAACACAAGCGGTAATAAAGACATTTCGATAAAAATTTAATGGTAAGTACTTAAAGCTTTTGGGTTCCCAAAAAAATGAGATTTTTCAATTAAATGGCACATTAATTACCTACAGTGTTTGGTTTCCGACTATATATAATTTAAGGGGAAATTATAGACTGATTTTCATCGACAAATCTGCTTATAAAAAATCCTACCAAAACACTTCGCGAATGGCGGCCATTTTTGTTTTTTTAACCGGCCGAACAGAAACTGTACATTTTCAGTAGTACAATAAAATGCTAATATTTTTGAAACCAAGAGATCTATACATATACATGCAAATGACTTTATTGCGAAGGTAAACGTTGAGGCTTCTGAAAATTAACGAAAGTTTTCTAAAAAAATACGAAAAAAGAAACAAAAAACATGGGAAAACACGAAATTGTACACAAAAATTACTCTAATTTTTCACATATTTCACTCTAGCTCGAAAGTACCCCTGATTTTTGCTTAGGTTTTCGTGGTAAATTAGAAGAATTCGACTGATTGAGAAAGAGAGTTAGCGACAAATTCTGACTAAAACGCAGTAAAATATGACCTGTAAGTCCTGTAACTGCAGTGAAATTAGTAAAATCGTTCAAGTTACCAATTATAATGCAGTGACAGAGTATCATATTGCGTTTTAGTTAGCATTTAAGTTATTTTAATCTGTTGAAAATACTGACTATACTGCAGTAAATAATGAACATACTGCTTTTTAGCTAGTTTTCACGATATAAAGTTACTTCAATAGCACTAAATAAAATACCACTTTTTAGTACTTTGCTGCATTTTAATCTGTAGTTCATTGTGAAATAAATTAGTGATCAACCATGCAGTATTAACACTTTTGGTACAAAAACGACTTACTGCGTTTTATTTTATATTCCTCAATATTTTTTTTGGGTATGGAATACAGATTTTTTGTGGTAATATCGATATTTACTGCGTTTAACTTGGTAAAGTGACGGATCGTGGTAGACGTAACTGCTATTACTGTATTTTAGTTGGTATTGTAATATACTTAGACAGGCAAAATTAAGTTACTGCTTTCTTAAATTTGATTTTTTAACCGTTTAGAGCATCCTAACAAATACCTGATTAGATCTACATGTTCCTTATAACGTGTACATTAAGGTTCAATATTCAACAAAAAAATGACAAAAAGCCTGTTACTGCGTTTTAGGGCCTGCACGGCAGGACAGACAGACAGACAGACCGACAGACAGACAGACAGACAATAATTTTATTAATTGCATTTTTGGCATCAGTATCGATCCCTAATCACCCCCTGATAGTTATTTTGGAAATATATTTCATGTACAGAATTGACCTCTCTACAGATTTATTATAAGTATAGATTTATATAGGTTCGTCGTTTCCATGGAGAAGAACCCACAGGAAACTCCATACTTACTATTTTAATAAATATTATTGTTTTTACAATTTTATTGTTACAGTTTTTTAAAACATAAAAAACCGGCCAAGTGCATGTCGGGCCACGCACAGTGTAGGGTTCCGTAGTTGCCCAACAAAATACTTATGCGAACTAACTAAACTGATTCGCTGAATTTAATTTTAAAAAGAAGAATTTTCAAAATCGGTCCAGGAGTCTTTGAGAAATCGGGGACAATACATAAAAAAAAAAGATTACGACGAATTTAGAACCTCCTCCTTTTTTTGAAGTTATTTAAAAATAGTTGACGATAAAAACCTACCTATCCCCAAAAAACATATCTACCTATAAAAGCTGTAAAAATAAAGTTGACAAACTTACATTTGCAGTTGAAAAGCATGTTCTCCGATACATTTTGTTTAAGAAAATATGATATCCAAGTACATTTTATAAGTTGGTGGACTATTACTCGTAAAGTTGTAAAGCCTACTCAGTCATGATAATTTTCTTTTAAATTTCGTTATATATACTACTATTGTGAATTTTTTCACACCCCCAAACATAACCGTTTAGCTGGTAGAGGGGGGGGACACTCGAGTAGAGCAAAATTTAGCACTTTAAAGCTTAATATTTCACAAACGAATTTTTTTATCAAAAAATTGTTAATGGAAACTCACATTATTTTTTAAAGACCTATTTATTGATACCCCACACTAAGGGGTACGCGAGAAAGAAAAAAAACATCCCCACTTTACGTGTACAGGAGGTACCCTAAAAAAAAAATATTTTTCGAGATTTTATTTTACCACTTTTTCGGCACAACAAATCCGTATATTTACACCAAATTACAGCTCTCTAGTACTGTGCGTCTCTGAGCTAAACTGCGGACAGACGGACGGACGGACGGACGGACATAGCGAAACTATAAGGGTTCCTTGTTGACTACGGAACCCTAAAAAGAGAGAACTGATTGTAGATTGTATAAATGACTTTTTTGCACTAAAAAAAAATCACAAAAAAAAATAATGTAAGATTGTTCTAATTTTCCGAATAATTAATTTAACTCACAAGTCATATTGCCTGTTGGCCTTTTTTTCGTTTATATGGATATGGGTATTTTGTCCTTCTTTATCAATATTCCCAGTAAATTACACTGACACTTTCAAAGACACTAATGAGCTTCTACCAAACTAGCAACTATTCGACGTACTCATAATCTTGCTAAACTACTTAATGACATTTTAATTGCATTCTAATGCCGGGAAATTTAATTAATGCAACGTCAAATAAGTTGTTGGCAGTTTCCTTCAAAGCTTATTAATTCAGAATTTTTACTCAAAAGTTTTTAATTACTTTGACGTACGAAACCTCATAAAATGATAATACTAGCTTTAGAAACTTTTTCCGTTTTATATTTTTCTGGTTTGTATTGAAAATTCAACTGAAAAATAAGCTTTTAATTACTTTACTCGTCTGACGATTCGTTAATTTAATACTCTTTTGAAACGTAGAATGAATTTTGATTAATGAAATATTTTTTCGAAGAATTTAATTTTCTTTTCTAATTAATATTTTATTACGCATCATTTTGTAATAATGAATTACTTATTAGATATTCACGAGGCCGATATGCGGGGCAACACCGGCAACACCGGGAGAGGCCACCCTAGAAGGACACAGACAGTAAGTAGAGTACCTACACTGTACTCTGTAAGAAAGTACACAGACACCATTGGTGAGGTTCTTCGATAGTACGGAGCGAAGGAAGCACTTACCATCTACGAATGAAGGAGGAAGCTAAACGTGTCAGGGAGAAACAACCCCTCCTCACGCCTCTGTCGCCGACCGGCCACAAAAGCGTGGTTTTACAAATGGCGAGTAATGGCTTAACTCACTGTCTGGTCTAGGACCTGGTCCCGATTACGACGTTATGTTTCATAGAGCTATTGCAAAATTAAAGGGCCTGATTGGGCCCAACGACTGGTGGAGAGGGGAACTGTCTTAAGAGGTTATGGTGGGCTTAAAACGTAAAACAGAAGTACGTGTAAGGTACGAAAAATTATATATTTACTTTCAATTTTTTTATACACTTAATTGTGGAAAAAATAAAAAGATTTACTTTCCTAAGAATCTGTCCAGTTTCAAATGACCAAAATAACAGTAATCATTAAGTCGTAAAACAAAATTGCAATATTAGTACGCTTTTTCAACGAATTACCCTTTATAACATAAATCTATTATTTGACTAAACAATTCATGATGGAGGCATACTGCGGCCCATTTGCGGCCCAACAATGAGGCTTTGTTAATACCCCAATAACGGCATGAAACAACATGATACAGATACCGAAATAAAAATAACTCGGTCGGTTGCATACATCCAACAAAACCATTCATTCTAATCCTTGCCGACGATTTAGAAATTTAAATTAAGGGTGTACCACACAATTTTAATATTTTACTTCGGGGCAATGTTGTTAGAATTCATTATGCAAAATAGTTTGCGGGCACATTGAAAATTAGCCGGTGTTACACGCTTAATGATGAGTGCGTTGGACGAAATTTCGCACACCCAGACCAATAAAGGCGTAAGTGGAATTCACTAACTTTACAGGGGAGCAAAAAAACTGTTTAACCAGGTATATCAACTTTGTTTTTGACTCTATGATCTATTGTTATGTATCAAAAAATAGTAAAAAAATCAACTGTAAGAAGGGTTTGTGTGTGGAGATGAGACCAAACTCACAATAGGCAAATAAACAAAGATTATTTATTGATACGAAAAATGTACATAAAAACGCTAAGTCTAAATTAACAGAATAAGTCATTAACCTCAGGGTTACTATATTTTAATCTATCTCCCTAACTACAAAACTCCCTACTTACGACGCGCCGTGTACTATTAGATACTCATGCGGACCGCTAACGTATACCAACACAAATATCAAATAACACACGCGCTAGTCTTTGTCCGACAAGAGGCAAGGCAGAGAAGACCGACCTAGGTCGATACAACTGATTGCACTCGTCTCGGGCCGAACGCAGACTGATGTTAACTAGCCGGAGCGGTCTTTTATAGGTGCGCGGGCAGCGGCGGCGGTGCGGTGGCGGGGTCGCGCTCGGTGACTCAGCCGACACGGGAGTAGTGATGTCGCGCTGTTTTGGTTGTCGCGTTACATACTCCCCCTCTGGTCCCGAAGACGTCCCGGCGAGGAGACCAGTTGCTGCTCTGGTGTCTGCTTGCTTCTTTGGCCTGTCGCGTCTGCGCAAGGGTCTGTCTGGAATACTCAACAGTTTCTGCTAACAGAACAAGGGAAAGAGTTATTTCTGAGTTGAAGTTTCCAGATAAGACTATTTGTTGTTAACATTTGGCTTGTCTATGCCCTCCCCCTGCACCAAGACTACTCCCATGACAATTGCTTAACAGCGAATGACGTGTTCGGTGCAAACAACGCATTGCTTTGGGGTGACAGGGTCACCTCAGTACTATTGATGCTCGCTTGAGCATCCCGGAACAACGATCCGACAAATCTGGGTGAATATCCCGATAGGGTCGGTTCCATCCTTGAGGGCGACTGTGGAGGGGTATCAAAATTAATCGGGCGCGGTGGCCCGTATGAATCCTCCATTCCGCATTTTTCAGGTAGGATTGAAGGTGGGGACGGAGTCGTGAGCATCGGGCTCACAAATGGTTCCAGAGACGTGAGTTTGGCTATCTTCTCAAACATCGTCTCGGCTGTCTCAGGCTCCGTTTGCACTGTGGACACGAGCGCGCCATCTTCTTCCTCTTCTTCGGGAAATAAATCGTATTTCCGTTCGGTTTCATCCAAGAAGTAGAACAGCAGTTGCGGCACGTTTAGTGCTAGGTTGGCATCTTGGATGAAATCAACTCCTAAGAGTGTCCGGTTATCGTGTGTTTCTGATAGCACGATAAAATTTGTGGGGATTATCCGTCCACAAAGCGACACAGGTACAACGGCGGACTTGATTTGCTGTCTACGTCGAAGTCCGTCTGCGAGTGTAATAGTCGCCTTCTCTTCCTTAAACTGGATGCCCTGTCGTTGTAACACCCGGTACAGCGAAGTGGATGCGACGCTTAACTTCGCTCCAGTGTCAACGTGAGCTTTCCCTGTGACTCCACCAATCGATATGTTGATGGTGGGTCTTAGTCGCGACGCTGATTCAATAGCGGGACTAACTGAATAAAATCCCACCTGTACTGCTCCAATTTTATTTTTGTTGCATTTTGAGCATTTACTTCTAACTACGCCAGGCTCACCGCATCCGTAACACGTGATTTTTGGACCTGGGGTTGCCTCCTTGTTGGACGTATTAGGTGGTTCTGTCGATGTAGTGGGTGTTTGTTTTTGTCCCGACTTCTTTCGACACTCATTTTCTTGATGACCAAATGATCTGCAGAACGAGCAACGAGATTTCTTTGAAGAGGAGGAGGGATTGGATCGATTTGCCTGTCTTTCTGCCATAACTTCCTCTATTTGTCGAGCCTTTGTAAGGAATTCGTCAAACGATGCGACAGTATCCCGGGGTATTCTATCCTTAATACTGATGTGCAGCGACGTATACAATAAGTCCAAATTTTGGGATTCGGTATGGGCTGGCTTTGGTAATTCGGCGAGTAACGCCCGTTTTCTAGCAACGAACATTTCTGTGCCTGTCGGAGTTTGTTGCTTTTCACCCACGATCTCTTCATATACTTTATGGGCTGGCCGTTTAGGCGCAAATGTAGATCGTATCAAGGTAACGACGGCATTCCAAGTGGTGACGCTCTCTTTGACTCCCAGCCACCAAGTTGCTGCGTCTTTGACCAACAGTAGCGTAAGCCCCTCAATGGCATTTTCATCCGAAACCGATTCTATCCTTTTATAGGTACTTATTGTCGACAAAAATGCCTCAACCACTGTTACATTGCGAGTCCCATCGTAACGGGCTGTGCAGGCAGCAAAACTACCTATCTTCTGAGTAATGACAGTGCTACTCCTATTCGCTAAGACTTCTAACAGATCACGAAACTGATCATCAGTAAAGCTGACGTTCGCCATTATTTTATTTCTGCGGCTACGTCTGGGTAAAATCTGATATAAATCAATTTTGTAAACAAAATATTTCAACTAAGTTGACTAATTGAAAAAAGACACTAGCTCCTTGACTATAATGTATTTTGACTAGTTGGACTAAAGAAAAAAATGTAACACCAACTCCTGGTCTATAACAATTAAAGTTATTCAGTTAACAACAAAATTTAAAAAAACAGGGTACTTTAAGAAAATTTACTTTGATCTAACAAGTTAAAACAAAAGGTAAGTGCCCGCGTTGGGAAGCCAATTGTAAGAAGGGTTTGTGTGTGGAGATGAGACCAAACTCACAATAGGCAAATAAACAAAGATTATTTATTGATACGAAAAATGTACATAAAAACGCTAAGTCTAAATTAACAGAATAAGTCATTAACCTCAGGGTTACTATATTTTAATCTATCTCCCTAACTACAAAACTCCCTACTTACGACGCGCCGTGTACTATTAGATACTCATGCGGACCGCTAACGTATACCAACACAAATATCAAATAACACACGCGCTAGTCTTTGTCCGACAAGAGGCAAGGCAGAGAAGACCGACCTAGGTCGATACAACTGATTGCACTCGTCTCGGGCCGAACGCAGACTGATGTTAACTAGCCGGAGCGGTCTTTTATAGGTGCGCGGGCAGCGGCGGCGGTGCGGTGGCGGGGTCGCGCTCGGTGACTCAGCCGACACGGGAGTAGTGATGTCGCGCTGTTTTGGTTGTCGCGTTACACAACCTTTTTTTTTGTTTACATTCGAAACACCTTATATTAAATTGGTAATCAGTATTTAATTTTTAAAGTTTTACAGACGTTTTCCTTATTTATTTAAGACCAATCCTCAAATGTAATGTTTTTTATTCTAATCATCGCTTTCTAAATATTTTTAATACTGTAACTACTCATGCTTACGTCTGTTTCGAAGTTCTATACTATGATAAAATACAGAGGCTAAGTACTGCTTATGCCCTTTTTTGCTTAATTTTATTTTACATATCGAATTTTAAGATGCATTTACAGCTTTGTTTGTTAAAAAATAAAAGTAAAATATAGTTTTAAGTCTAAATACGGCCTTTTTATAACAGTATGTTCAATTAAACCATAACTGTAAGTAATATTAAGTTTCTAGGTAAAATATATTTCAGTGGTGTAAAAAAAAAGGTTTTTAGAAAATTGCACTTTATTATAATAATAGTCATAACAGAACAGAATAATAGTGATAAAAGATTATCAAATTAACAGTGAATTATAATTTAAATTTTGTAATTAAATCAGAACGTTAACTAAATAGAAATTCTTATTAAGACCTCAAAATATTAAAATTAATAATCACAACAAAAATCTTAAAATTATTTATTATACCAATAACTAAACATTCACACAAAAGAATATTAATCATATTAGTATTGAAAAAAAACCCCAAGTGCCCGGCGACTCCAGCAGTTGTGCTGGCGTAGACGGGCGCGAGCACAGCCCTGGTGTCAGGGGAGCTAAGAATCTCCGGCGAGATATTCGACTAACCGTCAAACGATAATTACGGCAAATTACATAAAGGACTCCGCCGGTACACTCAACATTCTTACATACAATGTTCGGACGCTGCTGAAAGATGAGCGGTTGATTGAGCTTGTAAATGCCCTAAAGGATATTAGTTGGGACATTTTGGGACTTTCAGAAGTGAGACGAGAAGGTGAGCAAACAGAGGAAAGAAACGATGCCGTGTTCTTCCACTTCGGTGAAACCAGTGGCCAACACGGAGTGGGGTTCATGGTGGCAAAGAAGTGGAAGGACAACATAATTGAATTTTTAGGATACTCTGAACGTGTCGCTGTGCTCAGGTTCCAACTAACACCTACCAAAACTCTAACTCTTGTTCAGGTATATGCACCAACATCTGCATATTCAGATGAAGATGTAGAAGATGTTTACGATCTTGTTAATAGAGCATGCGACGAAAATAAAGGCACCTGGAACATGGTTATTGGTGACTTTAATGCAAAAGTGGGACGAAGGCAAGAACTGGACTGTGGTGACACAGTTGGTAGTTTTGGGTTAGGAGATCGAAACGAGCGAGGCGCTCGACTCACCCAATTTGCCTTTGGACAGAGCATGCACATAGTCAACAGTTTCTATATGAATTAACCGCAAAGACGATGGACCTGGGTGTCACCAGATGGCATTACGCACAACGAAATCGACTACATCTTGTCATCCGATAGATATATTATTAAAAATATTAATGTCATAAACAGGATCAAATATAGTTCAGACCATATTCAGACACCCATTCGTGTTAAAATCAGACTAGATTTTAAAATCCATCGAGCCAAATTATTTATAAAACAAATTAAAAGACTGTCTAAAGAGACCCTCGTTAATAACTTCCAACATTTCAACCAGGAACTGTCTAATTATTTTAAGGAACTTGAAATCGATGAAACAGACGCAGAAAAACAATACAATGTAATAGTTACCGGAATAAACAATACCTACAAAACCATAAAAAATAAACCCAGAAATAGAAACAAATTATCCTTCCAAAGTCTCGATTTTATAGAACAACGAACAAATAGGAGCACCACACTAAAGAGCAATAGATAAACAAGTTAAACGAAGCATAAAGAAAGATCTTAGAAATCTGAATACACATTTGGTAAGAACTGCATTAGAAAACCATACATCCCTAAGAATTTTGAAACATGGAGATACTTCCGGGAAATCTTGGATTAATAGCTTAGTGGATGATAAAGGCGTAAAACATTACAATAGAGGTAAAATCATGGAAATTGCCACAAAATTTTATAAATCATTATATTCCGATCATCCACCATACGATAACTATACTGAATAGAATCTATCCGATTCCACCCCCCCCCCCCCATAAATGGTTATGAATTGCACAAAGCGCTTGCTACTATGCGCTACAATAAAAGTCCTGGAGAAGATGGAATTACCACAGAAGCACTCAAAATAGGATCTTCCACTCTGTTGCCCCACCTTACTAACCTATTTAACACCATTTTACGAGAGGGGGCCCCGTCAGTATGCTGACGCTCTTTGAGGCGCGCGTGGGACACAACGCGCCGTCGACCCGGGCATGGTCCATGGTCGGGCAGCGAGTTGCCCTTTACTCGCTGCCTACGGTGGCCGGAGATCGTCTTGCGACGTCCGTCGCCGTGGGCGTCCACCACCGCGGGTGGGGCGGAGGGAAGACACTGTCCTCTCTCTCACGCGGCCCGCCTCCTCCTTCGCGAGCATTACTGCTTCGCAGAAGGAGGCAACCGCTTCCCACTCCGTCTCGCCCCGCAGCATGGCCGCGACCAATGCTGGGCGCGAGAGGTCTCCGCCTATCGCTGCCGTGAGGACACGTCGGTGCTCTGCCCAAGCGGGGCAGTCCTGCACCGTATGCTCCACCGTGTCCTCCGGGCGATCTTCGCAGTGGTGACACCCAGGCGTTTCCTCCTTCCGCATCAGACACAGGTACCTCCCGAAGCATCCGTGCCCGGTGAGGACCTGCGTCAGGCGGAAAGGAAGAACGCCATGACGTCTCTCCAGCCACTCCTCAAAGAGGGGTCTTACCGTCGCAATTGCGGCGTGCCCGTCACCAGCACACTTGAGGAGATATTTAAAACTCTGGCAGCCTCTTGGGCGACTAAAGGTATCGAAATCGGCAATAAGAGGCTGACAAACCTCCGTTTTGCCGATGACATTGTTCTTTTTGCCCCTACAGCTTTTGAACTACAAACCATGCTCCAAGAACTGAGCACGGCTAGCTCCTTGGTGGGACTTGCGATGAATCGGTCTAAAACACAAATAATGACAAACTGCACTAAGCGTAGGGTCGAGGTAGATGGGCAGGATATTAAATATGTCGATGAGTATATCTACTTGGGCCAGTTAGTATCTTTCGAAAACAGGCAAGAAAGAGAAATCGATCGCCGAATCGAAAACGCCTGGAAAAGCTACTGGTCCAAGAAAACGCTTATGAAGGGTGATTTACCAATATCCCTAAAGCGCAAACTCATCGACATGTGCATCCTGCCCGTCCTAATCTACGGTGCTCAAACCTGATCGCTTACCGAGTCGCAGAGGTTCCGCCTTGGAGTCTGCCAAATGGCAATGGAACGCAGCATTCTGGGCATCAAACGACAGGACCGAGTTCGCAACACCACGATACGTTCCAAAACGGGCATTCTGGACGTCGGCAAGAAGGCTGCCAAGCTGAAGTGGGACTGGGCGGGTCACGTCAGCTGCATGAACATTGACCGCTGGGCGAAGGCCGCCACACAGTGGGTGCCTGAAGAAGGACGGCGCTGCCGAGGCCGGCCTAGAAAAAGGTGGCGAGACGAGCTGGATTCACACCGTGAGGACTGGTTCGAAGTGGCGCTGGACAAGAAAACTTGGAATAACTTGGGGGAGGCCTTTGCCAAGCAGTGAGACAGTGTAGACTGAAAAAAAAAATGTATACTTAATTCCGATTAGTACCTAAACACTTCTTTAAACTTCTTTTTAACTCAGAAATACAAATCGTTACGTACAGTTGTCTCTGAGCGGCGCGTGAGTTATGAAAACTAAACAAATAATCCACACCCGCGCATGCGATGTAAGGCGAAGTACCCAGACCTTTCGATTTGTTTATGTGACGAGTTCGTGATTACTTCCGCCAACTAGATCAAGAAAGGCGAAAGAAAAAAGGCGTAAGCATGATTATTTCGAAACTGTGTGCGAGTGCACCCGTGAACATAGAAATACGGCTTTTTTTGTTTAATTATTTTTATTTGTGATGGGATGTAATCGGTATTATTTTAAGAAAATCGTTTTTTTATTAGGCATTAAAAAGCATAATACGAGATATAATTATACGTTTTTTGCTTTCTTTGATGGAACAAAAACCTAAGCATGATTAGGTGTATTTTAATGAAATTTTACGTGCTTATGTTGGTTTATCGACTTTATTATTTGAAAAAATATAGAAGTTAAATGACGCCAAAAAATTTTTTTTTGTTATAAAACCTTCATTTTAAGTCGAAATTGTACGGAAAAAATTGAGCACATGTATCTTTACGTATGCTATCCAAAACAGCAATAAAAAAAAATTGACGTATCTGCACTTACGTCTTTGTTGATCTGGGGGTGCGATTTGTACCGCGCTGTGATCAAAGACTTGATGTTCGTTGAAGCGATTTTATTAACTGGAAAAACGTTGATGTGGGTAATTATGACACTGAGTAATTGATCTCGATAGTGTTTTGATGAGCACTTATAAAATCAAGCTCGAAACATAATTAACAACATCACCTTACGTTATTATCACCTATTTTTTTACTACTGATGTCGATCTGAGGCTTTGCTGATGCTGTCCTTTATTTGAAAGCAATACTGGATCTATGGAAACTTCATAAATAGCAAAGGAAATATTTTCTTAACAGACAAAATAGACACATTTTATTCGTACCGTACAATTAAGGGTGTGTTTTAGCTCATCTAGAAAAGTTATTCATGACAAGACGCTTTGTTTTTTTCTAAGAGTTTTGGAAACCTTATATCACACCTTTCCGACTTTTGATAGAAAGCCTTTTTTTTTTTAGCGTGGTTAAATCATCCTCCCGCCCCGGGCAGGGCGGGAGGGACTGTCAGACTTGTACTGACTAAAATCCACAGTGTCCTTCAATACCCCTTTATGTTCCGGGGTCACGGTGGGGAAATAAATCCCGCGACCCCGGCAGGCTTTGGCCCTCTGAGAGGGGGCCCCGTCATTTTTGCTGACGCTCTTTGAGGCACGCGTGGAACACGACGCGCCGTCGACCCGGGCATGGTGCATGGTCGGACAGCGAGTTGCCCTTTACTCGCTGTCCGCATGCCCGCGCCTACGGTGGCCGGAGATTGTCTGCCGACGTCCGACGCCGCGGGCGTCTAACACTGCGGTTGGGGTGGAGGGAGGACCCTGTCCTCTCTCTCTCGCGGCTCGCCTCCTCCTTCACGAGCATTACTGCTTCGCAGAAGGAGGCGACCGCTTCCCACTCCGTCTGGTCCCGCAGTATGGCTGCATCTAATGCCGGGCGCGAGAGGTTAATAGAAAGGCTGATGAAAATTTGAAAATTGATCCAAAAACCTAGATATGTCTTAAACTCGTTCATTTATTTACAGAAAAAACGCACAACCCATGTTTTAGGGTGAACAGTCACTACGATTTTAAAATTAATTCGACTGGGTTATATACCTAATTCGAACGTAAGTGGAAATAAACTTTGTGTAACACAAAGAAAAGTTTAAACAAACATCTATTAATTACAATAACAAACCAATCAATTACAATATCAACTACATTGCAGGTATTCTATAACGAAATTGCCATGCTAATTATACAATTCTAATTAGAGTAGCACTTAAGACCCCGCATAATGAGCTAAGTCAAGTTCCTAATTAGATTTCTAAGCTAATTATGACTAGCTGCAATTTTAACCAGAGTAGCGTTGCAGCTCGTGACTTAAAATGTTCTTTTAGCTGGCTAATAAAATTGTGGTAGCTCCCTTGCCTAGCCTTAAGCCAGCCTTAAGCTATTGTCAAACAGACAGGCGAAGCGAAAGGGAACCGAAGAGTTTTTATTTCTAATTTAGGAATTGTTTGTATCCAGTCACATAGAAAAGCATAAGCGATCCGATAGTCTATGTGACTGGCTTCAAACAGTTCCATACATTACAAACAAAAACACTTCGCTTCGCGTTCGCTACGCCGCCTGTCGGTTTGACAATAGCTTTAAGGCCCTATATTCGCTGTAGTGTCGCAAAACAGTGACTCATAATTATGCTTTCTAGCACAGTTTTATTTCAGTGTTACTTATAGTTTTCCATTGAAAAAATATTTCACAACGCTTGCTCAAGGCCATTGGCGAATAATACGCCTTAAGTTGGATTCCCACGGTGCGTAATATTGCAAATGGGCGATCACAGCCAACAATTACGGACAGCCATGCACCTCTCTTTTCTTCGACCACCGGAAGAAGTCACGGTGCCACACCGTGACTTCTTCCCATGATGCTTCGTTGCGGGCTGGTTTGCGTCCGTCCGTAATATCAGGCACCGTGTGAGGCCAACTTAAAGAAGGTTCAGCTTTGGCTGAATGTCACTGTTGTTTAAAAAATACTCTTTATTGTTTTTGTTATAGTCATAAGCGTCTTTTGACGACAATTTATGCTAGATATTTGGAAAATCAACTACGACGCTACTTACTGCCCTGCCCTGGGACTCATTCGATGATTTTACCACGATAAAAAAGGTCGTTTTTAAAAAATCTTATATTCTGTAAATGTTTAGTTTTAATTAAATATATAATTTACATTAATGTAATAACTTACTATGAAAATGAAGTAGAAAAAACATGTCAAGCTTTACTCGAACCCGGGCTTCTGAGAAAAATAAATACATTATGAACAGTTTTATTTTATATGAAGCTTGGACTGAATAGTAGGTTTATTTACCACAGCGTTCTATTTTCTTTTTATTCATAAAATGTCTTTCAGATAAAAATACGCCGCAATGAAAAAAACTCATGTTTACTCGAACAAAAAACCCTGCGTTTTTTCTTGAGTGATCATGATACAGTAAAGTGTCCTATACCGGTCCCATCCCCGGCAATTCAGACATATTGGCTCACAAATACGATATGAGAAACGTGTTCTGTTATCACTCTTATTAGAAAACTTACGACTCGTTCACACCCTCAGGCTGTACGACTTGCTGCGTCTGTTACTTGTTTTTGCTACGCAATAATTGTCCTGTTGTAAGTCAACGGTGAGTTATGCGATGCAATTTTTATTTTTATTTGTTTTCTACACCTTTGCGAACCCAAGTTTGTTCAAGTACTCATAGTTTCTATAGCATCACATTAACGCTTCGGATGTTCTGCGTATTTATTTTTCCGAATAGCCGAAAATTCAGTTGAATTTCGAATCAACTAAGGGTCGTTGGTGGTAGTTTCAAAATTCAAAAAGACGCGTAGTTTTCCTACAAAAAACTTAATTAAAATGTATTTGGTTCGTCTTATTTTGGCACGGATGAAAGGAGCCGGTTTAGCTAAAAGCAAACTTTCCAGTTGACACGACTAAAATGCCAGCCCACTTATTGGTAAATAAAATACGCGGCGCTAGTGTCTACGTCATTACATAAAATCGTATTAAAAATATTGTAGGTACCTCGAATTTTACACCTAACATTGCAACTGTCAAAATTAGGACAAATGACGTAACGTACTGTTCAGTAAATGCGTCACAAGATTGATACGAACTTTGCTGTTTGAAGTGGATGTCAGAATTCAAGCTACGTCTTGCTAAATATTCCTTTGGGCAAAGTCGATTTGCATCTGTATTACAGTCGGAAACAGTTCCTTTTACTCTAAGATGAGTTTTGAGTTGAAATCGAGATGGAAATTATAGACGTGTATAAGTTTGTTTTCTCTTTATTATTTGTAAGATTGAATTACCTTTCAGATTCAATTTCCTTTTTTTTATTGGAGGAGTTGTAACTAATATCAAACCTTTTTACCCGACTGCGCCAGGAGGGTTATGTTTTTCGAGTGTATGTATGTATGTATGTATTTCTGTGTGTTGCTCTGCAGCCTAAACGGCTTGATGGATTTTAACTTGAGAGGTGTTGTTAGATTCGTCTTAAACGTAAGAGTGTCACTGGGTACATAAAACTGGCCAAGTGCGAGTCGAACTCGTGTGCAAAGGGTTCCGAACTAAAAATATTTTTTTTAAATCTCTCACATTAATCTATCAAGTGGGGTATCAATCAAATTAAAGGATTTTAAAAATGGTTTACCAAAATGTGTATAACTTATATGTTTCAATTTAATTTGGACTGATAAATGCTAACAAAAACTAATAAAAATAGTAAAATAAAATAAATATTAAAAAAAACAAAAAACCCGACTGCGTAAAAAAACTAAAAAGAAAGAAACAAGCCCAGTAGTTTAGAATTCAGTCATTCACACTCACAGTCGGGGCCCATTCAAATTATACCAATCAAATCTTTCCAAGGGGCCCCGACTGTGAGTGTGAATGAGTGAATTCTAAACTACTGGGCTTGTTTCTTTCTTTTTAGTTTTTTTACGCAGTCGGGTTTTTTGTTTTTTTAATATTTATTTTTCTTTTATCGTCCACCCATAATTATCACCATCCACATTGTTAGTAAAACCATAATTGATCAATTTCATTGCAATAATTTGTTTATTATTGTGTAAAATCATCAAAGGAGTCCTCCCACCCCTACTGTCAGACTCGTACTGACTAAAATCCTCGATGTCCTTCAATAGCCCTTTATGTTCCGGGCTCACGGTAATGAGATAAGTCCCGCGACCTAATCTAGTATATAGAAATAAATATGTTTAACTTAAACTTAGCATTTGCAAATAAAATGTTTATTAGCTGTATCGGTGACAAATTAAAGAATCCTAGCCGTTCTTTTTGTCTTTGCTGTATCTTATTTAACCATAAAACACTTTATCGTTTGTCTCAATCAGGTTCCAATATTCTTTCCTTATAATAATTTAATAAGCGCTTTTAAGAACGATATTTGCTTCACTCAGTCCATTGAAATCGTTCTATATTTACCACAATTGATGTAAAAAAATTCTTCCTTTTTTCTCTTATCTTTCAATTTCCCCGTCTTCTTGGTAAGCAGTCTCTTAGAAATTTTTATTTCACATTTCTTTATCTAGATCAGGGTTTCTCAAACTTTCGGCTCCACGAACCCCTGTTAAAACTTCCAGGTGACAGCGAACCCCTAACTAATTAAATCTCCTCCCCCCCTCAAAGAAAATAATAAAATTGACTGTTGAAGAAAATAAGGTTTTTATTTGAATAAAAGGTAACAAATAAAGTGCCAAAGAAATATCTTTTTAATATTAATGTGATGAATATTCCTGTTTCTTGTCGCAAATGAATTAAATATTAGGAATATATTGGACAATTTTAACCTTAATTCTGACTCGGTATCAAGTCGATTTCTGTATTTAGTTTTTATCGCGCGCACGCGCCTACCTGTTATCAAGCCAGCATGTCGTAAATCTTGTCGCGAACCCCCTGTCGTCGAATGGCGAACCCCTAGGGGTTCGCGTACCCCACTTTGAGAAACCCTGATCTAGATGTTCATCATGTACTTTTATTTTGTGCCTATTTCTTTAATGAGTTTCTAAATCTGTTGCTAAGTGTTTCTCAAAGAGCGTCAGCATGATGACGGGCCCCTCCTCTAGAGGGCCAAAGCCTGCCGGGGTCGCGGGACTTATCTCATTACCGTGACCCTGGAACATAAAGAGCTATTGAAGAACACCGTGGATTTTAGTCAGTATGAGTCTGACAGTCCCGCCCTGCCCTGGGTGGGAGGACTCATTTAATGATTTTACCAAGCTAAAACAAAAAAAGTGCAAAGCTCGAGGACACGGTGGAGCATACGTGACAGGTGCACACCGCTTGGGCAGAGCACCGCAGTGTCCTCAAACACCTGTCAGACTCTTTCTGACTAAAATCCACGGTTTTCCTTCAATAACCCTTTATATTCTGGGGTCACGATTTCCTGATAAAACCCTGGCAAGGCATTGTCCTACCTGAGTTGTAATTCAGTTTCTGATTTGTACCGGAGAAATTTCTAAATCCGCTTTCCTCGATCGGGAAATTGAACCCAGTGAATAAATCGGGGTCTAACAAGAGTGACTGAAGGAACAAAATGGTTTTTAGTCAGTAAAAGTCTGGACCCTTCGCTTCTCTCCCCAGAGCAGGAGAAGTCATTTGGTGATTTATTTTAGAATTTCACGTGCATGTAAAAAACTAACCTGCTAACACCAGTCAGTGTAGCTGTTAGTTTGTCACAGCATGCATGCATTCTTCTATTTCATCATTTTGTTTTAAGTCTTTTTACCATACATAATTATAATACCGTGTAGGTACCTATATTTTGTAATAAAATATTACGTTTACGTACAAAAACTAATCTGCTAACATTAACCAATATCACACTATTTAGAAAAACTTATAGTGTGATATGTATCTATTTCATCATTTTATTTTTAGTCTTGTTACTCTACCGTGTAAGCATCATTTACTTTAATTATTTTCAGTGAAATATCACGTGCATGTACATAAACTAATCTGCTAACACTAGCCAGCGGTACCCGGGTACCAGGACACAGTAATGGCGACACTTTGTCTCCGACATACGATGCGGCTGCACTTTGTCAGACCGCGTCAACGCATTTTTTATTACATAGTTTGCTTTTAAGGGAATTGCTGGTGTATGTTGGGTGGAAAGTACTTGGGGTTTGTTGTGGTCAGTTTTATTCTTCGTATGACGTTGGTTTGTTGGGTTGAAGAGGTTCTTTAGTACTGTTATATCTGTTCCTTGATTAGTTTAAGTCGTGTCTTTTTAACAACGACTTTGTTAACTGATTTTGCACTGCCGTGTTCCCCTGTTATACTTATTGTATCGTAGTGTTTGATGAAATGCATACTGTTGGATATGGTTAAAAGTCATCAAGCTCATAACATCATAACCAGCTTAATGTTTCCACTGCTTGGACATAGGTCTTATAATACTCTGTGAGATCGAGTGGGCTGCAATCTACTTCGCAGGCCCAGTGCACGTTTGGTAGATGACATACACCTTCGTTTTTTTATTTTTTTAAGTTGAACTCACGATGTTTTTCTTCTTTAACTCACGATGTTTGATTGGGGTATCACTTAAACAAGTCAAGGCTTTTGACGCCACTTGGCCACCACTGCACTGTTCTCAGCATACCCGTAATACAGATCCACAAAACTATGCGAGTATCTAGCATGCCATGCTACCGATTAGTGGATGATACAATGTCACGCCTGATACTTGCATACCTATAACTAACCCAGCAGCCTATTCTGCGATGGAAGATATCATAAATAATGCTTCAACCAACATATAATATGTTATGTAGGTATGTTAAATGATATTCAAACTTTCAAAGAACAACAAAACAAATAAACACCGTCCTATCAAATAAATCTGCGATTTTCGACAAAAGAAAGACTTGAAGTCCCAAAACAGCCGAAAAACAAAATACCTTATTGTCTACATTTCAGTTTTAACAAGATATCCATAACAATTAAGCTATTGTCAAACTGACAGACGAACCGAATGCGTGGCGTAGCGTTTTTGTTTGTAATGTATGGAATTGTTTGAAGCCTGTCACATAGAGTATCGGATCGCTTTCGCATTTTTATATGACATGATTCGGTTCGGTTCGCTATCGCCTGTCTGTTTGACAAAGGCCTTAAAGTAGGGCCCGTCAAAAAGTTTTAATGACTGCTCAGATCCACTTTGTAAAAATATTGTTAGCAACGAAACAGCGATTGAATAGAAGCCGTCAAAGAAACAGCTACCTGCCTCTGCTTCTGTTTTCTGTTTGAATTCGGCTGCTTATTCACTGATCGACAAAAATATTATAGAAACACTCCGTAGTTGTCGACTGTCGCTAAAATAACAACCCCTTTATCCTATTTAGTTTGTTAAATTTGTAGATTTTTAGTTTTAGTTCTGTAAACATTTTAATTTTTAGACGTATCGAGATAAAAATTCTAAATAATAGTGCGTCTCCTCTTAAAGCACCACATTACCGAGCGAAAGTCAACTTTAACTAACTTACACTTTGTTACCGCGCCTGAAAAATGGGCCTAACATGAACCTAGACATTTTTTCAACTACCCAATCTGAGCAAGTCTCAGGAAAAAAACTAACGTATAATACGTGATTTAGTCGACAAGTGAATAAACAGCTTTATCTAATTCATCCTTGAACAGTTTTTGAGCATACTTTTTTCTTACGTTTTATAATTACACCAACTTTCGGAGAAGTCGTGTTAATTTGATCGCGGAGGTCGGATTCCCTTTTCATTTTTTGCGGAAGTCCGATAAAGTACTTAAGAGGCCGAAACTAAAGTTTGGAGTTTTTGTATTGTGCCTCCATTTTTCATACGTATTATGTTTTATGAAGTTCGTTGAGAACTCTCATTTTCGTTCAAGGGTCCGTTTATTTGAGCCGTAAATCGCTCCCTAAATAGGAGCAATGCGTTTTGACATGAACCTATTCTACTTTGACCATTAACCCTATTAGACCTTTTCTGCTATTAATCTTAAAGAGCCAGCAATTTCACCAGCTCAAATATGATAATGGAGATTTAAGGATACGAATATCCATTTATAATGTACCAAATAACATAAAGGTCATGAATATGTACTGTTAATTTACGTAATAGCTCAATAAAACGCCCTGTTTCCGCTAATAGGCTCTGTTTTGTATATGAAACAAATACCCAAAAGAGCAATAATTCATGCGAAGCGTTTGCGTAATTCCAAAAATGTTTGGAATGACCGAACTTTGTGTGGTTTATTTGAAGCAGCTTTAAAATGATGCGGATAGTGTTTAAAATTGTTATTTAGCTTTGAAAACTCTGTTTTGCTTGTTAGTAGGTTTCTTTTTCTGCGAAATTTCTCAGCGACAAACGCATAATCGTTGTTCTCTGGATGGTAATTAGAGATTTGAGCACCCAGTGAAGCTATCGAGTCATTGATACCTGTCTTAGTTTTTCTCGGAGGATCTCAACTTATCGTGGGGCTATTTGTAAAGATAACAATGTTCCTGAAACATAAAGAGCAACTGAAGGTACACGGTGGATTTTATTCAGTAAGAGACTTCGATGCTTTCACAGTAGAATATTTATTTTTCATTTGTATTAAAAAAACAACACTGCTATCAAATAAATATTTCAAACACGTAATCCCAACAACACAAGAGACATTACATTCTTTTAAAACTTCAAAAGAACAATCTCATCTAAAAAATAAAGGTCGAAGTTCTAAGTCGGTGCAAATGTTCCCTTTGTAACCGTTGATAAAACAATGAAAGTTGTAATGTTAGTACATTATACCCCAAGGTCCACTAATTGTGAGATACAGTGTTATGCTGCATAAGTTGCTTATCAACAAGACAAGATGTTGTAGAACTACAACATCTTGCATTTGTTGTTGTTTTAAATATTTATTTATGAAGAAGAGCACAAAATTACTGCTTATTTTTCTTCCAGCATACCAACGACAGAAGAGAGATAGACAACTAAATATAGACACGGTGTACAGTCACGAGCAATAGTATGTAAACACTAAGCAGTATTCAAAAGCGATGTTCTGCTACCATATTGATTAAAACTTTTGCTTTTTCATTAGACTTCTATTTTGGAATCCATGCTATTACGAAATAGGTCTTATTTTAAAGTGGAAACCAGTATTTCACGAGTAAATTGCTTTTGAATTTTCTAAGTGTATACGTGACTGTACTGGCCATGTTGATGTCGACGTTTGTCAATGGAATCAAAGATATGACCTTGACAAGAAGAGCTGCAATAGCCTAGTTAGTATAGCGTCTGGAGTATTGATATAGAAGGACGGGAGTTTGAATCTTGTTCGCAGCTGAATTATTCTTTGCACTATTATTTTAATTTCCTTTGGTCTTTGGTATCTATACGTCCAAAATAATGTCAACCGGTATCTCTCACTTTTTTTACTACGCAATGCTTGTAGAATGCTCAAGCCATTGTATAATTTAAATAGCTTCCACGATCACTTTAAATAAAGCAGTAAAAAGACGCAACATTGGCATCGAAATTTAAAAACATACTTATTCTGTAAACGTCTCTCAAAACTTAGTTGGCGAGTTGAGATAACTCGAGTGCTGAGTGAGTATCCATCTATCTGTGTGCGTCAATCGCGTGTGGAAAGTGAAAAGTTTCCACGTGATAAAGTGAACGTGAGTTCAAGTTGTGAAGCCAGAATAAGGCTGTGGTTGTTGGATGTGCTATGCAAGTGAATTGTTATTGTTTGTGTCTTCTGAAAACCTAGACAAGAAACGAAATCATAACGTTTCATATTATATTTTTTATACCGGAATTAGATAGAATAGAAGTTTCTAGGTAGTCTATGTATATCGTCATTGTTATCACTGATTAAATGTAAAATATCACTCTCGAGTATTAGATGATTTATTTGAGCTATAGTCCAAACATTATTACAAAGAACTCGTAAGTAAATGAATCAGTCTTAGTCGAAAAGAAAATTGCAATAATAGACTAGCTTTTTATATGAGTTTTGTACATGACTATCTGCCCATCTCTTCAGGAAAAAACTGGTGAAACTGAAAAAACTGTTTATTATTCTAAATACTATACTAACTTAATTATTTTTAAGTATATGCCACATCCAAACATTCTTCCTCAAATATAGAGGGTATCACTCTTAGCGTTCTGAATTTTTAAGAAGCCCAGTTCACCGATGCTTTCAACGAGTTCCTCAGAAGAAACCCTCACTAACTTACCACGATTTACATAACACGCGTAATGCAGACACCAACTTCGGGTTTCTTTCGACTGTTGGTTTACTTTACTGTGTTGAAAGTGCTGCTTTTTGGGCCAAAGTTTCAAGGTATTTTACTGAAGGACTGTTTGGAGATTTTCAGAAGTTTGTAGCTGTGGGAATTTTATGGCATGAAAGTAAATTCTTTTGGAGAATTATTAATAGGTAATGCATACATAAGTACTTTGAAACTCGCATAAGAACCATGAATTGAATATTAATTCTTAATCAGGTCTGGTTTTTTTTAAATACAATTTCAAGGAGCTATCAGCGCATTAACGGAGCAAATGTCTGACGAGGTTGTGGTAGTATTTTAAAAGGACACGTGGACCTGGAACACAAAAGGTAACTGAAAGAAAAAGATAAATTCACATAATTGTTATTTTGAAAGCCAGGCAGAGCTGTATCTAACATAACACCAACTTTTCAGCAGTGACAACAAAGGTTTATTCCACTTTGTTCACCTGGGTGATATCACCTGGGTGACTACGTCGCGTTTGAAAAGTCGCCTTTGTTCACTCAGGTGATATTTTTCCGAGGTGAACAAAGTGGACAACTTTGGTGTCCGCAATTCACCTGGGTGATATCACTCAGGTGATATTTTTCCGAGGTGAATTGAGGACACCATGTTGTCCACTTTGTTCACCCAGGTCGAACTGAGAACCTACTTTTTTTTTTGAAGTCGGTTAAAAAATGAAGAAACTAGAAATTTCTCCTGGGTCGTGGGTGCGTTTACAAACATACAAACTCACATCACAGACGCCAAGACCCGATACAACTATTTATAGATTATAAATACCTAACTATGTGGACTTTTTTAACCGACTTCAACAAAAAAAGTAGGTTCTCAGGTCGACCTGTATGTATGTATGTATGTATGTATGTATGTATGTATGTATGTATGTTTGTCCGCGATTATCTCGCGTTTGGCTGAACGGATTTTGATGCAGTTTTCAGGAAAGTGTTAATTACATTCTGGAGAAGGTTTTAGTATATAACACTAATAGATATGCCGTGACGTTGCCCGCGTGGATCCGTTTTGCTTACTTGGATCGTAGATTTTCCGGGACGATTGCATGTTTGTCCGCAATTATCTCGCGTTTGGCTAAACCGATTTTGAAGCAGGTTTCAGGAAAGTGTTCATTACATTCTGGAGAAGGTTTTTGTATATAACACTAATAGATATCCCGTGACGTTTCCCGCGTGGATCCGTTTTGCTTACTTGGATCGTAGATTTTCAGGGACGATTGCATGTTTGTCAGCAATTATCTCGCGTTTGGCTGAACCGATTTTGATGCAGTTTTCAGAAAAGTGTTTGTTACATTCTGGGGAAGGTTTTAATATATAACAGTAATGGATATCTTGTGAAGTTGCTTACATAGATCCGTTTTGCTTAATAGGATTGTAGAGATTTTCAAAGACGCCGATTTTATGAAGATTTTTGTTGTTGATTATCTCAACTAAAAAGGGAAAAATAAAAAACTTTTTGAAAAAAAGGGAACCGACTTCAAAACCAAACACAAAAAAAACTATAAAATAACTTTTCTTTCGGAAGTCGGTGGCCATATGTCAATGAAATAAACAAAAAAACAAAGCCACCGACTTCCGAAAGAAAAGTTATTTTATAGTTTTTTTGTGTTTGGTTTTTTTCCATTTGACACAAAAAAAATATCTTGATGAAAGATACCGAGGAAGTTGATCACGTTACTCCGGGTATAAAATTCCCTTGTTTTAATTACAGAACTTGCTGCGGGCATAAGCCAGTTTCGTTAATATTGCAACATCAAATTAGTGATCAGTTGCAGACACAAAGCAAGTCATCTTGTTATGCGGTCAGTGTACGACGGTCGGAGTAATCAACAAGGCAGACTGTCTCACTGTCTTGCAACCTGACAATGATGTTATATGTGTTGCTGGATAGCTGGGAAACCGGTGAATTGTAAAATGCCTGGAATATTTGCTAGGTAAAAGATATTTTTTGAAGTTTCAATAATTTTTTCCCAATAAATTAACCGACATAATCATCATGAAGAAATTATGTATGTTTTTTCTGCTAGCACTCTGCCTGGATCTTGGATTAGCAGACTTGGATTTCGTATTTTCCTGTGTGATTTTCAATTGATATTTGAAAATTGGGTTAAAAATTTTGAGAAATTTTGTAGTCTTCATTATCAATTTTTTTGATAAGTCTGCATTTGCACTTTCAAGTCAATCGATTGAAATTTAAATTAATTTTCATACAGATTTTCCATGCATTTTCTTCTTTTTTATATTTATCGACAATCCTTTCTCACTCTGTAATAGTGATAGAATTTTTGACTAAAGACGATTTTCAAAGTATCCTACGACACAGGTAAGGGCGTTGACAGGCCTATTGGTCTAGTGGTTAGTGACCCTGACTGCTATGCCGGAGGTCGTGGGTTCGATTCCCACCCAGGAAAAATGTTGGTGTGATGAGCACGATCATTTGTTCTGTGTCTGGGTGTAATTTATCTATAACATGTATGTATTTAGAAATATATAAGTATGTTTATCAGTTGTCTAGTACCCATAAAACAAGCTCTGCTTAGCTTGGGACTAGATGGCGTTGTGTGATAGTTGTGGAATATTATTATTATTATTATTATTATAAGGGCGTGGCCCCATGTCCACGGTGCGGCGCCGCTCGCCGGGCAACGGCACGGCACCGCCGCCGGCGGACGGCACGGCGCCGTGCCGCGCCTCGGCGTACCTGATATTGCGTTACCCAATTTTTTGATTGATTTTGTTTTTTCTTCATTTCTCGTCGTGCGTCGTAGCAATAGGAGCAGGATACGTCTTTCGTGGTCCGTATGGATGGCACTCTCCCATTCTCTTAATTAAGAACAAAATGACAACCTCCTCGATATACTAACACACAACAACAAAAAAATTGTGATCACTAGCATAAGTTGATGTTTTTTTTTTTTATTTTAAGGAAAAACAATGTAACTGTTTATTGTTTTATATTCTAAATCTATATTTTAAAATAAAGAATCGACGTCGAGAAGTTTGTAACTTCAGCATTTCTGCTACAGTTTCATATACATACTTATCTATCCAGACATCTCAATCAATATAACATAGTTCATCCGTACAATCTACGTCCTACACAATATGTACTAGGGTGACATAACCCGATGGAGTGTCACAAATTCAAGCGGTCAAAGGTCGCTGACATTTGCCAGGCGTTCAAGCATATGGCGTATATTACAGCATAGCATAGCAGCATAGCATACTATTATTAAGCACATATTTACCAAACAGAGTTAAAAAAGAAACGTTTTTTTGTCTAATGATCCATTAATACAAAGTCAAGGCAAAGTGTTACTCGTCAATGTAAAACATGACCATTTTATTGTAACAAGTTTGCGTCTTCAACACATTATCCAACATTTCATCTTGCTAAGCTTTAATTAGATGGCTGCATCGCGATCAATGGTTATCAAAGTTCAACCACACAACACTACATGTACCAGGACGGTATGAATCGATGGAGTGTCACAAATGCAAGCGGTCAAGCGTCGCTGCATCCGCCACAAGTGCAGAGATAACGACCAACAAGGCGAAAACAGCAGACCGTTTTCAACAAATTCTCAACTAAGGACAAACTTAGTGAGAAATTACGTTTGCTGCGGTAAATTGATGTTCGCTTCTAGTTAGATTAACTACATAGAAGCGTATTATTATTTTTCATTAAAAAACAAAATAGTCTGATGTTATACTTTAGGTTAGTGTGATTTTGGACATAATTTTCAAGTCATGCGATTTATTGTCTCACAAATCCCGATTGGCGTCATGTTGAAAACGAAGAGAAATTATATTCGCAAAAGGTTATATTCACAGAAAGTCCAATCAGTAACATCATTGGTAAAAGGTCCACTTTTACTCTAGCATTATTTTAATAATTTTCAGGTTGTATTCTTGATCCCATTTGAGGTTGTTTTACCGCTGTCAAAGGTTACTCTTATTACATCTTGATACTTAGGAGTACATACTTAACTTAAACGTTAAGCAAACCGCACCCTAAAAACATGTGCTTGTGCAAAATTTTAAAAAGTAGTACGATCGAAATGTCAAAAACTAAAACCCGTTGCTAAAAATCGCTCTAAAAAGTTTGAAACAAAAAGTATCCTCAACTGAAATTGCTATGGTCATACCATTCAGTATTAATCGTCATATTACCTACATAGCCATATCCTAAAAACTGAAATTAAATTCACCAATGGAATACCTACATTCTCTAATCACCTCAATCCGTAATGACCCAGAACGGAGCGTAATCCCTCTTTTCTTTTATCTTTTATGGCATCCACCCCCGTCCCATCCTTTGATAGATCGCTCTATAGTCTAGATGAATAAATAGCAACCAGTAATAGTGAAATGATACATTTCTACCTAAGTCTCGAACTGATCTGAATAGTGAATGGGATCCACTTCTATTGCAATGGATCCGGCTATGAAGCGTGATTTGTGGATCCCATCGATTGTTTGCAAAAGTGATTGGGTGTTATGAAGTAGGTATTGTTAAGAAATAGAATTATTTTTGAAGATTAATAGCTCAATGTAAAGCATTCATTTAAAATATTTGTTTTTTACAACTTACAATGCTATTTTTAGGATTTTTTTTTAAATCAATTTTTAACAAATTATATGTTAATGAAATACTTTGAGTAGTTACCAATGTATACTATCCAAGGAAGTGGATATTTTTCTTAAAAGAATAAAAAAAAAATAGTCGGTGACTAGTCGGCCAATCGACTTGCCTGTAGTATTTACTGAACAGTTTAAAAAAAAATCAACACACCTTGTTTTCAAACCTTACTCAAATACAAACACTTAATAATTCCGAATAATCCCTTTTCAATAAAAAACCTTATTTTTACATCGGAATAGTCGGTACTCATCCCGTATCGTAATTCCTCTCAACAGTAGAAAAAGGCTTCCAACGACTTCTTAAGAATCAAATACTTACGAATTACTTTCCAATACAGACCTTTGTTTTAAATTGGAAATTCCTGACAGCGATGAGTAGAAGTAAGCGTTCATTCAAACGTACGACTAAGTAACAATATCGCGATTTTTTCACTGATTATTTATTTCTGTTGTTGCTATAACAAATAGAATAATATTAAAATATTTAACAATTAACGCGACTTTCTCCTCATAATAACGGCAACAGCTTTAAATATTCTCAGAAAATTTAGCTATTTTAATCACTTTAAAAATAATCATTTTAATTTAAAAAAAAAAACAAATGTATTTTTCCATACAAAAACAATTTTTTTTCTTTAACTTTTTCGTAGGTACTGGCACTTTTCGTGCTCGAGTCCGATTTGGCCGGTTTTTGTTTAGCGCACAACACGTGAACAATCGTCGATGCAACGACATGACGACGGTGCGATTTGGTTGCCTGTCAGTCTGACCGCAAAACCGAAACTCACGACGCCAATAATGACGGAAAAATGCATGGCCGCATTTATTTACAAGACAGCATTATTACGCTTATTAAAACGCTCGCCCACGTTGTGCGAATGTCGTGGCAATGGGGTTGTCGTACGTGTGTCAACAGCCTTAGTGGAAGCTCAAACGACTGATCGACTCTTATAATTGATAACACTCGAAAACCCGTCAATGACGAGATTTAAATCGATGTTAATTGTAAAACTCTGATTTATATTTGTCGTTTTTTGTGCTTTTCTTCTTTCAATTGTATTGTAATTAAATAGTTCAGATTTATTCCCTGTTTTATGGTTTTGTTTTGTTTATTTTTTTAGCTAGCTATGATAACGATTGATAATTGATTTTGAACCTCTAAACATTATTTTTGTAATTCATTCGATTTTTTTCTATTTTAGCGTACAAATCGATACTACAGAAATATGTAAAACCGCCACTTTAACAATTTTGTTACATTGAAATGTCCAAAAACATAAAAAATAGAATAAACTCAATTTTACGAATTTTATCGCAATTTTGCTTTCACACATTTCTAAAATTACGGTTTTAGACCCGATTTTTTTAAATCGTTAATTTCTGAAGCGAAAAATGATCTACTATTTCAGATCAAAAAATAATGTAAACACAACCGACACACATACATTACAAAAGTTAAATAAAACCCCTAACAAACAAAAGTTTTTAAATCAACATCAGCAATTAATAATAATTACAGTAACTAACACGTCCCTTATAGCGCCTAATATTAATATGTCCCTAAAGGGCGTCTATTTCAAAAACGGGGTCAGACCTCTGTGGTAGTAGCCAAACCCGAAATATTCAGGAGTTCAAGGAAACCCGAACATCTGCGAACGGTCACGAATTACGGATATTATTTTCGTAGTTCAGTTTCGAAAACGTCTATTTATATAGCTATCGAATCGATTTGTTAACGTATTTCCAGTTTGGTAATTGAAGGGTTGTTATTCTACCGAGAATTTGAGTTCTAATTTAGAATTTAGTTAGACAACCTTAAAGTGGTTTTAAGATTTTAGACCCATTAGTCGCACGCCATTTTTTTTTCAGAATCGCGGTGCATAACGAAAGAGATATATTTAGATAAAGGACACTTAGACTAAAAAAAAAACATTTTTTAGACATAATGTCTTGAAGCATCCTGAAGCGTCAGGTTTCATAGTTATTCCCCGAAATATAAGAACACTGAACCTTGGAGAAACAACTTTTGTTTGTCTTTTTTCTCCCTGCAGGAATACACATTGAATCACAATAACGTAATTCTTGAAACGTCTCGAACACTACAATAAATATTTCTAAAATAAAATCACTTCAAACGGCCAAACATAAATATTAATACAACCAGAACATAAGAACATTTTATCTACCTATCAAGTAAGTACTTGACCAAAACGTTCACTAAATAAAACCCGCTAACCTAGATTCGTCCTCTAACCCCAAATCCGTGAACCCCATTTATACAGAATTTCCTCTTGCACTCCGTAATTAGAAATTAAAGCGGAAATGGGGACTCAAAGATTCGATTTATCTAAATGCACTCAGGGGGTCTAAAGAGGTCCACTTTAGCGGAATCAAAATATGAATTGTGACAATATTAGTTATATGTAATATTCTATTCAGTTGTTCAAGCAATAGAATAGATAAATATTCTTATATGGGAAAAAGTTACAGTGTTTGTCGTTGCACTCCTTCGAAACGGCTCAACTGATTCCAATGTCTTTTTTAATTTATTTAATAGATATGACAATAGGTTGCATTGCAGCAGTATTAATCATACTCGTAGCACTGGGACTCTCAGCGCACTGAAAGAAAAAAAAAAAATATTTCTATTGCTCCAAAATTAATTAACACTTAGCAAAATAAAAAAATAGAACAAAAATAAAATGCTTTTAATGCCATAAGTAATATGTGCCATAAGTGCCTCGGCTCAGAATCAAATGGGCACAGGTTCATCGTTCAATCATTTTATCGCAATTCATACTATGATTCTGAACCTTCCGTTCTGAACCCTGAAGTGTCCACGTGTCGGATTAGGCGAGATACACAGAACGTTCGGATTAATTCAGATTTTCTATCCAACTGGCGACTACACAGATTTTAAAACGTTAAATGGTAAGAGGCTTTTTTGGTAACCGTGTCCGAATCATTTTGACAGTTTTGTTGTTGGTAAGAAAGAAAGAAAGAAAGAAAAAACATTTATTTGGCGCCACGATAGACACACATTTAAAATAAATAAATAAAAACACAAAGAAAAGAAGGAAAAAATAAAAAAGTTACACCTAAAACAAGAAAAAAAAAAAAATATATATATATATATATTAAAAGAATACTATTTTTTGTGTCTCACGGCTGCGCCAAAAAGGCCCAGTTCAGCAATATGTCGAGCAACTAGTGCCCGACGCTGGTTTTCAACTGGACCTGTAATGTTGATGTGACGGATATAAAACAGCTTGTTAGTACTACTACATATATAAAATATACTCATAGATATAATACAATAGTAAAAAGGTATAAATAAATATTTAAAAAATAAAAATAATATTATAAACTAGGTACACACTAACCTACATTATGCATTGTAGGTAAATACGAATAATAAATAAACAAATAAAAAAGGATGATCGTGTGATAGTAGGCTATGTTGCTAATTAGGTAGTTTGAAAACCTGTTTAGCTTGTTGCCAGATTTCTTACTTCTTATCTGCGCACACTTGTTACTACCCGATGCATTTCGTTGACAAAACGCCACAGGCAGCCAGGCGCGGCGGACTAGCCTATTTAAATCGTCTATTTTATTTTTGTGTGCTTTACAAAAGGAATATATAATTATTGTGTTGGTCATGATGATTATGTCAGGTCAATTTAATGTTTTTAAGGAAAGTGCAACAGGAAAATATTATGTATACCTATTACGTGTTTGGATTAAATATGCAACGACGGGTAAGCGCTAGTCATTAATATTTGGTTAAATAAACAATAAAAAGTGTTGAAAATTATATAATACGCATGTTGGGAGTACCTATATAATGTAACTTAATTTACCGTCCTTCAGTATTGTCGCCGATGGATGGATGTGACAATAGAGAGACGGACTGACGAAGAGGACCATCCATGACCATACCAAGAGAATTGAAGAATGGCACTAGCAGCATACTTATGGCATGCAGCATCGCAAAACGCGTTCCAGTCGCATGTAAGAAGGCCATACCCATTGGGTAAGTACATGAACACTTATAAGCAACAGAGGATATTTACTAGTTTAGACTGGAGATAGGCTGATTTTCACGCGTGTTGTTATTGCATGCAGGTCTCACAAAATGCGATCGGAGGCAGCGCTGCCATGGGTGTGATCCCCCCTCCCTGTCAAAGAACACAAGCGTCATCACCATGAGGCGGCCGGGCAAGGGAAAACCTAATAGGATTTAGCAAGTAGTCTTAATTATTTGTACAGCCAAAATCACCAACCTAAAAGTGACATTAATAATAATAATTAGGTCTATGGGTGGGCATCAGATTAAGGAGACATCCGCCGCGACTATATCCAGTTTACGCTGTCCTTCCACCAGATACTGCCGTAAACGACGTCTAAATGTACCTATTGTGTGGATTGATCTGATTGGTGGGGGCAGGTTATTCCAAATTTTGGAGGCTGCGTACCGGAAACTGCCTCGAAAAGCAGCCGTGTTGTGTGACTGAGACGAGAGTTGTTGCGAGCATTGCCTTCTACCGCATTCACGTTTATTGCCTATCCAGTTTACTTTGTTGTATAAATAGCTCGGTTCCTTGTATTTAATGACACCAAACAAAAGGCACGCCAAGTGTAGCTTACGTCTGGACTTCATTTTAATAATGAAATGTTTGTTAAGAAACGGTGTTACATGACTTCTGCGAGGAATATTATAACAAAACCGAGCGCATGCGTTCTGAACTCTTTGTATGAGCCGGTCAGTACGAGCTAACAGGCGCGGACCATACACAGTATCTGCGTAGTTCAATCTAGACAGGATTAAAGATTCGACTAGTTGTTCCCGTAGCGATTCTGATAAATAACACCTCATCCTATATAGTACCCTCAGACGATAGAAACAATTTCTTACCGAGTCCGATAGGTGTTTTTCAAAACGGAGGTCTTTATCCATGTTTAGACCTAGATTTCGCGCCTCATACACGCGTTCAATTGGTTCACCCATAAGTTTCACGTCAAAACTTGTAGACAATCGAGCCAACTGCTGTTTGCTACCAAATACCATATATTTTGTTTTTGTAGGGTTTAGTGACAGACAGTTCCTCTCGGACCAAACGGCAATTCGCTGGAGATCTTCGTTTAGATCCTTTACGGCCCCATCATACTCGTCAGGTCTAAACGAAATATATAGTTGGACGTCATCGGCGTATATATGGTACTTGCATCTCTGTAGACAATTTGTTATGTCTGCACAGTACAAATTAAAAGTGGTTGGCCCTAAAATGGTGCCCTGCGGGATTCCTCTGTCTATGGGAAGCAGTGCTGATCTGATAGAAGTGCCGTTACTCGAGCGCAGGTCAACCCGTTGTTTCCTATTACTTAAGTAACTACGGAACCATTGGACAGCGCTGGGGTCGAAACCGTAATAATTTAACTTTGCCAGTAACAGTGGGATATTAATAGCGTCGAAAGCCCTGGAAAAATCAAGCAGAACTAATAAAGTGCACATTCCTTTGTCTTGGGCAGATAGGATATTGTCAGTAACATCCAATAAAGCGGTAGACGTACTGCGCTGTTTTCTGAACCCTGATTGTAAATCTGGCAATATGTTATTATGTTCTAGAAAATGTGTAAGTTGGCGGCTGATATTTTTTTCCTTCAAAGTAGATGGGTTAGAGTTTTTAGGCAAAGGCCTAATGGAGGCAATCTTCCATAGGTCAGGGAACGTCGACGTCTCTATCGAGCGGTTTATTATGTCTGTTATAATATTTAACGTTTGGGGCAGAGTCATGACAATCATGTCCAGCGTAATGCCGTCGTGGCCTTCCGCGTTACTTTTGAGACTAGATATAGCGAGTGAGATATCTCTTTGTGTCACTGGGTTAATTGTGAAAATTGCGTCACCATGTCTATGATTTTCATAATATTCTATAAGTGTTGAGCTTGCCACTGGGTTACCGGGAACAGTCAAAAAGTTTAAATTTATTTGGTCTGGATCAGTAAATTGCGACGGAAGGTCTTGTCTAGAATTAAAAGGCAATAACGTGGATTTCAGGTTCTTCCAAAGTAATTTTGGGTTTTGTATTTTATTATTAATGTTATGTTTGAAATATGCGACTTTTTCATTGTACATGGAACTAATCACCAAATCTTTTAAATCTTTATAATATTGCCTTTTAGATTCTGATTTAGTTGTTCTATAGTTACTTAACGCAGCATCACGTAAACGCATCATTAATTTAATCGTGTCTGTAATCCATGGATAAGACTTTTCCTTAATAGTGCACGTTTTGATCGGTGCGTGAACATCAAACAGGAAAGTAATAAGATTGTTAAAGGCAACCACCATATCATCAACGGTTTCTAGTGAGGCAATATTTTCAAGGTTTAGTAATGAAAGGTCGGTATTAAATCTTTCCAAGCACACATTTTTCTTAAACTTAAACTAATATAAAGAAAACTATTGATATAATTACTAAATGTTGATTTATAACTACAAAATAATTTGAATAGGACTTGGCTTCTGTGAGATCTCAAAACTTTTTACGATGGAAAGACTGCATCGAGAGACTTGGCATTTTTTACATTTAATGTTTTTGGTGGGATCTCATTTATTTTTTGTAAGTGTATTTCTTTCTTATTTTTAGGTGTCCTCATAATTTCTTGGACTTCAGCTACTTTTTTGCTTAGGACCCATTCTCTATCTAACAAACTAAATAGAACTAAACTAAATAACACGTAAACAACTAGATATGTAACTATGTCTATGTTATATTAATAAACTATTTTCCTAAATAACTGTTTCAGTAACAATAATAAATCTACTCCGAATATCGCTACAATATTTTTTTAGTTTCGAAATGGTTGTTCCTATATAGATGGCGCTATCAAATGAAAATTATTGAATTATTTTAAAGTACTACTTAGACTGCGCTCTGTAACGAAACCATAGCGCAATTCAGACAGGTGCAACGCCATCTATCGAGCGCGCATACAATATTTATCGCAATACAATGGAGTTTTAGCTTTATTAATTTAATGAATTATGAACTTTATGTATTAATTTATATTAATTATAGTCTATGTATTACATTTATATTATTCCTTTCTATTCTATGTATGTATTCATCCAATTGAATACTAACTTAAACAACGAACAAAGTTAACAATGCAGTCAAAATCCATACACAATGTTCTTGCCAAACCGCAAATATAAAATTGTTTTTTAAGGTATATTATTTTTTAATGTTTTTATAATTTTTCCTTTATATGTGGCTAATGACCTATCTTGGTGCAAAATTTGAAGTTTCTAAGTCTGCTAGAAGTACCTTAGATTTTTGATGATCGGTCAGTGAGTGAGTGACAAAATGGTGTAACTTTGATCGACCGTAACTCCTAAACTATTCATTCAATTGGCATGTAATTTCGAACTTAAGCTTGTTTTAATGCCTACTATTATTCACCGAAAACCTAAACTCCTAGCTTTGTCCACGTCGAAGTTATAGGGGGGGCGAAACAGCCGCGAATCGCTTCGAGAAAAGATGGTACGGCCGTGCCCTTTTGCTCGAGACTTGGCGGGGCACTGCCGTGCCCCCAGATAAATATTATTATACTAACTATTAAATACTTAATAACTAAAATTAGTTCTTTACGTTGAATAGCACAATTGTCTTTTATTATTGGACTGACTATGAAATAAACTTTAAAACATACAATGACTAAATTTAAAGAAATAGTATAACATAGTAATGAGGAAACACATAATAGGACCCTAAGTTGAGCTATTATCAATGTTACTCGCCGGCGGTAGCGGACCAAAAATGCGCTGCAAGTCAGCGTCAGAGCGGATAAGACTAGCTGCGTCCCCTGGCTTGTATCGGGCAAGTATGCGGCCGCGCTTTGACCATACGAACTGCCAACCAAGGCGGCTGCCTGCCTCACGCGCCTTCCGAAATAACTCACGATTAATTTTCGTGAGCCGCTCGTTAATATAAACGCGCGTTGCAGGGCCTGGCATGTCGAGGTCAGCAGTCGTGATCCCACGCCGCACGCGTGCACCCTCCAGCAGCTCGTCGCGAAGGTCTCGCCGCGCCAGGCGGATGATGAGGAAGCGTGGGCGCGTCTCCACGGGCGCCGTCGCCAGCGTGGCGTTTATGCGCCTTCCTCCGACTCGCTCGGCGCTCACTATGTCGCGTGACTTTAATTTCACGCCAATCTTAGCCGCCACCAACATGGCCGTGTGAGCAGCATTTTCTCCACTGATCTCCGGTATGTTTGAGATCTGGAGATCATTGGCGAGTAGCTCCTGGTCCCGGTCATTTATATCATTTCTCAGCTGCGTGATAAGGTCGTCTACTTCCAGCGGTCGCGACACTTGGGGCTGAGCCAGTTTGGTCTCGATGACAGCCACTCTTTCCTCCAAGTTGTTCATTCTATCGTTGGTAGAATTAAGGGAGGATCTCAGCTCCGATAGGTCGTCACGCAGAAGCTGAAATTCATTCCGAACCATCTTTAAAAATTCTTCTTTGAATGTGCTCAATTCAGCTCTGAAGATATCTAGATTGAGCTCCTGTGTGGCATCCAAAGCTGTACTATTAGTGGGGCTGGTGTCCATGAGATTGACCAGGCTGTCCACGTGTGCTGGTGTTGGTGCCGGCAATCTTACTGGCGTTTCATCACGGTTATCCCTAATCTGGGGCTTTTCACACCCCTTGCAGTGCCAGGGGTTCGCCACAGGAACACCAGTCGAGATGCCCACGCAAACACGATGATACCAGTGCCTACATTTGTTGCAGTTTACTGCCTCTGCTGACGACAGAAACTTGCCACAAGCACTGCACTTGACCATGGTTTGAAAGAACTGGTATTATTTATGTAAAGCAAATACACGATCGATTAGACCACGAAGTACACTGGTTACACAACAGATGGCGCTATTTACAGAATGGTGTTTATGGTAAATTTCACGGTGCTCAGGGCACAGGTAGACACCATAGGCAGAGCACAGTTTTGGGTAACACAAGCGCACACACCGTTGCACAATCACAGATAGTTTTCCTTAGTTCAGTAAAATCCTTTTTATTTATTTTTGATGTTCGGGTAGCTGTGTGCTTTTAGGAGATCACTAGAATAACTAATTATAGTTTTTGTTTATTTACACAACATACAAACACTGCACAATATCCTCACTTGTAAGTTGTATTTACTGACGTATTTTTATAATAAACTTGTACGTATTATACTAGTTTTTTAATTTTTATTTATAAGAGGAACACAAAGAGCTTATGGCTGATTTGACATCCGTGACGTCACCCATAAGTAGGTACATAAAACCGGGTTAGTAAGTGCCGTTAAAAACAAATGCATGTAGAAACTATAATTTCGAAATTATGGACAACTAGCTGTTGCCAGCGGCTTCACCCGCTACATCTCGAAAATTATCCCACAAAAAACTATCCTGTATGTTAATTCAGGTTATAAACTATCTGTGTACCAAATTTCAGCCAAATCCGTTCAGTGGTTTTTGCGTGAAAGAGTAACAAACATACCTACTTACACAGATACATCCTCACTAACTTTCGCATTTATAATATTAGTAGGATTGACATAATGTGGAGAAACCAGATGGCTCGAGAACCATAAATTCGAATTCATGGTCACAACGGGTTAGTTTCGTAATGGTGAATAGGTGACGAAGTTTATTTCACTCAAAAATACAATTGACTACCCATTCTATTCTTCCTAACTGCATTTAGAATAAATTATTCAAGATATTTAAAAAAAAATGAGACCAAAACTAGAAAGCAAATATTTCTTATCAACACAAAAATTTCCCTCCATGAAACAGCATTTTATCCACTATTTATCCCCAACACAAAACCAAGAACGCCTTTAAAAGTGCCACACATTTCTGAAACACAAAGCCGCGGCTAAATCTATCCCACTCAATTACTTCTGATAGGTTAAAAGCATTCTATTCTGAGAGAGTATACCCGAGGAAACCTTAATACCTTAGTACCAGCGGACTGGAATAATTATTACTGGTCTAGGAAAACGTTTAGCCTAATTAAAACCTATTCTTAGGTGTTTGAGAAAAGCTTATTTAAAGGCGTCTCGTTTCTTCGCCTGAAAGGTAAGACTTGCATTAAGGCACGTATTTCTATAGCTTTTGTGTCGAGATGCTGCAGGGTTAAGAAATTAGGTGGCTCGAATAAAAATGTTGTGACTTTTTAGGGTTGAAAATCTGGGTAGACTAAAAACTTGTGGTAGACGCCCACGGCGACGGACGGCGCGAGACGATCTCCAGCCACCATACTGCCGTGCAGGCCCTAAAACGCAGTAACAGGCTTTTTGTCATTTTTTTGTTGAATATTGAACCTTAATGTACACGTTATAAGGAACATGTAGATCTAATCAGGTATTTGTTAGGATGCTTTAAACGGTAAAAAAATCAAATTTAAGTAAGCAGTAACTTAATTTTGCATGTCTAAAAACATTACAATACCAACTAAAATACAGTAATAGCAGTTACGTCTACCACGATCCGTCCCTTTACCAAGTTAAACGCAGTAAATATCGATATTACCACAAAAAATCTGTATTCCACACCCAAAAAAAATATTGAGGAATATAAAATAAAACGCAGTAAGTCGTTTTTGTACCAAAAGTGTTAATACTGCATGGTCGATCACTAGTTTATTTCACAATGAACTACAGATTAAAATGCAGCAAAGTACTAAAAAGTGGTATTTTATTTAGTGTTATTGAAGTAACTTAATATCGTGAAAACTAGCTAAAAAGCAGTATGTTCATTATTTACTGCAGTATAGTCAGTATTTTCAAAAGATTAAAATAACTTAAATGCTAATTAAAACGCAATATGATACTATGTCACTGCATTATAATTGGAAACTTGAACGATTTTACTAATTTCACTGCAGTTACAGGACTTACAGGTCATATTTTACTGCGTTTTAGTCAGAATTTGTCGCTAACTCTCTCTCTCAATCAGTCGAATTCTTCTAATTTACCACGAAAACCTAATGAGGGGTACTTTTCGAGCTAGAGTGAAATAATATTATTATGTGAAAAATAAAACAGTAATTTTTGTGTACAATTTACTGTTTTCCCATGTTTTTTGTTTCTTTTTTCGTATTTTTTAGAAAACTTTGGTTAATTTTCAGAAGCCTCAACGTTTACCTTCGCAATAAAGTCATTTGCATGTATATGTATAGATCTCTTGGTTTCAAAAATATTTGCATTTTATTGTACTACTGAAAATGTACATTTTCTGTTCGGCCGGTTAAAAAACAAAAATGGCCGCCATTCGCGAAGTGTTTTGGTAGGATTTTATTTATTGATAAGCAGATTTGTCGATGCAAACCAGCCTATTATGTTCCTCTTAAATTATATATGGTCGGAAACCAAACACTGTAGGTAATTAATGTGCCATTAAATTGAAAAATCTCATGTTTCTGCAGAACCAAAAAGCTTTAAGTATACCTACTTACCATTATTTTTTTATCGAAATGTCTTTATTACCGTCCAGTCAATGGGGACCAAAAAGAGGCTTTGCCTTGCGCTTGAGGATGCGTATTTAAGTTATAGAATTATCAAAAAGCCTCTTAACACTTATTTAATCGATTTTGTTGATAATTGGATATTGGAAAGTTTCAAGTAAATCGAGCAAGATTAAATTATTTTCATACAAACTTTAATCCCATTTTTAAACCTCTCAGGGGATGAATTTTCAAAAATCCGCCCTAGGGGAATGCTGGTGCAAAATTTCATGCTTCTACACCTAGCGTTTTCGGCTGGGCGTTAATACATCAGTCAGTCAGCCAGATAGTTTTTTTGTTTTATACAGGGATTTTTTTATGTATTGCGGATATTTGTTTTCTGTGGTTCTAATGAATAACAACAATACATTTTCATATTTAACATTTTCTTTTCTTAATTTAGGAGGATAAATAATTGACAATTGCACTGAATTGAGTGGAAAGAATTTGATTTAATCAAAAAACAACTTATTTTATCAGTTGTCCTTTACTTCAGACATCTTAACGTCTAATACGCATTCGGTAAAACAAGTTTCACGAGTCTAAACAAATGAAATATACGTAACGTATAAATACTATTTGTTGTGGAATTTTATTGTCATTAAACTTCTCTAGACATTTTCGTCATAATGTCAACTATTGAAGCATTATGTGAAGAAGAACGTATTTGGACCCTTTCAATCTAAGATGGTGGCTCTTCGAGGTCGAAAACTTAAACTTTTCATGAGTATCATATACTTAAGCAATACAAATAAAAAAATTCACCACCTTTCCTTCCTAAAACATACTCGTAAGTTGGCGGACATTGTTATATACTATATACTGCATGTGCAATTTGTTCAAGATACAATTAATATGCAGTAAAAAAAGTCTAATGCTGCAAATTAGTCTGCAAAGTAGCAAAAAAATCTAAAATTTTGTGGTATCGAGTATTTTTACCGCATTTTAATCTGCATATGAGTAACTTTTTGCGTGCAGTAACTGCCATGATTTAAAAAAATCTGATTTTAATTAAAATCTAATGAACTTAATTAACATTTGTTTTCGTAAATACCATCTTTGTTGTCACTTAGTCCTCGTAGCAATAAAAATATGCACCATACATATTAATAACATTATAAAAAACAGTGTTAAAAAGTTTTTCGCGATTTTCTCGAAACCGCTTTTTTCCTCATACTGCACTTTAGGGCCTGCACGGCAGCATAGGCACGGGCATGCGGGCGGCGAGTAATGGGCGACTCCCTGTCCGACCATGGACCATGCCCGGGTCGACGGCGGTTGTGTTCCACGCGCGCCTCATATAGTGTCAACATAATGACAGGGCTCCTCTCTAGAGGGCCAAAGCCTGCCGGCATCGGACTTATCTCATTACCGTGACCCTGGAACGTAAAGAGCTATTGAAGGTCACCGTGGAGTTTAGTCAGTACGAGTCTGACAGTCCTTCTCGCCCTGCCCTGGGTGGGAGGACTCATTTGATGATTTTACCACGATAAAAAATAAAAAATAAAAGCTACCCTGTTACTTCAGTTGTCCTTTGCGGTCCAAGGCTGCAAACTCTTATGACTTTTCACCGGTCTAATGAATCTTCCGGATGCTCCACATATTTTTGACAGCCGGGTGTACACTCTTGCCTGGAGTACAATAACCTCCCGATACAACAATATCCGACAAAAACTTGCATCAAGCAGAAAGTAAGGACGCCATTGCGTCTCTCAAGCCAGTTCAATTCCCCAAGTATATTCAACACCAAAATAACAGGAGACTTATAGCAACGCAGACAATTTCGCCAGTCATAGAAAACGCAAAAACATAGACCAATCAAATTACTGACCCAAAGCTACTGTAGTAACAAACTAGGGGCCGCCGGCCGTACCGAGGAGCAATCCTAGGTCCCTAACTAAACCCTCACGAGTTGTGCTCGACGGTAATATAAAACAGCCAGTAATGGCCACTAAAACTTTTCTAATGACCACGATGTCCCGAAACTGTCTCCAGAGAGAGAAGTTTCACGTAAAATATTTATGATTTTTGCCCGTTCCTGGCATGTTTTTGTTGGCGTATTTTATTTATATTACCTCCTTTCTCCGACTTTGAAGCATGGCTGGCGCGAAAAAAATGCTCTCCCATTCAATTGAGCGAAATTGTTTCAGTGTAGCGAAATAATTTATTTTGTTCAGTTTATATGGTATAGAAACATAAAAAATACTCTAATGATTTATTGCTTTAAAAGCAAAATGGATGTCGAAAAATGTTATGAGATGAATTTCAGCGTAAATGGACTTGAATAAAGTAAATAAATGGAGCAATCATTTTTGCATAAAGTATTATAAAATATTATTTGTAGACTAGATATGTGGATTGAAATGTTAATCTCAAAAATATGATTTATATTCGGCATGCATAGTTATTATTTTAATCAAATACCCAAAAAAAACTATTTTAATATTCATGAAAAATTAAAAATATTGCACACTCAACATAAAATACCTTTTTGAGCATGACCTGATTAACTAAGTAGTAACATAGTCTAACTAACTACTTGGGTGTAGCCAGCCGCACGGCACCGCTACCGTTTTGCTTCCTTGGCTCACGCGGGCTTGGACACGGCATGTCCCACAAACTTTGAGAAAGCTGAAAGGTGCCTCACAAAGGGCTTTGTGCCTTTTGTACCAGTTCCTTATCCGCCATTTTGTTTTTTTTTCAAAACGGCGTACACGAATGAAACATTGATAAATCGGTAGATCACCATCAATACAAACATAAAATGTAAGCGGCAAAACCTCAAAAACCGTCACGTTTCCGAGTTATGAGCTGTCAAAAATGTACAATTAGCGACACGTTTTTTCTTTTTTTTTGATATTTTGATGTTTATTGATCAAAAAGGTTATTTCCACAATAAAAGTAATTGAATATTAGTTTTTCACGCATTTCAAATGCTTTTAGATAGGATTATTTCGTTTAACGCAATTTCAGCATTTAAAATGCGTGGAAAAACTGATATTAAATTATTTTTATTGCGGAAGTATCCTTTTTGATCAATAAACATCAAAATATTATAAAAAAAAATATTAGTTTGACGGCTCATAACTCGGAAACGTGGCGGTTTACGAGGGTTTGCCCCTTACATTTTATGATGTGATCTATCGATTTATCAATGTTTCATTCGTGTACGCCGTTTTGAAAAAAATAAACAAAATGGCGGATTGCACCTGGTACACGGCCCATACAAAAAAGTTCAAACCCCTTTTTATTGGCGCAGTGTCTGAGCGATGACTGCTGAGCAACCTGTCGCGGGTTCAATCCCCGCACGCAATAATTATTTGTATGATTTGCAAGTAGATTGTTCCCGGTCTGGGTGTTTGTGAATGTGATTTTCTATGTTTGTAAACGGGGTGCCTTTACGAACATAAAAAATACAGGAAGACGATACAGGAGAAATAACCTATTGTGAGGTGAAGTTAAAAAAAGGATCACACTAAAAATGTTCTCATCATCATCATCATCAGCCGGAAGACGTCGCCACTGCTGAACATAGGCCTCCCCCTATAGACCACCACGCAGAACGACAATTCGCCACTTGCATCCATCGGTTGCCCGCGACCCTCATGAAAATGTTCTACTCAACTAAAATAAGCAAGAACTATAGTAGCAGTTACATATTGCAATAAAATTTAATGAAAGACTTCAGTATCATAAAGTGAAACGGTTTATAGACGATCAGAGAGCGACTGTGGACCTTGGCTCGAATTATACAGATTTACACAATGTGCCTTCAAGAATTGTTAGCTCCGTGCCTTTGGGCTGGATTTGTATTGCCTTACACGGACAATGTAATATAAATGTAAGGTTAAAATATATAGATGTATATGTATATAACATAGATAACTATCGGGTAAAAGATTGATTTCTTATATAAAAGACGTGGCCACAAAATATACATAAATGTTTGTTTTTTAAACCATTGTGTATGAAAAATTTTAGTCTTAAAAAATTAAACCCTTTTGCAATCTTTCAAAAAAAAAAGTATCTGGGTGTATTTAAGTCACATTAGAGTTTATAAAGAGCTTGTCGCACTTGTCAATAATTTAGTTCAGTTTGACTCTGTCGAGACGCCATGACAACGTTATAAAACGCCCACAAAATCGTATTTTAAGCCACTGTTGGCCAATCTTTATCTAATCGTGGGAGTTTCTGTCAGTATAGACAGTGAAATTCATCTTCATTCTATAATGAAAACACTCCAATTGAAGTACTTGGTTATTTTATCAATTTAAAAACCAACTAATAGATGTCAATTTGTCTAAAGCTATTGTCAAACTGACAGACGAACCGAATGCGTGGCGTAACGTTTTTGTTTGTAATGTATGGAATCGTTTGAAGCCTGTCACATAGAGTATCGGATCGCTTTCGCATTTTTATATGACATGATTCGGTTCGGTTCGCTATCGCCTGTCTGTTTGACATAGGCCTAATAGCTTGACTTGAGTTAAGTCGGCAACTAAGAATATCAGTAGGTATATTAATAATTGAGACAATGTTTTACAAGTCCACATGCACAGCTATATGCTATATGCACAGTCCGTAGTATACAAACCCATAGACAGTTTGTGTAAATGATCTATAAATGAAATGCCTGCTCATAAGAAAAAATACTACCGGTACCAGGAAAATAAGTTGGAACACGAGTACGCCTACATGAACACTGAAACAGTGTAAGAGTACCTAATAGCATTATTACATTAGTAACCATTATACACAGAAATGAAAGCGAACAGGCGGATGAAATTGGACGAGAGGAAGTCTCTTTTTTAGCGGAAAGATAAAGAAAGGGCAGATGGCTAATGGAGGTCCAAAAGTTTTGGAGTAGCACATTTCTGGTAAGTCTCCCAAGGTAGATTCATCACCTGATAAAGTTTACAGCCGCTGAATCTAGAAAATTAGGATCAGCACGGATAGCACTACAAATTCCATCAGCTGTGTTCTACCAAGGGTAGACAAAGTACAACACGAGTATGATACGAACCGTAGACGACTGAAGAATAGTTATTTTATTTTTAACGTTGCTTTAACATGACGGACATCTTTGTAAATTCTGTCATTTTGTCTATTCATCCGTCGACAAAACCAGTTTTAATGGTGTCAATCTATGCGTGCAGGTAGAATATCGTTATACTATATAACGATATTCTACCTACTTTACCTACTAAGGTCTGTATCTAACTTAAGCCAAGGATACACTAGGGGACAAATGTGCCACGACATGTATCGGCGCCATGTCAAGCGAAGCCGGCCGGTTTCGCCTAAAATATGGTGACAACGCGCCACTTATGTCCGTAGTCGTGCGACTTATGTTGCTTATGCTACTCTACCGGCAACGTCACGCTACCTCATCTGACGTCGCTGGCGACCCGTGTCGCGTGATGTTGCAAGACATGTCGACCTCTATCCTTTTTTTTTTTTTTTTTTTTTTAAGCGTGGTAAAATCATCAAATGAGTCCTCCAACCCCGGGCAGGGCGGGAGGGTCTGTCAGACTTGGAAATAATCCCGCGACCCCGGCAGGCTTTGGCCCTCTGAGAGGGGGGCCCCGTCATTATGCTGACGCTCTTTGAGGCGCGCGTGGGACACAACGCGCCGTCGACCCGGGCATGGTCCTTGGTCGGGCAGCGAGTTGCCCTTTACTCGCTGCCCGCATGCCCGCGCCTACGGTGGCCGGAGATCATCAAGCGACGTCCGTCGCCGTGGGCGTCTACCACCGCGGGTGGGGCGGAGGGAGGACTCTGTCCTCTCTCGCTCGCGGCCCGCCTCCTCCTTTGCGAGCATTACTGCTTCGCAGAAGGAGGCGACCGCTTCCAACTTCGTCTCGCCCCGCAGTATGGCCGCGACCAATGCTAGGCGCGAGAGGTCTCCGCCTATCGCAGCCGTGAGGACACGTCGGTGCTCTGCCCAAGCTGGGCAGTCTTGCACCGTATGCTCCACCGTGTCCTATTGGCGACTATCCTTGGCTTAAGAACATCATCAGAAATTATGCTGTCGTTAAACCAATTATGAACTGAAAGAAAAATATCCCATGTAAACTGTAGAACCGATAACCGTTGGGGTAGATGTGTTGTCGAGTGTGAACATCGAATCCGCAAGCTTAGGGTCAGATGCCCTCAGGCTAGGCCGAGCGATGATCTTCTTAGGTTAGCTGCAAGGAATTTAGACAGTGAAAACGAACTTATTTGAATGAGTGCAATTGGAATTTTAAGCTTATCCCAGCTGTAGACTGCTGTCTAGGCTAATGATAATGTCGATGGTGATTTAAAAAGTTTTCTTTTTTTGACAGTGTGTTTTTAGCCTAACCTTTTATGATTTGAGATCGGACCGCACAGATAAAGTCATAATATTGATCTGTGTATATTTTTACGAGCTCTTCCCTTTTGAGATTTATAAAGGTTAAAGCGGGGTCAATGTTTGCATGTCTTACTTTGTCGCAAAAATATGTATGGGAGATTTTCAATGTCATCTTTGTAATTAAATGTTATGAGCCTTCTTTGAAGATAAATAACATTTTCTACTTATTCAAAAAACAATTAAGTTCATAGTGGATGAAAATTTAAAGCGGCATTATCAACGTAACTCTATACAAAATAATGCTGTATGTTATAGACTAAGAAAATTGTAAATATAAATGAAGAAGCAGTGGCATATATTTGCCAAAAAAAGTAGACGTTACTCAGCCGTATTTGCTTATAAATAAAAATAAAATGCATTAAATAAAATATACATTAACCTCATTGGAAAATACTCACAAAAAGCAGCAGATTTACAGCCAAATTGGCTTAAGTTCAGCAACCATAAAACATTTAGCACCATGGCGGATCCTATTGCAATAACACAAATTTTATGCTAGCTGCGGTTGCATCCATACTTTGTACTTTAAAAGCCATTACCTACATGAAAATTCGAATATATGTTTTCAGTATTAACTGATTTGTTCACGACTTTAAATGCGTTTTCCAGCCAAAAAATGTAATGCGTTTAAAACCGTCCGTGTTTTTGCAAATCCTCGGCGAAATACGGATTCTAGCGGTTCGCGGCCGTGTACCCGTTTCTGGTTTTAGGCTTAATCAGTGGGTTTAAATGTAGTTTCACTGTTTGTATTTTCGAGGAAATAATTCTGTTGTTTATATACGAGTAGTTGCGCGTTTGGTGTCGGAGAAATGCCAAAAAAAAAATTCATATAATTCGTTTTTACTCTATAATTTTGACGATCATCAGCTTTTGTATATTCTTTTTATCAGTTTCCATTCAAACCGTATCATAAAAAAATATTCGTTTATTCTCGAAAAAATCAGTGTCATATCGATTGGGGTTTATAAATATATAGCTTTTTCGAACGTTATCTGACACGTGGAAGAACTTCAATAAAGTCACTAACGAGATTGAGTCCCAGAAAAACCTGTTTGAGGTCAAAGCTTACTGAAATCTTTTGTAACGTAAATAATTCCCTTTTACTTTGTTACATCGGAAACGAGAACATACGGAAGCACAATTTATCACTAAATGATTGTTATTTGTATTTTTCATTGTTTGTTAATTTTATGAATTTGTAAAAGTTGATTGAAATACCCATGCATATACTGGCGACATGAGTTTATTATACGCTTATTTATAAACCCCTTTTCATTATGATTGTTGCAAAATAATCTGCCCTTAATTACGAGTACTCATTTAATGATCGATTCACAGCTGCAGGCTACCTTGACCGTCAATATCTGATGGCTATTGAACGGAACGTTCACAAAGTTAGAGCATCGGGACAACATACGCGCGGGCTATGCCACCGGCATAGTGTGTAGAAGTTATTTTATGAAAGCTCAGTCAAATTATGAATTAATTACCAATCATCTCAAAACATTATAACGTTATCCATTACATATTTATTTCTAATGTATGTATGTAAATCATCCTTAATAATGACCTACATATTTCAGTACATTTGCACAATGTTCTGAAGTATATAAGCCATAAATTATTTCCTATATTAATTTCATTACTCCCTAATAAACGAAATAGCAATTCAATCAAAACTACAGCAACTATAAAGGGCTAATCCAGAATTTACTGCAAACAGCTCCTAGCAACTATTTGGTCGAGAAATATGATTTCTGGAGCCCTCCCCGGGGGTTCACATAAAGAAAACTTTAAGGCGCTATTAGCCCCGGTTTTATTTGCGCCCGCCCAGCGGGCTCACTGCGAGATTTACGCACGCACCAACGTCAAGATTTAACACAGTACTGCCCATATTTTAAACTGGGTAAATCCCTGTGGAAATGCGTTATTATTTTGTTTTATTGCTTGGAATCAAATAGAGCGGGAGCCCGTAACAGATGTCCGTGACCAATTTCCTCTCAAGCGATAATTAGCAGACTACATGAGGGAGTCGTATCATGAACATTCGTGGAAGTCAGCTGCGATTCCGTTGGTGGGATAAGCAGCAATCGCCGTTCAAACACGTAGAAAAAATATTTTTTTTTAGTCATTTCCTCTCAATTGAAACCTGGTTTATATTGAAGATTACCTTGTATCACGAAGAATAAAACCAATCAGCTGACGGTACCATGGTGGAATACACGTCAGCTGGTCACTCGAACATCTAATTTTTTATTTTATTTTCAGTGATTTCCTCTCAACCCAAATTTTGCCTGATGAAAGTTTACATGAAGATATGGCTAAAAACAGACGTCAGCTGGCTTTATCTCGGTGGAAAGGTCGTCAGCTGATACTTTGAAAATTATTGTACAAGCAGGCCTAAGGGCTAGTACAGACTTGCGGAAACCGCGCGTTCATGAATCGCGCGGTTCGAAACCGCAAAATTGTTATGCAATCAGACTCCGGCGGTTATATGTGATTATCGTACAGGGATAACGTCCGTTTGAAAAAGGAGGTATCAGCGAAAAATCGATTTACTGTGGTTGTTGCTCCTTAAAAAAACGATAAGAAAAATGCGGTATGCAATGCAAATGGGTGCATCCAATATTAAGTAACCAACCAAGTTTCCAACGTATTTTCACAATTTCCAAATATCTCCACTATTGTACAAGCAGGACTAAGGGCTAGTACAGACTTGCGGAAACCGCGCGTTCATGAATCGCGCGGTTCGAAACCGCAAAATTGTTATGCAATCAGACTCCGGCGGTTATATGTGATTATCGTACAGGGATAACGTCCGTTTGAAAAAGGAGGTATCAGCGAAAAATCGATTTACTGTGGTTGTTGCTCCTTAAAAAAACGATAAGAAAAATGCGGTATGCAATGCAAATGGGTGCATCCAATATTAAGTAACCAACCAAGTTTCTAACGTATTTTCACAATTTCCAAATATCTCCACTAACTCTTGCCAAGCTTGGTTATGATAGTTTTATTTGAGTAATCCTCACACTGAATATCCCATATTGCATTTCTCTTCTCCACTTCATCAATAAACAGTTCAGTGTCGAAACGAACCGTGCCAAACTCACGAGCTGTGATGTGCTAACCGCGCGGTATCCGCCACGCAACTGAACGCAAAGTAAAGACTCCATAGTAATAGAAACGCGCGGGAGCAGCGCGATTCTATTTTCTGGCGGTTGACTAACCGCGCGGTTATGTCTGAACGATTACTTAATAAGTCATACATATAAGACTCTCTCCTCTACTCCGCTTCTTTATACGCGCGCTTGTATCATCAATCCAAACGCAATAACAAATCAGCGTCTACGGCGCCGAAGAGGCGCGTTCCTGAAACGCGCGTCTTCTGCGCGTTTAGAATACGCCGTATGCGATGGGCCTAAGGTTCTCTGCCCATTCTTTGCACGAATATGCAAAACGATCATAATGAACTCTTGAAAAAACGTATAAATGGGTCTATTGATTTATTTTCTCAATTAGTGAAAAGTATAAGAAATAAAAAGCTTTTCTATAAAGAAAACCCCCAATCATTGCTTGATTCATTGTTTGATGTTATTGTCATTTACATTTTTCATTTACATTACATATAAAACAATTAAAAATACAAAATAAACATGTTGTTATGAAACATAAATATCAATGGATATCTAGTTCGGACCTCAAAGATAGGAATTTCTTCATAATGCAAGCCGGATCGAGAAGCTCTTCACGTAATCTCCAAGCGAGAGCCTTGTCTCATCATTGAAGATCGTGCGGGAATCCTTCTGATTCTGTTGAACCGGTTAACGGACCTTCTTGATCAGGGTGTCAATTACTTATTCACTCCAGTAAGAACAGTTCCATAGCTTGAACAAAATAACGAAATACAACAACAAAATCATTTAATATTGATTTGAAACCTTATGACAGCAGAATGATTTGACAAGATTAGACATTAAGGATGACACAAGTTTTTTTTCCAAATAATATTTTTTATGGCTTCTTCTATGTGTCATTATGACAGACACTCGTTTCCCTTATGTCCGTTTTGATATTGTAAATAAATTACGTTTAGTTATTCAGATTTAATAAAATATTTGTTTCTTCATATTTTATTTTACGATCTTTCCACCGAGATACAGCCAGCTGACGTTTGCTTTTATCCATGTCTTCATGTAAACTTTCATCAGGTAAAATTTGAGTCGAGAGGAAAACACTGAAAATAATATAAAAAATTACATGTTCGAGTGACCAGCAGACGTGTATTCCACCATGTTACAGACAGCTGATTGGTTTTATTCTTCGTGATATAAGGTAATCTTCAATATAAACCAGGGTTCAGTTGGGAGGAAATGACAAAAAAATATTATTTTTTCTACGTGTTTGAACGGCTATTGCTGCTTATCCCACCAACGGAACAGCAGCTGACTTCCACAAATCTTTATGATCCGACTCCCTTATGTAGTCTACTAATTATGGCTTGAGAAGAAATCACTAACGATATTTTGGTCTGGCTTCCGGTCTAAAAGAGAGACTTCAATGTCAGTTGTAACTGAATTGTTTGATTAATTTCAGAGTTGTTGAGTCTTTGTTCTATTTTTTTTATAAACAAACGTCACTATAAAGTAAACGGACTGAACTATTATGTTTTTGGAAGGAAGTTATTTCAAATGAGGTACTCAATGAAAACTTTATTTTTTTTCTTAGCCTTATTTTTAAAATTAACAGAAAAAAGCCAGACTAAATAAGACATAACACATACAAAACCTGACGTCACAGAATCACGTCAACAATAAAGCAAAATAAACAGCTCTTAAAACTGTATTGGAGCTAATAAAATGCCGATGAAAAGTTGGAGAGCTTGGCTGTCGGCGTAACGCAACAAATTTTCCCTTGTTTATAGCACTGTGCACTGTGTTATATCTTATAATATTTTAGTCATAGCAAAACCCTTTGCTATTGTTTCAACCGTACTTAAGTTAGACGAAGCTCTGAATAATTAAATGTGTCAAAAGTCAGTGTTGCTGTCCACTGAGAATTTTCTTTGTGAAATAGAAAGAAAAAATGGATTTGAAAATTAGAAGGAAGTTTCTGATGGAAATAAGGGGTGGTGCTCATTTAAAATTAGTACAATCTTAGTTACCTACTTTCTTCATCAGATATCTATGATATATATCATAGATATCTATCATATTTTTCTCTTGATGACACCTCAAAGTGTCATAGCTAGAAGATCTTTGGAAAGCGTTTAGGAAAGTATCATAACCTCTATTCAAGCCGGTGATACCCGAAGGTTTTAGACATTAGTATCTAGTAAAAATCAAGACTATTTGGCTGCTACAAAAAAAACCGATAATTCTTTGTCCAACGTGGTGGTCAAACCTGGGATCTCATGCTCAGCAGTCATTCTTGCTACTACTAGATCAACGAGGCAAGATTAGTTGATACAAAAGGATTAGAAAGGAGACACGTATCTGTAATACTTCTTTTAAGAACGGAACCTTGTTTTCTCATAAGGTGATAGTTACATACTTACCTACGGACCATTGCTCATTTGTCAGCATCGTACGAGCCGCATTTTAAAACACGTTCTATGAAATTATTTATGAAATCGTAAAATGCTGTCAGCATTGATTATTGCTGATGAGGTCATAATGTCAAACAGTACGGTGAGAGTGGCACCATAAGTATAACATTATAGGTCACCGTCATTTTACACTCTACTAGGTCAAAGTCAAACTAAGAATAATTTCAATGACGCCATTCAAAGTTAATTTCAAGTGTCCAACTTTACAAGCAAACATTCTAATTAATTGTAATTGCCCATTTGTTAATATTATACGAAAAGTTTGAACAATACGTGACCTTAAGAAGACAAAACTTTATTTAATTATAATTATTTATCGTTCTTTATCAAAGGCAAGTAGAATCCACCTTCTAGTGGTCCACTCTAGGTAACGGCACCACAGGCTACCTGTAAGGGACTTTACCCATGGCGCGACGCGATTGCTTTTCAACCGATTCCAACTAAAAGTGAAAATCAACCTTACCACTACAATATACGACATAAAACACGTTGTTATCTACGGGTAGATGATAAACAAAACACGATCGCCACAATGACGTCAAGTCAATCGAATTAACTTTAAATCGAATCGAATTTCGATCAAATTAAATTCAATCGAATTAAATTTTAATTATTTCTTAAAAGCATGGTTGATTTTCACTTTTAGTTGAAATCGGTCGAATCGCAATCGCGTCGTGCCATGGGTAAGCTCCCTAACTTGCATGCCGCAATCGAGAGAGGGATCTATCCGAGATCCCTCTTTTAGGAGTGGCTGGATAGGCATCACGGCGTCCTGACCTACTGCTTAACGCAGGTCCTCACCGGACACGGAAGTTTCGGGAGGTACCTGTGTCGGATAAGGAAGAAACGAAAGGCTACATGTAACTTGCAATGACGGCAGAGTGATCCTACTGCGGTGTTAGGCCACACATGGGCATCTTTCACGCGACTTCCATACTGCCGCGGTTGAGCGTCCAACTGTTTTACCATGACTCGTCAGTGCAGAGGAGTCCGAGATGTATTAAAAATAACGGTGCACCAAAGTAAAATAAAACATATCCCTCATAATCCAAGGTCAAAATTTGGATTAAAAGAAAAACTGAGTTATCCAACAAAAACTTAGCTGACGAAAGTTAATTACGAGACTGAAAATAACCTTGAAATATGAATAAGTTAAGTTTGGTCGGTCACACGTCTGTCTAATTTCTACTCCGAGGGATTCTAGTTAACTAAATTAGGTGTCGGGAGACAAAATCGCCATAATTGGACAGTTTTTGCCAGTACTAAAGTCTTCGGAGTTTTTGTGACTTTTAAACGAAAATATTTTTGACTGAGAATTAATAGGGGTTGGTATACACATTTAATAAGCGAGTTGGCATTGTCGGCTCGGCCGCGGCAGTAACTATTTGCTCAACAAAAAGCCGACCTGAAGCAATGCCTCTTGTTCAGCTTCATCCGGCTCGTGCCGATTAGATAGTTTATTCGGGTTATATTTTGTAGAACAAAAAATCGAACGGCATAAGTCGGCAGATACGTGAAAATTTTTTGTGATTCCCGAAGTCTTATTTGTTGACAAAAGTAAAAAAAAAAACTTGAGAGGTGTCAAGGGACACCCGGATGGAATGAAGTTACTGTATAAACTCAACAAAAATAATCGTCGCGACTCTACTCCACTCCACTCCACTCCGCTCCGCTCCAAACCGCTCCGCTCCAATCCGCTCCGCTCCAATCCGCTCCGCTCCGCTCCGCTCCGCTCCGCTCCGCTCCGCTCCGCTCCAATCCGCTCCGCTCCAATCCGCTCCGCTCCGCTCCACTCCACTCCACTCCACTCCACTCTTTGAGCTCTAGCACCCTTTCGCAACGCGCGATAAGGAACTTCGTTCCAAAAAGTGTCGTGCCGACTTTTCGTAAGAATTTTTTCCGTCCAGCCCCCTTTCACAACGCGCGATAAGGAACTTCGTTCCAATAGTATCAGCCAATTAATTTTCCTACGGCTGAGACACAGGCCTAGCTTCTATCCGTGGGAGAAAGTCCATGTTATCCATCATGCGTACCAGATAGACGCGATATTGAAATACTTCTAAAGTACATTCCATATACTTACAATACATCCAGCGTATAAATAATAATTTTATTAAATACCTGCAATCTATACAGCGTAGCTCATCATTGATATCGTCCAAAGATCGGCTCAAAGTATCCTTTGACATCCACTCTTAAAGAAATTCCTCATCATCTGAAATTGCTCATTGGTCTGATAAAATGCTCCAACGTTTACAGTACTGAAAGGACTAAAGTGAATTTGTATGAAACCAAGGATACACTAGGGGACAAATGTGCCTTATCATGTATCGGCGACATGTCAAGCGAAACCGGCCGATTTCGCCTGTCAAATCTGGCGACATCGCGCGACTTTATGTTACTTACGCTACTTCACTCTATGTAGTTGGCGACACGTGTCGCGCGATGTTGCCAGACATGTCGAGCGAAGTCCGGCAACGTCGCGCTACTTCATCTGACGTCACTGGTGACCCGTGTCGCACGACATTTGTCCCCTAGTGTATCATTGGATTAATCGTCAAAATTGCCTCTTCCAGTCTAACTGGATGCAGCTGAATATCAGTATTTTACATGGAGCCTGTCTGAGGTCCTAGCATGAATTTTCACATGTTTGTGACGCAAAAGTAAGTAAGAATGGTTGTCACACTTGTGGGTCACACCAGCAACAACAATCAAAGATCGTGAAATGAAAGACGGGACCAACGGTTTAATCTGCTTTCCGAGCTTTGAATTGATGATTGATCACCCATTTATAGATCGACTTCGACCATGGCCAAGATCGACCCATGTGGGTATTAATTAACCACGAGGTCCTCTGTAAAGGGTCATACACATAACGTAAATACGTTCTGTGTATGTACGTATGTCACCAAATTCACAGTTAAAACCCACAAGCGGCTAGTAACGCCATTGTTGTTAATATTTACTAAATCCGCGGCTAACAAAGCTTATCACAGTTTATGCATAAATAAAGAGATATAAGTCGTTTCGTATAAAGGACTGCCCTGAATGTACAACGAGCATGGAACTACGAAAACTAATTATGGAGTTAGTGAAAATTGTTTTGTATTATATAAAGTGCTTTGTGAATACGCATTTATTTCATAGCCCTTCTATTACTTAGGGTTGTCTTACATGCACCACAACCACACCACGTGGGCACGCGCAATTTAAATTAATATTTTTAGTACCTAATTTAATTTTATAATTTGTATTGAAAATAAATAGTAGAATTTACATGGAGCACGTTTTGTTTTTCCGAAAGCTTGTGCAACGAAGTTTTCTAAGAGTGAAATCTGCAGGGAAAGCCTAGCTAGGTAACATGACGTCAGAACAAAGGTGTCTCAGATAAACTGGATGCCTAAGTCAGAGGACAAGGTGTCGTGGCCCAGCATGGAGAGACATTTTTTCAAAATAAAATCATCAAATGAGTCCTCCCACCTAGGGCAGAGCGGGACGGACTGTCAGACTCGTATTGACTAAAATCCACGGTGTCCTTCAGTAGCCCTTTACATTCCGGGGTCACGGTAATTCGTAAGTCCCGCAACCCCGGCAGGTTTTTACTCTCTAAAAGTCCCCCGTCATAACGCCAACACTCTCTGAGGCGCGCGTGGAACACAACACTCCGTCGACCCGGGCATGGTCCATGGTCGGACGAGAGACTTAAGTTAAAAGATAATAATAACCTTCCTCGAAAAATTTTGAACTGGTTTTTGCCCATCACTGATAAGTAGCATAATTTTAAGGTGATCAGAAGCAGTCTCTAACTCCCTCATCCTATTGAAAGTTTTCATACCTCCACGATCATGTCTCAGAAATAATTCAGACGTCCCTCGAGAACAAAGCGTCGACTAAAGGGGTGTTTTATACATTATACATATGAACCATAGAGTACATACATTGTACAGATTAATATAATGTCCCGGCAAGATTCGCGACTAATACAATTATGATCAAACACTAGTGTAGTATAATGTATTCACTTTGTTATAAACTACATAGTTTATTCTCTATACATAATTATAACGAGATGTAGACTCTAGGCAAGTGAGACCGCGAGGCAATTTCTAGCCACCTTAGGAACGGTCAGTTATTTTTAGCTTGCCGTCCGATCAAGGACCAAAGGTACTACTATATCTAAGCACGTTAATAGTTGTATGAACTAAAAATTGGTGACAACATCAATATGTTGTTGTACACAATTGTTGTCAGTACTTATGAATTCAGAACTAACAGACAGAGTTGGGTTCTCTCGAAATTTTGAGTACGAGCCCGTAGTTTTTTTGACGGACTAAGAGACTAAACACCCAGGAACGGTCAGCAAACTGAGGGGCCCTTAAATAGCTAAAGTACGATTATTTATTCGAGTCAGTAAAATGACAGTGCAACTGTCACTGATACAAAGAAATTTAGTAAATTTTATTTAGTGTCAAAATTCTATTGAATTTTGACACTAAATAAAATTTTAAACATGTTTAACTTTTGGTGAAAGTCGCCCTTAGTACATTTCATTCATGTTTTAGTACATTTTATTCATGTACAAATGTCACTTTATTGACTGGAATTAATAATCGTACTTTACACCAGTCGTTTTATGGTAAGTATAAAATTACTTATCTTTCGGGCATCGATGGCTTTCTTTTTTTTTTGTTATTTATTTTTTGCCACCGACTTTCAAAGTTTTTTTGGACAGTCAAGATTGATCGCTCTATCCAGTGCGACAGGATTTAAATTAGTCTGGACTGTCATTTATCTGGCTGGATAATTTTGGGAGAGCCTTTTACCCAACTGTGGAGCAGTATCAGTTCGGCGAACTACAAGAAAACAACAAACTGAAATACAAACGTTTGTTGTCCAAAAATTTACCGCAAAACACGAAATTCAAAAACAGTTTTCACGAAAAACAACACGTTAGAGAAAAAATGTTTCAGTTTGTGCTCTATTCATTCAATACGAGATACCTGTATCACAATGACATGCCGTGGTTCCGTGGAATAGAATTTGATATTTCAAATAGTTTTTAGAGGTGCAAATGCTTGGCTCGGGAGTCGTGGCTTGAGTTCCTTGCGAACTATGCCCATCAAAGTTGAGAAGCTTTTGTGATTGCGTTTGATCTCTAGCATGGTTGAGCTTCATCTCACAGTGCACCGTGCATTGTGCATACTTGCCTGCAATTACAAGCAGTAAATGGTTATGCAACTATGCAACTGTAAATAATAATAATAAATAATAATAGTTTATTTTCTCTTCCACAAATAAAAACAATTGGTACAGCTTTGTTTGTCGACAAATGTACAGGAAAAAATATTTTATTTGTGGGAGACTGGTGCCTAAACTAAGCCGAGGCCTGTATTTCAGGACACCAGGACCCCACCAAGTTATGTAACAATAGGAGAATTTCACAAAAGTAGTTTGAAAGAGTAACAGTAACAGAAATTTAAACCAAGCAGGAAAAACAATAATTCACGCACTTAAATAAGGTTAAGTAGAAGAGTAAAACTAGTATTTAACTGTTAGTAGGTATAGTGTGTGCTGTTGGGTGAGCGTGTGTGACTAGGTACTGTGTGTGGCGAGAGTGTGTGGTGAGTGAGTGTTGTAATATGTGTGGTGAGTGCGTGTGTGTGTGTGTGCTATGCGTGGTGAGTGTGTGTTAATGTGATATCTAATACATAAATAATCTTATAATACTACTAGCTGTGCCCGCGACTTCGTTCGCGTGGATGTCGGAACTTACCAATGTATTTTTTAGTGCGAAGCGCTGTTGGAGGATACCGATACAAATCATTTTCTTTATGCTTTTTTTTTAGCGTCATAAAATCGTCAAATTAGTCTTCTCACCCAGGGCTGGGCAAGAGGGACTGTCAGACTTGTATTGACTAAAATCCACGGCGTCCTTCAATAGCCCTTTACGTTCCGGGGTCACGGTAGCTTGTAAGTCCTACGACCCCGGGTGGCTTTGGCCCTCTAAGGGTTTGGCCCCCGTCATTGTGCTGACGCTCTTTGAGGCGCGCGTGGAACACAACGTTGACGTCGACCCGGGCATGGTCCATGATCGGACAGCGAGTCGCCCATTACTCGTCGCCCGAATGCCCACGCCTGTTGGCCAGAGATCGTCCTGCGACGTCCGTCACCGTGGGCGTCTACCACGGCGGCTGGGTGTGGGTGAAGTGGACGCTGTCCTCTTCCTCACGCGTCCCGTTTCCTCCTTCGCTGGCATGACTGTTTCTCAAAAGGAGGCGACCGGTTTCCACTCTATTTCACGTCAACCAATGCCAAGCGCGAGAGGTTGCCGCCTATCACCGTTGTGAGGACATGAGCGATGCTCTGCCCAAGCGGGGCAATTTTGCACCGTATGCTCTACCGTGTCCTCTGGACGATCCTTGTAGTGGTGACAACCACGCGTTTCTTCCTTCCCCATCCGACACAGGTACCTCCCAAAACTTCCGTGTCCAGTGAGGATCTGCGTCAGGTGGTTGGTCAGGACGCCGTGACACCTTCCAGCCATTCCTCAAAGAGAGGTCTTACCGCCGCGATTGAGGCGTGCCCGAACCTCGGTTTCGATAGTCGCTCCCTCCATACCGCCCCCTTTTTTTTTATCGTGGCAAAATCATCAAATGAGTCCTCCCGCCCAGGGCGGGACAGGAGGGACTGTCAGACTTGTACTGACTAAAATCCACGGTGTTCCTTCAATAGCCCTTTATGTACCAGGGTCACGGTTACCGAGTGAGACAGTCCCGCGACCCCGGCAGGCTCTAGCCCTCTTAGGGGGCCCGTCAGATTGCTGACAGCTCGCTTTGAGGCGCGCGTGGAACAAAACGCGCCGTCGACCCGGGCATGGTCCATGATCGGACGGCAAGTCACCCATTACTCGCCGCCCGCATGCCCGCGCCTACGGTGGCCGGAGATCGTCTTGCCGTGGGCGTGATCGTCTTGACGTCCGTTGCCGTGGGCGTCTCCCGCGGCGGCTGCGTCGTGGACGCTGTCCTCTCCCTCACGCGTTCCGCCTCCTCCTTTGCTAGCATTACTGCTTCGCAGAAGGAGGCGACCGCTTCCCAATCCGTCTCGCCCCGCAGCATGGCCTCGACCAGTGCCTATCGCCGCTGTCAGGACACGGCGGTGCTCTGCCCAAGCGGGGCAGTCCTGCACCGTATGTTCTACCGTGTCCTCCGGGCGATCCTCGCAGTGGTGACACCCAGGCGTGTGTTCCTTCCCCATTCGATACAGGATCCATACCGCCCCATGAGATGGCGCTGGAGCTCTTCCCGCCGCGCCTCGACTTGTCTATGCAGCGGGGATTGGCCAGTGCTTCTTTATAAATACATGCCGTCGGATGGCAAGCTACCCATTACTCCTCGTCCGTGGGCGGCTGCAATATGACCCACTATTTCCGACACCCTGGGCGTCTTCAGCGGTGGCTCGGGTGAGAGGTAGAGGGTGCACTTTCCCTCACGCGCAATTATAATACTATATGCTCAGTATTGCCCAGGCAGTAATAATTTTGTTGTGACATTATTTTGAAACTATGATATCTTCTAAGATATTCATTGAAATCAAACGATGTCAAGGGCAATTTTGTTCAAAATTAAATGCTTGTGATAATTAACGTATTTATTTTTAATATCATATTAATGAAAATACCTTCGCAAAAAATGCATTACTTTAAAACAATTTTGATTTCCATAAAAAAGGTTATAGTGACTTAATCTTAAAAGATAGATTTAGGCTTTCGCGGACTTTATTTTAGAACTTTTTATGAGGAATAATTCCGTAGTACATAATTTTTGCGTATCTTTAACCGTTTACGCAGCGCACGCAACGAAAGCTCTCGAAAAGGAATACATTTTCCCGATTTTGAAACATTTATCATTGCTGCTCCGCTCCGTTTGGTGATAGCGTGATGTTATATAGCCTATAGCCTTCCTCGATAAATGGACTATCCAACACAAAAAGAATTTTTCAATTCCAACCAGTCGTTCCTGAGATTAGCGCGTTCAAACAAACAAACAAACAAACAAACTCTTCAGCTTTATAATATTATAGTATAGATTACTATATTTATATTTTTAATTTAAATTTAAAACTTTAAAGTATTATTGGATAGTAGTATGTGATAGCTGTTGTTATTCGTGGCACTAATTAATTTTATTGGCCCTGAACTTCAGTACCCCCACGGCAGTGAAGAAATAGTACTAAATACTGCCAGCCATATTTGCCAAGGATAGGCGGCAAGTAAGAAATCAGCATTTGTTTTCTGCGACACTTTTTTTTTTTTTGTGGAAAACTAATGAAACAAAACCGTGATGTTTCAGAAGCAGTCAAGTGCTGTCCGAGCACTGTTGTTTTCATCAGTCAAAATATTACTTGGCTAGTCAAAATATACCTACACCAAGTGTAAAAATAAAGAAGAAAAAAAACAAATTAATCAACATCACACTCAAGAAAACTTCAGTTACAAATCACAACAACCGAAACCGACCTGTCAAAAACAACTTCTTACTATTCACCTTATACCTAGTACATAAGGCACTTTTTTTATCCAAACTGACTTTCCTCCAAGTGTGGCGATTTCGGAAACTTTAAGTGGCCATTAGAAAACTTGTTTACAGCTGCCCCAAGGCAACTGGTTCAGTTCCCAGCTACGTTTTATTACTGAAGCATACGCCAGTCAGGAAATCGAGGGCAAAATAGTAGTACATGCTTGGTTTCTAAGCTTTCCTTGGGCGCAGGAAATAAATGTTAATTATGAAAATGGAGGGCCCTTTCGTGTATTAAAGTTGGGTCATCAAATAGAATCGTTTGGGACTAAGTGCCTGAAAGTTTCTGTCTATATCTTCATGGACATTACTTAGGGGACGGCAGAATTCTAAAGGGACTAATGTTCCAATACTAATTTTGTAAGCACCTTACTTAACATTCTACGTTCTAATCGTTTGCGTAATAAAATTGCCCTCATTGACCTAAGTACGTTTCTAATTTGCAAAAAATAAAAATAACTGGCGGCAAAACTGTGGAGAATTAGAACTTCTGTTTTTTTTTTTAATAGGAAAAAATTAGGACGTATTCAATAACAATTAATTTTCGCCAATTATTATAACAGTTACTAGCTGTGCCCGCGACTTCGTTCGCGTGGATGTCGGAACTTAACAATGTATTTTTTAGTGCGAAGCGCTGTGGGAGGAAACCGATACAAATCATTTTCTTTATGCTTTTTTTTAGCGTCATAAAATCGTCAAATTAGTCTTCTCACCCAGGGCTGGGCAAGAGGGACTGTCAGACTTGTATTGACTAAAATCCACGGCGTCCTTCAATAGCCCTTTACGTTCCGGGGTCACGGTAGCTCGTAAGTCCTACGACCCCGGCTGGCTTTGGCCCTCTGGGGTTTGGTCCCCGTCATTGTGCTGACGCTCTTTGAGGCGCGCGTGGAACACAACGTTGACGTCGACCCGGGCATGGCCCATGATCGGACAGCGAGTCGCCCATTACTCATCGCCCGAATGCCCACGCCTGTTGGCCAGAGATCGTCCTGAGACGTCCGTCACCGTGGGCGTCTACCACGGCGGCTGGGTGTGGGTCGTGAGGTGGACGCTGTCCTCTTCCTCACGCGTCCCACCTCCTCCTTCGCTGGCATGACTATTTCGCAGAAGGAGGCGAACGGTTTCCGCTCTATTTCACGTCAACCAATGCCGAGCGCGAGAGGTCGCCGCCTATCACCGTTGTGAGGACATGTGCGATGCTCTGCCCAAGCGGGGCAATTTTGCACCGTATGCTCTACCGTGTCCTCTGGACGATCCTTGTAGTGGTGACACCCACGCGTTTCTTCCTTCCTCATCCGACACAGGTACCTCCCAAAACTTCCGTGTCCAGTGAGGATCTGCGTCAGGTGGTTGGTCAGGATGCCGTGACACCCGCCAGCCATTCCTCAAAGAGAGGTCTTACCGCCGCGATTGAGGCGTGCCCGAACCTCGGTTTCGATAGTCGCTCCCTCCATACCGCCCCCTTTTTTTATCGTGGCAAAATCATCAAATGAGTCCTCCTGCCCAGGGCGGGACAGAAGGGATTGTCAGACTTGTACTGACTAAAATCCACGGTGTTCCTTCAATAGCCCTTTATGTATCAGGGTCACGGTTATCGAGTGAGACAGTCCCGCGACCCCGGCAGGGCCAGAGCCCTCTTAGGCCCCGTCAGATTGCTGACATCTCTTTGAGGCGCGCGTGGAATACAACGCGCCGTCGACCCGGGCATGGTCCATGATCAGACGGCGCGTCACCCATTACCCGCCGCCCGCATGCCCGCGCCTACGGTGGCCGGAGATCGTCTTGCGACGTCCGTTGCCGTGGGTGTCTCCCGCGGCGGCTGCGTCGTGAGGTGGACGCTGTCCTCTCCCTCACGCGTTCCGCCTCCTCCTTTGCTAGCATTACTGCTTCGCAGAAGGAGGCGACCGCTTCCCATTCCGTCTCGCCCCGCAGCATGGCCTCGACCAGTGCCTATCGCCGCTGTGAGGACACAGCGGTGCTCTGCCCAAGCGGGGCAGTCCTGCACCGTATGTTCTACCGTGTCCTCCGGGCAATCCTCGCAGTGGTGACACCCAGGCGTTTCTTCCTTCCCCATTTGATACAGGATCCATACCGCCCCCTGAGATGGCGCCGGAGCTCTTCCCGCCGCGCCTCGACTTGTCTATGCAGCGGGGATTGGCCAGTGCTTCTTAGATACATGCCGGCCGGACTTCAAGCTACCCATTACTCCCCGTCCGTAAGCGGCTGGAATATGACCCAATATTTCCCTGGGCGTCTTTAGCGGTGGCTCGGGTGAGAGGTAGAGGGCGCACTTTCCCTCACGCGCAATTATGATATGCTCAGTATTGCCCAGGCAGTAATAATTTTGTTGTGACATTATTTTGAAACTATGATATCTCCTAAGATATTCATTAAAATCAAACGATGTCAAGGGCAATTTTGTTCAAAATTAAATGCTTGTGATGATTAACGTATTTATTTTGATAAGGATTAATATCATATTAATGAAAATACCTTCGCAAATAAAGCATTACTTTAAAACAAATTTGATTTCCATAAAAAAGGTTACAGTGACTTAATCTTAAAAGATAGATATATGCTCTCGCGGACTTTATTTTAGAATTTTTTATGCGGAATAATTCCGTAGTACATAATTTTTGCGTATCTTTAACCGTTTACGCAGCGCACGCAACGAAAGCTCTCGAAAAGGAATAAATTTTCCCGATTTTGAAACATTTCTCATTGCTGCTCCGCTCCTATTGATGATAGCGTGATGTTATATTTTTTTTTTTTTTTTTTTTTTATTTATTTATTCATACAACATTTGTACACAGTTTGTAAAATACATATCTTCTGCCAAACTGCAGGACAGTTTGTCGGCAGTGTTCTCGTGGACATAGATTACATATTACATAATACTTAAAGTGTACATTCCAAGAGGTACAAAAGAAAGGGACAAAAAAAGAAACAGGTTTATTTTTATGGTAGGCACATCGGCATTGCCTTGCCTTTACATATAGCCTATAGCCTTCCTCGATAAATGGACTATCCAACACAAAAAGAATTTTTCAATTCCAACCAGTGGTTCCTGAGATTAGCGCGTTCAAACAAACAAACAAACAAACTCTTCAGCTTTATAATATTAGTTTATATAACCAGTTTAAAACTACACAAAATTAAAAAGCATGTGACAAAAACGTCGACGTCGTCAAATATTAAGCCGTCGCTCCTCACAATGTAAGCAGCTAAATCTAACTCTGTAACTTATAAAATTAAAGTTTTAATCGCCAAACAAACTCTGAGAAGCTGTCGTTAAAGACAATTTATAAGGAACGTCAACGGCTGCATTGAAGAAGCAGGACAGCACGATGATCTAAAAGAAAGTAAAACCGTTTATTATGTTATAAATGCATTTTGCAAATAATTATAAACTCTAACACTACAGCCAAAAGCCTAGTGTTCTATGCACTTAATTGAGAACAATATTTTGACTTCACAGTCCAAACTATCTCGAAACTCCGCAAACAGACAGCACAGTCCTGGTAGACACCTAAATGACTGCAAACTAAAGGGTCCAGCCACGTCAATGGGTTCCGTACAATTTGGCTTGCTAGCCCTCGTTCAGTGTGATGAGCTATCGCGAGCGTTTAGTGTAGTGAATACTTATAAAATAGTTTTTTATTTATATTTTTGTTTTGATAGACAAAATAATGATTATGGGAAGTTAATTACGTACTGCTTATAGGCCTACCCCACGCACAGCTTCACCACAGTTTTACCTGCGCAAGCCCGGCCTGCGCGTACTTGCCTGTGTGTGATTGGGCGTTCAGTGTTGCCGTCCGTGTACAGTTTTTTCATTCGAGAAGCTTGCGCAAGTAAAACTATGGTGTAGCTTGTGCGTGTGGTAGGCCGATTAGACACGTGAAAAGCGTATTTTTTCTTGACAACTGAATTTCGCGGAACTGTTAAGCTGTCGTAGTTCGACGTCATGATCAAAACTACAGCTGACTAGAGTTATTGCCTCCGACAAAAGTTCAGTAAAACATGTCGGAGTATGAATATCCGTTGATGTAAAATATTTCGAGTAGGAGAAGAGTGAGGGAGATTGCGATTTCTGAAGTTATCTTCCCACGACCCCTATCCCGCCATTACATCTATTGCAACAGCTCGCAATAAAAAATGGTAAAATATTTTCATCAGCTAACGCTACCGCGCCCGCTTACCGCTTGCGCTCTAGTCACCGCGTTCTCACCCAGAAAGTTAGACGTCCACTACACCAACAAGGGACGTTTCGCCATGTTTGTACTACGGCCGGTTATGTTGTGATTATGTTAGCGGAGCAAGGTAAATACGGCAGGTAGGCTTTATGTAAACCGAGTTACGTTGTGTCGCTTCATATTTGGGCCGTGTGGCCTAGACTGAGTTAGATCCAATTAGCACTAACCGCCTTTGAGATTATAATCTCGTACTGGCTCGTAGAAAAGTGGGACCTTAAAATTTATGTCAAATGTAACAAAGATATTTTGGCGCTTGAATGAGATTGATAGAGATGAATGTGAAATGTAGAATGTGAATGGTGAATTGTAGAACAAGTCGACATAAGTTCCAATTTAGACCACGCGACAAAAAATCGCTCATTAGTTATGACATTATACGTTTCCTGCACATCAATACAGTTATTAAGATACCTTTGTATACCCACTCAAGCCATGATGAAACCGATAACATCCCACGCAGGTATATCTTTCCTTTATCATCAATTCACAATAATAATATTCTTATTCCTTTGAAGCTCGAGAAGCCCAATCTCTGACAACACACGACTGATTTTAATAAGCCCTATCTAAAAATGTGATCCGTGAACTAGGAAATCACAGGGAAAAAAACACGACGGGGAAATGAAAAAAAATATATTTTAACGTGGAAAATATTGAATATCTGGTGGGGACATACGGTATTGCGTATCGCGGGGCTTCGAGAAGTAATCGGTGTCGATTATCACTTGATATCGGAAATCTGTCACGATCACGTCGCTTCCGCAACATGTGTTTAAAAATCGCGAGACGACAGCTTTTATGGTGGGTTTACACGAGGTTTTAATGTAAAATGCTACCTGATGTTTTTGAAAATGTTTTACGTATTTCTGGTAAACAAATACTTATTCGCTGTAAAAGTGACGTAAGAAAAATGTTAAGTAGCAGTGGGAGTAGAGTTTCTTCATAGTACTTTAACGGTGGCAACAAATAGGATTTTTTCTTCACGTTTGTGTTTCCCTGTGGGGACAATCGGGATATTTTTCCCATATGCCACCAGTGGTGACAAAGTCAATGGGGACAAATGGGAATAGACGGAATATTATAATCGCATTAGGTCGCGAAATTTGAAAGGACAGAACCTTTTGCTCTGCAATGAGACAACATAGGCGTAAAATAACAAGAAGAATAAAGATGAATTTGACAGATAAAATGGTTAGAACGGAGGTGACAACTGAGATAACATAGAAGTATCGAAGAAGAAATGCTGTGAAAACACCTAAATGATTCGGAAAATGGCGACAAAATGTTGATCTCTTCATGAAAGTAACATATATTCACTTTAGTGTCAGTAATCAACACCTAAGATAATATTTTAGCCACCTAACCCAATCAAAGAAGGTTTTTACTTCATCGAAATCTTTTTCTCTGATTAATTTCATTGTCGAATCCAAGGAACCAGACAGAGAATCCAGGACTTCTTCTTTGCCTTGGCCATTTTCTGGTAGTTGCCACTGTTGATTACCGGTTTTCAGGAACTTCAGTAGTTTGGGAATCGTGCGATTGTGGTGATGGTGATACTGGTGCACCAATCATTTAGGCGCGGGACGCATAGGAAAGACGTAAGACGAAAACGGGGCGGAGACATAATATGTCTCCGCCCCGTTTGCGAAGCCGAAGAGACATATTATATGTCTTTTCGGCGTCTCTTTCAAACAAAATGTATAGAAGCGTCGCGACGTAAAAAACACAGAAGAGACGGGGCGCGGACGTGACTCTCATACATTCGTCGCACGTCCGCGACACGTCCTCGTGTTACGTCTTTTCTATGTGGCCCGCGCCTTACACGATTTGTAAAACAAGTTAGATATTTTTTCACGGTAAAATATAAATTGTTTTTACCTTATCTTAATTGGCTGGCAACTTAATGAGCCTTCTAACAGCTTTTGATATCAAAACAGACCTTGGACCGGTAAAACTAATTAATTCTTCTGATAGAACTTAATAGCACCGGAGGCTTTCTATAGGTATCTTACTAATTTATAAAGAATCGAAAAATCGAAGAAAATTAAGATATTGAAGATTTTTTTTCAGATGAAAATAAAAACTGCGATACCTCAGTGTCGATATAGGTACCAAATAACTTTATTCGAAACATTAACATTGAAATTATCGCCGCCATTTGCTTAGTTGATTATTTTGCTCTTCTGTGTCAATGACCGCGGTATCAAAACCATGCTTTGAAAAGGGTTTTTTAGCTGTTTTCTTTTTTGTTTTATTCTTCAGGGTTTCCTCTTATTAGCACCTAAGCAGAACTCGATCGACTAACTGGTTCAACGGTTAAGTTAGATTAGCTTTGTTTCAGTTTTAAATATCCGTCAGAAAGTTGAATAAAATATTGAAGATTGAGTTAAATATTAAAGGTCCTAACAGACTTAACAAAGTCAACATCACTGCCTAAAAATATTAATTTTATCTTCACAGATTCTACGCAACTCCATGTGTAATAACCTTTATTCAGAAGCACGTGCCTGCCACCTGACATGGAACGCGACGCTGCGCTGATTAAATTTGAAACCATAAAAAATCATGAACGACAAAAAGGACCTGTTACCGGGGGTTGCGTGCTCATACATTGTTAAATAAATTGTACCTTTTACTCCAGCCAAAGGTAAACATTGGGATCGTTGCATGTCCCCCGACCGTATTTGGCTCGAGTTACTAATTCCAGATTGAAAGATATTTTTTTATAGATTTCGAATTACGCAACGTGTTTTTTTTTACGGTAGCCTATTAAGTTCGTCTGGGAGTGGTTTTTGTTTTGATTAAGTTTTTCTTTTAGGACGAAAAAAGTTTTGGCCTTTCTTTTTTATTACCTAACGGTAGGAACATAGGTACAGTCCCAATAGAATACCTATCTACCTCGACTTTACTATTCATAAAAATATGGAAACTAAAGCCCACTACAGCATTATTTTATGTGGCAAAATCCATCCTCAAATGAGTCTTCCAGGGATGGACTGTCAGACTTATAGTAACTAAAAATTCACACTGTTCTCGCAGTTGCTTTGCTCATGTAAACGGTTTGAACATTTTGAACATTGATCATTGACCCTTTTCTATACTAATAGATAGTCAAACACACACCCTCATATACCCAGCAATGTATATAAATTTAAACAGTTAAACACTACGCAGAGCCGAATTTCATACGATGCAAATATATGCATTTTGCTGGCGTTTCGGGCCGCCAATAATAGATAACGCATTCTGCGACATGCTGGTGCACGTGAATAGAACAACGACCCATAAAGAGGTAGGGAAGGAAAAGTACGACGATGATAAAGCACGTTCAGGAGTTTCGAATTTCCTGAAATGTGTGAACCACAGTGATGCAGATGGAAATACGATCCGACCGATTTCAGCCAGGGCGATTGCTTCAGCTCCACTATAGTTGCCTTTCGTGTGCTCGCATATGGCTCATGTATCAAATCTTTTTTGCGAAGATCCGCGAACATTGCGGGCATGTGAGCACACCATCGGTGGTTGATGTTGATGGTCCCGACATACGATTAGTAAGTCACTAGTTCGAACCTAGCAAGGCGCATTTTGTTTAATTTATTACGTCTTAGTACGTTTGAATATTCAGTATTCGCAATTTATATTTCATACTAACGTGGAGACAGTGCATATTCAACAGAGTGCTACTAAAACAAACTACACACTTACTGCAGCACACCTGCGGCGTTAAAATCACAACAGCCATAAAATTCGTATAAAAATTCAAAACAACTCATGCAATAAAAAAAAGTTTTAGAAAATATTTTTCATATTTTTTGTTTTTTTTCTGTTTATTAAAAAGTTTGTATGCAAAACGCACAGGCTCCGTTTATGACACCAGTGGTCTAGTAAAAATAATTTATCGTTCAGCTCAACACTGACTTTGCATTTGCCCCAACGAGAATAAGCCGCAGAATTTAAGATAAACGGCCCTATTCTAGCTATTACGGTAAAGCTGAAATATTTCTTCCGCGTTTTAGTGAAATGTGCGATTATTTTCGGTGGATTTTGTTATGCATTAAAGAAGGGGATTTGATTTACTAACAGGATGTGTGAGGTTCTTATTTTATTTTACAAAACAGTAAAACTCTTCAAGAATAGATATTTCAGAAGCTCGAAAGTGACAACAAGTCTTACCAAGACGTATTGAGGTGTTATTGGGTGTTGAGGTTTATACATAGTTACATACAGGCAGTCACTCTGTGTAAAATACTGACATTCAGACTGACTGACTGGCCTGCTGGTCTAGTGGTTAGTGACCCTGACTGCTATGTTGCTATGTTCGATTCCCACCCAGGACAAATGTTTGTGTGATGAGCACGATCATTTGTTCTGTGTCTGGGTGTAATTTATCTATACTAATATTATAAAGCTGAAGAGTTTGTTTGTTTGTTTGTTTGTTTGTTTGAACGCGCTAATCTCAGGAACGACTGGTCGGAATTGAAAAATTCTTTTTGTGTTGGATAGTCCATTTATCGAGGAAGGCTATAGGCTATATAACATCACGCTATCACCAAAAGGAGCGGAGCAGCAATGAGAAATGTTTCAAAATCGGGAAAATGTATTCCTTTTCGAGAGCTTTCGTTGCGTGCGCTGCGTAAACGGTTAAAGATATGCAAAAATTATGTACTACGGAATTATTCCTCATAAAAAGTTCTAAAATAAAGTCCGCGAGAGCATATATCTATCTTTTAAGATTAAGACACTATAACCTTTTTTATGGAAATCAAATTTGTTTTAAAGTAATGCATTATTTGCGAAGGTGTTTTCATTAATATGATATTAATCCTTATCAAAATAAATACGTTAATCATCACAAGCATTTAATTTTGAACAAAATTACCCTTGCCATCGTTTGATTTCAATGGATATCTTAGGAGATATCATAGTTTCAAAATAATGTCATAGCAAAATTATTACTGCCTGGGCAATGCTGAGCATATTATCATAACTGAGCGTGAGGGAAAGTGCACCCTCTACCTCTCACCCGAGCCACCGCTGAAGACGCCCAGGGCGTCGGAAATAGTGGGTCATATTCCAGCCGCTTACGGCCGGGGAGTAATGGGTAGCTTGCCGTCCGACAGCATGTATTTATAAAGAAGCACTGGCCAATCCCCGCTGCAAAGACAAGTCGCTGCATAGACGCCTGGGTGTCACCACTGCGAGCATCGCCCGGAGGACACGGTAGAACATACGGTGCAGGACTGCCCCACTTGGGCAGAGCACCGCCGTGTCCTCACAGCGGCGATAGGCACTGGTCGAGGCCATGCTGCGGGGCGAGACGGAATGGGAAGTGGTCGCCTCCTTCTGCGAAGCAGAAATGCTAGCAAAGGAGGAGGCGGAACGCGTGAGGGAGAGGACAGCGTCCACCTCACGACGCAGCCGCCGCGGGAGACGCCCACGGCAACGGACGTCGCAAGACGATCTCCGGCCACCGTAGGCGCGGGCATGCGGGCGGCGAGTAATGGGTGATTCGCCGTCTGATCATGGACCATGCCCGGGTCGACGGCGCGTTGTGTTCCACGCGCGCCTGAAAGAGCTGCCAGCAATCTGACAGGGCCCCCCTAAGAGGGCCAGAGCCTGCCGGGGTCGCGGGACTGTCTCACTCGATAACAGTGACCCTGGTACATAAAGGGCTATTAAAGGAACACCGTGGATTTTAGTCAGTACAAGTCTGACAGTCCCTCCTGTCCCGCCCTGGGCGGGAGGACTCATTTGATGATTTTGCCACGATAAAAAAAGGGGGCGGTATGGAGGGAGCGACTATCGAAACCGAGGTTCGGGCACGCTTCAATCGCGGCGGCAAGACCTCTCTTTGAGGAATGGCTGGAAGGTGTCACGGCGTCCTGACCATCCTGACGCAGATCCTCACTGGACACGGATGTTTTGGGAGGTACCTGTGTCGGATGGGGAAGGAAGAAACGCGTGGGTGTCACCAGTTTACCACTACAAGGATCGTCCAGAGGACACGGTAGAGCATACGGTGCAAAATTGCCCCGCTTGGGCAGAGCATCGCACATGTCCTCACAACGGTGATAGGCGGCTACCTCTCGCGCTCGGCATTGGTTGACGTGAAATAGAGTGGAAACCGGTCGCCTCCTTCTGCGAAACAGTCATGCCAGCGAAGGAGGAGGCGGGACGCGTGAGGAAGAGGACAGCGTCCACCTCACGACCCACACCCAGCTGCCGTGGTATAGACGCCCACGGTGACGGACGTCGCAGGACGATCTCTAGCTGGCCAACAGGCGTGCTGGGCTTCGAGCGACGAGTAATGGGCGACTCGCTGTCCGATCATGGACCATGCCCGGGTCGACGTCAACGTTGTGTTCCACGCGCGCCTCAAAGAGCGTCAGCACAATGACGGGGGCCAAACCCCTTAGAGAGCCAAAGCCAGCCGGGGTCGTAGGACTTACGAGCTACCGTGACCCCGGAACGTAAAGGACTATTGAAGGACGCCGTGGATTTTAGTCAATACAAGACTGACAGTCCCTCTTGCCCAGCCCTGGGTGAGAAGACTAATATGACGATTTTATGACGCTAAAAAAAAAGCATAAAGAAAATGATGTTTTGTATCGGTATCCTCCAACAGCGTTTTGCACTAAAAAACACATTGTTAAGTTCCGACATCCACGCGAACGAAGTCGCGGGCACAGCTAGTCTATAATATGTATGTATTTAGAAATATATTTGTATGTTTATCAGTTGTCTAGTACCCATAACACAAGCTCTGCTTAGCTTGGGACTAGATGGCGTTGTGTGATAGTTGTGGAATATTATTTATTTATTATTATTTATTTATTTTATTCAGCTACATCCAGGCCGACTGTAAGCTGACTCCAACTTAGCTGACATTAGGCAAAGCAAATGGTGAGACATTAAGGCCCGAAGTTAATATTCTATCTGAATCTGTTTTCTTTGACGTCTACTTTTGATTAAATATCTCTAAGAAACCGATACATAAATCGAATCTTCAATTTGGTCGTTGATTGTTTACAGACAATGAGCAGGATCGAGATTGCAATCGAAATACGTGGATTATTTAAATAAACACATACTCAATACAAGTGTGAATCCGTATATTCCATTATTAGCTCAAACCAGAATAAGACCACATTAAAGATGCCGGGCACAACCTGCAAATAGAACTTGAGAGAACTGCCGTAAAGATGCACAACAGTCCGGGCTTGGGATTATTCCGGGACGTGGTACAGCCCTAGCCTATTGTGGGACAATCACAGATGCAGGCCGAAACTTAGGGGCTATTGCAACTTAGTGACTGTATCTCCTCGAGTCTACTTGGAATTCGAAGTGAATTAATATTGTGCCGTTGTGTACTGTAGCTAAAAATGTGCATGAATTTTGCGGTTGTGGTTGCGAATTTGTGGGATGTGTGTGATTGTTTGAAATGTGTTTGCGTAGGTTAAAACTAACCCTAATGATAGTAACCGCAACAAATTCGTGTTATGATGGTATTGAACGTATGTGTTGTGCAATATCTGTTGCTGAAATTAATAATTTATTTCGTTGTGTGTTGTTATAACAAACCAACATGCTTTACGTCGCAAATGCCTGTACTTGAGAGTACTGGAAATATCTACTTTGACTCTTCTCTTCTTCAAAACTTTTGTGTCTATCCTTATCAAAATTCGTTGAGCTTTTTTGAGTTCTGAGTCAAGCTACACGATAACCGACAAATGTGTGAACTGACTGGACAGGTCCACTCAAGTCTGTGTGGTTCTTTCCTCAAAAGATCATCTCAGACACCCGCATTATAGTCCTCGTATGACCTGGGGAAAACAATGCCTGGACTTTGAAAAGAGACTGTGACCTCTGAGTTTGTTTCGGCTGTTTCTTCTCAGAGTAGTCAGGTGCAAAACACCGGCCTCACCTCATCTAGTTTTGAAAATATTGGTTGTGACGTGTAAAAGCGTTTTTCTTAAAACCAACTTACAAAATAAAGAATTTTCATTTTCAGTTACGATCTTCTGAGCTGAGGAAATATCAAAAATTTTGGAAATACCAAGCCGATAATGGCACAGTAATAAATTGATCGATTATACATTTATACGGTTAATAATTGTTTTGGGTCTGGCTATTTACTCACCCACGGTACATGAGACTAGTGTGAGAAACACAATTAATGAAACACATTTTCAATAAATAATAACTTATTTATTATTGGGGAGTAAAAATCAACAAATGAGTCCTCCAACACTAAGTGGCGCGGAAAGGACTGCGAGTCTTTTACTGACTAGCGACCCTTAGTGATCCAGGGCTAATTACCTTGTTTAGATTGTTCCACGACCTTGACTGACTTGTTTGACTTCTGGCTACTCCATTATCATAGATAGAATTCGGTACCCATGAATCCGTGGTACATTTCCGTACTTTACCTTCAATAACATTCATCAAACAAACATACGACTTCCGAATCACATTAAGTAAATTAGAAACTCCCAAAAGCCATGCATATTCAGAGAAAAATAATAAAATTGGGTCACTTCACTCCATTACCGTGCAGAAATCAATAACATAAGGTAAGTACGGGAAGGCTTTCACTCGACGACGTAATTGCTGTGTATAATAACGACGAAGGGAGATCAGAAGTTCCAACTTGTATTAGGAAATAAAACAGCACATAACACCCGATGAAACGGACTGAAATACACCCCCTTTTAACTACTTACACTTAAGTTCAATATTAAAGCTCATCAGCAATTGTAGCAATATCAAAATTAGAGCAGGGATTTAGGCATCAAGGCGTTACAAATAATCAATTTACCCTTCCGTTATATAATATATAAATTTGTTCGAGTAATTAGTTTTGTAAAAAATGGCCGTAGAGTCTGAGAGGACAATGGGCAAAAATGTATGGAACTTGGTCCAAGAGCCTCCACTGAAGACATTTGTCGGAAACAAAACTACATGCTTGTTGACAAAGGAGAATGGAAAAACGTGTTGCGCCGACTCCAAGTAAAATGCGATAAAAACAGGAAGATAAGAGTCTACCTTAATATGGGATTGTTTGAATCCAGTCACATAGAAAAGCGAAAGCTATCCGATAGTCTATGTGACTGGCTTCAAACAATTCCATACATTACAAACAAAAACGCTTCGCTTCGCGTTCTTCACGCTTGTCTGTTTGACAATGGCTTAAAACCGAAGTTTTTCATTACCATTTGCAAATGGACATTCTGCTAACATTTCTAACATCGCTTGAATGCGCCATCAGCTAAAAGGCATTACGTTAAAAGTCATCGCTTTTCTCATGTGAAACCGTAGGAGCGGATATAAAGGATTTTTTTAATATCCACCGTATAAGGTGCGTCCTTGAACCGAACCGATGGATAGAAACCCGATATCGTAACGATGTTTGATGTCGAAGGTGACGTATTTTCATGCATTATATGGTGTGATTTTGAATAGAAAAGATATTATCCAGGAGAAGATTGATTAAAAATGAACAACATAACACAACTTCGAGGCTTGTTTACTCTGAAGGGTTTGCTATACCTTTTTGTTAATGTTGGGAAATCTTAAATAAAGTTCTCCTTCCTGGGTGGAACGGAAGTTATTCAGACTTGATTAATCAAATAGCTACTTGTTTTTTCAGTTGCCCAGGCGTTCCAGGACCAGGATGTAATTTACGCAAAATATTATTTTTTCAGCATTTCAAGTGGGTGTGGCTATTGGCCAGAGAGCTGGCTTACATTTTTAAGAAGATGTTTGAGTCACGTTGAAAACTTGTCCAAGATTTCTCCAACAATACCCAAACACAACATTGAAAACATGACTGGGGTAAAACGGGAAGTAGGCATTCTACCAATAGATTGTTACTACTTTTTTGTATCATAAAAGGTCCTTTTTTTTTTTTTTTTTAGGTGGTAAAATCATCAAATGAGTCCTCCCGCCCTGGGTGGGGCGGAAGGGACTGTCAGACTCTTACTGACTAAAATCCACTCGTGTTCCTTCGGATGCCCTTTACGTTCCGGGGCCACGGTATCCTGGGTTAAGAAAAAACCCGCAACCCCAGCAGGCATTTGACGCGAAACACGACGCGCCACCGACCCGGGCTTGTTCCTTGGTCGGACGGCGAGCTACCCATTACTCACCGTCCACAAGCCCGCTCCGTCGCTGTGCCCTCTGCTGATCAGAGGGACACGCGTTGGAGCGTCCACACGACAGGCTATTCGCATACGGGCAAAGAGACCCCTTAGGCACACAGTGCCTAAGGAAGAGTTTTTGCCCGCATCATAATAGGTCCTTGGGAAACTTTGAAACGTTTCAGGTAAGTACCTACATAATTTTATTTCATATTTAAAGAGTATAAAAATAAACTATCCAGATCAATTTAATCGGAATTTACATTTTGCCAGGACGGTGCCTCAAAAATGCCAGATAGTGCTCGATATATAAAAAAAAAAACACACAAACAAAATTAGCTACATATTAAATTCACTTAAATAATTCTAAAACAATAAACTAAAATGCTCCATTAAGATCTCTAATCGGATTAACAGCTATGTATAAGGAACATTACAACGTGCACCCAACACAACAACACTATTCAACTGAGTTATGATGCACTATACGATACGAGAAGGTATTCAACAGTAAACTAAGCTATTTGGTACTTAAAGTAGCAGCCATGTTGCTTAGGTAATTGGCTGATGCGTGCCTTAGGCATAAGTATGCCTCACAATGACGGGGGCTTAGAGGACCAAAGCCTACCGGGGTCGCGGAACTAACGAGCTACCGTTACCCCGGAACTTAAAGGGCCATTGAAGGACACAGCGCGCGTGGAACAAAACGCGCCGTCGAACGATCCATGGTGGGACAGCGAGTCGCCCATTACTCGCCGCCCGCATGCCCGTGCGAGTCCTGTCAGTTAGCCGACTCTTAAGTGTGTGATAAGCTTAAAAAACACCAGATATTTTTTAATTTAAATGGTTCTGCCCATATACTAAATATAATGTAGTAATGGACTATTAACAAAGAGGAAGTAGAAAAAGGAGATAAACGCGAATAGTTCATAACTACAATGCGTTTTCCAGCTACAAAGGCTGTGGTTGACGGGTTTACATCCTGTAGCATACTTTTCAATGGTTTTCTAAAAAATTTATTGAATTTACACAAAATATCTATTATTACAGAAACGAATAAAAAAAGTTCACAAAATTATATAAGTATTAAATGAAAAATGTTTTGAATATAATATTTGAATCCATTTCAAACTGATAACAATTCAGCTACATCGTAAGCCGTAGCAGCAAACTTACTCTATCCAGCTTTAAAGACTTGACACAAAACAAGCAGATAAAGTGACTTCTTAGCTGTCACAGACGGTTTTGTGAGAGAGATCACGAAATTATTTAATTGCAAATAATTTTATTCAGATGATCAGAATTAGGTCTTTTTTTACTCTGCATCGAAATAAAGCCGAATTATCACTTTATACTTATTGTTCTTCATTGACAAAACAATTTTGAAATTACTAGCTGATCTGTGCCAACTTTGCTGGGCGTCAAATATTATGGTAAAAAATACCTTTCTATACAAAAAAAAAACATTAAAATCTGTCGAGCTGTTTCGGACCAAAGATACAATGTTTGAAGACGTTGTACTTGTTTACAATACTGTGCAAGTAACACGGCGAAAAATCTAGACATCGTTTTCCTGGTAAAACAAAGTTTATGCAAACAAAAAAATCCTCGGTAAAGCTTTCACTCGAACTCTAGCAAAATTATTCGTCATTATGGTGTTCATAAGCTATGGAACAGCAAACACCATAATCATGAGCCATTAGCGACTGTGACTCCGATGTCCCACGATCGGTTCCCAGTAGTTGTTCCAGTAAACGCTGTGAAAATGTGGTTTTCAAGTCAATAGAAAAACGTTTATTGGTAGTGCATAGAAAAAATAACCATTTAAATTAAAAAGGGTAAAACTAAGTTCTTAATAAATTGTGTTATTAAAAAAACACAATTAAATTGTGAGGAATTTCTCACCAGCAGTCCAGTGCCAGCATACTTTTTTTTACTAAGCGATATTTGATTCTACTGGATAACAAAATTTAATGTTAAGTAGAATGATCAAATATTTGCCTTTCAAAACATTCACAAACTTATGTAGGTACCTATAACAAGTTAAGCAATAATACACAAACTTAAAGCTATTATTTACAACATGCCAATATAGATTAACCAAAAAATACTGACAATACAGTAAAAAAAATAGGAAACTTCATCAAAAAACGAAAAAAAAACTAACACAATGCACGAATAACAGGAAAACGGTTCAAAATAAAAATAAATAGAAACATGGAAAATGTAACACAAATATTTTCAAACGCACTTTACACATGCGGCTCAAAAAATATACCACTGAAATTAAATAAAAATAAATGTTCATTTTGGTCGCGGTGGCATAGAACGCGAGCATAATAGGGAGGGTTCTGGGGGAATGCCACTGGCAGAGATATCGTTTTCAAAGCTCAGAAGAAGTGTATTCGAGCAATTTGTGCACTACAATCAACTGACTCCTGTAAACCGCACTTTATTAGTTTAAAAATATTGACATTTCCATCATTATACATAATATATATGAACTAGCATTGGACATAAGAAAAAATTTAGGTAAATATCCAACCTTAAAAAGTACCAGACTTGCAAGTACACTTCGTGCAGTAAGTCACAGAACGGTTATGTTTGACAAGAGTCCCTTCTTTAAGGGCCCTAAAATATATAACAAACTGCCCAAGGATATAAAAGAAATCAAGAATTTAAATGTATTTAAAAACCAGTTAAAAAAGTTCCTTATTGATAAATGTTATTATTCTGTTCTTGATTATTTAAATGATAAATGTAAATGACTAGTTATTATAATATTGAATTAATTGATAATGTAATGGAATTTGAGGATGTAATGTTTTATCTATATTGAAATTTGAGAATGTAATATTTTGTTTGTATTGAAATTTATAACTAATTTTTTAAAATTGGTAAGATTGGTAAGAGAAGAATTTACTATTTAATTTGTATTTATACCTAATGTTTGCACACCTGTCATGGTAGGATATGGTCTAAAGCTCTTATATAAAAATGTCACCTCTTGAACTACCCATATTTCGCAAATAAATGATTCTGATTCTGATTCTGATAATGATGCTCGGATGATGTGCTGGGCACGAATTAAAAATGGTCACTGGTTTTATTGAATTACAACTGTGCAGTCACCCAGCAAGATTTTAAAGTCATGTTTACCGTACCGTATGAATATGACTGTGATTTCACCAATTATTTTTATTTTCTTTAACACTATAATATTTCCTATTAACTCCTCTCTTTATTGGGTCCAAGAGTCATTAAATGAGTCCTGAGCTCAGGTTGGAATAAAAGGGACAGTCAGACTCTTCCTGTTCCTTCAAATCCTTTAACTTCCAGAGCCATGGTAACTTCTAGAGACATCTCCGTAACCTTGACAGACATTTGGACTTGTTGGGCCCTGTCAATTATGATGACAGTGCCTAGAAGCGTATATGAAACACGACGCGTTCTCGACTCGGGCTTGGTCCATCATCTGACGGTAAGTTACCCATTTCTTACCGAATACCATAGAAATTGTTTTGCATTCAGGAACGCCCAGGGCGTCTCCTACATAGGCGGTAGCGTGACGAGGAGGTTTGCCTCTACGTCACGCGTTCCGCCTCCTCCTTCGCTTGCTTTACTGATTCGCAAAGAGAGTGGTTGCTTTCCATGTTCCTTCGCTTCGTAAAGCTGGGTACTCACTTAGCAGTGTTGCATGTAACGTATCAGATACGGTATCAACCTGCAAGTGGGTACGGCTCGTCCGAGCACACTGCGAGCCGCCTTTGTGTTTGTATTGACTCGCCGAGAGGCGGTATCACTGCGAACTTACAGCGAGCGGTTCACAGCGGGCTCGTGCCTACGTACTCACTTGATACCGTATCTGATACGTTACGTGCTACGCTGCTAAGTGAGTACCCAGCTTACTATGACTTGAACCAGAGCCAGCAAGAGAGGTCGCTGATGTCAATCACCTCAATGAGGCTACGCTGGTGTTCCATCCAAGAAGAGCAGACACCCACTCTAGGCTTCACCGTTCCCTCCGTCCACGCTGTTCACACAATGGCGACATCGAGGCGTGTCATCCCGCCGAATTCCCTTTTCCCCATGTTGGTTAATCCCCATTGCAATTAACTGACATGGCTAGGAGAACTGTAATCATATAACTAACATATTTTGTCTGCAGAGGATGGTTTTATTATTTGTAAGATGAAACTCCACGGCACGGCGGCGCCAGTGAAAGCATTATAGAAGCTGTTAGCTAATTAATTGCTCGAGTTGCGCTTATTACGAGGTTATAGTACATTATCTTATCTATAAGGAGTAATGTACTCGACGTGTTCTTATGTTTCAGATAATTTCATATCATAAAGTAATAACTTGGTATAAGTTAAATTTTATGAGTAAATAATGAAAGGATTTATTTAATCTTGAGTGTACTTTTTATTATTTTAATTATGTTATTGCTTGGAAGAATGCAGTTATTTTCTTTTCTAAACTTTCTTTCATTGAACACTGGAATGCCTCGTTTGGTAATTACACATTTCCATTACAAGAAAGCGTGATTCAGTACAGTAAATACCGCTAATGCTACCTATTTCCAATTATGAAAGTAAATTATTGATTTATTTAGTGACTAGGGTTTACTGTTAGTTTACCATCTACGTGATAATGTAGTACCTGGATAATTTAAAAATAATTTACATTTTTACTTTAATCTCCGTTCTTTAACACACAAATCTTTGCACTCATGCGTTTGTTAGATTTATGAATTTATGATACATAGCTCCTATGTAATTAATAATAGAAATATATTTAAAACTATGATCAACTGATTTCCGAACGAAAACAGTTGATAGTCAAATATTGTATCGAATTTAATAAAAGTGACAAATAAATAATAACTAAATTTCTAAATGATGTAATCAAGTTTTAAAAAGGTTCTACTACATAGGATTTGTTTATTATTACTTATTTCATTAGTTATTTAGCTAAATTGTATGACAATCTGCCATTGGTCAAATATGGCGGCAATATTTGTTGGAAGTGGTACAATTCTAAGTTTATAAAAACAGATGTACCCTCACATTCGTGGTCATTATAATCCAATCGTTTTATAAGGTAAAAGCTGTGCTCTGAGTGTTGTTCTGTTTAATTACTGTGATTTAATAATTGAGAATCCAACTGTGTGATGCTGAAAGTTATAATTTGTGTTCTAATGTTCTACAATGAAAATGTAAGTTAATTGATATTTATTATGATGAGAATATTGATGTATTTTTATAAATGTGTGACTGTGTACTGATAAAATATGTTGCCGTGGAGTTTCTTTCTCCGATCTTCTCCACGAGGACCTAGGGATTTGCGAACGGAGGTAGCTTGGTAATAAATACCTAGTCTTGATTTTGTGCTTTTCTTTATAAACCCATTCCTGTACAAAAGTCCTTAGAGATATCTTACATACAGTAAATAAATAACATTAACCATCCTGATATCTAAAACTTGATTATAAAGTCGATATTAATATCAATAAAACCAGAAATACACATTCTATTATCCACACACACATTTATATTTTCTAACACGTTCAATTGAAATAGCATCTAATAAAATGGAAACCGATGAAACTACGAGTACTTGTAGTAGGACTGCGAACTCTCATCAAATCATTAAAAACTATGTCCCTCGTCCTGATCTCCTCTTGCTGTTGAACAGGTCGCCCAGGATCGAGGAACTGTTATAGCAGGTTACCTTGACCCTTGACCCTGGAACAAAAAGGGCAATTGAAGGAACACGATGGATTTTGGTCAGTACGAGATTGACAGTCCTTTCCGGGCCAACCAGTCCGGGAGGACTCATTTGATGACTTTTCCAACCTAAAAATAACTGTACGTGCACTTCGATGGATCTGTGCTGTGACCCACGCCATTGGTGTAGCTGTAATTGGTCGTATCTCTTTAAGAGGATCGTCTACCGAGCGCTCGTCCGTACTAAAAGAGAAAACGTTTTCCTACCCCTAAAATAATGTTTTCAAAAGTAACTTTTAGGCGCCTGTAACTTTCAAACTATTATAAATTTAGAAAAAAAGAAAACCTATAAACCTAGTTTTTAGGGTTCCGTAGTCAACAAGGAACCCTTATAGTTTCGCCATGTCCGTCCGTCCGTCCGTCCGTCCGTCCGTCCGTCTGTCCGCAGTTTAGCTCAGAGACGCACAGTACTAGAGAGCTGTAATTTGGAGTAAATATAAGGATTTGCTGTTCCAAAAAAGTGGTAAAATAAAATCTCGTAAAATATTTTTTTTTAGGGTACCTCCTGTACACGTAAAGTGGGAATGTTTTTTTTCTTTCTCGCGTACCCCTTAGTGTGGGGTATCATTAAATAGGTTTTTAAAAAATAATGTGAGTTTCGATTAACAATTTTTTGATAAAAAAATTCGTTTGTGAAATATTAAGCTTTAAAGTGTTAAATTTTGCTCGACTCGAGTGTCCCCCCCCCTCTACCAGCTAAACGGTTATGTTTGGGGGTGTGAAAAAATTCACAATAGTAGCATATATAACGAAATTTAAAAGAAAATTATCATGGCTAAGTAGGCTTTACAACTTTACGAGTAATAGTCGACCAACTTATAAAATGTACTTGGATATCATATTTTCTTAAACAAAATGTATCGGAGAACATGCTCTTCAACTGCAAAAGTAAGTTTGTCAACTTTATTTTTACAGCTTTTATAGGTATGTTTTTTGGGGATAGGTAGGTTTTTATCGTCAAGTATTTTTAACTAACTTCAAAAAAAGGAGGAGGTTCTAAATTCGTCGTAATCTTTTTTTTTATGTATTATCCCCGCTTTCTCTAAGACTCCTGGACCGATTTTGAAAATTCTTTTTTTTTAAATTAAATTCAGCGAATCAGTTTAGTTAGTTCGCATAAGTATTTTGATGGGCAACTACGGAACCCTACACTGTGCGTGGCCCGACACGCACTTGGCCGGTTTTTTACTGTGTAAGAAGTATTCTAAAAAATCATTGAGATAGGATAACATTTAGGGGTAGGAAAACGTTTTATCTTTTAGTATGGACGAGCGCTCGGTAGACGATCCTCTAGAATCGATATAGATCATCAATGTTAGTTTAAAAAAAAATACAACAATTAAAAACAAACAAACAGACGGACGGAAAGTGGAGTCTTAGTACCTAATAGGGTGCTATTTTATCCTTTGGGTACGGAACCCTAAAAATTGAATAATAACCTATCGCAAAAAAAGAAAAAAAACAATCTTCAATGTATTAGTATAGTGTATTTACTCGTCAAGTACAAAGGTAAACCGATAAAACCCGTATACGCAGAAGTAAATATGCATCGACTGAATAAAACTGTGTCGCCCGGACGTTCACCTAGCACTTTGTCAATATAGTTCACTTTCGCTTGCATTTAAATAGGGTTTTTATGCTGAAAGAGGGAAAATATCTCAAAAAGTAAAGCCGATGTTGCTGATACCTTGAAATTTTTATTTAAAGCAGAGTGACCCCAACGTATGAATTTGTTACATTTTATATTTACTTTTTGAAAGCTTTTTTTACTACAGTATCTTTTTAGGGTTCCGTAGCCAAATGGCAAAAAACGGAACCCTTATAGATTCGTCATGACTGTCTGTCTGTCCGTCCCATGTCACAGCCCTTTTTGACGAAAGTATAAGAGCTATCCTGTTGAAACTTGGTAAGTAGATGTATTATGTGAACCGCATTAGGCTTTTCACAGAAAAATAAAACAAAAACCAAATTTGGGGGTACTCCCCGTACTTAGAATTAAAACTCAAAAAATTTTTTTTCACCTGACCCATACGTGTGGGGTATCTGTGAATAGGTCTTGAAAAATGATATTGAGGTTACTAACATCATTTTTTTCTAAACTGAACGGTTTGCGCGAGAGACGCTTCCAAAGTGGTAAAATGTGTGCATCAGGGGGGGGGGGCTGTAACTTCTAAAATAAGAGAATGATAAAACTAAAAAAAATATATAATGTACATTACCATGTAAACTTCAATTGAAAATTGGTTTGAACGAGATCGAGTAATTAGTTTTTTTTAAGCGTCATAAATCGTAAACCGCAATTTACTTTTCAAAGTTACAACCAACTACAAGAACGTTTATATTATGTTTCTTGCTGCTACGGAACCCTTCATGGGCGAGTCCGACTCGCACTTGGCCGGTTTTTTTATTATTATTGAAGTTAATTTGTTGCCAAATTACAATCAATGCTCATTGACGTCAGTTTTTATGTGATTAGTACCTAAGTTAAAGTTCCAGCAATTTTCAAAAAAATAAAATAGCTTTTTTCAAATATTTTTTATCCAAAATGTGATCGTTCATCTCCGAGTTTTAAAGTTCTGTAAATATGATTTTAAAGTTCTTATAATTTTTATTCCTAGACGGTATACAGAGGTTATTCATCAGCTGGCTTTACTTTGAATTATACACTTCTCACCTGTTTGTCCAAGAAAGAAGCTAAGTGCTTACAAAATCCAAAGTCTTGATTAAGGTGAAACTCGTAGCTTCTTAACGAGTCTAGCTACATTCTTAAATAACAAAACATTTTATTATAAAACTTAACATTAAATCAGTAAAATGAAAAAACTTTGTAGCAGTTGAAAAGTTTTAAATTATAATGTTCAGAAACGTCTTAATCAAAAGCTATGGAGCATAATGTCTAAAATATTAACACCTAAGTTTAAAACTAAGTATTTTTTTTTGTTTTCGATAACAAATCAAGAAAGAAAAAATACTTAGTTCGCAGAACGTAAATTAAAGTGACTGAAAAGTTTTATTAAGTCAAAAGAAAAATAAAATTAGTTCAAAAAACATTTTACTTTGTTTTCTCATTTATCTGGAGTGGTTAATATATACTCGTACTTCACTATAAATATTGACTATTTTAGATCAGTGATAACATAATGTGATTAAGCAGTCAATATGCTAATATTTATTTTTGTTCCTTTTTGTTTGAAATACCTAATTATCTTATAGTAGCCATACACCATCCTGCCTATCGACGATCGATTTGACGCTTGCAATTGTTTTGTTGTATTTGATGGCATGACATGCCAATATGATAGGTCATCAAATCGATTTGACACAACGTCAAATCGGCAGCAGTGATGCATTTGGCTATTATTCGGTGACGAGAGCTACAATTTTATAAATTTGTAGCAATCGGTCACCGAATAATAGCTAGATCTAGCTAAAAAGTTGCTAAGTTGGCATCGCTGCTGCAGATTTGAAGTTGTGTCAAATCGATCGTACGGTAGGCAGTATGGTGTATGGTGTATATGGACGAACTGCCAATTTGAAACAATTGCAAGCGTCATACGATAGGCAGGATGGTGTATGGCTACCATTACGGTGATTTACACCTAAATCATGCAATCAAAATAACTTCAGTTCGTAAAAGAAAATAAAAGCATGTACAAATATTTTCTGTTGCTCTGCTTTTTACACAAATAAAAACCTCGGCAGTGACTAGAAACAGAATTTTAAGTCGAAATTCTTAAACGTATAAAAATAAATTTAACTAAACTGAAACGTTAACGTAAAGTTCGTAGTTACGATGTCAACAGGATGCAATGAGAGTATAAAGGTGTGCAATGTGCATATTGAAAAATAACAAAATGGCTGAATCAGTGCAGAACTTAAGTAACGGCGTTAAGCATAGGAGAGTTCACTGTTTGTGAATAGTACACATTCGGACAGAAAAAGTACGGTACCTGAGTAAAACAACGCTTAATTTTTTTTTTTTTAAAGTTGTGTAAATGCAATGTTGTGGTGTGATGATATTATTAATAGCTTAATAAAGTATTTATTTTGATTCAACCGATATAACTACCGCAATGAATGAACTGAATTTATCGAATTAAAATACAAATAATTAAACCTACTCAAATTGTTCAAGCTCTCAATTAAACAACTAACAACATATTTATTTTATTTTCCAAAACCCACAAACTATGCTATCAATATTAATTAACAATTCGTTCGCGAATTACACGTACTACTATCCATAGATTCCACTAACATACCCAGTCTCATTTACAACTGAAACTGCAACATTTAAACACATTTCAATTCCAATTTTATTAAATGGTACTCTGATACGGCTATCGAAACAGTTTCGAAGCAATATAACTTTTAACTTATATTGGTCTCAAGTGTATAGCGCTACAGTGTGTTGTATGGCAGTGCAACGACCACGTAGTGTAAAGAAAGCGTAACAGAACCGGTTCAAATTGAGTCTAACAATTTGTTTTACTGTTTTCTTATCAATGGTTCAATTTATATGTAAAACAGTGTATTTTTATCATTAAAAAAATGAGAAAATTCTCTTTGCTAATGGTAACTTAAAACAAGGTTCGGTTTCGGAAGAAGGTTTTGTTTTCACCACAGGGATTTGAGAATGTTTGTTATCATTATCATCATTGAGTATTTTTTTATAATTTTGGTAAAATTGTGGAATGTTTTTTTTTTTTCAATATTATATGTCAACATCAAAGTCCTACGAAAATTTTCCATACAATATTTTGGCATTTAAGATGGCGAGAAAATTGGCAAAAGAACAGATACAAAAATAAAACGAAAATTTGTCGTTGGATACACATATTACACATCTTTAATTGGTTTTACACGCCACATGCCACTGCACATATTATCTAAACTTACGTAAATTCAAATGTTCACAGCGCTCCGTCATCCATACGTATGTACGAGTAACACATCGCAAAAAAAAAACAAAACACCAACACAAAAACTTCACACTTGATTTGACATAATTACTGTGTGTTTGTCATGTGTGTGTCTAACAAAAAAGCTCGAAGCTCCGACCGTGGGTGACCAGTGTGACGTGCCGGAAGCGGGCCGTGTGCGGACTTCCGGTCCGCTCGACCGGAACGCTCGCCGCATTCCGATAGGGTGGCGTTATAAACTTGTGTGATTACTGGCTTTCGACTGTGTCATACTGTTTTTAAGGTTTTGAAATATGGCATAAAAGAGAGGCAATTCAGTAATGACTAAAACAGGACTGGCTATAATAATGAACAACCGCACAGGGGATAAAAAAAAATGGATATAAAATTCTTAATTCATGGAATATTCTAATCTATTGCTGAAGCTATAAAGTAGATAATTGTATCGATCAATTCATAAATTGTGATTCTGCAACAGCTGGGGCCTCTGTGTTTATTTATTCCATTCGAAAAAATGCAAAATTAATTAAATGATGTGTTCAAAAGTAATCTAAGCTAGTAACTGATGAATTTATCATCAACACATCTAAACTACGTTCAAGTGGTTTCGGTTTCGTACTGAAACAAATTTTGTTAAAATTAGACGTAAGGCCGCCAGCTAAACAACTTGATTTAATCTAAAGTTATACTTTACATTCAAGGGCTGATTAAGCTTTGACAATTTTAAAATATATTATATTATACGCGATAACGCCTGCGTCGCGTTTTCATAAAGATTTTTGATAGAGGAAAGAACGTTAACGTAAAACGCTCAAACAAGAGAATGAACGATTTAGCTACAACGAGTGTGTTGCGATAGCCTAATTGATAGCCATCTGAAGTACTTAAACAGAAGTCGCGGGTTCAAGTCCCACCAGCATCTGAATTTTTCTATCCTCAAAAATCTTCGGGCACGCCGCAATCGCGGCGGTAAGACCCCTCTTTGAGGAGTGGCTGGAAAGACGTCACGGCGTCCTGACCTATCGGATGACGCAGGTCCTCACCGGACACGGAAGTTTCGGGAGGTTCCTGTGTCTGATAGGGAAGGAGGAAACGCCCGGGTGCCACCACTGCGAAGATCGCCCGGAGGACACAGTAGAGCATACGGTGCAAGACTGCCCAGCTTGGGCAGAGCACCGACGTGTCCTCACGGCGGCGATAGGCGGAGACCTCTCGCGCCCGGCATTGGTCGCAGCCATGCTGCGGGGCGAGACGGAGTGGGAAGCGGTCGCCTCCTTCTGCGAAGCAGTAATGCTCGTGAAGGAGGAGGCGGGCCGCGAGAGAGAGAGGACAGCGTCCTCCCTCCGCCCCAACCGCAGTGGTAGGCCCCCGCGGCGTCGGACGTCAGCAGACGATCTCCGGCCACCGTAGGCGCGGGCATGCGGGCAGCGAGTAAAGGGCAACTCGCTGCCCGACCATGGACCATGCCCGGGTCGACGGCGCGTTGTGTCCCACGCGCGCCTCAAAGAGCGTCAGCATAATGACGGGGCCCCCTCTCAGAGGGCCAAAGCCTGCCGGGGCCGCGGGATTGTTTCATTACCGTGACCCCGGAACATAACAGGCTACTGAAGGACACCGTGGATTTTAGTCAGTAGAAGTCTGACAGTCCCTCCCGCCCTGCCCGGGGTTGGAGGACTCATTTGATGATTTTGCCACGTAAAAAAAAAAAAAAAAAAAAAAAAAAAAAAAAATCCTCAAAAATCTTGGCTTCGACAATTACACATAGTTTTGAAATTATTAGTAACGCAGATGTCGTACATACAATAGGCGATGCCAATCAAGTCGGCAGTAACTAATGTACATAAAATCCCCTCTCATAGTCAATAAACTCCCCCACATCTTGTCTCAATCATTAATCGCTCACAAAATCTAATAAACGACAAGATAAAGGAATCCGTGTTCAATAGTCCGTTCAATAAATAACATAAAAGGCGTTTAATTAATATTTATGGGATCGCCGCGTCCGGTGTGACTTTATTGAATCAAATCATTGTCTGGTTGTTTGGACGATCTGTGTTAATGTGTTATTGTGTTAGCTTTTGTTAAATGATGGTGGTATATAATTTCTTTTTTTTTTTGACAAGAACTATTGTTAAAACTTGCGGGAGGCCTTTGCCCAGGAGTGCGATAGAGTGGACTAAACAAAAAAAAACAATATGCTCGCGTATTACCACTATCTCGTCTGATGGTGACGCACTTGTGAAATTAAAATTCGTTTATCATATTTTGATTAAAAATATTTGCTAGAAATGAATAAGTAACCCATATAACATTTTGATGTACCATTGAAAAGGATGATAATGAGAACTTGTTTTATCGCACACCATAAAAGAAGGCACTTTCCTTGCAGATCAAGCTATTGCTGTATAAGAAAACTACTACAATGTGGAAGGCCTTTTGAGCAGTTATCATGACGACTGACTCTTATAAAGCTGAGCGAATGGATTAAGTCACTAGGAATATCAGTGTTACTTACTGTGTTTTAGATAATTTCTAAAGATGGTTTGGGCTTATAAATTGTTCTAGTTTATTACCAATCATTTTCACTTGTCAAACCAATCCAAATGCCAGTGGTTTTGCACATCAAACTTGCCGATCCCTGTAACAGAAGGTCCCACAAGTTAATATTCAATAGTCCTTATCAAATTAATCTCTAATCGTTCCCATGACAGCATGGAATACTGTAATTTCCGAAACTTCCAATTTAGTATTTCGAGAATGCTTAATAATAGAAAGTGAAACGATACCTTGACGTGGAGTTTCGCAAGAACTAAGTACTCAACAATTAATACAAGTTTAACTATGAGAATTCTTGGCCTGTTTAACTGAGAAACTCCGAGACTCATTTATATTTAATTTACTTCGAGATAGACGAGACTGAATGTTTTATAAGCAATTGTTTTGTAAGAACTTTTAGTTAACTCCTTCTGTGTTGTTTCTAACTTTAAAATTACATCTGTTATTTTTTTAATTAAAATTTTACTTGCCCGTCGCTGGATCCGGATAGAACAAATATTTGGATGGCATATAAGAAGTTGTTAGGAGTCTGGTTGTTTTTGAATTATTTTAATTTTTCAGGAAACAAAAATTACCTGCAGAAGGCAAATTTTTCTTCATACAAAAAAAGCCTTAAAGCCTTTGTCAAACAGACAGGGCGATAGCGAACCGAACCGAATCCTGTCATATAATAAAACGAAAGCGATCCGATACTCTATGTGACAGGCTTCAAACAATTCCATACATTACAAACAAAACCGCTACGCCACGCATTCGGTTCGTCTGTCAGTTTGACAAAGGCATAATGTTACTTGTTTTACAGTAAAGTTCTTAGCAATACCGGGTCCACATCAAGCTGGGAATCAAGTACTAAGTTTCCAAAAAACCACAATAATGAAACCAATTGAATGCTCCCGTTTACTATATAACAGAAAACAACCAATACGGTATAGCTATTAGCAATTTATATAGACTAAACTTTCAAATAATATTTTCTCCAAAACCATAACCGGAAACCACGTGCAAACCTTCCTCAAAATATATCCCGAAAATAGAGGTAGGAAATTCAAATCAGGCCTGTAGACTGAAGATAAAATTAACGCAGAGGTCTTAACTCACTTAGAAATGTTATACAAGCGGCGTACATTATTCGCATACTAAGTTGCTGATGTAAATGAACGTAAGGCGATGGGTTAGGTACCGATATCAGGCGGAAGGGGCCTGCTAGACGGTACGTTGTAGGTTGTGACATGCGGATTGCAAAATTTGAGGGAATTTTTGGTGGTCGGGTGGTAGGTTTTTACTAATGTTATAAGTGTAAAGCAATATTTATTAGTTTAGGAGACGACTGTATAAGAATTTGCTTTAGATTTTTGTGGAGTAAAAACTGGTGAGTTCAGAAAATCCACATACCTCAGTCACACAAACCACACACATCCCTACCTATAATTTTGCATCACCATCAAAATCACAATGATGTTTAAAAAATAATATTAGATTGCTTCTAGAAGTGAAATAAATATTTTTTAGGTTTTTTTAGGCTCTACAAGTAGGTATTGAGTATAAAATAATTTAAAATAAAAGGTAAAATTCGCGAGTTTATGTATGTACTAGATGAAAACCCGGCTTCGCTCGGGTGAAACATGACTCATAACTACAGATCTGGTACAAAATGTAGGTAGATATTTCTGTAGTCATCGGTTCTCAAGGAATGGGTATTAAAGGTATGCAAGGCATAGATTCGTATAGCTTCATTCATTGTGTTTAATAAATATAGTACCTAAATAAAAACTGCAGTTTTTCGCCCATTGTTCGCGCCTATTGGCCGGAGATCGTTTGCGACAGTCGCTCCCTTCATACCGCCCTGAGATCGCTCCGGAGCTCTTCCCGCCGCACTAAACTTGTCGAGGCAGCGGGGATTCGCCGTACCAACACAGTTCATGCATGTACCACCATACCAACACTTTTCAGACTCCTAATATCTATTATGAAGAGGAAAGATTTGTATTTTTGTATGTTTTTTTTAGTGTGTAACATCATCAAATAAGTCCTCCCACCCAGGGCTGTCAGACTCGTAGTGACTAAAATCCACGGTGTCCTTCAATAGCCCTTTACATTCAGGGGTCACAGTAATTCGTTGGTCCCGCGACCCTGGCAGGCTTTGGCCCTCTACAGAGGGGCCCCGTCATAATGCTGACTGCACTCTTTGAGGCGCGCGTGGAATACAACGCGCCGTCGAAAAATATTCAAGTGGGATTCAAAAGTGGGATCCAACGGGAATAATTCGTTGGTCCATGGTCGGACAGAGATAGGGCGCAAGAGGTCTCCGCCTATTGCCGTCGTGAGGACACGGCGGTGCTCTGTTGCGCGCGGGGCAGTCCTGCACCGTATGCTCCACCGTGTCTTCCGGCCGATCCTCGCATTGGTGACACCCAGACCTTGCCTCCTTCGTCATCAGACACGGGTACCTCCCGAAAAATCCGTGTCCGGTGAAGACCTGCGTCAAGCAGAAGGTCAGGACGCCGTGACGCCTATCCAGCCACTCATCAAAGAGGGGTCTTACCACCGCGATTGTGGCATGCCCGGAGCTCGGTTGCGACAGTCGCTCCCTCCATACTGCGCGCCGCAGCGAGTAACATAGGCTATAATTATTATATCATGTCCACCCGTGCGAAGCCGGGACTGGAAGCCAGTAAATAATATTTTCATAGGTCCTTTCCTCTCTGAAGCAAGTCGGCCCTTTGACGTGAAGAAGCCGGAGGTAATATCGTTCTCGATCAGAAAGGCATTCGTGGTTGCCACTGTCATCATTGTTTACGGCTACACGTTTGTTTGACACTGACATAAGTTAGGCCAGGTTCACACGGTGACCATTCGATACGATTTTTTCACGTATACGGTTTTACCGTATACGATGCAGTCGTTCACACGGCAACCATTCGATTCGATTTTTTCGGGCCACGCATGCGAGTGCGTACGATTCTCGAATGGGCGAGTCGTGTGAGCGACACAACATGAACATAAGCGCCACTGCGAGTCGTATTCGATAAAATCGTTTCGAGACGCGGCGTTCCGGTGACAACTTCGCACGGTATACGGTAAAATATATTTCTCGAACACGGGATTTTCCCGTATGAACGCCGTGTAAACAATTTTTAAGTTTTCACATATATTCTGTTGTCACTCCTCTATTCGATAAAATCGTTTATACGGTATACGGGAAAATAATCGCCGTGAGAACCTGGCCTTACAGTTCATAGTTTTTTTTCTAAATAATATCGCAACGTGTCGAGGAGGTTTAGTACTTAATACACCACATGACACTGGCATGCTAACAGTGCTATCGACTCGGTTGCCAAAAACAAAGAAAATTAAAAAAGCTTCTCAACATGTTACCCGATGTCAAAAATGGCGGCTGCGATCTGTCTGGTCAGAAAATCATTAGAAATGTACAAAATACTCGACAATCCGAATTTTGCGGATATATGTTGTCGACTCGAAATCTTTATTTTTTAATGTTTTATTAATCAGGCAAGCTTTCGATCGAGTCTACCGTAGCTCTGCACGAAATTATTAATATAGATAATTGATACAGTAGGTAATACTATTTTACGATTTTTTTTTTCATTTAAACCTGAAACTCATAAAACACTCAAAGAACATAATCGCAAGCAACTCTACGTACTTACTTGAAGTATTAGAATAAATTACCCAATAACTACACAATACGAAGTGCTTCCGATATGGTCTGCTAGCTACCGGACGCCAGTTGGCCGCGGCGGTTAGTTTCCAACCCGGGTTCGAACCCCACACACGTAGGGAACGCGGTTTAAAACTTTACGCGCGTTAGTTCGAGAGTTCCCAACTTTGTAATATATTCTCTTTACGGAATATAAAGATACTAGTTTATAAGCAGTTTATACCAGTTTATACCGGTTTGTACCGGTTCTTGTTTTTGGTTTTCGCGCGTTTACGAGGCGTAAGCGCAGTGATATATTGGTTGGTGTTTGGATAAAAGTTGGTGGGATCATGTGGTGGTTGGTGAAGTTGTCCATCGTTTTGCAATGTAAGTAATGGTTGTTAATTTTTTTTAACCTTTGATTTTTTGGTATTTTTTTTGTCTGCCTGTCTAAAGTTTCATAGTTATGTTTGCGGCTCAAATACTTATGAATAAATATCGATATTTCATAGATCCGGTTTCGGTAGACGTATTTTTCAACTGCTATATAATTTTCAGCTGTCAGCTCATCGTGTGTATACGAGATATACCAAGTAGGTATAAGTCTGATGTTTTCATCTCTTTAAAATAAAGTTAATTATACCAGTGCTAGAAGTAGTGTGCACAGTCGTATCATACAATAAAGATACCTAACAGTGGAAAAAATTCTTCCAAAAACGAAGGATTTTACTGTTTTGTCACGTGAAGTAATGTAGATTGTGCTAGTATTGTTTTGTTAGTGAAAAGTAAATAATAAAGTGCACAGGGTACTAAGGTAAGGGTACTACTGACCCAATACAGTGATTAATATTGTCAAAGCCATCGGTTGTGTGTTAACTACGTTTGTATCGATCAAATATCAGGTGCTCTGCGATTGGACTTTTAACGTAATGCAGTTAGGCAGCTTCCAACTTTATTTATATTAAAGAAATAGGATTATATTTGCATATACAGATAGACTAGGTATTTGATATTTGTAAACGCATCCACTAAACATAGAGAATCCTAGATTAGTGTTTAAAAACAAATAGACACATTATCTATAGTGGACAGGCAAATAACATTGTTAATTAGGTGACAAGGTAGCTAGATAATTGACGCACCTAATGTAGACAACGAAATAATACCTACACTTCCTAAATCCAGAAGTGATTTGTAATTTTACTAGGTGTCTAGGATATAAGGTCCATTTTCGTATTAAACGCAAATGAGCTAAAAATAAGCTAAGTAAAAAGTGCAAAAATATGACTTCCATATTTTTCCGGTAGATAGTAGATCGCAATACGTCATGTTATAGAAATTAATATTATAAAGTAAAGTGCGTGTCTGCTTTCGAACCCACAGGCCATGACCTACGACACCAAAATCGAGGCCATTATTACTACTGGGCCACTACTTTACTTTACTACACAGTAGTGGACTAAATAATTTCACTGATTGTGGAAGAAATTGAATTGATTTATTTTAGGTATTCGTATTATTTTGTTGTATCATCAACTCATGAAAGATGCACATATTTAAGTCTTACTATAGTTAAAATCTTAATTCGAGTCGTGAAAATGAACTTTGATTAATTTGTTAACTCACCTGGATCTAACACATACAATAATACGTACCTTTCATTCAGCCCGGGTCAGGACTGGAGGGACTGTCAGAATCGAATGGACTGAAATCCACGATGATCCTTCAATAGTCCTTTACGTTCCAGGGTCACGCTTACATGGTGAGACAGACACGCGACATAATGCGTACCTTTTAATCGCAAACAAGACTTTTCTTTTATTTTCTAGCTTTTTGCTTTTAATTACGTTTTTTTTTTAATACCGTTTATTGTTTTAGACACGAGGTTATTTAAATACTTTTTGTTTCTTTATTTTATTCCCGTAATACTTTCCATAAAATTAGTTTGAACTTCATAATAGATTCATCATAGCTGGAGAGCTCTTCCAATTTTAAATAGCTCTTTAGCCAACAGTAACTTACTTCTAGGTGTCAAAGCACCGTATTAAAACTGCCAATTACAACTAACGACAAAATTAAACATGATAGTTAAACTGTGGTTCAGGAGTGGGTGAACCACAATTATGCACACGCCACATTCAGAACATTTGACCCGTGAATTATCGATTCACTGTCAACGCCCTTTGATTGACAATTGGTCGGTCAAATGTTGGGTGAATATCCTGTATGTTCAAATTTTGTTTTTTACATCATGGTGACGTCATCATATTTTTGTTGATCGTGTGATTTGTTTGTAGACGTCTCTTGTTTTCTAGAATCGTCTCGTTGACTGCTTAGTTAGTTTAATTGTTGCAAGCGACTACTGAGCCCAGGTTTCTGAGGTCAAGCAAATGTACTGGGTTTTTCCACCAGGAATTTTCAGCAGCAGCCTTTTCTTTTACATGGAACTTAAACATAAATGTAGAAGGCTTTACTTTTATATCTCTACCCTAACCTTTCGGGGATTACAGGTGTGATGGTATACTCCTATCTATAACACCCATTAAATATTCATAATAAACACTTTTAGCACAAAACTTTCAACATAATAAACCCGGTACAGGGTTAATACTTTGCTAAGGCAGATCTATTTGGCCTCACAGAACCATAAAGTCTTAAAATGACCTCAAGTATTGTACTATAACATCATTATTTACTACGTACGGTCACCCGACTGTTCTAAAACATTGACATAGCAACACGCGAATCTAGTTGAAATACCAAACCTAATAATTTTATTAAAACCCTTACGAAATTCACTGCATCGAATACACAATAAACACGGTGTTCAACTTCAAGTTTTGATCCGCAGTTATCGAAGTAATATAAAATTCAAATGTGGAACGAAATAGGAAGCACCAATTATCGAATGTATTATTCATTCGAACACTTCATTCACACGGTACTACTATCTTAACTTGAACCTTATTGCAACGGCAGTAAAGGTCATTTGTGGTACGGTGAAATAGCAATGATAGGACAGTATTATTCATTCGCAGTGCAGTCGTGTCGTCCGTCTCACGTCAATAAATGACAAGTATTTAATTTCAAATAGAGAACGAAGAATTATGCCATGTTTGGAATTTTAATAATAAAGAGGTATAACAATTGGACTAATAACCGAATGGAGTTTCTGTATACATAAAATTATAATATATGTTTTTACTAATTGGTTGTTATTATTTTGTCACCTCTAAGAAGTTTGTTCGAACTGTTAATTGAAAGTTGTATGTGTAGCAAAGAGTTAAAAGTATAGAGAATATATTTGGGTAGGGTAAAAATATAAAGTTAGTGAACCACTCAGACCTATAAAAAGATGATTGAAAACAATAAGTATTGCAATATTACAGGGAAAACTTAACTTGATTGACAGTCACTTATAGTTCCGCTATTTATCAAATTAAACTTCCTTACGGACGGGGAGTAATGGGTAACTTGCCGTCTGACGGCATGTATTTATAAAGAAGCACTGGCCAATCCCCGCTGCATAGACAAGTCGTGGCGCGGCGGGAAGAGCTCCGGCGCCATCTCAGGGGGCGGTATGGATCCTGTATCGAATGGGGAAGAAAGAAACGCCTGGGTGTCACCACTGCGAGGATCGCCCGGAGGACACGGTAGAGCATACGGTGTAGGACTGCCCCGCTTGGGCAGAGCACCGCCGTGTCCTCACAGCGGCGATAGGCACTGGTCGAGGCCATGCTGCGGGGCGGGACGGAATAGGAAGCGGCCGCCTCCTTCTGCGAAGCAGTAATGCTAGAAAAGGAGGAGGCGGAACGCGTGAGGGAGAGGACAGCGTCCACCTCACGACGCAGCCGCCGCGGGAGACGCCCACGGCAACGGACGTTGCAAGACGATCTCCGGCCACCGTAGGCGCGGGCATGCGGGCCTACGGTGTATAGTCGCCACTAATGGGTAACTCGCCGTCCGATCTTGGACCATGCCCGGGTCGACGTCATGTTCCACGCGTGCCTCAAAGAGCTGTCAGCAATCTGACGGGGCCCCCCTAAGAGGGCCAGAGCCAGCCGGGGTCGCGGGACTGTCTCACTCAATAACCGTGACCCTGGTACATAAAGGGCTATTGAAGGAACACCGTGAATTTAGTCAGTACAAGTCTGACAGTCCCTCCTGTCCCGCCCAGGGCGGGAGGACTCATTTGATGATTTTGCCACGATATAAAAAGGGGGGCGGTATGGAGGGAGCGACTATCGAAACCGAGGTTCGGGCACGCCTCAATTGCGGCGGTAAGACCTCTCTTTGAGGAATGGCTGCAAGGTGTCACTGCGTCCTGACCAACCACCTGACGCAGATCCTCACTGGACACGGAAGTTTTGGGAGGTACCTGTGTCGGATGGGGAAGGAAGAAACGCGTGGGTGTCACCACCACAAGGATCGTCCAGAAGACACGGTAGAGCATACGGTGCAAAATTTCCCCGCTTGGGCAGAGCATCGCACATGTCCTCACAACGGTGATAGGCGGCGACCTCTAGCGCTCGGCATTGGTTGACGTGAAATAGAGTGGAAACCGGTCGCCTCCTGCGAAACAGTCATGCCAGCGAAGGAGAAGGCGGGACGCGTGAGGAAGAGGACAGCGTCCACCTCACGACCCACACCCAGCCGCCGTGGTAGACGCCCACGGTGTCGGACGTCGCAGGACGATCTCTGGCCAACAGGCGTGGGCATTCGGGCGACTCGCTGTCCGATCATGGACCATGCCCGGGTCGACGTCAACGTTGTGTTCCACGCGCGCCTCAAAGAGCGTCAGCGACGGGGGGCCAAACCCCTTAGAAGGCCAAAGCCAGCCGGGGTCGTAGGACTTACGAGCTACCGTGACCCCGGAACGTAAAGGGCTATTGAACGACGCCGTGGATTTTAGTCAATACAAGTCCGACAGTCCCTCTTGCCCAGCCCTGGGTCAGAAGACTAATTTGACGATTTTATGACGCTAAAAAAAAGCATAAAGAAAATGATTTGTATCAGTATCCTCCAACAGCGCTTCGCACTAAAAAATACATTGTTAAGTTCCGACATCCACGCGAACGAAGTCGCGGGCACAGCTAGTATACCGATAAAAACGGACAATGATATATTAAACACTGTATAGATGTATCTTAAAAGTACATGAGAGATCGTCCAGTTGCCGAAATACGATAATTGATAATTTCAAAAATAAGGTTTTAGTGTCGAATACTCTTCTAGCCTTTTCAATCGATCTTTTATTTCAGAACGACGCTTGTCATTCTGAAATAATAATGTCGCTTAAACTTACTGTCAATAATTGTAGTTGTTGTTGTTTATGCATATAAATCGCTTTGTGCAGTACTTCGCCCGCACAATTTTCGGAAAATGTGTTTGCTTCACGTGTAATAATTATTAAGAAACTTTAAATTGGTGTATGTGCGACGTTCCTTGATAACGTTTACATAAAAGTCAAAAATTCAGTTCCTTATAATTATACAAACTACCACAATTAAAACAAAACATTCCTATTCTTAATCTAACAAGAATGCGGCCGCCCGCGCCGCCACCCGAGGTATGCATTAATTTATTCATTCGCGTCGCAATCAAAGCGTGGCGGAAGCGTGAATTACGATTAAAATGTTGACTTACCGAAAAATTCACTTACTCCAAGAATATTCTCGATTCCGAAAGTGTTTCTACAGGTGGAATTCTAAATAATTGGATTCGGAATACCGGGAACGCCTTGATCTGCGAACCGTGTAAGTGTTACCGCCTATATAATGATAAATCATTGTCGACTATGCGACATGGTATTTTGTGTAACCGTAACTCGACGCTTGAAAGGCAAAAGTTACCAAGCGACATTTTGGGCGATATTGAGTTATATATATCATTGAAATCAGAAAAAAATTCTGCGTCGATTGATCCTACTCTCGTACCGCTAGGAAGACTTTTGCTGTCGCTTGGTAACTTAAAAAAATACGCATTTTCACCAATTTCGGCGAACAAGCGACAAAAATTTTACCGATTTATGAATAAGCTTCACTTGGTAGATATTCTATTTCAAGTTTTTACATTTAGTAACTTTTGCCTTGACTTGAACTAATGCGTTTTAACATTAGGTATTTTTTACTTTATGAAATCTGTTGTATGAGCATTGCTTAGGAAATTTTGCCTGATTATTATTTTATATTTTTCTTCATTTAAGACTTTTTAACACACCTTAGTTATGTATTCATTTTCACTTAGTATTTTCTTCCAAAATACAATGTGCTTTAAAACGTAATATAGTACTATTTTTCCTGCCTAAAAAAGATAAATTTTGTCGTTTGGTAATATTTTACCTGCCGTTTTTTTTTACAGTTTTTGTCACTTAGGTAACTATTACCGATATGAAATTTGTATAAAAATCAGTTTATCCCCGTTGCACCTATTTTGTTTTGTCGCAAGTACGCGTTGTAAAGCAGAACATTAATGGCTGTTGGTCAAATAAATTTTGATTAGTCTTCACTCAACTGTCGCTAAGGCAATTCGTGATCGCGCGCATTGCAGTTAAGTACGTAGCGTAGCTCGAAATATTGATGTACTAGCTGTTGCCAGCGGTTTCACCCGCTGCAACTCGAAAATTATCCCACGGGAACATAAAATCGGGATAAAAACTATCCTATGTGTTAATCCAGGTTATAAACTATCTGTATACCAAATTTTAGCCAAATCCGTTCAGTGGTTTTTGCGTGAAAGAGTAACAAACATCCATACATCCATACATCCATACTTACAAACTTTCGCCTTTATAATATTAGTAGGATTACCAACTCGTATTGCCTATCATAAGTTCGAAAAATATTTAACCGGATTTAATTTCACCTAAAACCTTGCGCCGAATCCCAGTAGTTCCATTGTCACGTTCCATTATCGAACTACTGGTTTTTTTTTTTTTATCCCAGTAGCTAAATAAGAATTTATTTTACGAAAATTTTGCAGTAGTGGACGAGATTAATAACAGTTTCGTGGAAGCTGACCAAACGGTAGGCTCTAAGTTTTTTGACCCTGCCGTGCAAATACACCTCAGAAACTTTCCAATCACACCCTCAACCTCATGACTGATCGACGCTTATTTATAGACTGCAGATTTTCGGTGACGCCGAGTCATATAGGCAGATCAATAGACTTCAAAAGCCTTGCGGCACGATAAACGCCTCTTTAATACTAATTACCACATTAAAGAGAGATCTATTGAGATGTATCTATTGGGCAAAGCCAGCTGAAACGAGAAGATGCAAAGAAAGCAGAGGTATTGAAGGAAGTCGAAAAGTTTTATGCACAGCTATACGTTTCGGCTGTCAACCTGTTAGCAGCGTGGCCACAGAGCCAAGCTAACCCGAAACTACATTGAAGACATCCAGGGCATCAGCCTTTACGAAATTACGATAGCCCTTAATCAGCTGAAAACAATAAGGCGCCGGGTGAAGATGGAATCACTTCAGAGCTTTTGAAAGCGGGTGGAAATTGGTGGTTCTATTCTTTAAGAAGGGTGACAAAACCTTATTAAGAAATTACAGATCTATCTCGCTCTTCAGCCATGTTTAAAAGTTGTTTTCGAGGGAACATCATCGCGAACCGTCTCGACCGCAGGTTTGATGACTTCCAGCCCTCCAAAAAAGCCGGTTTCCGAAAAGGCTACCATAAACCACAAACACACGCTGCGGAAAGTTATACAGAAGACCGGAGAGTATAACTTGCCCTTAAATTAAGCGTTTGTGGACTATGAGAAAGCCTTAAAATTGGTGGAGACGTGGGGAACAGGGCAGTTTTTAACCGACTTCCAAAAGGAGGAGGTTCTCAATTCGGATGTTTGTATTTTTTTTTTTTTTTTTTATGTTTGTTCGGGCATAACTCCGTCGTTTCTCAACCGATTTGAAAAATTCTTTTTTTGTTGGATAGGGTATACTTCCGAAATGGTCCCATTAAAATTTTATCGAAATCGGACTAGCACTTTTTGAAAAATCAACAATAAACAACAAAAACCTAAAAGTTTTCAACTTTGTCTACACCGATTACTCCGAGGTTTCTGGTGCGATTTCGATGATTCTTTTTTTTGTTCGATACAGTATATCTGCCATTTGATCCCATAAAATTTTCATTTAGTTTGGTGCAGTAGTAAATATTTTTAGCTCATTGTGTACATACATACATGGGCGTTGTTATTACCGGTGCTACGGATTACAACATTTTAGTGCACATGTAAGAAAATTATGTATTTGACAATAATTTGGGTTGAATAGTGAAACTAAAAAGGATAAAATAAAAAACTTTTTCAAAAAAAAATGTAACCGACTTCAAAACAACCACAAAAAAAGTTCAAAATAACCTACAAAAAAACTTTTCTTTAGAAAGTCGGTGACACAAAGTCAATGAAATAAAAAATAAAGTCACCGACTTTCGAAAGAAAAGTTTTTTTGTAGGTTATTTTGAACTTTTTTTGTGGTTGTTTTGAAGTCGGTTACATTTTTTTTTGAAAAAGTTTTTTATTGAATCTCTCCAACGATGTAGTATTGACTATCGGTATGTCGAAGTGTTTAGGTCATCATCATCAACCTATGATGTTCCCACTGCTGGGACACAGGCCTCCTCTCTGTGAGAGGGAATGGGCCATAATCCACCACGCGGGCCCAGCGTGTTAGTAGATGTCACATGGCTTCGAATTTTTGGTTCTAGGACATGCCGGTTACCTCACGAGTTGAGAGCAGTGGTGATGAAATAAATTACACAAAGTAATGCGCCCGGCGGGGTTCGAACCCACGACCTACAATTCGTAAGTCGGGACCAATACTACTGGACCACCACTGCTCTGTGGTAAAGGGTCAACTGTTTAGGTCATCATCATCATCAGCCGGAAGACGTCCACTGCTGAACAAGGGCCTCCCCCTTAGACCGCCATGTCGAACGACAATTCGCGACTTGCATCCATCGGTTGCACGCGACCCTCACGATGTCGTCGGTCCACCTAGTGGGAGGCCTGCCTACGCTGCGTCTTCCGGTCCGTAGTCGCCACTCGAGAACTTTTCTTCCCCATCGGTTGTCAGTTGTACGAGCGATGTGGCCTGCCCATTGCCACTTCAACTTGCAAATTTTATGAGCTATGTCGGTGACTCTAGTTCCTCGCCGAATATCCATGTTCCGGATTTTATCCTTTCGGTTTTAGTGTTTAGGTGCTTGAACAATAATAATATGTCAGCCCGAGTACAGGTGCAGAGTTGGAAAGCTCTGTCTTTGAAAAGGGCATAAGACAAGGAGACGTGATATCATACAGACAACGACGATATAATACTAGACTACGCATGCACGATCTAAGGAACGAAAATTATTCTGTCAACTCGCTGAGGTACTACGTAAGCGAGGGGGACGGGGTACTGCGTTGTGATTGGCTAACTCAAGGTCTGTTCTGTCTCAACGTATGTTTACGGCTCACAGGATTGGTCGAAATGAGACGAATATAAGACTTTCGGTCGCCTGTTATTACGAGTCTAGTATTATATCGTCGTTGCATACAGACGTGAGGAGGTAGTAGATCTACCTAATCCGACGGTTTGTTCCAAGTAGACATACGAGTCAACAACTTATCACGTTTGTATGATATCACGTCTCCTTGTCTTATGCCCTTTTCAAAGATATCGCTACTTCAAAAAAGAGGTCAACCGCCGAATTCAATATGGCCGAGTAGCGTTCGGGAAACTGCGTAACGTTTCCTCGGAATACCTCAGTACCTCAAAGTTTTCGGCAAATGTGTGACGACTTATGGCGCCGAAACGTGGTCTCTTTCTACAGGCCTCATTAGTAAGCTCAAGGTAGCCCAACGAGCTGTGGAGAGGGCTATGCTCGGAGTCCCTCTGCGTGATCGAATCAGCAATGAAAAGATTCGTAGACGAACTAAAGTTGCCGACATAGCCCAGCAAACCTGAGGAGTAGGCAGACCACATAGCACGCAGAACTGATGACTGATGAGGGTGCAAGGTTCTCGAATGGAGACCACGAACCAAGGCAACGCTGCAAGGTGGACAGACGATCTGATGAAATCACAGGATCGCGCTGGCTTCAAGCAGCTTCCAACCGGTCCTGTTGGAAATCTATGGGGGAGGCCTATGTACAGCAGTGGACGTCCTACGACTGATATGATGATGATGAATTTGATTGCGATATACGGAATGATTTTTTTAACTGGGCGTGGATGGCCATATACGAAACTATGACGAATATCGAAAAACGTTGAAAGGAGTCTCGAGGCTGATTTTGACTAAAATTGCATGATTGGCTTTTAGATCCTGTACTATTACACTATTCGATAGCGTTCCTAATAAGAATCAAATTCTGGGAAGTAATCATATAAGGCAAAATAAAGGAAAACATCGAATTAAAAAAAAAAAGAAACTGATAAATCTTCAAGGCAACGACTGTATTCGAAACAAGTTAACCGTTTCTTCTTTGAAATAATGCTATTTTGTTTTCAAATCAATAATTTCGAATTGCAGAATACGGTGCGAGAGTTGACACGTGTCAAATCCAGTGAAACATTGAAAACTGCGATGATGGTGACGAAAACCTTACACCAAAAGTTTTTGATTATGTGTATTAAAACCTAAATTTATTGTTACTTATTCAAAAAAACCCTACACTAACCTTATTTAATTTGTACCATGGTTAAAATTGGCTGGTAGAAAAGTATATTTGTTTTCTATTCAGATCATTTTACTTGTAAGTTAAACATGCGCCAATTCAGGATAAGTCATTTTTCTTCAAACACAATAATAAAATAATCGGGTTTAGTTAATTTTGCTTGTTTTACCATGAAATTTTGATGTCGGTAAGTAACTTTTACCTGTTTGTGATTTTGATAAAAATTATTACCAAGCGACATTATTTCATAAACTAAAGATAAAATCTATAATCTTTAAATGCCAGTTTATTAAGCCTGTAAGGTTTATTTAAAATTCGTTGGAATTACGTAATTATGACAAATAGGTGATTTTATACGATTTTTTTTCCAAAAATAAAAACTTTAAAATGCTCTCCTGTAAAGTTGGCTACATGTCGCTTGGTAATTTTTGCCTTTCAAGCGTCGGTATGATTTCGGAATAGGGGCGAAAATTTGAAAGCCGTATTCCGTTGATGAAAATCATCGGTTTTGTGATCAAAAATTCTAGTAAAATTTTTGCTATCTTTGTTTTTATGTGGTAAATTTATCGAATGATTCGTCGCGCTCTGGTTGAGGCAAAATGGACTGTCAGACTTGTACTGACTAAAATCCATGATTTTCCTTCAAAAGCCCTTTACCTACCAGGGTCACGGTTACCTTTTTTTCATAGTCCCGTGACCCCTGAAATCATTGCTATTGCTCTGCGTTGTGAATTTGGATATGAAAATATGTTAACACTTTGAGGACTAAGTCAAGTAAAACGTTCCTTTAAATTAGCTTAAATAAAATTAGCAATCTTTTTTTCAAAGTACTTTAGAATTAGTGACGTTTTCTCATTTGTGCAACAAAGGTCCAGAAGTTACGCCTCCAATATTAAAACCATTATGGCGTATGGCCCTGGAATTTTCAAGGCGTATAGCGAATAGGTAGTTTCTTAGGCAAATGAGTTTCCTTTTCCTTTGTTTATTCTGAGTATGAGGTCGAGTACGTACGCGCTGCATCCTGGCGATTAAATGCCACTCAAATCGTCTACGATTCGTACGCTTCTTTGTTGAAGACTGCAAAAAATTAAGTTTAATCACTGTTTATTTTATCAAAACAGATTGCCAGATTAACATTATTATTTCGGCCAAAAGACTTTCACTGCTGGACATATTCTTGGCATTGCCAAGTTGATTGGTTCCATGCTTCTCAAACCTAGCGGATTCCATCCACCTTCTAAATATTCAAGCGTAATTGTAATCAGCCTGCTGGGACAAAAGTCTCCTCTATTTTGGGGAAAATACTGGGTCGTATTTCCCCAGGTGGAGTCAGTGTGGGTTGGTAGATGTCACTCACATGATTGTCTTCGAATTTCAAGAGCTTTCCAATTTCTCTCTGTTACTTTATTCTGTCTAATGAACTCTCATTTTACCCAAATCAGACACAGAATAACAAACTACGACTATAATTTATACAAACACCCCTTCGCGACATCCCTTTGCGAGTAAATCTCAACAAGTCAAAGGCGGGCATCAATTTTAATTGTTTCAGAATTGTATTCATTCTAGCGCTGGAATAAACTTAAACATTAATGGAGTTTTACATTAACATCATGTCGCGTGCGGCAGATGCCTTGAGCTCGGTTCGCTTCACTGCATATCGCCACAGATTATATAAATACAGAAGGAGCGATTCATCAAATATCCAAGCAAGATGCTCAAGTACACAAAAATACTACAAAATCCGTAAAGTTCACCATCATTATTATTTGAAACCGAAGTCGTTGAGTAAACAGAACCAGAAGTCTATTCTTTCTTCTGTCATACTTTCTGGTTCCAAGATTTATGATTGCTGACAAGAAAATGGTGGACAAAGTTTTTTTTACATTTTAGGGTTTAAATTTCAGAAGTGGACAAAGCGGAAGTGACTACTATACAACAAAATACTGCTGGTTACCTTAGTCGTTGATACTATTTGAAAAATTCCATTTTTTTTATCGTACATTTCAGTAATGAGTCTTTCTGCCAAATTTTTAATCTATGACATCACTTACGCGAACAATGTACGCCTTACTTTTAAATACCACCTACTAATTAATGTACCTCATTCAGTGCGGAATTAAATGAAGGAAAGTATTGCAGATGTATCTTGGTATTGCAACAAATACCTAAGAAATAAGTAAGATAATTATGAATAAATCTTTAAAATACTGAGTGTTAAAAACATGACAGACAAAACAATAACACAATTTTCAAGGATAAATACCAAAGAAGAGAAAACTATAATAAGAGTTGGTAAAGATGAAACTCTGAAATGAGTAGCTAAAACGCCTCCTAACGCTAATGATACAGTCGTAAAATACTGCTTACAGCCTGTCTTATAAGGGAAATAGAGCGTGAAGACACGGTAATTAAGTGTGTTAGAATTAGACATTATAGAAGAACAAAGTGAAGACGCGATGCCTCATCTTATGAACTCAGTAGATTTAAATGATTTTGTTGCGTCTTTTGACTACGATAGTCTTTGTTTAGGTTTTCTATGATAACGCACACATTTTCTAAACGCTGTTGTTGCTGTGATTCGGTGTTCCATACTATGTGCAGATTTGCGTTACTAAACAAACTGACGATACGGAAGAAATAACACGATCTAAAAGGGTCCAATGTGTCCAAAAATATCTATTTAGCCAAAAATCTATATCAGACCTCGCCACCCTGTCTCCCCACGGGAGTCGTTAGAAGCAACAAGGGATACCGCGCGGATGGACGCAGCATCCCCCTCACATTATGATGAGACATCTTGATTTCCCTGAGGGATCCAGGTCAAATAGTATAATAACAAGGAACTGGATTAAAGAAAATTTTGCTAAACACGTTAAGAAAACTGAGAAAGAATAGGGTTTGAAAGCACTTAACAGTTATTATGAAAAATCCGATATTCTCTATAATATAAAAATGAATGCCACTTTTCGTTGTAATTTTATAACTCAAGAACGAGCTCACTTATCCAAACCAAATATTTAGGCTTTGTTCGGACTATTTAGTAGACAGTTTACAAAATCGGTCGAGCGGTTCTTCATTTATTATCACTTTTTTGTGACAAATGGATTCAATAAATGGCGGATCATTTTGTTAATGGGGATTTTGCTGTCAAATTGAAATATGCATAATATAGTAGAGATTGCACCCTAAATAAATTTATTGGTTTTATGATATGCCTAATCTAGGCCTAACCCGATGTAGTTAGATTGTCGGTCCTCGCTAAAATATCAATATCTTTATCGCTCTAAGGTTTGCTGTAAGAAAACCCAATTGTGGGTTAAGCTCGCCTTTTACATAACATTGTGGCACTGCGCCACCATCGAATTGAGAAAAATAGATCGAAAAGGAAAGAGGTTAGAGGCAACAGAGGAGGTAGGATACCCACTCTGTTACAACATAGTTAGGTACTAATCCATGAGACCTACTGAGTCGTGCATATTTTCCACCGGTCGGTTTGGCCGGTTGGTCATCGGACCAACCGGCAAAGATTGGCTGTCAGCTATAACGACTAACAAAGATCTGTACTATCCACGTCGCAGCTGAGACAAATAAATACTACAGTGGGTAGTCTTTGCATGCTAGCTATTAAGCCTTTGTTTGTAGCCATCAAAGAACCAACGTCAGAAATCTTACTTGAACATCGAAAACGTCCGTGCAGTTGTTATTATTTTGCTACCAGGCAGCCCCTCAGGAAATAGTTTTCCGATATCAAACAAAATTTCCATAGCAAACCTTTTTCGAGGCCAGTCATAACATCACATGTCATTGAGCCGACTGGTTCACTCGAACAAAGTTTTGATTGTGTTACGGTACCATTGTTAAAACTAGGGACAACTTTTGATTGAGACCCAATTAAAATAAAACTCGTATGACAGGTCCACGTGGCAAGCAATTCCTGAAATGGCAGTTGTGAAAAATGTTATTTTTTTGTGAAAACTAGAAGCGAAATACCTATTGTTGTTTGGTTTCTGCCTGAATACCTACTTCTTGAAGTTGACTGCCTCTGGTGAAAGATTCGTAAGCATGGTTTGCTTTATTTTGAAGAAAAGTACCTTTATTTTTATGGCCAACTGCACCAAGCTGAAAATCTGTAAAATCAAGGAAACATAATAAAGTTTCGCATTTAGATCTTTTTTTCTTAAATTGCTATTGTACTTAGCTGGTTATTATTGATTAAAATTTTTTGACATAAACGTAATATTTATGAATATAATAGAAACTACGTGTCTAAGTTGGTCAGCACAAAGATTTATAAATAATAATATCTGTTGAAGTCTGTAAGGTCACGGTTTTCAACATCCTCATTTTCCAAATGCCTTATTAATTACTAAACTTATAAAATACTTGTTTCGCAACGCATTATTAAGTTAGGTCATCAGTTATTAAAACCGCAGCGTGGCAACTTTGACGTGCAGAGAGTAACATAGTCACGTGTCATGCAAATCATGGAGGATAAGTTCCAAAGAGTTCGTCACCCGTATGGAAGTTACTTTGGTAGTAGGGCCATCATTACGTGGACGAAGTGGGAATTTAAAGTTTCTTAATGTAATTGAAAGATTTTTGGTGTTAGGAACACACACATATTATGTGTCGTTTTTTTATTGATATCTTGACTATGGCTAAGCAAACATATTATAACTATTTCATTTCAATATATTAATGTATAAATAAGGTCCATGTAAATCGAAAACTTTGTTCAAGAACACAAAATAATAATTATAATAATAATATTCCACAACTATCACACAACGCCATCTAGTCCTAAGCTAAGCAGAGCTTGTATTATGGGTACTAGACAACTGATAAACATACTTATATATTTCTAAATACATACATATTATAGATAAATTACACCCAGACACAGAACAAATGATCATTCTTATCACACAAACATTTGTCCTGGGTGGGAATCGAACCCACGACCCCGGCATAGCAGTCAGGGTCACTAACCACTAGACCAACGGGCCAGTCAAAATGAATATTCAAGCAAGCAAGCAAGCTAGACCATGGAATATTCATGTATTAACAAAATCATTACATTACCACATAAGCAAGCTAGTTACAAAAAGTTTATTCTCGAAAAAAACGCTCCAGAGACTCATTTTATCCTATCCGAAAACCCGACAAAAGTTACTGCTAACATTATTTCGAATGAAAAAAGCCTTTTGTGGTCTCTCGAAATAAGCTTTCGTTTGAATTCTTAAAGACGCGTCGCGTAAGTTAGCCTCGTCCCTAATACGAAAATAAAGCCGCAAACGGAATCTGTAAAATATCTTTAAAATGTTGGTCGCCCTAATGCATGGAAAAGTTTTAACTCAGTGGCTTTAAAAATTCAAAGGCACAACTGACATTGGAGTGTCGAACCCCTATTAACATTAAGCAAGTCACTTTCACGATGTTCCTCATCGGAAAACTTTATATTATTCTTTGGAATTTGATACCGAAGATTCTTTAGATGTGTATTTAATGGTTCCGCCTTCGACCCGGTTTGAGTTCATGAACAATTTTATTAAGGAGGTGGAGATTTGCGTAAAGTGGTACGACTAAAATGTTTTGCGGAGTACTCTTGTAAATTTTAGTGTAGAAATGTAGAATGGTAAAACTGAAAGGTTTTTAATAATACTATTTACTTACGCCTTTAATGTGATTGGATTGCTGGCGCTCATCACCCTACTCCATACTGCTTTATTAGATTTTCTACTTTACCACAAAAGGTTTTTAAAGTTTTGGTGTTGGTATGATGGCGTCTGAATATCAAACAGTGGATATAAAATATCTATTCCAGAATTAATTATTATAAATTCTTAAAAAAAAACTACCTTTTCTAACATAAAAATGAATGCATTTAATTCAAGATAAACTCTAACAAGCTTATTAAATCAGTTGTTTTTCTACTATGATTTATTTTCCACATGACTTCCAGACACCATTAACTGGTTATACCGGGAAAACACGAGTAAAGAAAAAAAGCCACTTTTTGCTCAGGTCATAGCATAAATCAGAACCTGACCTTTACAACACCTTAGAACGTCATAAAACGATGCCCATTTCTTCCTTCGTCTTTGCCCTTTGTAAAAAGGCATGTGCACAAGAGCGGGATTCCTGTTTTTTATAATCAAACACCTTTGTCCTTAAGTGTGGGCAAGCGGACCGTGAACACATGTCTTAGTCGCGTGCCTTACGTGCGATGCGTTTGTTAAATAATGCAGAAAGAACAAGGGAGTCAGGTCGTGACTCGTGCGGCCATAGTAATTATGTGTTCTTCTTTATTATTATTTTTCATGGTGAGTGAGCTTTGTGTGGGGTCAGTTTTTGTAAGACTAAGTAAGATTGGACAAATTTAAGAAGGTAATTGATTGTTGTTGTACACTTAAAATGCCTCGTTAAAGCACGTTAAAGCTTTGTCCATTTTTGACGGGCCTGGTACTACATTGAAAAATATTGACTAATGTGGCAGCCAGGTAAATTGAAATGGAATTTAAAGCAAAAAAAAGATCATTGTATGTATAAACGATAAGGATATGGAAAAGTATTAGTTGATTATCAAATTATTGAGAAAATTTGCTATAAACTCATGTCAATTTTGTTGAAAGTCGTCGTAAAAGGAATGCTTTAAAATTGGTAGTCTCTTGTCTAGGCCTTCTCAACGTTTTATGAGGTACGAAATTCAATCTTATAGTTATAAAGCCATGACGTAATCGGCAGCATATCCTTATTAAGATAAAGCATAATAACGTAAGGTTCATACCCTGCTGTTGATTAACAAAACAACCACAAATTGGACCGCATCCGAGCGCTCCGGAAGAAACTCAGTTTGTATGGCTTCCAGTTACGACGCAGTTCCTTGTTTTACCGGTATGATGAGATGCCTTCACTTCTTATTAATTTGTGTGCGCCATCTTAAAGTTACGGAAGTGAAGTTGGTAAGTGAAATGCATAAAGTTAAGAGTGATTGTCAAACTCGGTATTTTTGCTTGGCTGTTTTGTGTATAAGGCCTTTTTGGTGGAACTTCTTTTTAAGAAATAAGAAAGTAGGAAGGATCTATGTTTTATTTTGAACTTTATTATATTTGACTTTACTTTGGTACAGTACGTTTGCTTACATAACACTAATACCTACTTCGGTGGTCACAAGTGTTATGTTGTGCATAATTAATTATGATTGTTTATTTCAAATTTTCATAGGTTTTGATATTATATTTTATTGAAAAGTGCATTTCTTTGATTTTTTTTTAATAGAATCTCAAAGTATGTTAATTTCATCTTTACAATAAGATTTATATCAATAGTGCTACGAATAGAGGTAGATCTCACTGCTTAAATATTGCCGGTGTGCAAAACATTTGCATTATTGTTAACTTAAATATTTTCAATATTATTTCCTCAATACTAATAAAGCATTTGACGCGACACATGTCACTTTTGATTTCGTTTACTTACTGACAATTTTAATTAGTAACCAAGGTACCTTAGTAACAAAAAGCAAAATAGAAGGCAAAATACAACCCATTTTATTGCAAAAGTACATTTACAATGTGAAAATAAAGAAAAATAGTCAATCAATTTTATTACCACTTATAAAAGTTGTCTGTGCCAAGTTATAAAATATTAAACGTAATGACATCCTTATTTAATAGTACATTGTTTTAAATGCAAATACAATTTCCGCTCATTTGTCGTTCGATCACGTATGACAATGATTCTTTCCGCAAAAATAGGCCTATACCTACTCAGTACTGAGGAAATGTGGGTTGAGTGATGGAGTAATAGATATTATTTTATTCTTATTTTATTCACCACTCGTTCGCTCTGACTCTATTAAATACTCTGTGAAATACATTAAACATTTTATGGATTTGTTTTTGTACCAGCACATCAACCTACCTCAATCTGTCTTTCTTTAAGAGATTTTCATCCTTATCACAAGAGTGGAAGGTAAATATTCGAATGGTAAAATTGACAGATTCGCGTGGGTTGACCTGCTGGCGTTTGTATTAAGTCATAATAGTTACAATAAACTACTGAATAGAACAAAGATTTTCTTATACGAGTATGTAACTCAATAAACTACAATTTTTTTTTTGTGACACAAAACCTTTTTGCATAAGTTCTGTACTAATTGATGATTCTGATTTTAGATACGTTATTTTATTATTTGTTAAATAATTATCCCTACATGCGAGTAACTGCACTGCACACAAAAACTTAAAAATAAAACAAAAACACAATGGCCGAAGAAACAATATAGCGCCAAACGCCGACAGTTACCCGCTATCGTTGCTATCATCAGCAGTTTATTAGACTGCGCACGAGTCGGTCACACTCGATGATTCTGACACAGATGTCCTATATCTATCCCGCTCATTCTTACCTAAAACTCAGGGTGGAATATTTTCGTCTCTTTCTAACGCAGAACATGTGATTAATTCGAGAACACGTGCCGGAAGGTGCGTGTTTAAATATTCACGATGAATGACTTGGAATTATTAAACGGATCTCCGGTTAAATGGGAACGTGGCATGCAAATTATGTAAAGGGAAGGTGCGTAATGATGGGGACGAAACAAATGTGAAGCTACTTAAATATAAAATATTCCGCCGCCAAATGGCATTGCAAAAGTTCTAATTGCCTTTTAACCATCAAACCAATATGAGTGTCTCAACAGCCAAATTTTCCTAACACCAACAACTTTAAGAATATGACGAATGTCACTAGACGCTAATAACATAGCATCCTATTGTGCAGTTTAAAAATTTACTAAAAGCCAAGAATGCTTATCTGAAGTTGGTTCTTGATTTAACAAAACGCCCATCTCATCCAAAAAAACATGTAAAAGAATACAATGCAAATCAAGTGAAATGGTTTGAATTACAAACTCCACAATGGTGTATCTGTGTCAATCATCATTACCTACCTAGCCTTTTCCCAACTATATTGGAGTCTGCTTCCAGTCGAAGCAGATGCAGTTGAATATCAGACTGCCTATCGGACCTCCACAACCCAGTAACTGTTTAGGAAATAGGTGTAGTAAATGATCAAAAATACCAATGCCATATTGCACATTGGTTTCAAATTGAACGTAATATAGAATCCAAAAAATACATAAATATGGTGTTTCAGTTTTACTGACTATCAGCACGAGCATACACTTTATCTCCAAGAAAAAACGTAAATTGTACTAACATACTTGCGCACCGTGACGAGGGTGATCAACGAAGCGATGCGCAGGAGCAACGGCCTGTGCAATACTTGCTGAGGCTTTCTTGCAAAACATGCTGTTGTGTTGATGGTATTATTGTGGTGTTTATCTAGCTGTTGTCAGCTGATGTTTTGACATAGTATAGGCACGGTAATAATATGTACAGTATTGGAACTCCCTACAAACGGACGAAACGCGAGCTATACCTACGCGCCTCGATGTCGGGGCGCGCTCGAGGCGCAGACAGTCACGGCCGTACCGTAGTGATGAACGGACGGTGCGTTGTTTTTTTTTTTAGCAAATATGACAAGTAGAAAATATTGTGCTGTGTTTGGGTGTTTAACGTCAACAATAACGCATCCAGACATAAGTTTTTTTAAATTACCTGCAACCTCTGAAAGGTGAGTACTAACTATAAAATAATTTTACTTACTAGTAGCTAGTAGGTAGGTACATAATGTGTGACTTTTTAATGGTTATGTATTTTCCTTTATCTCACGAAAAAAGGGTATTTGGGTTAATAAATACAGTAAAATGAATTAAGTAAAGGAAAGTTACTGAGGCAAGTTAAATAGTTAAGTTATAGGCGGTTCTGAATGAATCATGATACGGTAGGTACTTACTCTTGTGTTAAAACTCCAGTGCATGTGTGTTTTGTTAGTTTGTATTATTCAAAGTAAAGTCATGGTGTAACGGCGCGGTGGGATTGTCGGCGGGCACGGAAATGAAACAGTGAGCTTCATTTACCTACGGTACGGTGTACAATCAACGTATATTCAGTGTACTACATAAACTTTAACACAGTCATGAATCTTGGAACGTAAGAGTACATAGTTCGCTCCGTATTTGAGTGTGCGCACTCGGTTGCATTAGGCCGACTGCCTGCGCGAGCGATGCGCTGTACGAGGTAGCGCGAGCGGCGCACTGACCTTGAAGGAGCGGTTGACGCGAATCCACACGACGACGTAATCAGACCCTTGTTATATCGTCACGGGTGCGTTTTACGTAACGGCGCTACAGTAATATTTGTTTATTATCTGTGTTTTGTGTATGAATAATACTAGAAAAACCGGCCAAGTGCGTGTCGGGCCACGCACAGTGTAGGGTTCCGTAGTTGCCCATCAAAATACTTATGCGAACTAACTTAAACTGAGTCGCTGAATTTAATTTTAAAAAGAAGAATTTTCAAAATCGGTCCAGGAGTCTTTGAGAAATCGGGGAAAATACACAAAAAAAAAAATTACGACGAATTTAGAACCTCCTCCTTTTTTTGAAGTTAGTTAAAAATAGTTGACGATAAAAACCTACCTATTCCCAAAAAACATACCTATTAAAGCTGTAAAAATAAAGTTGACAAACTTACATTTGCAGTTGAAAAACATGTTCTCCGATTTTGTTTAAGAAAATATGTTATCTAAGTACATTTTATAAGTTGGTCGACTATTACTCGTAAAGTTATAAATTAAATCTATTAATAAAAAACAACACGCATTTTTATTGAACAAGTGTTCAATAAAAATGCCTTTTCAATATACAAAGTATTTTATTTGTTTACTTAAATATAAGAAAAGTATATTTACAATCACAACACTAAATAGAAACAGAAAGTAGGGAAATGTAATTAAAATGCTGGAGACGGGCGTCGGACAGCCCTAACGCATGTTTACGTACCGCGCGGCTGTAGGTATTTATTTCTATCATGCGGCCGAGATCCACTACTGTAGATATTTATACTGTGGTATAGGTTATTTAAGATTTCGTCACACGGCCTCATTTGAAATTTAAGTTTTTGATTTTCATTTTATATTTTCATAGAAATCTTTCCACAGGTGTAATCCACGGTTATCATAACAACTATTAAAGAACTTATTCTAAAATACATACGTAAACTGGAAATGTGAAGTATTCACATTACTCCTTATTTAATAAAACTTAATGTTTTATTTGAAAATAATTGAGCACTGCACCTAGCTCCTTTATCTTTCCGAATAGGTTTGTTTAAAAAATTGACAAATTTCTTCGCCTGGACTAGCATAAAACAATTAAATTAATTCAGTTTTAATCTCCCATTTGCTCACACAAAAACACAATAAAATACTTATTGAAACCTTTTAAATTCAAGTCTGGATATATCGCCACTTAAAGACATCATAATTTAATGTCAGTTTGGCATTGTGCCAAGCCCGTCTGCTATATTGCCACTTATAGCGCAATATACTCATTTCTTGAGCTGAAACCTCATGCTAAAGGTGACTTGGCAATCTCTGAAGACCTTTGGTGACGTTCTCAGTTGAAATTAGAAATGCGAGGCCTGAAAAGTTCTTTTACTCTTTTATATTTATGGACCAATTATTTTGTATCACTCTTATCTGCCAGATGGGTCTTTTTTAGGCAAAGGCGCCAGTTTTGTAATTGGAATTTAATTTGCAATCTTGCAAATGGCAAAAACGTGTAAGAGGTTTCGCCATCTTAGCGAATTCTCCTCAAAGGTTCTTATTTATGATACTTGTCTTTTTCTACTGTAAGATTTTATAAAATCGTTAGCTGCAAGTTTGCAACAAATCATGAATCTGGGGAGACTCAAAGAAACAATAAGTACTAAACTCGTTATCTTACTGAAATACTACAAACAAAATTCATTTAAAATTCCGAAAAAAATAGTATGCCATTCTTCTTTGTTACAGCCAAAAAATCCGACCAACACTGCCCAAAGGTTACCAACTGCTGCAAAAAAAAAAGAAAAAAAAGTCCTTTGAAATTATCCTGTCATGTCAAACGTATATTTTTTAATTTCTTTTGTGGACAATACTGAAGATAGTGTAATGAGTCCGTCTGTTGACAATGGTACTGGCTGTTACGGATGGCAACTCAGATAATATACCGCCGGTGTATGCAATATGGCGGCGGGACGCAACTTTCTGCGATGTGCACACACCCCAATGAACTGACGACGAGTTTTAATAAAACTGTTTTGTTGGGTTGATGTAAGTGAAACCAATCAGACCCTTATTTGTGTTTGTTATGGAACTTGTATTTAGATAATGTTCGCTGTGATGGTTTGCTGTTTTTATTTCGTATTTAAATATCAATGATAAATAGATGGAGTATGAATCTTTTATTCGTGGCGCGCGGGTCCATCCCCTTTCTTCCTCTTCTACTGTATCAAAAATTATTAGTAAATTCACCAAAATCGTTCTAGTTGTTAACACGTGAAAATGAAATAAACAGACCAATTTACTTTTTCATTTACATTACCTATTAGATAGGATGTAATAATATTAAATTTTATTCCAATAATAGGTACCCTGCCAAAATTTCAATATTTAAATATCAAACACCAAGAGAGCAAATTCAATATCTGCTAAAATTAAATTTCAAACCAAGTATTGCTCCGAAAGGACAGCATAATGTTTTCAAACATTATCGAGTCAAGGTCCCTAAAATTAATTTCTCAGTGGAGATTTATACAAATTACACGGACCTTAATAAATTAATTCTCTAACTCCGTATAATTTCGTTAATACAGAGCAAAAACGTTTTCCAATAATAACAACGGTGAAATATTTGACGTAAAAACGGGCGAGGAGCTCAAAGGCATCCCCGGAATTGATAGGAAACCACGAAACAATATTCCGGTGGATTCCTCCGTCGATAATATGATGTTTCCGCTAGAACGGCAGCCTAATGCGTCCTCCCGGAATCCCTTCAATTTTGTGCCAGATTATTTTGGGTAAAAATAAAAATGTTTTATACAAATGTCTGTGAAACTGATTTTTGTTGGCTTTTGTTCTGTTTGCCTTATAGAATTGATCGTGGTTATTGTTCGTGCTATTTTAATTTCTAGTCGCGTAGTTGGCTCAGACAATGAGATAAGGAGTTCGATGAACGTTAACGTAACTTTATCTCTATTCTTTTAAATATTTGTAAGCTGTTCAATATAACACTGCCAAACAAAGATCAATTCATGAATTCCCTTGACAATCAATGTGTACTGAACTGTAACATTGAATGAAATAATTTTACCGAAACGTACCTATTGATGCTCCTAAAGTTAACGTCTGACGTGACAGGTGGTCACCGCTTCACCCGAGCCAATCGGCTGGCTATTTATAAAACCCAATGGGTCTGACCACTGGCGCGCGAAGGTCTCGGGGGTGCTGCGGCTCTCCCGTTAATATTGATTCTGCCAGTACCACGGAATGTTTTAATTTTTTGTCCCGCCTCATCGGAATTTGAGCCGTCAGGGACACAGCCCAGTTATCGTGTCCCAAAGCCCCCCGACCATGTCGAGATAGATTGGGTTTTTCGCTAAAATTATTGTATTGGATAACATGTGTGTGGAACAATAGAATTTGTTTTGAGTGAATTATTGTGCAATATTTCGACATGCTGAAACTAATTGGCTTCCAAAATGTTAACAGTCTGGTACACCGCACTGTAGAGTTTTAGCTCATTATTGGGAAATCTAAACTAATGAGAAAATATTTTATTGTGATGCTTGTTTGTAATGGATAAACTGTAAAATTACAGCGATTTATTTCTTTCTCCTCTAAAAATACATGATGGACAAAAACATGGACAACATTTTATGTTCAAACCGTAACCTGCTCAAAATGGGGTCGAGTGCTAATAAAAAATTATGTTTAGATTATGATGAACTACCTACCATTTTTAATTTAATTCTACGTAGGTACTACAATTTTATAATAATAAAATAATAAATCCTTATTAAGGCTGCATATTCTGAATGTTGGCAACGTCGCAAAAAGCTGTCAAATAATTATAAGTTTTAATTAATTTGGCATATTTTCTGTATGAAAACAAGAAATATCGCTCTGTAGTGCACTAAAAAAATGATGTAGGAATGCAATTAAAACACTGAATTTGATGTTGTAACCGTTTCCGGTGTATAAAAGGCATTTGGAAAGCTTCCAAATGCTTTTTCTACATCTAAAACTATATATTCGGTGTTACGATATTAATTGTTGCATTCCCTTATCAATTTTTTAGTGCACTACAGAGCCATGTTTCTTATTTTCATACAGTAACAATGCTAAATTAATTAAAACTTGTTAATATTTGACAACCATTTGCGACGTTGCCAGCTATCGGAATATACGCTCTTAACAACAAAACGCCAAAATATTCAGTAAATTCTGTTTTGATTAAAAAATTAATTTATTTTGTTCCAGGTGTTCATTCAGTTCGAATCATCAACATTCGAGTTCCAGACGTTATTCAATACGGAACTAAAGACTCCGTCACACTGGACTGTGACTTCGTTACAAACAATGTCACTGGTCTAGTGGTAAAGTGGTTTTACATGGACAAGACAAGGCCAGTGTACCAATGGATTCCACCACAAAAACCACAAGCGCTAGGAATTTTGAGAGATAAGGTAAATTATTGGCTTAAGAGCGCCCTTCCCCATTCGACGAACGACAACGCGAGCATGGCCAAAAAGCTTGTTGTTTCATCCAGAACAAGAGGCAAACCCGTCCCCGCTCGACTCGTCCCCCGCTCACCTCTTACCGCCACATGGCTAACAAGCAAGCGAAAACGCGACAACATTAAAAGGAAAATAGTGTGCGGAAGTTTCATAAAACTTGTTCCAAGAAATACGTGTTTTTTCGTAAGACTTACAAGATTATGAAAAAAAAGTTTTACATTTAGAAACTCCATTACATTTGAAAGGTTTCTATGCAAATATTTATTTCCGGTTACAATTAATGAGTACATTATAAACGCCCAAACATCATATAAAATTTGTGCAAAAAAGCTGATTTTTGGAGGTTTGTACTGAATTTGTTTCTTAAAATTTTGATTTCGCGTTTTGATAGAAACCTAGATATAGTGCACAAGATGCCTATTAGTTCAAAAGTTTCAAAGAAATATCTGTTACAACGCCATAATCACGTACGAGCGTTTGTATGAAAAGATAGACAGGTTGGCCGCCCTTAACACCATCAGAAGTTAAAACATCATTCTAAAAAGTTATAAAATCTTGTAACTTGCAATGGGGTTTATTAGTGGCTGTATGAGAGTGGCGAAATAATATAGAAATGTCATGTGCATTAATAGTCTTCCGTGCTTGATTGACATCTCCTCGAACCGTCAGGTACGCCTGTGTTCCAAAGACAGCTGAGCATTATAGATTACTAGCTGTTGCCAGCGGCTTCACCCGCTACAACTCGAAAATTATCCCACGGGAACATAAAATCGGGATAAAAACTATCCTATGTGTTAAAAACTATCTGTGTACCAAATTTTTGTCAAATCCGTGCAGTGGTTTTTGCGTGAAAGGGTAACAAATACACCTAAATACACACACACATCCTCACAAACTTTCGCATTTGTAATATCAGTAGGATTTTTGTTTGTTTGTAGATGTGGCCACTCTCGAGGTAATTAAGCCACCCTACAGGCCTACGATGTGGTCTATAACGTTTACATAATTATATTCTTTATTTTGCACTGTTTACTGAATAATGAAATTAAGATTTCCTCACGATTTTTTCCTTCACCGATGTCTTCCTTCAATGACATTGGTAATGTCAAAGGTAAACTTAGAAATAATAATATAATTTATGCATTCAAAAAGACACATTGATACTTTCGGTTTTAAACTCACAAGATTTCAAAAGATTTAACTCTAGCTTGTTTTTTGAAAAGTAAGTATGCCTTCTTCTAGGTGGACCTATCATACAAAGTATCGGCGAACCCATACACGCAGCACCGAGCCCTGCACATCACGTCACCAGATCCGGAACTGACTGGCAATTATACCTGTGTGATATCCACCTTCTTGGATGAGGACGAGAAGACCAGGCCTATGACTATCTTTGGTAAGTAGAAGACGAGAAGATGCATAATCAGACTATATTGTGCCCACTGCTGAGACACAGGGCTCCTCTCTCTGATAGAGAGTTTATTGTAGTGGAGTTTGAACCAAGATTGACGCATTACTTTGCTTAAATTATTTCATTTCATCATCGCTGTTCAATTCAGTGAAAGAAAACGTCGTGAGAATACTGGCATTATCTTAGAACCAATATAATTCGAAGAAATCTACCAACCTGCACTGGGCCCAAGGGACGTCCTATCATAGTCGCCTGTATCTCAGAGGTGGGAACATAATATAGGCTGATTATGCTGGTGCTTAGCTTTTTTATCATTCAGTTCCAGCCTGTCTCTTGCTGTCCTCCCTCGGTGACGCCCTAAGCCGAGTTTCGTAACCCACGGGTGCCCTTAGCGTGTGGTAGTTTTTAGTTGTAAACCCTTGGCTGGAGGCCTTAGAGTAATTTAAGGCATCATCAGAAAAGTCCAGTTAAGCAACTCACAACCTCCTCTACGTTAATTTGTGAGATGCCAGTATAAAAAAAGCTGACTTATGTTAGTACATTTTTAATTCTTCTTAAAAACATAACTATCATTTCATGTAATTCCAACATCATTTCATTCCATTTTTATATCATTTCTTATACTTCATTTTTGACCCAACAAAAGAAAATCACGCTAATTAAAACCTATCAATCAAAATCAATCCCAAAATAAACAATGAAAATTCATCAATCCCCAGGAATGAAGCAGGAAATTACTGCCTATTAATTATTGACAGTGCACAAATGAAATGCATTGCACAACACGTACATAATAACGAGGTAGCCGCTGGCCGCAATATACTGAGCTTTGTACTGGCTGAACGGAAATTACTCTGTGCAAGTTTATCTGCAGGTGAATCCAGGATACGTTATTGTATAGTTTGTAGACGGTTTTAGTTACTTGTGTTTTATGGGTTAGGGATTTTATTATTAAGATTGTTTGAGCATGATTTCACGTAATTTTGGAACCACAAATGATTAAACACAAAAAAAAAAACAAACTACTTCATTAGTATTGTGATTGAAAACACTCGGTGTTTTTTTTTTTGTTCAATTTTCAAGTGAAAGAAAGTGTTTTTTTTCTAGGTTAAAAATAAGTGGAAAATGTTACCTCTGCCTAAGTTTTGGGGGATTATAGTTTAGCACACGAGTTTTCGTTGAACTCAACGTTTTTTTTTTTGTCTAGCCCATTCTAACCCACCACTGCTGGGCAAAGATTACCACTAAGTTTTTTCAAGTCCCGCGCCGCTTAGAACCGTGGTCAAGGTCACTAAATTTATTCGAACTTCAAATACAGTCATAAAATAAAAGTATCAAGTTTTGTAAAGTTTTTCGCCAGGCCTCACTTGGCATTAGAACGCCAAAAATATTTTTGTGGAATTTCCAAAAAAAACCTGTCCTCGAAAAACTTTTCTCTTCGAAACAATAAATTATTCGTACAACTCATTAATATTGCGAATAATTCATACAATCCGCAGTATTTTAGTTCCAAATGCTAAAAAGACGATAAAATATACAAAAAAGTGAAACAAAATTCTGTCTATCTGTTAAAAGTTTTCATATTTTATTTTGAAATGATTTTCTCTTTGTATTCTGACAAAACAGTGATGGACATTACATCTTATTCAAGAAAAATAATGAAATGAAAAATACGTTGTTCCAGAAAAATCTAGAAAGTTCCTTTAAAAATATTTCTAGCGAAACTACGGGATTTATTAAAAGCTGACTTTAAGTGTATTACAACGAAGGTACGGTAAAGCAAGCTAATGGAATACAAATGGCTGTTTTGTTTATATTAGAAAATCCATCAATATTTGAAGTAACAATACCTACTGCGTCTTTCGCATTTATAATGAACTAGAAGAGGCAAAGAAACTTTTTAGACGGCATTTTCACTGGAATTGTGTTTATTTCAAATATTAGGTGTAGAATTAATTATCATTCTGTTAACATTTCAGTATTTCATTTAATGGTTTTTTTATAATATTATTTCATTTCATGTAATCACTTTATTTACCCATTTCATTTCACTCCTATCCCTTGCCTTTAACTTTTTTCCATTGTCTTTTCTTAAATACAGAAGACCATAATATCATGTACTTATGTTACACGTCTTTCTTCATGAACTGGCCAAGCACAGTTGATAATGAATTTCAATAGTTTAAGAGGCCAGAACACCGATTTTCTTACCACTATTTAACGACCGCTTTTTCATATTTAGTTGGTTTGTTACATTTATCGTTCATTGTTCAGAAAAAAAAACATGCAGTCGCTCCATGTAAAATACTGATATCCAGCTGCATCTGGTTCGATTGGAAGCCGACCAAAATATAGTTGGGAAAAGGCGAGGCAGATGATGATGTTCAGAAAAAAAAATACAAAAAACAGAAAGTTGTGATGACTGGTTTGAAGCGACACTCGGAAAGGGCATCTTCTGGAAGAATATGAGTTTTTTACCGCATGCCTAATCTAAGGCATTTAAGTTTTTTTATCGTGCTAAAATCATCAAATGAGTCCTCCTACCCAGGACGGGGCGGGAGGGACTCTCAGACGTATGCTGACTAAAATCTTCGCGTTCCGGGGTCACGGTTACCTGATGAGGCAGTCCCGCAACCCCAGAAGGCTTTGGCCCCCTAAGAGCGGCCCCATAATTTTTCTGACGGCTCTTTGAGGCGCACGTGGAACACCGCGCGCCATCGACCCGGGCATGGTCCATGATCGGATGGCGAGTCACCCATTACTCGCCATCCACATGCTCGCCTACGGTGATCGCTTCACGACGTCCCGTTGCCGTAGGCATTTCCCGCGAAGGCATTTAAGTTGAATTTTCTCCAAAGCATTACAAATCTCCAAACCCTTTCCCATTCAACTAACTCTTCGTCCAAAAGGAACAGTATCCATTACCGTTCGCGTGCTCATAGACAGTAGATTTTGTGTTTCTCAGACATGGTCGTTCGCGAATGTTCGACAAAGTCTGCAAAACGATGACATTTACATTATAGACCGACGGGGTAACAGTGACAGTAAAAGCTATGATCGAAAATGCCATGTTTAAACAAGTTTATTTTTAGTACATGACTAGTTCTTGCCAACGGCCACGCCCGCGTGTTATTCAAAAATGATCCCAGGGAAACGTAGTATTGCGGGATAGCAGGCTATAAACTATCTGTGTTCCCATCCCAAGAAGGAGACCTCTGTCCCAGCTGTAGGAACTTTTATAAACTGACTAGCTGTGCTCGCGACTCCGTTCGCGTGGATGTCGGAACTTAACAATGTATTTTTATCAAATTACAAACTTTCATCCCCTATTTTATCCCCTTGGGGGTAGAATTGATCAAAATCCTTTCTTAGCGGATGCCTACGTCATAACATCTACCTGCATGCCCAGCCCGATCTGTCCAGTGGTTTGGGCTGTGCGTTGATAGATCACTATGTCAGTCATCTTTGAGTTATTTAAATTTAGATGATGATGAAATTAAAATCTTTCGATCCAGTATTTCGTATTTATATTTTGATTTCACAGTGCATGATGTATCCTATCCTACTACTATTATAAAGGCGAAAGTTAATAAGTATGGATGTATGGATGTTTGTTACTCTTTCACGCAAAAACCACTGAACGGATTTGGTTAAAATTTGGTACACAGATAGTTTATAACTTGAATTAACACATAGGATAGTTTTTATCCCGATTTTATGTTCCCGTGGGATAATTTTTGAGTTGCAGCGGGTGAAGCCGCTGGCAACAGCTAGTACTGTATATCTTAGACTAGCCAGCGGCTTCGCTCGCTCACCCCGACCCCTTATTACCTATGTCACTCAGGACCAAAGATGCTTTCACCTTACTGGAGGAAGAATTTTTAAAATCGGTCCAATAGTTTCGGAGCCCATTCAATACAAACAAACACTCAAATCGTTCCCCTTTAAAATACTTCTGGAGACACTCTCGAGTCAAGTTGGCCTAATAATTTTGAATACGGCAAAAAAAAAGTCTCTAAAAATGCCAAGCGATGCCTTACACACGTGTCATTGTTAGTAAATCATGAAACTTAGACTTTGTCGTTCCTCAATGGAGCCTAAAAATAAATATCATAATCCGTCTGATTGGATACTATCGATGAAAATTTTAATATCAATTTTATGTCACGTTTCCAGTACTATTTTTCAATTCCATTTATTATTCAAATCACAAATCTGGTATAAAATTGATTTCAATTTGATGTTTTTACAAATCCTGTTAAATAAACAACGAGATTGCTATTAGGTACTTACCTATTTGTTTTCCGGATGTCAATTTTCAGTCATTTTCATTTAGGGTTAGCAATGACAGACTATAAAAAATCGTATTTTTCTTTGCTGAGTATACATTAAAATTTTAAAGAATATCAAGATGGGATCGTGAAACTTTAAACTGTTCATTGACCAGAAAATGTTTTCATGATAGGCTTTTTCTAGTTTTTGTTTCTTTATATTCGTTCTCACTAATTTGAATTTATTAATCCCACAGTGCCTGAAACAAAGTTCGACATGATTCAAGATCGGTTGGATGAGAATTACCTAAACATCATCTGCTCGGTTGAAGGTGTCTTCCCAAAACCAGAGCTGGTCATCTTAGCTGGAAATAGGTAAGATTCTAATTTAATATAAAGAAACATCATACGAAGTATCCGGCTCGAGAGACCGTAATTTAGTTGGAAAATAACTACTATTATTATAGAACTTTAGACATTGCTGACAACTATTGATTCTTACAAACGAAATCTTTTTTAAATATAAAAAAATCAATTGCTGTTCCTTAGTCTCGCTAAAACTAGAGAACGGCTGAACCGATTTGGCTGATTTTGGTTTAAAATAAAAAGGTGAGTAAATATGATCAAAATATTAGGAATATAGTCATCATCAGCCTATAATGTTCCCACTGCTGGGACACAGGCCTCCTCTCTTGTGAGAGGGAGTGGGCCATAATCCACCACGCGGCCCAGTGCAGGTTGGCAGATGTCACATGTCTTCGAATTTTGTGGTTCTAGGACATGTCGGTTTCCTCACGATGTTTTCCTTCACCGTTTTGAGAGCAGTGGTGATGAAACAAATTACACAAAGTAATGCGCCTGGTGGGGTTCGAACCCACGACCTACAACTCGTAAGTCGGGACAAATACCACTGGGCCACCACTGCTCTCAAGGGAGGAAGGAATATAGTAAAAGAAACAATTTGGTTTTCCTTTAGAAGCTATTCCTACCTGTCAAATATTTGATGTCCGTCCCGGCGTTCATAAATCAATTAAATTTAAAAGTCGTTCAGAAATCAAATAGACTAGACGGTACGAAGTTTGCCAGTTACTAATAAATACTTAAGCTGCAGTGTTATCATAACTTGTTACGGGAGTCTTAACCAAATTCAAATCTATGGAACTAATATCCAATACACATTTCACACACACATCAGCAATCAATCACGAGACACAAGCAATAGAACAAACATCAAACCTATCCAATGCAAGTCTCACAAATCGATACGAAGGATCAAAACTCAAAGCTCACTGAACATACAGTGCCTTCTCAGTAAGTTTACTTCTGACAGCAGCAACCGAAAAACAACTCAATACTTATAAACATAAAGATCATTATTATTTAGCAGACGTGTCAGTGGCAGCAACGGAACTGCAACCTTATTCTTATAGTTTTAAAGATTAATGTCTTCTTGACAGTGATGCTTAGTCAAGAGTTAGCTAACTGTGAAAGAACAGTAGCTGTTATACGTCGACGTCTCACGGCTTGAGTTACGACATCACGGTAAATTGAACCCCTAGTGCTGCTTACTGGATGATAGGTTTATGTGTAGCTGCAGATCTTCAGAGCAATGGTATGCGATTGAGCAAAAAGGATTCACACTTGACTTGAAGATAAGTATTCTTTGACAAAAAGCAGCAAATAGCAAAAGCAAGATGAGTATTTTATACGTACTAGATTTTTTTGTGAAATTGTCCACAATTCCTCAAATTAACAAAAAAACCTTCAGGTTTGAGAATTATCCTCCTTTTTTAAATTCGGTTAAAATTAAAGTTTAATAGAAAGTTGTTATCAATTTAGGCCAAGGTCAGATTTAAAAGTTTTTAGCGCTATAACAATTAAATTTATTCTTGTTCTGCTTTTGTATCGATGTCTTTTCTATGACTTATTAAATTACTTTAGCCCAATAGGTGGTCACATCAATGGCCAGTAATTAACAACTAGTAAGTCATGACATGAATTTTATCTCTTTTTAAACCATTAATCAAAGAACTGCCACTAATTCAATTTTCAATTCGTCCAAATCGGTTATTAAGTGCGCTAGAAAATTTTGTTCTGAGAGCCTTGATTGAATTACATTTATCAGCGATTTCAATTATTATAGAAATGAAATAAATATAAAATATAGGTACTAGACTTCGGTAATCCGTTGAAACTCAATCGTTTTAGAAGTACGAAACATTAAGAAATTGATTATATTAATGTCTAAGTTGTCTAGGCCATCTGGTTCATCGATACGAAATTCAGAGGATTTATTCGTTCAAGTGTAAAAACACATTTCACCTTGTTTCCAAGGTTTTAAAATGTAGTCTGCCAGTCTAGACGATAACAACAATCAATTCTGTTATTCACCCCTAAGAATCTGTAACAAACAAACAAATAAAAGTTTTCATTAAGTATATTTGAAAGGGTAACTTTTTTATGTACTTTTTTCTGAAACTGTCGTTATTTTCCTGGTTTTACTGATAGATTAAGCCTATTTCTTCTCATTGTCGAGGAAACTCTTTCCTTAATTTCTTCCAGTTTTTCGATTCAGTCTCTTATGATTATCATTTTATTTAGAGAAGTGGTGAATTAATTGTAGATCTTTTGAACCCAGGCAGATGTCCAGTGGTGGATAAAAAGCCTCTCATAAAGAGTAGACCTGTGTCTCGGCAGTGGAAACATTATTACCTAATTCTTCCATGCTTACTGAAATAAGCCCGGGCCATCCCGTTGCTGAGAAAAAAGCCTCTTTCGATGATTTCCACTATTTCGATCCAGGATCTTATCTCATTTTCTTGCAAGAGTTACCTACAGCATGTGTTCTTCTTCTATCCTCTTTATTATTAGACTTCTCAGTAGTAATTCTCTTATTAACTATACCTATTAATTATCATTCATGTTCAAAACTTTCCACACGACACTGATGATTTTCTTGTTTTTTTCATCCTTAATAATCGGCATAACTGTTAAAGCCATCGGTTTTCGATTGGATGAAATTCTCAGTAAAATTCATCACGACATTTCCTCTTTTCTTCAAATGAAAAAAAGCCAGACTACACAGAAAATCATTTCAAATATGATATAGTAGCAAAATAAATTCCAATGAATTGGTTGGAATGGGGCAGAAGCACAACGGCTGAAAGTTCCGGACATCCGATTGGTTCGTGAATAATACCGGATACGATCACTTGAACGTTCCTCAATCTTGAAACATAAGGCGGGATATTGCTACAGGACACGGCTTGTTTCAGTATTGTCTGTCAGGAAATTCGATTTGAAAATCGGATGAACGTGTTTGCTTGAGTCCTATAAGTCTATTGTGCTCTTGGATATGGTTGAAGTGTGTAACAAAACATGATCGGCTATGTATGAATTAATGGATAGAGGGTTAAGGTATGGGCTGCATGATTGTTTACGGGAAAAAGGAGTTATGACGGCAGATCAAGATTTAAAGGTTAATCTAACACAGTTTGTCTTCGTCTTCATCAAATCCCTACCCCTTTTTTTTGAAGTGTAAGAATCTCAATTTCAACTCCAGCCTTAAGTAGCAGAAGTTACTGTTAGACTTTTACTGCTTTTAAATCCACATGGTTCCTTTGGTGTACCACGAGCCCTGCAGGCATTTGGCCCTATAAACCCGTCCGCTCAGTCAGTTTACTGATAGATGCTTCTTGAGTTGCGCGTGGAACATGACACGCCAACGGGCCTGGCCATTGATTCGACGGAGAGCTACCCATTACTCGCCATCCACTGTATTATGATTCAGCAGTAAACTTTGCGTTTAATATTAGAAAGATCTGCCATCAAATCAAACAAAACTAATAATTGAAATTTCACCGTCCACACCCAAAATCTCCCCCCTTATATTCCAGGGGCCTTAGAATTTTAGACTGAATAATTTGGATGCTCTGCGAAAGTTGGCTAACAACCCCGACATCGTGCTCGCGATCACATACCCTCGCTTGGATTTAGTTTGTCGTACTTGTAATACCTCCTTTCTGTAATCCTGGTACTGTAGAGTCGTATTAAGGGAAAGAGGGAAGCAGATAGCCTTTAATCTTCTTGTTCCTTGACTACTTGCGTATGAAGTTTGTCTTTGTAGACGTACTTTGCTGATTTTAGTTAAGAAAAAATATTTTTTTTTGTTATGGTAATATCATGAGGCGTCAGTATATTATATAGTTTTGGTTAGGGTAGAGTCTTACCTGTTTACACTTCTCATTAAGCTAATAGTCTGCTTTTCTTGCAAAGTAGTTATTGTAAGAAACGAGTTTCAGAATTCACAAAGAAATAATGTAAACGAGAAAGTTGCTTATAAGTCTGTCAGTTCGTCCCAGACATGTTGATGAATCACAAAACAAATCTAAGACCTGGTAAAACAAAGCCTCATGAAAAAAAGTATGGAAGTATATGGATAATTACCAGGCGCGCAAAGCCGCTAGAAAACCCTATTCCCATAAAAGACAACACACAAATTCACAAGCACTCATCGAAACAATGAAATTTGTCCACAGGCCTCTGAACGCAAAGTCGTCGATCAAAGTCATCGAAGGCCGCTACACAGCCCTAACGAGTTCCGTCGTGAGGATAGACGCGTTGCCTCCAACTGTTGAGATTCTGTGCGACATGCAGGTCCCGCTCGCCAACTATTATAGCAGGAAGAGGGATATCTTCTATAGAGGTACGATTTAACCAAGTTAGAACTTTTTCTATACACATGTTAAGCTGGCTTATAATGTCACGTAATATCACGAGTCACGCCGCGCCCGCTCGTGTAATGGCTGTCGCTGTAAATGTTGGACAACTTCAAGACAAGATGAAGGCGCGGTCGTGGAGGCGCGGCCGGTTCGTGGTATCTCGAGCCGTGAGGAGCTAACTTTCTGTTGTGGTCACCCACCAGTAACTGCCCCAACTTTAACTATAGTTGGGGCAAAGGCAAGCCAATTCGGTGTCGCCTCCTTCTGCGAAGCAGTTATGCTAGCAAAGTAGGAGGCGGGCGCAGTGAGTCGCCGTCATTTTCAACACGCCTCGAAAGAGCTGTCAGCAATCTGACGGGGTCCCCCTTAGAGCGCACAAAGTCCAACGGGGTCGCGGGACTCTCTCATCAAGTAACTGTGAGCTTGGAATGTAAAGGGCAATTGAAGGATCACCGTGGATTTTAGTCAGTACAAGTCTGAGACTCCCTCTCGTCCCGCCCTGTGTGGGAGGACTCATTTCAGGCCTGTTGGTCTAGTGGTTAGTGACCCTGACTGCTATGCCGGAGGTCGTGGGTTCGATTCCCACCCAGGACATTATGTTTGTGTGATGAGCACGATCATTTGTTCTCTGTCTGGGTGGAATTCATCTATAATGTATGTATTTAGAATTAAATAAGTATGTTTATCAGTTGTCTAGTACCCATAACACAAGCTCTTAGCTTGGGACTAGATGGCGTTGTGTGATAGTTGTAGAATATTATTATATTTGATGATTATACCACGATGTTGTGTGACTGAAAATAAACGACAAATCTATTTAGTCTAAAGTAGTAGTAGTCAACTTATAGGCTTCAGATATATCAAGAAAACTGTAGAAGTTTCTTATTATAAAGATGAAAGAAAATAATAATGGGTTCATGAAAATTGAAAATCATAATTTCAATCATAATTTTGATAGCAAGTCTATTATTATAGATGTAATATTCTAAGTATATAATGATAATACTTATTAATGTCTATATTATTATAACTTCGCTCATCGTTGACGATTTATTGACTGAGTTTTACAACATTTGGCAGGATTTATTCTTGTAGGAAGATTATTACTCCTATAAATATTAGATATACATGTCCACAAAAAGTCATTTATTACCTTGTTTTTAGTAAAATACTTTCATTTTATGTGATTGATGACTTTGGTATTTTTAAGAAGAACCTGTTTTTGTTTTAATTTTAGATTTAAGGTACAGTCACGGAATGAAAAGGTTCGTCGATTTTCAAATTGATTCGTTTAACGTATCGCGAGCACATATTACCTTTTGAATCTTTGTTACAGAATAGACTCGAGTTACAGAAAATAAGTACCTATAATGTTCGTTATTAAAGTTCAAAATTATTCAGCTCAAAGTAGTTTGACTATTTATCTTGTCAACAAGATCTCATATGTGGTCAATGTTTGATGAACCAAAACCTTCTTGTTGGTTCAACCTGCCAATATTATTAATTCAGATAAAACTATTGTCAATCTGTCAAAGCCATCATTGTAAAATTTCTTATTTTCTCCTCTAAATAACTATCATATAATACAATGCCAAGACCTTTGAGTGTTGAAGAAAGAGCAGCAATTATTTCCGAACATGAAGCTGGTTACAACATCACCGAGATATCACGCCGTCTTAATGTGACCAGGGATAGTGTGAGATTCTGGATAAGGAGACATGGCGAAGAAGGTGCACTTGTTGATCATCGTCAAAATAATTCTGGTCGCCGTCCTATTCTTAACGCCGCACAAAAATCAGATGAGAAGGCAATATGAAGAAAACGGCTTTGTGTCAACAAATCATTTCGCCCAATTATATGATGTTTGTCCAAGAGTGATAAGAAATGCATTACATTCAATGGGATTACATTATAGACGACACGTAAAAAAAGTTGCTCTGACAACGGCTCATAAAGAAGCACGCTTAAGATTTGCACAGACTTATTTGAACTTCGATTGGAGTACCACTATATTTACCGACGAAAAATGTTTTAAGTCAAGCCAACATGGGAGGCATAATTTGTGGAGATATAATAGTACGAGATATACAGAAGACCATGTAGTGCCCAATTTCAGTTCTGGACGAATCTCAGCCAATATATGGGGGTGGATGTCAGCGGATGGAGTAGGCGAGCTCGTTCTTCTTCCTTCAAGAGCAAACGCAACACACTATCTGTCTGTTTTAGAAAACAGTATGCTACCAAGTGTCCGTACTGTGTATCCAGCTGATGAGCTACTTGAGGTCAGCTATGTCCAGAACAATGCTCGCACGCACACTGCTCGCATTGTGAATGAATGGTTCAACCGGCATAGCGATATAATGGTGATACCCTGGCCAGCAAGATCTGCAGATTTAAATCCGATAGAAAACTTATGGGGTTTAATGGTACAGCGATGGGAAAATAGAAATGAAAGGACCAAAGAGGCTATAGAAAACCACTGCCGAATTATTTGGGAAGATACTAGAGGCACGGATCTATGCTTTCGTCTTGTGGGTTCCATGAGAAATAGGTTACAATGTGTGATCGAACCTAATGGTGGTTATACCCGTTATTAAAAATAAATGCTATTAAACTTACCTAATCGTAGTTTTAATTAACTTTTACTTGTTATTTTATAGTTGTCATTTTACTGTTGTTTTATTACATTTTGTAATATTGACGGGATGGAAAAACAAGCAAAACCTTATTCGATAGGAAACGTCATTATTATTCAAATGTTAGCAGCACTGTTTCTTGCGCTGGTATGTTGGCATAATTCTTGCAGTACTAGTGCAAGCGAAAACCGACTCTAAGGTGACGAACCTTTTCATTCCGTGACTGTACATAGTCTTTTTACTTGTGAAAGCTTGTAAATGGCAAATGTCAGTGCAATTGTTTGTTAATAACTTATGTATTAGTCTGTAAGCTTTCCGAACATTAAATAAATAAATAATTGCCTTCCAAGAATAATCCTAAAAACTTGCCTTCATGAACAATCGGGAAATAGCTAATATAGTACATGAATTGATTGTTATTTTTTTGTCGACAGATCCACCAATTCCTACTACAGACACGCCTTTTTTAGAACAAGTTGCACCTGATGCAGGTAAGACATCGTCAAAACCAAAAACTTAAGTTCAGGAATATCATAATGTAAACTTGTAAAGGATTTTAAGAAAAGGAGCTCGTGGCTAAGTAATTACAGCCGAGAGGTTGCTTGTTTCACTAGTAGTTACCAGTAGACACTAGTACTAGTTTTTTTTTAATAAATATTTATTTTGATATCTCTTTGTTTCAGGTCATCAAGTTGTGTCAACTTCAGCACTGTTGTTAACATCAATATTTATCAGTATACTGAGATTGCAGGCGACTTGACAGAATTTAGGCAAGATCAAAAATATTATTTAAAAGACTCATAATTTGTTATGATTGATATACTTGTGCACAATATCATTTTTGTATGTAGATATTTTTATTAAAAAATACAGATGAAAAGTGCATAATTATGGGTTTGCTGGGTAAGAATTTTTAATAATAAAATGTGCTTTTAATATATTTCTTTTATAAACTGTTTACGTACTCTAATATATTTTTGAATACTGTTTTATTGAATTGTAAATATTCATTTTTTTATTTATAATTGAAATTGTCTTCATATTTAGTCAAACTTAGAATAATATTTTAAGAAATTTTTCATAAAAGATTGTGAATTAGATAATAATAAGTTAAAACTTATCAAATTAATGTTTTATGGTTGTAAAAATGTATGAATAAGTATAAGTAGGTATGTTATCTATTTATATAAATGTTTTGAACACTCCAAAGATAAGTTTTATCTAGTCTTAAAATAAATGGATTAAAAATTATATTTGTGCTTCTCTGAAATATCCACGTATTACATTTCGTTTTTAGAAAAAAGTCCACCAAAATCGAATGTGAAAGTTATTTACAGTACGTTACATTGTAATTACTATTTTACATATTAATACTAATATATACTACAATCCTAAAATTATATCTATACTAATATACTAATTACTAATATTACTAATAATATTATAAAGAGGTAAAATTTGTTTGTAAGTTTGTATGTAGGGGGTAATCTCCGGAAGTAATGAATCGATTTTAAAAATTGTTTCACTGGTAGATAGCTACATTATCCGTGAGTGCTATAGGCTATAAATTATAAAGATGTCATGCAAATTAGCCGAAATATCTCAATTTTTGTCTAGCCGGGCGGTAAAAAATTGCTCTTCCAACACAGTTATTAGCATGCGCTGCCTTAACAGTTGTATATAATTGGAAACAATGTATGGCAAAAATGTCCGCTTTGAATAGTTCGACAATAAAGTCCGCGACAACATATTTTTATCTTTTATATTTTAGCAGATATAGCAGCTTTTATGAGTTAAAAAAAGTTATTTTCGATGTACTTGCCTTTGGACGATTTTTTACACAACAAAACCCTAAACCTTATCGAAAAAAATATTATTATGATCACAATAACATCATAGAGATATGATTTTCCCAAAAAAGTAGGTATGTCAATTGGTTAAATGGTTTCGAAGATAACATAAAATTACTAAATCGCAAAATGCCGCCGTCCATTCACGAACCGCATTAGAACACGTTTTGTACGGACGTTTTATCTCTATTTACCTATACGTATGGCGTTGTGCAATTACGTGTTGGTCTTAAAATTGTTTTGGTTGCTCGGTTTCTTAAAACACAAATAGGTACTACTTCGTTCTCATTCTTCGAGTTCGAAGCTGTGGTATTTCTGTTTTTGGGATATCGGAAAGTTTCAGTGATTGTTTAAAACATATAACTTTCTCGTCAGACGGTCAGACATCCCAGAAAAGAGCAGATCGAGAACGCCGTACGGAAGAGTCTGCTCTTGAAAATCATCAGCGCCTCTCGAGGAATAGAGAAAATATTTCGCAAGCACGCGCTGGGGTATCCAGCTCCGAGCGTTCACAGCGGCTTGCTAACCAATTACCAAAGCTGGAGAACATCGCAGGTGGTCGGGAATCTAGCGCTGAACGTGCGCAGCGTCTCAGTGATTTAAGGCAGCATGTCTCTGCAACAAGGGATAGGAAGTCGAGCGCTAAGCGCCCGCAGCGGCTCGCTAACCAAAGAATATAAATATCGCAATAGCTCGGGAATCTAGCGCTGAACATGCGCAGCGCCTAGCAACAGAAAGACAGCGGGCAGTTAGGCCCTTCGTACATTCGGAAACTCAAGTTTCCGATACCTTACGACTTCAGTATCCAGGCGACTCTCGCAATAGAAATGCATATACGTTCGTACACATGCACGCGACGCGCGACGCCAATCGCGCGCTACCTATCTGCTGACATCGCGGCGACTTGAGTTTCCGCGACTTTCAAGATGGCGGAACAATTTATTTACCATTTTTAATTTTATTCACAGAATAAAGGGTTCCGTAGCATATTCTTGAATCATTTTTGGAAAGTAATTATTTTAAAACGATAGAAAAATATTTACAATCCTCTATCAAATCATAATTTTGTATGCAGTTTTATTAAAAAGTTGGGAGAGATGGTTTTTTTTTTCTATTTTATTGAATAAAAATTTTAAATTATGTTATAGTATTTGGATTTGGATTAATGTTAGGTTCCCAGGAAATTAACTGTGAAGGACGGACTGTCACACGACTGATCTTATAAAGATTCCGTTTTTTTTTTTGAACCTTCGGAACCCTAAAAAATATACTTTGATCGTCACAGTCATGTGTCAGCCATTTTATAAATTAATATTCTTGACCACCCATCATGACCTTTTGACGCGGCGCTAGTCTATGTCGTTACATCAAATTGCATTATAAAAATTTAGTACCTCGAATTTTCCGCAGGTCATGAGTAGTGGCGAAACTCTAGTATCGGAAACTTGCGTCGCCTCGTGTACGAAGGTTCGTACACGAGGCGACGCAAGTTTCCGATACCTTACGATTTTGGTTTCCAGGCGACTATCGCAATACAAATCCATAGAGGCTCGTACACAGGTCGCGTCGCCGACATGCGTCGCCGACTCTAGTCGCTCGCTACTCATCTATCAAGATCGCCGATACCCAAGTCTTCGCGATTTTTAACCGACGAAAAATTTGTATCTATTATTTTAAAATTTATTATTAAAGTATCTGAGGTAGAAAAATATCCTTGTTTGTATCATTACAATTAATAATAATAATATTCCACAACTATCACACAACGCCATCTCGTCCCAAGCTAAGCAGAGCTTGTGTTATGGGTACTAAACAACTGATAAACATACTTATATATTTCTAAATACATAAATATAATATATAAATTACACCCAGACACAGAACAAATGATCGTGCTCATCAAACAATCATTTGTCCTGGGTGGGAATCGAACCCACGTCCTCCGGCATAGCAGTCAGGGTCACTAACGACTAGACCAACAGGCTTGTCAAATTCAAAAGAATATTCTAATACACACATCAAAAGTGTCTAGGGATCAAGCATTTTTATGCGGATTTCTTGAGATTGAGATGTGGCTTTGTAATAAATTTATGATTTTATAAATTTATATGGATCCTTTTTGGTGCATTTCATAATTTGAATCAGGAACTGTAAATCAAATTCGAGTAAAAGATGAAAATCAGCTGTCAATATTTTCCCTATAAAAACATACAACGCATTGAAGACATTATTAGTGCTACTGTTTCCCTACTACTGATTAAAACCAACGTTATTATGGAGCGGCGACGTCATTTAAGCAGGGAAGAAATGCTCAGAGCCGTGGGAATGATAGAAGCTGGTTCCCGGCAACGTACTGTGGCTTTAGCTCTGAATACAAGTCAGAGTGTTATCAGTCGACTTTGGACACGTTACCGAAGCACTGGTACCGTGGCTGAGCGCCATGGAGGACGGTATCGCTGCACCACACGGAGACAAGACCGATACATTCAAATCTTAACTCGAAGAGCTCCAACAATAACCGCCATGATGTTAGCCGTGAGGCTTCATCACTCTTCAGGGAACTTAATTAGCGACCAAACAGTCAGAAACCGCTTGCATGAAGTGAACCTTCATTCCCGAAGACCGCTACGGGTACCACCTATAGCAATGCACAATCGTAGGATTCGATATCAATGGGCTCTTGAACACAGAAATTGGGAAGAAGTTTCGTGTGCTTTTCTGATGAGTCTCGTTTTGGTATGAGACCGGATACAAGACGTATACGACACTGGAGAACCCCTGGACGCCAACAGCGATTAAAATCCTGCCAGGAAGTCCATCATTATAGTGGTGGAACCATCATGGTATGGGCGGGTATTTGGATCGGCGGAAGAACTGAGTTGATTTGGATCAGAGGCAACCTCAACGCTCAAATTTATGCTGAGACGATTGTATCAGACGTCATCGTTCCTCTACAAGTGCAAATCGGTCCCTTATTTCAGTTAATGCATGATAATGCACACCGCAAGAGTTGTAAGACAGACTCTCGCCGCAGCTAACATCAATGTCCTGCCCTGGCCTGCTCAGTCGCCAGACTTGAACCCGATTGAGCATGCATGGGATATGCTACAGGGAAGAGCTCTGCCGAATATGGAGGGTATCCAGTCGCAAGAAGACCTTTTTTTGTTGTTGCAACGAACATGGGCGGCCATTCCACAGCGTGATTTGGATGAACTCATTTTGAGTATGCCAAACCGATGTTCTTGTGTTGTTAGTGTTCGCGGTAGAAACACGGATTATTAATTGTTTAAGTTACCCAATAAAATTTTAAAGAAAACTGTTATTCCAGTCTTTTTTTCGAACTTTAATGTTAGTGGTTCAAATGTCAAAAATCCCTTCATTAGGAAAATGGCAAATTTCTTTATGAATGCAAAGGTGACTTGGTTTATCGTTACTGTGACAAACGATAACACTTTATTTGATGAATCCTTAAAGAACATTTTAATTAATATCAATCAGGAGAAAAGTTATTGCAAAAATATATGTTGATCCCTAGACACTTTTGATGTGTGTAGATAATTAGCATGGAATAAGCTTTTTTTTGAAGTGGTAAAATCATCATTAAATGAGTCCTCCCACCCCGGGCAGGGCGGGAGGGACTGTCAGACTCGTGCTAACTAAAATCCACGGTGTCTTTCAATAGAACCTAACAAAACGATAGCGCGATCTAACTCGACGACAGCGCCATCTATCGAGCATGGTGTCAAACTTTTTGCACTTTTGTAAATTATTATGGTTTCGTTACAAACATTACTACTTTAACCTAGCTTCGTCATGTACTTGCACATACGACAAAAATAAAGTAATTAAGAAAACGAAAACATTAAAAAAAACCTATTCAAATCTGAAATTTGAAACCACGGTCATCATCATAGCAGTAAGGGCGTCAGCGTTTCGGTGCAAATAAAAGAAAACTATAAAAAAAAACCTAGAAAAAAATTGAATAAACCTCTAAAAAACAACTGAAACACGAAAAAGAAAAATTCTATGTTTACCTGGGGATTGAACCCATGGTCACCACCTTGAAAGTCAAAGCTTGAACAAATCGAGCTACCTCGTAGCCGGTTGGCGCGGCGAAATTATGAACCATATTCTTTCTAGATTGATTTTTTTCCTCTATACGCGCCAATTTTTAATTCCAAAAATTTGAAATAGGAATGCGCTCGTCATTTTTAAAATAGAAGCTTTTTAATTTATGTTATGAGATGTACATTTTGTGTTTTGTACAATGTATTATTAAGGTTGAATATAGAATGGTGGCCGAATAGACGATTTGAGTCTTACGACTCGAGTCGCCGCTGTGTACGGATCGTGCGCTACTAGAGTCGCGCGACTTGGGTATTCGACTGGAGTATCGGATACCCGAGTCGCCTAATGTACGAAGGGCCTTACAGTCAGTATACAATAAAAACAAAACCCTCCTTTTGGCAGACAGGAAAAAAAAATCATAGCACTAAGTACTGGGGTGCTAAGACAGGAAACCTCCACGTGCGCCCGTGGACTGGAGTTCCCTCTCGGATACGTCCGGGGGGAAGATCAGTTTTTCGGGCCGGTGCACCCTGGGATGCGGGCAAAAACTCTTCCTTAGGCACTGTGTGCCTAAGGGGTCTCTTTGCCCGTATGCGAATAGCCTGTCGTGTGGACGCTCCAACGCGTGTCCCTCTGATTAGCAGAGGGCACAGCGGCGGAGCGGGCTTGCGGACGGTGAGTAATGGGTAGCTCGCCGTCCGACCAAGGACCAAGCCCGGGTCGGTGGCGCGTCGTGTTTCGCGCCAAATGCCTGCTGGGGTCGCGGGTTTTTTCTTAACCCAGGATACCGTGGCCCCGGAACGTAAAGGGCATAGGAAGGAACACGGGTGGATTTTAGTCAGTAAGAGTCTGACAGTCCCTTCCGCACCCAGGGCGAGAGGACCCATTTGATGATTTTACCACATAAAAAAAAATGAAGCACTAAGTATTAACCGAACCACACTCATAATTTCATCACAAGTTAAAATATTAATGCCCAACGAAGTGGGCACGGGTCAGCTAGTAAAATTATAAATAAAAACTTACTAGAAATATTACAAAAAAAAAAAAAATAAGAAGAAAAAATATTCAAAGGGCGTCAAAGAATACGTCCACATCACTGTCCACGTAAACAGTGCCCAGATCGCTGGCAGCATTGCCACGTCGTATGGCAATGCTGATTCGTTGGCCTAGGACCTCTGGTCACCTGAAGAGTCGACTAAATGCCTGGCGATTGTATATTTAATATTATGACTTATTTCACATTAGTTAACGTAGCACAGAAGTAGCAGTTTTAAAAAAGCCAAAGCACCAGCGAAGTCTTACTATGAGTTTTGGGAAGGAAATTCTCAGTAATACTTCTGATTGGAATACTCGGTAAGACTACTAACTGGGAACAGTAGTTACTGTACTACACTTGTTATTGTTATTTAATGGCTTTATTTTGGTTTGCGGTGGGTAGAACTCAGCCCTCAGCGATCCACGCCAGGAATCAGCATAATATACAGCTACCTGAAACCTGCACTGACGACGGAGCGAACACATTGGTGGTCTCACCAAGACCACCTGACTTGCGACCACCACCCTTTCGGAATCCGGCGCCAATCAGGTTTTACTGTGTTCACGAGTAACATATCAATACTTATCCTCATCGACAGTCGACTGCCTGTCGGTGAATCAACTTCCATTATTGCTCTTAGAGAAAGTCTAAGGTCATAGCAATACCTAAACCTGGTCAACGGCCCTCGAAAAATGTGTAAGTATTTAAAAAAAGGATAGTTGCTATAGTTTCCATGTTCAACCCGACACAACAACATCGATTCGCACAAAGCTTAGGAGCTTACAAACATATGTATACAGGATCGATTCCCACTTTTAAAACCACCATCAAATTCGATTTGCTTCCATCCATTAAATATAAGTTGAAACCGAAGCGGTCGCGGTTTTGCATACAAACCAACAGCTGCTGTGTAACTATCACTTTTGGATAAACTAACAAATATTACAAATTCTACACCGGAATTTATTTCATACATTTAACTATCAAAACTGGGAGCAGTGGTGGCCCAGTGGTATCGGTCCCGACTTACGAGTTGTAGGTCGTGCGTTCGAACCCCGCCAGGCGCATTACTTTGTGTAATTTATTTCATCACCACTGCTTTCAAAACGGTGAAGGAAAACATTATAAGGGAAACCGGCATGTCCTAGAACCAAAAATTCGAAGACATGTGACATCCACCAATCCGCACTGTGTCCCAGCAGTGGGAACATTATAGGCTGATGATGATGATGAACTATCAAAAAAATATCTGAAACTTGCTTAACTTCTGTCTTTGATTTATCTTTCATTCGTCAAACGTTTATAATTGAATTAAAAGTGTACAACAATCGAACGGTGAAGGAAAACATTGTGAGAAAACCGGCATGTCCTAGAACCAAAAATTCGAAGACATGTGACATTCATCAACATGCACAGATCATCATGATGATGCATCTCACAGAGAGAAGGCCTGTGTCCCAGCAGTGGGAACATTTGCAGGCTGATGATGGTGAAACATTTGCCAAACTGTTATGAAGTTGATACAGATAATTGAAAAAAATGTGATCGCAAGACAATCATCATGTGCTATTTTTTCAAAATTCTGAAAAAAAAAATCGAACTATTAAAAAAACAGCAAATGTTTCAATTCAATTGAAAACTTAATTCAAAGGCACAAAATAGGCAAAATTCGAAGAGTCTATCTCATATCATAAATTAGGTAAACTTCACAAAGTTGTAGTGAACAATGTAGAGCAAAATTGGATTTACAGAAGCATCCACTTTAAATCATCAAAAATACATAGAACTATGTATTCACAATAGACCGCAACAGTCTCGCCTCACATACTCTGAGCCTCGTTAAAAAGTTTGCCAAACTAGAATAAACGTGAAATATTTTGAGCCAATTTACATGATGATGTAGAACGAAAAATGTTCTACATAAAATGAAAAATACGAGAGAAATCATTCATCGTTTGTTATTTCAGCATGTAGAAAAATTCTTTAAAGGACTTTGTTCTCAAAAAAATATGCAAAAAGTCACTTAATTGAGAAAATATACATAAATACAACCCAAAAACATAACCCTTCTTTTGGCGCAGTTGGGTAAAAAACCAGCGTTACTCCACCAACATGACGGCAGGTTGGTTAGCAGTGCAGTAGCAGGTTCGATTTTCTCTTAGGGTAAATATCATGATTCACAACCAGTAACTGCTGATTAGGTTATTCGATTACTCTGATATGAGATTTTTGAAGTGAAAACTTCTTTAGCGGCGTTGTACACTTTTTCTGTAATGGGTAAAAAATTTAAAACTCGCGTCAGGGTCACGTGACCGTCAGGGTCACGTGACCGTCAGGGTCACGTGACCCTGATCGAAAATGAGTAAGACGTCATTCAAATTAAAAATAAAACATAGTAACAAAAAAGTTTTCACTTCTACCGGCACTCCTGGAGTGCAACCTTTTTTTTGAAGTGAAAACTTCTTTAGCGGCGTTGTACACTTTTTCTGTAATGGGTAAAAAATTTAAAACTCGCGTCAGGGTCACGTGACCGTCAGGGTCACGTGACCGTCAGGGTCACGTGACCCTGATCGAAAATGAGTAAGACGTCATTCAAATTAAAAATAAAACATAGTAACAAAAAAAAAAGGTTGCACTCCAGGAGTGCCGGTAGAAGTGAAAACTTTTTTGTTACTATGTTTTATTGAAGTGAAAACTTCTTTAGCGGCGTTGTACACTTTTTCTGTAATGGGTAAAAAATTTAAAACTCGCGTCAGGGTCACGTGACCGTCAGGGTCACGTGACCGTCAGGGTCACGTGACCCTGATCGAAAATGAGTAAGACGTCATTCAAATTAAAAATAAAACATAGTAACAAAAAAGTTTTCACTTCTACCGGCACTCCTGGAGTGCAACCTTTTTTTTTTTTGAAGTGAAAACTTCTTTAGCGGCGTTGTACACTTTTTCTGTAATGGGTAAAAAATTTAAAACTCGCGTCAGGGTCACGTGACCGTCAGGGTCACGTGACCGTCAGGGTCACGTGACCCTGATCGAAAATGAGTAAGACGTCATTCAAATTAAAAATAAAACATAGTAACAAAAAAGTTTTCACTTCTACCGGCACTCCTGGAGTGCAACCTTTTTTTAATTTGAATGACGTCTTACTCATTTTCGATCAGGGTCACGTGACCCTGACGGTCACGTGACCCTGACGGTCACGTGACCCTGACGCGAGTTTTAAATTTTTTACCCATTACAGAAAAAGTGTACAACGCCGCTAAAGAAGTTTTCACTTCAAAAAGTTTTCACTTCTACCGGCACTCCTGGAGTGCAACCTTTTTTTTTTGAAGTGAAAACTTCTTTAGCGGCGTTGTACACTTTTTCTGTAATGGGTAAAAAATTTAAAACTCGCGTCAGGGTCACGTGACCGTCAGGGTCACGTGACCGTCAGGGTCACGTGACCCTGATCGAAAATGAGTAAGACGTCATTCAAATTAAAAATAAAACATAGTAACAAAAAAGTTTTCACTTCTACCGGCACTCCTGGAGTGCAACCTTTTTGAAGTGAAAACTTCTTTAGCGGCGTTGTACACTTTTTCTGTAATGGGTAAAAAATTTAAAACTCGCGTCAGGGTCACGTGACCGTCAGGGTCACGTGACCGTCAGGGTCACGTGACCCTGATCGAAAATGAGTAAGACGTCATTCAAATTAAAAATAAAACATAGTAACAAAAAAGTTTTCACTTCTACCGGCACTCCTGGAGTGCAACCTTTTTTTTTTTTTTTTACTTTTCTTCGCACTTAGAATTTCTGTTGTCTCGTGGGTGATTACAAACATTTAAACTCACATACAAAAAACACGTAGACCCGGAATAAACCATGTTCTGTTGACCATTTGGGATTTGTTCAAAAAACCGGTTATAAACGCCCAAATGGTCAGTTCAACATTGCGCGGGTTCTGTTGTTAGGTAGGTAGGATGAGGAAAAATAAAATAAAAAAAAAAGGTTGCACTCCAGGAGTGCCGGTAGAAGTGAAAACTTTTTTGTTACTATGTTTTATTTTTAATTTGAATGACGTCTTACTCATTTTCGATCAGGGTCACGTGACCCTGACGGTCACGTGACCCTGACGGTCACGTGACCCTGACGCGAGTTTTAAATTTTTTACCCATTACAGAAAAAGTGTACAACGCCGCTAAAGAAGTTTTCACTTCAAAAAAAAGGTTGCACTCCAGGAGTGCCGGTAGAAGTGAAAACTTTTTTGTTACTATGTTTTATTTTTAATTTGAATGACGTCTTACTCATTTTCGATCAGGGTCACGTGACCCTGACGGTCACGTGACCCTGACGGTCACGTGACCCTGACGCGAGTTTTAAATTTTTTACCCATTACAGAAAAAGTGTACAACGCCGCTAAAGAAGTTTTCACTTCAAAAAAGCCAATCAGAGTAAATTGAATTCTATCTTTCCCTTCCTCTTACCTTTTCCCCGCATTAATTTTAGCAAGCTAACAATTTTCATAACAGTACCTTTCATCAGTATGGGAAAACACAGAACTGTTCCCACACCGTATGTTGCGGGACAGTGTTCGTTTTTTTCAACCAATCCAATCCTTTTCAACGCAATACACTCCCGTGCGAATTGGACGAGCAAGGCCACCTGCTACTCCTGATAGAACCGCATCAATTCTGATGGCCGCATGTACCGAATATTTGAAATTGGATGCTAACATGACACCGATACTTTTTAACGGGTTTCGTGTGAAAACATTGAAAGGCTTGATGAAATTATGTAGTTCGCTTCAATACCGTGGAGTAACATTGTGGTACCTTTTTTTTGGTAATATCTTCACATAGGCCCTCCTGGGTAGGGTGAAATTGACTGGCACACTTTTACAAGCAAAAAGAACACGCGGTGCGTCGTGCGGAGCGGGCCGTCCTAAACGCCCGCTAGGGCTGCGGTTCCACTGACGCGGAATGGAGTGGTGCGAAGCAGAGCCGAGCTGTGAAAAGGGTGGGTGTTTCCACGGAAGCTGAGCGGGGTCGAGCGCAGCTGGCCTCTCTGAACTTTTTTAGCATACAAATGTATAAAGAGGTTTGACTTTACAGAAAAAAAATCTACGTGACAATCTTGATGGAACGCGTCATTTTTGAATAAAATCACTCGTAAATCAAGCGTAATGGAAACATAGAAAAGAATACCTACTTCAAATTCCAAAAATTAACAGAACCATTAGGTACAAATTTCAAAAATAATAATAATAGATAAAAAAAATGTCAGTAATCTGTTGCCATTTAAAAATTAACAGAATCGTACCTAATTGGAGAGTTTCTACAGGATTTCTAAAAAATGCTGTTCGCATGACTAGTAAGTCATTCGGTCAAGGAGCTGGAACTAAGGATACTCAACAAGAAATGCCCTTTCTGCAATGGCAGTGGTCTGATCCTTCTACCTACCCTCGTTTTGAACAGCGTAAGTTTATATTATTTTTATATAGGTATACCATAAAATTTACATAGAACAAAGAGATTTAAAAGAACCTATAGAGCGGACATTAGGAAAATTGTCACACAAAATTGTTGATGCCGTGCGTCAGTAGCTCTAGCGTTGCATAGCAACGCGACTACTAGACTGAGCGACTTTTTACTTGGTAAAAAGTTTTGGATTACAACTTTCTTCATGATGTCCCGTCTATTGCTCGTATATAGTTTAATGTATTTGACATAGAAGTATACGGCCCGCTTTATGAAAAGCCGTTACCTTAGCCAATGACGCCTGCGGTGCCGTCGGTTGGTATCACTTGCGCATTGCCGGCCCTGCAACCTTATCACGCCCTTTTTGAGAACGCGAAGGAATTAAGAAGGAGCGTTGTGGAGCTAAAGGAGCAATAACCTAGGTCCAGTTGTCGGCAGAATGATAATATGATTCCTCAAGAAGATTAGGTAGAGTAGAGATTTTTCTTAATACTTCGATTGGAATAGCGCTTTTTGGCCCAACAGAGGGCCTACAGAACGTTGTCCGGGCCCTCTGAGCAGAGATGAACCAGATGATTCTACATACAGGGTGTCCCAAAACTCAACGTCAAGCCGAAACGGGGTGATAGGATTGATCATAACCATCACGAGAAAAATCTGAAAAAAATTCTATCCCATGCAGTTTGAAAATTATGGGCATTTTAAGAAAAACCTAGAAATTTGATCAAACTGTACCATTTTTCGGTTATTGTGGTTATCCTTTTTTATTTTTGTTCAATTGAACTTTGGAAAAGTAATCCTTAATAACAGTTCTAGAATCCCAATAAAAAATAATTAAACAATTGCCTCAACTTTCCGAGAATTAAGACTGTTTGTTTGACTACGAATTTAAAATTTTCAACATCCGTCGAGTTTGACAGACCCTCCTTTAAAAAAAATGTACTGGAGTGCCTTGGCAAGTGGCATTAAAAGTTGGCGAATTTAATCAGGATTCTAAAATGGTACAATACTTGTTAGTTCCATACAATAAAAAAGAGTAAAAAAATTAAAACCTCAAGTAAGCCGATTTTTGCTATCTCAGTTAAAATGTTTTTGATTCGCACAAGCTCTAGATAGGTTCTTAATTTTAAGGCAAAATGATGAGAAAGATGGATAGCTGGTATGTTTGCCATGAGTGAGCGAGATAGATAATGACGACACTTTAACCAAAGTGAAAAAAGTTAGTAAAATTAGTAAAATAATGAAAAATCTTGATCTCGTATAATTTAGGTTTGTTGGAATAAAAGTCAGATAGAGAAATAACATTTTTTATTACAATAAATTCAAATTGTTTACCATCGGCCTCAATACAAGCCTTACATCTTCTTTAAAAAGATCTACTTATTAGTCGAGCATTATCTTCGAGAGTTGATCTCCTCAGCTGTTTCAGAAATGCATTTACGCAGGTCGGCTACGTTTTCAATGGGCTTTGAGATCATTTTGCCTTAAAATTAAGAACCTACCTAGAGCTTGTGCGAATCAAAAACATTTTAACTGAGATAGCAAAAATCGGCTTACTTGAGGTTTTAATTTTTTTACTCTTTTTTATTGTATGGAACTAACAAGTATTGTACCATTTTAGAATCCTGATTAAATGCGCCAACTTTTAATGCCACTTGCCAAGGCACTCCAGTACATTTTTTTTAAAGGAGGGTCTGTCAAAGTCGACAGATGTTGAAAATTTTAAATTCGTAGTTAAACAAATAGTCTCAATTCTCCGAAACTTGAGGCAATTGTGTCATTATTTTTTATTGGGATTCTAGAAATGTGATTTAGGATTACGTTTCCAAAGTTCAAATGAACAAAAATAAAAAAGGAAAACCACAATAACCGAAAAATGGTACAGTTCGATCAAATTTCTAGGATTTTCTTAAAATGTCCATTATTTTCAAACTGCAAGGGATAGATTTTTTTTCAGATTTTTCTCGTGATGGTTATGATCAATCCTGTCACCCCGTTTCGGCTTGACGTTGAGTTTTGGGACAACCTGTATATCTGCGAAGGAAGAGGCGAAACACAGGAGGGAGAGGACGTCCTCCACCTCGACGAGAAATTCTCATGGTGACATTACGTAATGTGGAACGGAATGGACTGTAATACTCAATATCAGACTCATTTGATGACATTTCCATCCAAAAAAGGGGGTTTCTACCAAAGAAAAGCTAAACATACACGTTGTATATCTTAGTATATACTTTTTGTCTCATGATATTACTTTTAATTGTTGCAGAGGAAGGCTTCCCGCCTTACAGCTACAATAGTCGACCTCGCAAGGCTAGACCATACAACCCAGATACAAGAACCTCAAATCCCAACCGTCAACACGGTATGTGAACAAGATAGTAAATAAACATGATAATAATACTCGTATAAATTCTGATTTATTTAAAACGATATAACAATAAAAAATGATTATATAATTTCTGGTTTCATTTGTGACCTTGCCTTTTCTAGGGTCTGTTAGGCTACGCAAATGTTATTATTATTATATCAGCCCATGGTATATATCCCACTGCTGGGCAAAGGCCGGGTCCACTTTTCCACTTCTCACGTCAACTTCCAAGTCATCGTCGTCATCAGACGTCGAGATCTCCCTTTTGGCACCCAATCTGATGATCCCACCAATGTTTTGCCCAGCAATTGTATTGCATTCGACATAAATGTGGCCTGCCCAGTTCCATTTCAGTTTAGTGCTTTTTCTGCCACATAAATTACATTATTGTTGCCGCCTGAAGAAGTTAAAATAATTAATTCTTAAAATTTTGTGCACTCAGATCCACATTTCTAAGTATGAGACTAGTGGCACAATTTAGGCACAATTATTACTTTAATAACGAATTTGTGCCATATCAAAATCTTCGTTCCATGCTGTGGTCGGGTCAGGAAACATCAGACGTTCTTACCACCAAACGAAAATCAACTAGTGGAATCTTCTTCTTTCTTCGCCAGCAGTGAAAACAGTCAGCGATCAAATAAAGCATCTCTTCTCTATTCTCATAAAATCGCCGATGTAGACGCATCCTCGCCCGCGGATGAGCAAACTACCTTAATTTTGTACGCTAACACATCTTAAGCCAAACGTAACAAAGCTAAAAATGTCAGGGGAAATCAGAAGCACGCTGGACTATCGAACAGCTCATGATAAAAGCATAAAGCAACATCAGCTAGCTAATGCTACGATGAGGGACACACCAGGACAAGTTATGCCGGCTTAGGAACCCCGCAAATAAATTTCCCTCGAGGCGCGTATTTTACATCGTCCGCGACAACCGAGACGTAAGATGATCCGAAATATTTTAAAAAAGACGCCGGGAGACGCACTATTTATTAGTTTTGTGCGGAATGGGGATGGCAACTTAAAGCTAATCGTAGATGGCGCTGCGATAGTTGGTCCCTACGTCAGATTACTGTCTACCTTGTATAAAAAACAAACAAGATTTATTGTTATAAAAATTGAGTTTAGATACAAAACAAATATGGAAAATTATTCGTCAATGCAAGTGCAAATACTAAAAGAAGAATTAAGACGCCGCGGTGCATCTACAAGAGGAAAAAAAGTGAATTAATTGAGTGGTAATACATTTGATTTTACCGTAATAAATCCACAATTACTTGTAGTTGAGGTTTCAATTTTTGAGTTTAGGTATGTTTTACCTGTCCTCTCCTATAACAAGAATATAATGCTGCTTCTGACTTTCTATTTTGATAAAATATCATATGTTTAAGTCAGTAATTTTACCCCTTTTTTCTATTTAGATTCGAGAAATATCACAATATATTTAATTTCTTAACACCACAACTATCACAAAACTCGTTCTAGGTGATAATTCTTCCGCCAGACGAACCATTTCATGATTTATGGAGCGATGCAATACTGGTACTTAACCTCCAATAGAAAAGTAGATATTATTTTGAAAAGTGTATTCGATTGTTTAGTTATGGTATAATCATAGAATTTCATTAATAAACTCAACTAACGGCCTGTCTCGGCTTCGCAAGGCTGGAAATTTGTTTATTAGATAGCTTTCCTTAGTTATAATTCAATTTTTGTTCTCAAGGCAGTCACAGCAGCTACCCATTATTTCTTGATAGTGTGAATTGTCGGAAATTTGTATGTTCCATCGTTTTTACAGATTATTACACAACACCTAGTCATTTTACATCAATAAATCGTTTTTTTTCAGAAAATTCCTTTGATTTGACAGTTCTTTTGGGACCAAACTGTCACTTGTCACTTTGACACTTGCCTTCCCCATTGAAATAAGATAGATGTCCGTGGGTATTTGTGATGTTGCGGTTACATTGTTTTGTTAGGACTGATGGTTTTTTTGGAATATTCTGATCTGATTTTCATTTCTCAATGAATTGTCAACAAACTACATCTTCAATTTCAAAAGAAAGTTCTGCTTTCATTTCTTTTAATAAAATTAAACAGAATTCAGCTTATAAGGAACTGCTATTACAATTAAGATTATGATATAATCATATGTTTTATCTTACTGCTACTGAACGTAGAGAGTGCCTGTCCCAGGTCGAGTATTGTGATGCAATTGGCTTTCTCTTTTGTATTAATAAAATGGATTGCCCTTCCATTAGGAATTTCTTTAGTAGCAGTCACTGAGTCTAGATTCGATGTCTGGATGATCACAATAAGCTGGCCATAGTGGACACCGAATACATCTAAACCCTCCGGTCCCTCCAAAAATTCTTTACCCTGCGCCACCTGTGACCAGACCTCACCACTTCATTGTATACAGACTTCAGTTCTAGCAACCCTTGTGAGAAGACTCGTTACTTCGATCATACCCTACCAAAACAATAGACATTATGATATTAAAAACACTGTGTTTAACATGTTAGATACAATTTTCTTCTTATTCATTAAAATCCCCTCATCGGCCATTACATTTAATTTCAATATAAACAGAGTGGATTCAATTAATGAATTTAATTAATCCACTTCGGTAAGAGCAGGGGAGGTCGGAATGCTTTCTTAAAACTTTTCTTATAAATAAGCCTTTGTTTTGGAATGAAACGAAATTAATGGTGGTTTTGCAATAAGCGTATTTTAAATGTTTCAGGTTATTTATGTTTCGTGTTAGACTTTATTTAATACTAGCTGTTGCCAGCGGTTTCACCCGCTACAACTCGAAAATTATCCCACGGGAACATAAAATCGGGATAAAAACTATCCTATGTGTTAATCCAGGTTATAAACTATCTGTATACCAAATTTTAGCCAAATCCGTTCAGTGGTTTTTGCGTGAAAGAGTAACAAACATCCATACATCCATACATCCATACATCCATACATCCATACATCCATACTTACAAACTTTCGCCTTTATAATATTAGTAGGATTAGTAGGATAAAAATTGTTAAACTTTAATTAATATTCAATTTGCTTAAGGCTAGAGATGTTTTTCGTTTGAGCCAAAGCACCTTTGTGTTAAATTAAATTAGTTTACATACCTTGTTAACTAGCTACGAGTAATTTTTTAGTTAATATTCGAAGTCAAAATCATTTAATTAAATTAGGTAAATAATATAATTTTACCAACCCGCACTGAGCCCGCGTGGTGGATTATGGCCCACTCCCTCTCACAGAGAGGAGGCCTGTGTCCCAGCAGTGGGAACATTATAGGCTGATGATGATGAATATAATTTTACAAAAGTACGCGCAGGTTTGCCAGTAAAAAAAAAAAAACAAAAGTAATTGAATCAAAATAGGAATCGCCTTTGAATATAAATCATAAGTAAAAAACTTCAAAAATGCGTACCAATGTCTACTGTTATGAGAGAGAAAAATTGACCACCTCCCCAGTAGAAACCTAATTTTTTTTTTTAATAACTTAATCTCCAAAAAACATTGGTTCCTAAACACTTTACAACAAAGTCCATATTTCGTTACACAGAGAGACTGTAACAACAACACCAAGCCATCAGATTTACATATCAGTTATAGAAATGATTACTATTCTACGTATGTAGGTAACACTGGCGAGCATTTCAATGTATCCAGCCTGCGGTAGGCTCTAAATCAAAATAAATTGAGATATACGATCCTGTCACATGGAACTAACTGACTAACTTAGAGCGCCTTGCCGACTAGCCTAAAGCCTTGCTCAGATTGGGTTAGTAAGCGGTCAAGTGGCAAGCCATAGCCTTCCAGTCCAATGGCGTACTTGTCAATAGTAATGCCTTTGCTGGTAATCTTCTAAATCGTGTTTCTATGTTCGTCTTTGTTTATCTTCGAAACTATAAATGATTTGAATGAAATTTTGTGAATGAGCTTTGAATGTGGCTTTCATTGTCATTCACATTGCTTGCTGTTGAATTATTTTCAAATATTCAGCAATTGATTAGATAATGTTCTTACAAAGTCTTTGGTTTCTAATTGAAATTGTGTTTTGTAATTGGTGTTCTGTTTAACAATAGGTATTTTTTTGGGTCGCGGGACTATCTGAGTCGCATTACTGATAGATTTTTAATCAGTAAAAGCTGACGCTCTGGGAGGACTCATTTGATAATTATAATAAAACAAAAAATAAAAAAGAGGTAGTTAGCTTGTGCTTGTTCACGTCTCTATTTTTTTTTTCTTACCAATTTCATTCTTATCACATCGTTTTTCTTTTGTAGCTGAACATGACAAAAAGCAATTCAAGACTTCAAACAACTTAAAAAAAACTTGAGATTAAAGTCCAGTAACAAAAGTTAAAACAACCCACTACATCCCAAAATGTGTCCCAAGACCTACATTAACGGATACTGTACAAAACGGACAAAGAAAAAGAGTAATGTACAAAGATATTTTGGCAAGTGCTAATGTACACTTAAGAAAACGTGTTTCTACTTGTTAATGGTCTTGTTTTGTTAAGTAACAGGCCGTTTCCCAACGCCTGGTCCGTTTTTCTGTCCGCTAGTGTAAATTAAAACAGATCGGGAAAGAAATCATCTTGTAAACACGGATCTATGTGGTGTAGTAAAGAGAGGTGAAAAAAAAACCGGCCAAGTGCGTGTCGTGCCACGCACAGTGTACGGTTCCGTAGTTGGCCATCAAAATACTTATGCGAACTAATTAAACTGATTCGCTGAATTTAATTTTAAAAAGAAGAATTTTCAAAATCGGTCCAGGCGTCTGAGAAATCGGGGAAAATACATAAAAAAAGCTTATGACGAATTGAGAAACTCCTCCTTTTTTTGAAGTTAGTTAAAGTTAGTTAACAATAAAAACCTACCTATCCCCAAAACATACCCGCCTATTATTGCTGTTAAAATAAAGATGACAAACTTACATTTGCAGTTGAAGAACATGTTCTCCGATACATTTTGTGTAGGAAAATATGTTATCCAAGTACGTTTTACAGTTGGTCGACTATTACTCGTAAACTTGTAACGCCTACTTAGTCATGATAATTTTCTTTTAAATTTCGTTATAATATATACTATTATTGTGAATTTATTCACACCCCCAAACATAACCGTTTAGCTGGTAGAGGGGGGGGACACTCGAGTCGAGCAAAAATTAGCACTTTAAAGCTTAATATTTCACAAACCGATATTTTTATCAAAAAGTTGTTAGTGGAAACTACCAATATTTTTAAAGTCCTATTTAATGATACCCCACACTAAGGGGAACACGAGAAAAAAAAAACATCCCTACTTTACGTGTACGTTACTTTTTCGGCGCAACAAATCCGTATATTTACACCAAATTACAGCTTTCTAGTACTGGGCGTCTCTGAGCTAAGCTGCGGACAGACGGACGGACGGACGGACGGACAAGGCGAAACTATAAGGGTTCCTTGTTGACTACGGAACCCTAAAAAATGGAAGGTAATGTGACCCTTAACAATACCCGTTCAGTATTTTCTTTCGTTCTTGATTATGAATAAGGCACGTCCTTTTTTTTTTTTAGCGTGGTCATCATCATCATCATCAGCCTATAATGTTGCCACTGCTAGGACACAGGCCTCCTCTCTGTGTCAGGGAATGGGCCATAATCCACCACGCGGGCCCAGTGCGGGTTGGTAGATGTCATATGTCTTCGAATGTTTGGTTCTGGGACATGCCGGTTTCCTCACGATGTTTTCCTTCACCGTTTCGAGAGCAGTGGTGATGAAATAAATTACAGAAAGTAATGAGCCTGGCGGGGTTCGAACCCACGACCTACAACTCGTAAGTCGGGACCGATACCACTGGGCCACCACTTGCATGCAAATCAAGTATTATATTAATGTGGATTTTTTTGAGGGTAGCAAAATCAGCAAATGCGTCCTGCCCTGGTGGAGCAGAAGAGACTGTCACACTGACGAAAAATCCACGCTCTTTCATCGGTTGCCCTTTGGATTCCAAGGCCACGGTGTCCTTTTAACACAGTTCTGCAACCGGGAGGTTCAGTATAATACGAGTATGTTCAGTTATTGGAGATGCAAGTGAATCAATTTGTATTTGTGTAACTAGACCCAAATTAATTCAATTTAGTTAATTTGAGTAATTAATAACGCTATCAAATTTAACAGGAACTCCTTAGCCTTAACAGTGCTTAATATAATTAATTGATTAATAGATTCTCTTTATCCAACTAAACACAGCATCCAATAGTTGACACAGATCTCCCTCGAGTTCTTAAAACAGTACTAAAGACTTTATTTTATTTTTATTTTATTTTTATTTTATTTTATTGGGACATAAAACAGTTACATGTTACAATTTTGGTAAACAACGAACTAGAGTAATAGAGGTAAACATGTAACCCACACCAATGTCCGCGGAATAAACTATTATGGAGAAATAGAAAAGACCACGCATCTACAAGAGGAAAATCAGGAAAAAATGAAATAATCAATTATTGTGCAAGCAATTGAGTAGCCATTCTTTTAAATTTTGTTTGAGATAGCGAGAATATGTCAAGATCGAAAAAGTGTGTGTTATATGTTTCTAATAAACGACGGAGGGGCGCCCTTGCACCAGCATTGGTTCTGCACTTTCCAGTGTGGAACAGCCGAGGCATGCGCGCCCCTCGCCGTAATACAGTTCTGGGCACAATATAACAGAGTTTATTGGTGATGTCAGAGCAGTCAAATTTGTTGTTACATATGCCATGCAGCATCACAGCCATAAGTAAGGAACGCCTGGACTCCAAGCCTAGGAGCTTGTATCGTTTTAACAGTTGTGCGTACGATAGTTTTGAACGGTAGCATTTGTAGTGTATGGAACGTAGGAATTTTTTTTGCACCATTTCAAGCCTTTGCTTGTATTTGTCGTATAGGGGACACCATATTGGGGCTGCGTATTCCAGTTGGGACCGTATTAAGGTTGTAAATAGGATTATGAACGTATGCGGTCGTTTGAAATCAGTTGATGATCGCATAACGAAACCGTACATTCTATAGGCTTTGTTGATAATGTTTTCAATGTGAAGGTCGAAATGCAATTTTGAGTCGAGTGTAACTCCTAAATCACGAATGTGGTCAACTTTTTTAAGAGAAGTGCCATGTAAAGTGTAACAGTATTTTATTAAATTTTTGTTTTTTGTAAATGATATTACATTGCACTTAGGTAAGCTAAGGTGAAGTTTATTGTATGAACAATAATTGGAAAGTCTGTTGAGGTCATCCTGTAGCAGCATGCAGTCTTGAATGTTTTTGCACGACCTATAGATTTTAATGTCGTCGGCATACATCAAGAAATGGGAGTTAATAAAACAGCCTTTGATGTCGTTCACGAACAGAATGAAAAGCAAAGGACCCAAAATGGAGCCCTGAGGCACCCCGGAAGTAACGACAACGGAATCAGATTCGAAGCCGTTGATCGCCACTTTTTGGGTTCTGTTGTAAATATAGGACATAAACCACCGCAATAAATTACCCCGAATGCCATTATAGGCTATCTTGTCCAGAAGCAGCTTGTGGTCCACCTTGTCGAATGCTTTCCGAAAGTCTGTATACACAGCGTCAACTTGGGTTTGGTTATCCATATTTTCAAATAAGTGGTTTGTAAATAACATAAGGTTAGTAGCAGTAGAGCGACGTCTAACGAAACCGTGTTGTTCGGGTATTATGAGGTGGTGAATGTGAGAGTATAACTTGCCGTGCACTAGTCTCTCAAAAAGCTTCGACAAGGCGGGCAACAAGGAGATGGGACGGTAATTCTGTATGTTGTTCATGTCTCCATTTTTGTGTATGGGCGTGATATATGCGCGCTTCCAGATAGCAGGGAATATGCCTTCGCGTAGGCAATTATTAAATACTATGTGGAGTGGGATGTAAATGCTGTCTGCAGTATTTTTTATAAAAATAGGAGGAACAATGTCAGGACCAGACCCTTTATTTGTGTCAAGTCTTTTTAAGGCATTAAGTACGTCATCCTTGTCTAGGTATATGTCTGAAATACACAGGGAGTTATGCGCGTGTGAGGTAGGTGTCTGCCAAAGCTCAGGGTCGAGGGAAGAAGGCTCGTAGACAGAGGTGAAGAAGGCTGAAAACATGTTGCATATTTCAGTGGGATCGTTTGAGTTTTTGTTGTCAAGGTACATACTGGCTGGGATATTAGCTCGCCCCTTCCGCTTGGAGACGTATGTCCAGGAGTGCTTGACGTTCAATGGAATGCTATCTTCAACTGATTTTATATACTTATAAAAGCACTTGCTAGACTCGGATCGAAACCGTTTGCGGTACATTGAAAATGTTTCATAGTCAGATACATTGCCATATTTTTTCCATTTCTGCCATGCCTTCTCTTTATTTTTGAAAATGCGTATAAGAGCAGGGCTGAACCACGGTGGGAACTGGGAATTCCTGGGACGAGTAAGAGGAACATGTGATTTTATTATGCTGTAGATGGCATCATAGAAAGCGTTTACAGATTGTTCAGCGGGGAGATCACTTAGTAAGTTGTTCCAGTCTATTTTGTTAAGTTCGCTATTGATTGTTTCGTAATTTGATTTATAAAAGTTGAATTTCATGGTTGAGGAACGTCTCAAGGGGGTAATTTTAGTATTTAATGGTGATGAAACACAGAAAGGAGGGTGGTGGGTATCGAGCGGAAGCAGTGGCACGCACGTCGTAGTTTGACAGCCTACATTAGACAAAAACAGGTCTAGTATGCGGCTCAGGTTATTACTTAATGTATTAAATTGGAGGGCATTTGTCAGAGACATGAAGTTGCATAAATATTGACTTGTTGGGGTGGTAGGGTGAGGAATAACATAATTGTGATCTCCACAGTTCGCGTTGGACCAGTCAAGGCCGGACAGGTTGTAGTCACCTACCACAAAGAAAGCGTCAGTGCTCGCATTGTTAATGACGTCCGCTAACAAGTCAAAGTGCGCGGTATATAGGTCGTCCCGCGAACGAGGTGGTACATACGCCGCACTTATAATATGTCGTTTATTAGAAAACGACGCGGGCAACTGCACCATGACGTGCTCGATATCCCTGCTGCCGGGTCGCGCCAATACGTGAGAAGGGCGTAGTGAGCTTCGGACGGCAATTAGAACTCCCCCACCCTCACGCTTACCTGTGGCACAACGATCACGATCACACCTAAAAACTATGTAGCGATCGTCGATAAATTCACTGTCTGATATGTTGGGTGTTAACCAGGTCTCAGTTAATATGATGACGTCATACGAAAATGACAAAATATTCATGAATAAAGTATGAAGTTTTGTACGCAGCCCGCGACAATTCTGATATTAGAAAGATAGATTGTATTTATCCATTTTTGTACAGTAGATATGTATTGAATTTAGAGGCCAAATTGTTTATTGTTTTATATTTAATGTATACTATTTGAACAGTCAAACACAGGAACCACCAGTGGGGAGAATTCCTACGAGAACGCGGGTATAAGCACAAGGAATAACTATTGAATAATAGGCAGGCACACAACGTACGAACGTCACAGACCCAGAGTCCAGCCGCAGGTAGATGGTAAACGATAACTTGCGATCGTATGGGAGATAATGGTAAACAAACGGCGTAATTGACTTCAATCCGAATGAGGTAAACCCAAAAAGTAGTGGGTTGTAACGTTACTTTGTAGGTGGCTATCCGTGATGCTGCATAGACATAAATATATTGCTTACATAGTATTATAATAGTTGTAGTACAAGAATATTGTTTTGAGTTGAAGTTAGTAGTTGCAACGCACTTAAGTGATAATAAACATCTTAAACTATAGAGAATACAATAATTGTTGGAGTAAAATAAACTAAACTCGCTGATCATTGTGCGAAAAGTTAAAACTGTGAGGGTAACTAGGAAACAAAATATGCGAATAAGTGTACAGAGTAATGAACGGAGCAGAGCGCATGGACTAAAAACATTACCTGAAGCAAACTTAATGAATGGAGTATTGTGTATTTTGTAGACAATTAAAGCAGTATTCTTAATTCTCGGGTTTGGAATATGGTTTGAATTTCGATAAATCGCTTTCGGATCTAATGGTGAATGCGGGCTCTGGAACATCTGCCCGCGCAAGGACGACTCCATGTTTGACCCACACGAAGCGATATCCGTGCAGCTTGGCGGCTTCTCTGGCTTGACGAAACAATGTTTTAGTCTTGAATGTGAGATGCTCATTAATGTATACTTTGTTCGGTGTTCCGTTAATCTGTAAGTCTTCAGACGTGATGCCTTTCTTCAGCCGTGCCGCGGCTAAGAAGTTATCCCGCAGAACTTGACTTGTGAGTTTTACGATGATGTTTTTAGGCCTTTTGGAATTAGCATTCATTTGCGGAACCCGGTGTATTGCGATAATATCACGAGGCGATAGCGGCTGTTTGATGATATTAGAGATTTTCTCAAACATGGTCATTAGGTTCTCGCCGCGTTTCTCCGGCAGATTGCTGATTTCGATGTTGCAACTGCGGGATTTTTGCTCCATGGTTTCTATTTTTGCTTCGAGCTCAGCAATACGTTGGTCACTAGCCAGTGGTGAAGAGATTTTCTCTTCGAGTGCGGACACGCGTGAGACAACGTCCCGGGATTTCTTCTCCAGTTCATCATATTTGTTGCTCATGAACTGAATAGAGGACTTCACGCCTTCGAATTCGGTGAGGAGCGCGGTGAACTTCTCATCTTGTTTTTTGAACCAGCTGTCGAGCATACCTTTTATGTCGTTTTGTAGCTTATTGAAATCTTCGCGATAGTTCTCACGCAGGTTTGCATCGCTGATAAGTGATATACCTTTGCGAAATGTTACATAAGGTGGTGGGGATTCTTTTTCTATAAGTGACCCGTCGACACTCATATCACCAGACCTGCTCGGCTGGTCGGATTCACTTGTGCAGTTGAAGGTGGTGTTTTTATTGTCCATAGCTCACGGGATTAGGTGTAGTCTCTGACCACGACACTACTCTGTGTCGAGCGGAGTGAATCACAACCGATGTCGCGCGTCGGTCGACGGCCGAGTGCTTGACTATTGATGGAACACACACGAACGGTTACACACACAAAGAACCGACTAAAAATGCTTGCAGCCGGAGTGACAACTGGACGACCGGTATGCCTCGAGGCGCGCGGCGGTATGACTTTACCAAACAGCGAGTTTGGCGTGGCGTGACTCTAGCGTGGCGTGTTCTTGGCGTGCTTACTTGCTATGAAAATCTAATAATATGTAAGGCGTCCCGCTAAACGCCGGCGCTAGCGTTACGTTTTTCGTGTGACAAATTAGGCCCTTCGTTCACAACGCGACACAAGTTTCCGAAACCTTACGATTTTGGTATACAGGTGACTATCGCAATACAACTCCAAAGGGGTGGGTACACAAGCACGCGTCAATTGATACCAACGTAAGGTACCGAAGACTTACGTAGCGTTGTATATGAAGAGCCTAACATATTATATTTATATAGTAAAGTGAGCACGCCAAGGACACGCCACGCTACTGTCGCGTCACACCAAGCTGACGTCGCGTCACGCCATCTAGAGTCAAGTCCTGCCGAGCTCGCTGTTTGGTAAAGCCTTAATCGTACTAACAGGAGTACTCCACTAACTCCCAGGCGAGATGCTCTGTGTTCGGGCAATCAAACAAACATTAATATAATTTGCAGTTATGATCGTGAACCCGGTTCATCTGGGAACGTACTGTGAACAGGTATTAGTTGGTGTAATTTATTCAGTCGTACATGACATACGTTTTGGGAGCTGTGTTGTTGTGCAAATAATAGAAATGTTGTGTCTTGTTTCAGTTTGGTATAATTCAGTGTTGTCATCCGTGTATAATGGAATAACTTAACTTTTCAGGTGTCACGTGGGATATTATTAGTGTGTATACTGTATACTTAGTTTTCGTTAGATATTAGTCTGTCTGCAAATTAGGTCAGAGATTTTTAGCTCTAGAAAGCGCTAATTTGGTATAGATTATGCAATTTTGATCAAGTTAAGTAGTATTATTATGGTTTTCCTCCTTCACATTATATAGGTTTATCCTCTGGTGTAGAGCATCGTTGTGATTTAAATCAATGATAGAACACGTTTGCTGAAAAGAAACGGATTAATTTAAAGTAACCTGAAAAACTTAAAAAGTCTATTACTAATTTTGTTATCTCAAAGCCAAAGCTAGACGATCCTCCTGTACGAGACAATTATTTTTAAATTAACCGCTTACAACAAGGAAATTATCAAAGGGAGTTCCAGCTACGTTATGATCATCAAATTTGCATTTCTGGGAGGGTATTTGATCGTAAGTTTGTCGTATTTATTGATACTAAATCCTGTAATTATACATCAGGCATTAAATATTGTAACAATGCGGCTTAGGATCACGAATCACGTCGTTAGAATAAATTAACTTACTTGTGAGATATTTAGATGGGAAGGCCCGGGTAAATTAGAACCATGTATACATAGATCAGCCGTCTTATTTGGTAAAGCCTGTAAACTATAAAGTTTTTATTTTACATGTAGGTACCTACTTCTTATTTTTTTTTCTAAAAACATACAAAATTTAACTGAAATACATATGTAAAATAAAACATTCCAAAACAGGCAAAAACAGAGTCGGTGTTGCTGAACTAAATAAACGGCGTCGGTTCTTTAAGGTTTCAAGCAATCTTCCGTGAAATGCCTTGAACAAACAACGCTGTATTTTTTGGAACCCAATTTGCCTTGTTGACAGCATTGATCCACTTTTCTTTCACTTCTGGAATAGGTATTTGGAAATCTAAAATGTAAACATTAAGTAACGTTAAGTATCTGTGGAGATCAAAAGGGGAGGCCTATGTTCAGCAGTGGACGTCCTATGGCTGAGATGATGATGATGATGATGAAGTAACGTTACTTTTTTACAGTTAGGGAACATCGTTATTTTTATCGACAATATTTTAAAGACTTAGTTTCGAAGTTGTCACAACACTACAGCAATGCATCTGTCTCTTTCTATTTATGCCTACAGATAGAAAGGGACACACTTATTGAAAATACCTAGTGAGAGTAAGGGACTTTTCAAAAAGACATCAACGCGGTGTACATTTTGTGTGCCTTAAACGTAAACAACCAGTTAAGCTTGAGCCCTGCAATTATTCATAATATTATCAAATTATAAATATATTTTACTTACCGATGAAAAGTTATGCCATCCTTTTTATAGCTGGATGTTCTAGACGATTTCCCATATCATTTAATTGAACAAGAAGTCATAATTAATTTGATATTAAGCAGAAATATTTAAAAATGTTATTGGTTAATTTAGGTTTCTCAGACTGAACTACCTAAATACTTTTTAATAAAAACAGACACGTTGACGTCGAAATTAATTAAAAATAAACAGCAACTTTTGACCCTACTCAAAATCACAGCAATACTCCTCACTCTTTCAAAATTAAATTTCGTATTTTCACAAAATATCACGATGTCTTTTATAACAAAATTTCTACTTGAACAAAGCTGGCAATAATATCTACTTAAGAATAGAAAATACAAGTTGAATGACCTCAGCTTTCCACGTATTTTCATACAATACTTGTCAAGCTAAATCGGGGGATTTGTACGTGTTACTCGAATATAATATTATTCTATTTTAATATTTGTTAATCCTCTTACTTAGTCGAAAATAGAGAATTTGTTTTCTTTTTCAGTGATTCATATTCAACATTAATCTCAGGTGCCAATTTGTAGTGTTTTTACTAAAAGGGCTATCTTAAGTTACATTATCAAGACAACTTTAGATACCTACTATTAGAAGTCGATGGCAAAAAATGTCAAGTTACTGACTTTTAGTAATTTAGAAGCATTTTCCATGCATGGCCCTACTTTACCTTAACTAAGTGAAAAGATTTGATTTTTGTATGTAATGGATAAATTCCCTAAAAAAAACTACGCTAATAGCAAACAACAATGGCTGTATATTGTATACCTGTGCAAGATTGGACCGTTAAGTGACCGTGAAGTTGGCTATAAACAATGCCAACTTCTAATTCTCTCGAAACGATCATGGTAATAAATCATTTTACTAAAAAAGTAACACTTTTATGAAAAGCTTATTCAATTTTCAATACACTTTGTTGTAAAACTAATAAAAAAGTTTTAAACTAGTTATTAAAATTCTGTCAGCCATGAAACGGTTATCAAATTCTTTTATTTATTTTTGTGAAAATCGTTTTAACTTTTAAATTGACCGCGATGAAACGTTGTTTAACAGGACTCATAATGTACCAATTAAAATTCAGGGTGAAAATTAAAATTAGTTTTTTTTTCAAACTCAATTTATAACTTTCTTTTAATGAGGTTAACCAGTACCATTAAATTTCGTTATTAATTACTAAAACGTCCATCATATGACGTGAGTTTAGTAATCGTACAAAACCAACAAAGCGAACAAAGCTTTTTGTACATATTTGGTGTGTGAAAAAGTGCGCGTATCTAATAATTCGAAGACAGGGCTTTGCCCCTTGACCACAATACACATATTTTTTGAGATACTTGGCTTATTGTGTGACAGGAAATGAATGTAAGTACCTAATTGCGCACAAAGCACCAGAACTCACCAGCAAGCGCGAGTAAATTAACATAGTTCTACCACAGGTTCTACTAAAGAATACACTAGGTTTATTCCACTTTGTTCACCTGGGTGATATCACCTGGGTGAACAAAGTGGACAACATTGGTGTCCTCAATTCACCTCGGAAAAATATCACCTGAGTGATATCACCCAGGTGAATTGTGGACACCAAAGTTGTCCACTTTGTTCACCTCGGAAAAATATCACCTGGGTGAACAAAGGCGACTTTTTTCCGCGATGTAGTGGACTTTTATCACCTATGTAATATTGTTGTCTTCCACTAAAAAAAATTGTCTGAAGACATTAATATTGTTCTTTTTTTTTCAGTGATATTTTCATCTACGAAGTTAGATACTATAATATTTTATCTTAAGATACCATATCGCTCGCCATACAATTCAATGGTCCATCACACACGACGAAGATAAAATAATTATTAACTGAGTAGTTAATTGTAAAAAAATGCTGAGTTGACTTTATATTTTTACATTTCATGCATCTGCCGTGCTATCTACTATCGCGCTGCTAACGTTGTTGTGTGTAAACGGCCTTCTAAGTCTTTGATGTTTCTTAAAAGGCCGTAATCATTCAAATACCATTTAATTTTTTTTTAAAGGAAGGTAATTGATTTTGGTGGTCTATTTCGCATTGATTAACTAGGAAAAAAATCTTGTATGTAGACATAGAACTGTTAAAATAAATACCAGCTTGAATTTATGCAGGCCTAGTACTTGAAACTTAAATGCTGAGTTGGTAACCCTTTTGGTGTGCTCAGCAAAATTCTTGCATTTTTGTTTTGTGTGTGTCCCATAACAAAAAAAAATGAAAGAAAGAAAGAAAGAAAGAAAGAAAGAAAGAAAGAAAATAAGTTTATTTGGCACGCATTTGACACACAGTTTTACACAAAAATACAATAGAAATATAAAAATCACAAAAAAGTAGGTACCGTGTGCCTCACGGCTGTGCCAAATAGGCTCAGTTCAGCTTAAAGCCAGGCCACAAGGTGCCTGACGCTGGTTTTCAACTGAGCCTTGTGAGACGTTACAGATGTAAATCCGCTTTATAGTGTGTAATAAAACATAAATAAATAAGAAATAAATATGTGTAGCAGAAAAAAATAAGTAAAATGTACAGGTATAAAGGAATATATAGTATACATAGATATATGTGGCGTGGTAAAAGTGACTAAAAACACCGTTCCGATTCTGATGAAATACGAATCAGAGTAACTATGCACTATCATACCCACTTCAAAGCGCCGCAGGCAGCCGCGCGCGCCGGACGTTACGTAACAGTTCTAATACTTAGTGCGGATTCACAAATTATACCTACATTTTAATAAGTTTACCTAACCTATCGAGGACTATTATCTTACGATCTATATATATTTCGTTAACATCTTTGGTGGAAGTGGTAGACATAATGTACAAATTAAAATTAAATGGAAAAATCTCAGATCAAAAGATCTGAGGGAAAAATAATAATAAAAGGCAATAACGAAGAAGACCGAAGAAGTAAAAGGTAAATATAGCTGATAATGAGACCCTCATACAATATTTCTACACGGGTTGCATCCTATATATGCCAAAAATGATACCAATGTAACTTTTGTATCCTGCTGTTTCAGAATATGGTCGATTTTGCTCGACACGAACAAAGGTGCATCACAAAAACGCTAATGGAGGCAGTACCTACAACAAATAAAATGTTTTCCCGACAGCACGCCCCAATCGCACGCAAGTAGGCCAGGCACATTGGGTGAGTTTTGATGTATACCTATTCTATTACATATTAAAATACTTACAAGAAAGATAGGTTTTTTTTTTTTTTTAATTTATTAAAATTTTCCTTTTTTTATAGGTCTCCTATCTGGCGATGAGGCGTAGATGACGTGAACGAACGCAGCAGTCCCCTAGAAGATAATTAACGATGTCCCCGCGCGTGAGCAGTATTTAATTAATGATAATTTTTATCATCAGATTATTTTGATATCGTTTCACTGACTGTTTATGTTCAAATAGGGTAGATAATTGAAGGTTAAATAATTGATGTATTTTGTGTGATCATATCCAGTTTCTGCTGCTCGTCTATTAGGTACTGCCGTAAACGTCTTCTGAATGCTTCGATCGTGTTGATAATTCTTATAGGTGGCGGCAGGTTATTCCACACTTTGGATGCTGCGTAACGAAAACTGCCCCTGAATGCTGCTGTGTTGTGAGTCTGTGTAGACAGCTGCTGTGAGCATTGTCGTCTCCCACATTCTCGTCTACCAGTTATCCAACTCAGTTTGTTGTATAGGTAGTCGGGTTTCTGATATTTGACCACGCCGAACAATAGACAGGCCAAGTGGAGCTTCCGTCGTGATTTCATTTTAAGCGTACGGTGTTTGTTCAGAAATGGGGTAACGTGGCTTCTGGCTGGTATTCCATAACAAAAACGAGCACAGGCGTTTTGCACCCTTTGTATGAGCTGATCCGTGCGAGCTAATAGGCGGGGGCCGTATACTGTGTCTGCATAATTTAATCTGGACAAGACCAAGGTTTCTACCAGCTGTTCCCGCAGTTTTTCTGACAAATATGGCCTCATTTTATATAGGATTTTGAGACGATAAAAACAGTTTCGCACGGAATCGGCTACATGTTTCTCATAACGAAGGGCGTTATCCATTATAAGGCCGAGATTCCGCGCTTCACATACTCTCTCAATCTGTTCTCCCATCAGTTTGAGGTCTAGTGTTGCGGGTAATTTAGCCAGTTGCTGCCTAGTACCAAACATGATATACTTAGTTTTTGTTGGGTTCAGTGACAGGCAGTTCTCTTCAGCCCAGATGGCAATTCTGCGTAAGTCATCATTAATATCTTTAACGGCTTTATCGTATTCATCTGGTCTGAAGGAGATGTACAACTGGACATCATCAGCATATATATGGAACTTGCAGTTCTGGAGGCATTTAGCAATATCCGCGCAGTACAAAATAAAAAGTATCGGACCTAGTATTGAGCCCTGCGGGACCCCCCTGTCTATAGATGAAAGAGATGAAGTAAGTGTAGTGCCGTCGTCAAAACGCAAATCTACAAGTTGTTTTCTATTATTGAGATAGCTTCTAAACCATTCTATAGCGCGGGAGTCGAAACCGTAATAAGATAGCTTTGACAATAAAAGGGGAATATTTATTGCATCAAAGGCGCGGGAGAAATCGAGCAAAACAAGTAAGGTACACATTCCCCGATCCTGGGCACATAATATATTGTCAGTGACATCCAGCAGGGCAGTAGCGGTACTGCGCTGCTTTCTAAAACCAGATTGTAAGTCTGGTAATATGTCATTTTGCTCTAAAAAGCTTGTTAAGGGCCTTCGCGCCTTTTAAGCCGTAAAAACGTTACATTCTAAAGCATCGTCCTCATTAACGGCTGGGTGTAAATATTGAAAAAAAAAATATGTTTACTGTAGATTCATGTACAACAATGTGAGTAAATTTTATTTTCTTAAGACAAATAGTTGAGCTGTAAAAAAATATTTAACAACATGCTATTTTTTTTCAAATAAATGCTCAGAACTTCTAAACGGTTTCGTTTATTTAAAATATTTTTGAATAGATCAATCGGTGTTAAAATTTACTACAAAGTGAGCAACGCTCATGTAAATCAGTCAATATTTTTAACCGACTTCATACCAAGAACATTCAATTATTAAGATTTCCATATATAAAACCGGGCGAGAGCGGCCCGCGGCAGTCGCGCGTTAGCATTCAGACGGGGAGGCTGTGTCGCTCGCTGTTCCGCTCGCGCTATCGTTCGACTATGCGTACACGTTTGTGTTTGTGCAAGTATTTACGTGGTTTTTGCGTTAGTGTGCATTATAGAGTAACGCGCTTCAGGTAATCCAAATTGATCCCGCCCGCGCATGGACGCTTTATTGATACTTTGACTGGTGTTTATGTGAATGTAAATACTTTTTTTTGTGTAATACTGTTTATATTGTACATTTTGTTAATTTTAAAATATTGTGTAAATAAATAAATATCTATATTAACGGTGCAGTTTATGATGGATGAAACTTATCCACCTAATTAGAAATGTAAAATTATAAAATACTTACATCTATTGCAGGACAACAAACATTATATCAAGCAAAGTAAGATTCCGATATTATTATTATAGCGTAAACAAACATTTAAATAATCATAAAATTAATAGATAGTTGGTTTGTTTTAGGAGTGACGTTATCAAGCTATGCAAGTTGGTAACAAAATGCCTTTGCTAGATAATTAGTGGTCAGTTGATCTGAGGGTCAGCCGTAGATGTTCGCGAGAGTACATTCTCAACTCGTAGAGCAATACTAGGTACTAATTTATGTTACTTTATACATATTATACTTACTGGACAAAGTCTCACGCTATGAGTCCCTAGCACATTTTTTTTGATAAAAGTAATTTTGTGTATGCCTATGCGCTAAATAAATTTTATTATTTATTGGAACGAAGTTCCTTATCGCGCGTTGTGAAAGGGGGCTGGACGGAAAAAAATCTTACGAAAAGTTGGCACGACACTTTTATCCGACTGCGCGACGCAAAGGAGGGTAATGTGTTTATTGGAACGAAGTTCCTTATCGCGCGTTGCGAAAGAGTGCTAGAGCTCAAAGAGTGGAGTGGAGTGGAGCGGAGTGGAGCGTAGCGGAGCGGAGTGGAGCGGAGCGGAGCGGAGTGGAGTGGAGTGGAGTCGCGAAGATTATTCATGGTTTTCGAGGGTGTTGAAACCGATGTTGCAGTCAAAATGTAAATCCAAGATGGCGGCTGCAAAAAATATCGAGGTTTTCGTCATGGGTGTCGTTTTCATGGTTTTCGAAGGTATTGAAACCGATGGTGCAGTCAAAATGTAAATCCAAGATGGCGGCTGCAAAAAATATCACGGTTTTCGAGGGTGTTGGAACCGATGGTGCAGTCAAAATGTAAATCCAAGATGGCGGCTGCAAAAAATATCGAGGTTTTCGTCATGGGTGTCGTTTTCATGGTTTTCGAGGGTGTTGAAACCGATGGTGCAGTCAAAATGTAAATCCAAGATGGCCGCTGCATAAATTATCGAAGTTTTCATCATGGGTGTCGTTTTCATGGTTTTCGAGGGTGTTGAAACCGATGTTGCAGTCAAAATGTAAATCCAAGATGGCGGCTGCAAAAAATATCGAGGTTTTCGTCATGGGTGTCGTTTTCATGGTTTTCGAGGGTGTTAAAACCGATGGTGCAGTTAAAATGTAAATCCAAGATGGCGGCTACAAAAAATATCGAGGTTTTCGTCATGGGTGTCGTTTTCACGGTTTACGAGGGTGTTGAAACCGATGGTGCAGTCAAAATGTAAATCCAAGATGGCAGCTGCATAAATTTATCGAGGTTTTCGTCATGGTTGTCGTTTTCATGGTTTCGAGGGTGTTGAAACCGATGGTGCAGTTTAAATGTAAATCCAAGATGGCGGCTGAAAAAATTATCGAGGTTTTCGTCATGGGTGTCGTTTTCATGGTTTTTGAGGGTGTTGAATCCAATATTGCAGTCAAAATGTAAATCCAAAGTGGCGGCTGCCAAAATTATCGAGGTTTTCATCATGGATGTCGTTTTCGTTGTTTTTGAGGGTGTTGAAACCGATATTATTATCAAAATAGAAATCCCAGATGTCAAATAACAAAAATCAAAAAAATGTTATTATAACAATAAAAAAATAAAATTTTATTACAATTCCTTCACTAATTAATCGAAAGGAACTTCGTTCCATCCGGGTGTCCCTTGACACCTCTCAAGTTTTTTTTTTTTAGTTTCGTACAAAAAATATTATATTATCACGTGTCTTAAATCCAACATGGCGGACATCCAAGATGGCGGATTGGCTATTTGGAATGCACCCCGATGATAAGGGTATTAAATGAAAGGCTTTTCTGTCAGAAATACGAAAAAAATAGTCACGTGTCTTAAATCCAACATGGCGGACATCCAAGATGGCGGATTGGCTATTTGGAATGCACCCCGATGATATGGGTATTAAATGAAAGGGTTTTCTGTCAGAAATACGAAAAAAAATAGTCACGTGACTTATAAATAAATTTAAATAAATCTAATATGGTGGACGTCCAAGATGGCGGACAGGCTATTTGAAATGCACCCCAATGATATGGGTATCAAATGAAAGGTTTTGCTGTTAGGAATATGAAAAAATTTGTTATGTGTCTTAAATCCAACATGGCGGACATCGAAGATGGCGGATTGACTATTTGAAATGCACCCCCATGATATGGGTATTAAACGAAAGGGTTTGCTGATTGGGATACCTACGAAAAAATAATAAAATAATTCATAGATTTAAAAAATTTAAACCCACGTTTTTAAATTTCCTACAAATAAGAAAATAACCCACGGAGCGCGTTCCACCTACTCCCCATTCCCCTCGCCTGCCAGCGAATCCCTGAAGTACCTCCCGCAACAACTGTGCCCGGGAGGACTTGCGTCAGCTTGAAGGTGAGGACGCCGCAGCGCATCTCCAACCACTTCTCAAAGAGGGATCTTACCGCCGCAATTATGACATGACCAGGCAGTCATTATAGCGCGGGAGCCAGAGCAAAGTTTCGTCAGTGATTTCTTCTCAAGTCATAATTAGTAGACTAGTTACATAAGGGAGTCGTATCATAAAGATTCGTGGAAGTCAGCTGCGGTTCCGTTGGTGGGATAAGTAGCAATCGCCGTTCAAACACGTAGAAAAAAATTTTTTTTTTTGTCATTTCCTCCCAACTGAAACCTGGTTTATATCGAAGATTACCTTAAACCACGAAGAATAAAACAAATCAGCTGACTGTACCTTGGTGGAAAACACGTGAGCTGGTCACGCGAACATGTAATTTTTTATTTTATTTTCAGTGATTTCCTCTCGACTCAAATTTTACCTGATGATAGTTTACATTAAGTTATGGATAAAAACAAACGTCAGCTGGCTGTACCTCGGTGGAAAGATCGTCAGCTGATGCTTATACATTTACAAGCAGGCCTACCGCTCTCAGCCTAAATGTGCATTCAGTTCAATTCAATTCCTCCCTACAGAAAACTTGTTTATATTGACGCTTACTCAATATCACGAAGAAAAAATACATTCAGCTAATGTTTACAGACAGTTATGGATCAAAATACAGAGTTATTCTTATTAAGGTGGGCATCAGGAACATATGTGATTCCGTATGAGATACGAAAAAACTTAGGAGACTTTAGCTTTTTTTTCAGTATAAGGCATTTTTATTTTATGGTCAAGTGTGAATTGTCCACTAAAATGAATTCGCTAGGAGCAATATTTGGATTGTACAAAATATGCAATACCTTAAAAACTACTTAACCGATTCTCATGAAACAAACTGTACAATAGTTTTTAAAACAAGACCAACACATTAAAATTAGTTCCATTTAGAGATGGGTAACTAGCCGGATGCTTTGAGTTATTATCGATTATAATTCATTAACAGCCATTATTAGCCATCCAATGGCTAATAACCCTGCTATTAATGTATTGTCAAAGAAACTATTTTTTTTTTCTTTTTATTGTAAATCTGTGGGTGTGAATATAAATTGGGTGCGTGTACGTAGTGTGATTCAATGTATTGTTATTCTTTTTATTTATTTTCACCTTTTTGTATGTGAAAAAGTGTTAATAATAAAATGAATAAGCACACATTTTTCGGGAAATCTAAGAAAATATAAAGCAATGCAATATATTTATGAACTGGGCCAATATTTAAAAATAAACATCCCATTCTAAAAATCAGTAAGGACACTCCCTCATCGCGAGCATTCACCTGTAATGTAACGTTACAGATTCGAATATTCGAAGACAATAGAGCATCAAATTGCGCACTTTTATGTTACACTAGCTTTTGCCCGCGACTTCGTACGCGCATAACGTTCTTATCACACCACTTGTTCGTAAATGTCAAATTATATGTCATGCAAACAAGGAATAAAGCAAGGCATTGCGTCCCCCATTCGAGCCGGGCAATAATATTGTACTGAATTTCATTATGCTAAGTAAAACAGTATGAAAACTTTCACCAAGGAGTTGTAGCAGTAATGGCGGCCGCTGGCTGCAACAGCTGATCGCTTGCGGTGTGCCCACTTCACGTTCGAAAGTTGTCGTACGGCGCACCACATCAAATTTCAAAAATCGAATTCATTTCCTCGCAGTAGGTGTGAAAAGCAGAGTACGCTCCTCGGGAGTAAAGCTGCCTTGTCTTGGGCTAACTTGAATCCCTCGCTCACTAAGGATTCTTTATAATATTAAGTAGGGATTACAGGTGAACGCTCGCGGTAAGGGATAGCGCCTTAACAGAAACGAATCGCTGCAAACCAGTCTTGGTAGGTGGTAATCAACAACTTGACTGAGGATGTATTAGCGAGCGAAGTGAGCTCAGGACTTGGGGCACCCGGACTCGGAACCTTGCAGGAGCCACGCGAAGCGGGGCTCCGTCGAGCCATCTTGGTAGGTAGTAATCAGCAACTTGACTAAGGATGCAAGAGCGAGCGAAGTGAGCTCAGGACTTGGGGCACCCGGACTCGGAACCTTGCAAACAGAAATACGAGCCACGTGAAGCAGGCCACCTTGGTAGATGGTAATCAGCAACTTGACTAAGGATGCAAGAGCGAGCGAAGTGAGCTCAGGACTTGGAGCACATGGACTCGGAACCTTGCAAACAGAAATACGAGCCACGCGAAGCAGGCCACCTTGGTAGGTGGTAATCAGCAACTTGACTAAGGATGAAAGAGCGAGCGAAGTGAGCTCAGGACTTGGAGCACCTGGACTCGGAACCTTGCAAACAGAAATACGAGCCACGCGAAGCGGGGCTCCGTCGAGCCACCTTGGTAGATGGTAATCAGCAACTTGACTAAGAATGCAAGAGCGAGCGAAGTGAGCTCAGGACTTGGAGCACCTGGACTCGGAACCTTGCAAACAGAAATACGAGCCACGCGAAGCGGGGCTCCGTCGAGCCACCTTGGTAGGTGGTAATCAGCAACTTGACTAAGGATGCAAGAGCGAGCGAAGTAAGCTCAGGACTTGGGGCCCCTGGACTCGGAACCTTGCAAACAAATACGAGCCAGAAATACGAGCCATGCGAAGCGGGCCACCTTGGTAGGTGGTAATCAGCAACTTGACTAAGGATGCAAGGAGTTCGGGACTTAGGGCACCCGGACTCGGACAGGTTAGGTTCGAAGTGTTAGGTTACATTAAACTTTGCAAACAGAAATAAGAGCCCCACGAAGCTGGGCTCCGTCGAGATTCCTTGATAGGAGGTAATCAGCAACTATACTAAGGATGCAAGAACGAACGTAATTAAATTTTCGGAATTCTAATTAATCGGTATTTTAATAATCGGTTTTCATGTTTTTTTAAAGTTTTGAAAAATTTAAGTCGGTCTTTTTGTTATTCGATCTATTCAAACATGGTATTTTGAGAAGTTTACGTTAGGAATATTGTTTTTTTTTTTTATGAAAACACGAATACTGATCATTTAGAGTTGGTATATTAGGATTTTTGAACCATTCGGAATTACGAAAATAAAATCGGTATTTTGAAGTTCATGTTATCGTAGTGTACCCGTAAATAGCTGATTATTTTTTTTTAAAAGGGCCCGATTATTTTTAAATTGCACATTTATTTACTACAAAGAAAGATGATGAAAATGAAGTCTAATCTGACAGGCCTAAGCCTGAAAACCATGGGTTCAATCACTAAAAATATTAAATAACATTAACAGCAGGGTTATCATCCATAATGGCTATTAACTGGCTACTAACTGCTATTAATCGATTATTAGCCAAATGATATTAACCGGATTATTATCATTGCCCATCACTAGTTCCATTGCAATAACCCCATAAACAAAAAAATACATTTTCAAGTAACGTAATTATGATTAACCTAATTATCAAACTTTAGTACAATTTTCTAGTTAGTTTCGGTAAGAAATGTATTTTAATTAAGTCTAATTAGAGAAATACAGTATTCTAATAAGAATTTAGCACAAACAAATAACATAATCAAAAATTCTAATTAGAAAAAATATCTTAAGAGAATCTCCTTACAAACAATATTTACATCTTGTCGCACCTCCCACTACGTACACCTCTCGTCATAGCGGTGATCTCATCGCCGACTTTCAATACTTTGGCGCCGGCCAAAGTATTGAAAGGCAAAAATCCATACATTTTTTGGGCTTTCAGGAAAGCCCAAAAAATGTATGGAGCGTGATGAATGTTAAATGATGTCCTTTGACTAATTTCCGCCGTCCTGATTTTTGTCTTCCGATACAACGAAATGATCTTTACATGAAACAGAGTCGAAAGGCATTAAAAATAAATCTTATCTGAGATAATTATGTTGATCATAAGTACGTAACTTGAAAATGTATTATTTTTTGTTTTTTGGGGTTATTGCAATGGACTTTATTTTAATGTGTTGGTCTTGTTGTAAAAACAATTGTACAGTTTGTGTCATGAAAATCGGTTAAGTAGTTTTTAAGGTATTGCATATTTTGTATAATCCAAATATTGTTCGTAGAGAATAATCCAAATATTGTTCTCTCTCTACGTGATCGAATCCGAAATGAGGAGATCCGTAGACGAACTAAAGTCACCGATATAGCCCACCGGATTAGCAAGTTGAAGTGGCAATGGGCAGGCCATATTGCTCGCAGAGCAGATGGCCGATGGGGTCGAAAAGTACTAGAGTGGAGACCACGGACTAGCAAGCGCAGCGTAGGACGTCCACCAGCAAGGTGGACAGACGACCTTATAAAGGTCGCCGGAAGACGCTGGATGCAGGTCGCTTCCAACCGGTATAAGTGGAAATCAAAAGGGGAGGCCTATGTTCAGCAGTGGACGTCTTACGGCTGAGATGATGATGATGAAATATTGTTCCTTGTGAATTCATTTTAGTGGACAATTTACACTTGACCAAAAAACTAAAAATGCCAGAATTTTTATTATGAAAAAAGAGCTAAAGTCTCCTAACTAAGTTTTTTCGTATCTCTTACGGAATCACATATGTCCCTGATGCCCAGCTTAATAAGAATAACTCTGTATTTTGATACATAACTGTCTGTCAACATTAGCTGAATGTATTTTTTCTTCGTGATATTGAGTAAGCGTCAATATAAACAAGTTTTCTGTAGGGAGGAATTGAAAACATTGAACTGAATGCACATTTAGGCTGAGAGCGGTAGTCCTGCTTGTAATTTACAAAGCATCAGCTGACGATGTTTCCACCGAGATACAGCCAGGTGACGTTTGTTTTTATCCAAAACTTAATGTTACCTATCATCAGGTCAAAATTTGAGTTGAAAGGAAATCACTGAAAATAAAAATAAAAAATTACATGTTCGCGTGACCAGCTGACGTGTTTTCCACCAAGGTACAGTCAGCTGATTTGTTTTATTCTTCGTGATTTTTTAAGGTAATCTTCGATATAAACCAGGTTTCAGTTGGGAGGAAATGACTAAAAAAATATATTTTTCCTATAATTATGTTTGAACGGCGATTGCTGCTTATCCCACCGACGGAACCGCAGCTGAATTCCACGAATCTTTATGATACGACTCCCTTATGTAGTCTGCTAATTATCGCTTGAGAGGAAATTGGTCATGGAAATCTGTTGCTGGCTCCCGCTCTATTAGGTATTACTCTTAATTTTGTTGTGGTATTATTTTGAAACTATGATATCTCCTAAGATATTCATTGAAATCAAACGATGTCAAGGGCAATTTTGTTCAAAATTCAATGCTTGTGATGATTAACGTATTTATTTGGATAAGGATTAATATCGTGTTAATGAAAATACCATCGCAAATAATGCATTACTTAAAATCAAATTTGATTTCCATAAAAAAGGTTATAATGACTTAACCTTAAAAGATAAATATATGCTCTCGCGGACTTTATTTTAGAATTTTTTATCAGGAATAATTCCGTAGTACATAATTTTTGCGTATGTTTAACCGTTTACGCATCGCACGCAACGGACGCTCTCGAAATGGAATACATTTTCCCGATATTGAAACATTTCTCTTTACTGCTCCGCTCCTTTTGATGATAGCGTGATGTTATATAGCCTATAGTCTTCCTCAATAAATGGTCTATTCAACACAAAAATAATTTTACAATTTGAACCAGTAGTTCCTGAGATTACCGCGTTCAAACAAACAAACTCTTCAGCTTTATAATATTAGTATAGATTTAGAATATCTTCGAAACTATGCATTTTTGGACCACATAATGCAGAATTTTTTGTATTATTTTTACGTCTAAAATATAACCCTAAAGTTATAGGAAATAAAGAAACACGCTGTATAAGTAGGTACGTATAGTCTTTTAAAAATATCTTGTGTTCATCTAAACAAAAATGTACCGTGCAATTGGCATTCTGTTCTGAAATTTTAGGCAAAAAAGCCCGCGCCCGCCGGCTAGCCGCGCACGTCGTTTCTGCCTCGCTGCATAGTCTATGATATCGTTTTGAGGTATCGCGGTACGCTCGGGACATATTAGTGTGTGCGGTGCACATATGAAAGTGTGCGTTTAGCTCCGCCCGCATGCTCAAGGTTATTGAGGGTACTATGCGCCTTAATTGGCGACTGACGGCTTTTTCAAGCACTTTAGACAGGCATGGCAAAATACTAATGGGGCGCAAGTCCTTTATTTCGATCGGGTTTGTGATTTTTGGCAAAGGTCTAACGGAGGCAATTTTCCATTGATCGGGAAACGTTGAAGTTTCAATTGAATAGTTTATTATATCCGTTATTGTTTTTAACGTGTACGGCAAGGTCATATTAAGCATTTCCAAGGTAATGTTGTCGTATCCTTCCGCGTTACTTTTCAGGCTAGTCAAAATGCGTGAGATATCATTCTGGTCCACTGGAGCAATAGTGAAACTTGCGTTGCCATGTCTATGGTTCTCATAGTAAGATCTCAGTGCGTCACTGGCTACGGGGTTCCTGGGAACTATCAAAAAAGTGTTATTTATTAGGTCAGGATCTGTAAAATGCGACGGAAGGTCTTGTCTGGGTCTTATGGGTGATAGGGTAGTTTTGAGATTTTTCCATAATTGTTTTGGATTATTAATTTTATTGTTTATACTATGCTTGAAATACGCAATTTTTTCTCTATACAATGAACTTATTACTAATGATTTCAACTGTTTGTAGTATTGTTTTTTTGTGTCTAATTTCGTTTTCCTAAAATCAGCTAGTGCTTCATCTCGCAAACGCATCATAATCTTGATTGTATCCGTAATCCAAGGGTACGACTTTTCTTTTATGAAATAAGACTTAAGAGGTGCGTGGACGTCAAATAGAGAAGTTATGTAGCTGTTAAATACATGCACCATATCAGTAACGTTTTCGAATGTAGAAACACTTTCTAGGTTCACAAGTAATAAGTCTGCAACAAAGTTATCCATACATATATTTTTAAGTGGCCTAGATTTTACTACGAACGGTTTAAATTTGTCACGTTTTATGTAAAACTCGCTGATAATAATAGAATGACCGTCGATTGAAGCCAGAGGTTTTACGTCAGTATGTTTTGCTCTGAGGTCAGTGCACAAGAGGTCAATGAGAGTTTCACTAGATCCTGTGAAGTGCGTAGGAGACGTGACTAACTGTGTAAGATTCAGACAATTCAAAAACTCATTTATTCTTTTAGTTTTAATTCCATTTTGGTCCAGTAAATTTACATTGAAATCGCCAAGCAATATATAATGATCACAGTTTGCCAGTGAGCTAAGAGAATTGGTCACAGCGTCCAGAAAAAGGACGAGGTCGAGCCATGGCGGGCGATACGCTGTACCTATGGCAATTTTCTTACCATTCAATGAAAGCGTAAGCCACATCTGTTCAATGGATTCGAACCTGGGATCAATGGCGCCAGACCAAGTACGCGCGCTCAGTCCCTTTCGCAGGTAAAAGCCAACACCCCCACCACGACCCGAGCGCACAGTCGCCGGCCGCGGCGTGTGGCGCAGACGATAGCCCGGTACCACCGGAGCGCGCCCCTCCTCCCCTGGCCGTAACCACGTCTCGTTAATAGCTAACACGTCAAAACCATATCTGTCGATTGCACCGATCAAATTGTCGTGGCCTGTACCTAATGAACCGGCATTAAGGAAACCTACTTTAAGTGATTTATCACGTATTGGCATCATTATAATAATAGTAAAGATCTTTTTCGTAATTTAGCAACAATAACATCGTAATTGCACATTTGTTCATAGTGGTTCCATATAGCATTCGATTCGTTGCGATTGTATGTAAGTAATTAGTGTAGAAAAGAAATAGTATACAAATAATACAGTTAGTCAAATATACAGGTGTTTGAAAACGGTTTGTAATAGTCATTAGTTTTATGCGTAATAATTTTGTAAATAAGTGTTGTGTTATGACGAGGTGTAGATGAGTTTGTGTGTTGTTACAAAACTGGTTTACGTACTGTTCGCCGAGAGAGTGCGCCGCGAGACACACGTTAGCTGGTAAACAACAAAGAATAAAATAGTTAAAGAAACATAAAAAATCTTTTAAAACGATTTTTGCTAAATCTAAATTATACAAATGCATGGTTCTAACGAAAAAAGCTAATAGAAAGTGAAACAGAAACGGAAAAATAATACTATTGAGTGCCAACTTCGCTGCATCCCGGTGCCGCACCAAAAACGCGCTGTATGTCAGCCATACGGCGAATATGACAAACGGAGTCCCCAGGCTTGTATCGAGCAAGAATACGGCCCCTTTTTGCCCAGATGTATTGCCAACCAAGGCGACCGCCGACCTCACGGGCGGCCCGAAACAACTCCCGGTTAAATTTTGTCAGGCGCTCGTTCAAGTAGAAGCGTGTCGCTGGGCCCGGCAGGTCAAGGTCAGCAGAAGTCATGCCGCGTCTGACTCGTGCTCCTTCCAGCAGCTCATCCCGCAGATCGCGGCGCGCGAGCCGCACAACGAGGAAGCGCGGGCGGGTCTCCACCGGCGCCGTCGACTGCATAGCGTTAATGCGCCTGCCTCCAACACGCTCAGCGCTCACTATATCGCGCGCTTCGATTTTTACGCCCATCTTGGACGCAACCAGCATTATTGTGTGGGTAGGATTTTCGCCACTGGTCTCTGGAATGTTCGTGATCTGTATGTCGTTTGCGAGCAGCTCCTGATCTCGCTCATTCAGGTCACTCCGCAGTTGCGCAAGCACCTCGTCCACGTCCAGCGAACCTTGGGCCTGAACCGGTTTATGGTTTTCTATAAGTGTAACCCTCTCCTCCAAATTACTCAACCGGTCGTTCGTTGCCTTTACTGAGGACCTCAGTTGAGACAAATCATCCCGTAGCAGCTGGAATTCACTCCGTACCGTAATGAAAATCTATTCTATTGCAGACAATGCGGGACAAAAACTTCTTCATGATCCTGTTCTCCTAGTACTTTTGTTCAGATTCCACATTGAATTCTGGCACTAACACCTTGATCATAATCCGTTTCTCCTCGTACAATTTGAATATTAAGTTGTCCGTTTCTTTTTACATAGGTGATAAAAGTCCACTACATCGCGGAAAAATAGTCGCCTTTGTTCACCCAGGTGATATTTTTCCGAGGTGAACAAAGTGGACAACATTGGTGTCTTCAATTCACCTCGGAAAAATATCACCTGAGTGATATCACCCAGGTGAATTGTGGACACCAAAGTTGTCCACTTTGTTCACCTCGGTGTTCACCAGGTGAACAAAGTGGAATAAACCATACACTAAGGATACATACAGCCTTCAGCGGCGGCGCAGCGGTACCCCAGCTATACACTACAGTTTTAAGCAGTGCTATAGTTTCAACATTAAAGAATGGCACAGCTGATGGCCATGGCATGCGCTTGTGGTCTGACACAGCTTACCTCGCCAAGAATCGTATGAGGGCCCTATGCTAGGGCAGGTATACGGGCGGCTAGTAATGGGTGACTCGTCGTCCGATTATGGACCATGTCCGGGCTGATTCAAAGAGCTGTCAGTAATATGACTGGGCTTAATAGAAGGCCAAACACCTGCCAGTGTCGCGGTGCTGCCTAGACAGGTAATTGTGACCATGAAACGTAAAGTGGTTATATTGTTATTGTTATTGTTAGGGGCTCCCTTTTCCGCATTTGGACTCGTAGTTGGTCCGTTATGCGTGAGGTGGGACGGTTGACTATATGAGCCAACCCAGCTCCTTCCAGAAGCTCAGAAGTCTCCTGGGACGTTCACAGGCTTCTTGGAGCGACCTTGGGTTGCCAAGGTTTTGTGCCCGTTGGTTAGCAACACCCTCGCATTCCAGGATTACGTGTGTTGCCGTTTCATCCGCGTTCAGGCAGCCTCTGCACAACGGGCTGTCTGTCGCGTTGATGGTAAACAAATGTTTGTTGAGTGGGCAATGACCGGTTAGCATGCCCACCACAACTCGTAAGTCTGTTCGTTGAAGACTGAGAAGTCTGCTGGTCAGTCGCGGTGTTAGTGCAGGTACCGCCTCTCTAGACTGTCTGCAGTCGGTTGTAGATGCCCATCTGGCATTATGTTTTTGTTGGGTTTGCAGACGTACCCAGGTCCTGAGTTGACCGGATGGGATAGGCAAAAAGGGTGTGGGGCCGGCCACGTCCACATCCGAGCCTCTCCTTGCAAGTTCGTCTGCCGCATCGTTACCCAATGATCCGCTATGTCCTTTTATCCATTGCAAGATGACCCTATTGCGGTTCGAAATTTTTTGCAATGCCAAGTGACATTCATAGATTAGGCTGGACGACATAATATTGCCGTTCAGCGCCGTAAGTACAGCCATGCTATCGGATAGAATTCTAATCCCGTAGTTAGAGATGTTTCTTTCCATGACTGCGGTGGCGGCTTGGGTGATTGCTACACATTCACATTGGAATATGGAGCTATGTTCCCCAAGCGGTAAAGATACTTTGATGTTGAGATCCATTGAGAATACACCAGCACCTGTGCCGGTTTTGGTTTTAGAGCCGTCCGTGTAAATTCGGACTTCGTTAACTCCTGATTGATCTCGTTCGGTCTCTGATAGTTGAATTCGATAAAGTTTATCGAACACGTGAGTTTTGGGGATTCTGTCACAGGGCGCTTCAATGTATGGTACATCGTTTAGCGCCCTTTCCCATATTATGGTGTGATTGCCCCTTTGGTTTTTCCACATGCCGGAGTGTTTTAGCCTGATTGCCGCCATACTGGCCTCCTGTTGAATAAAGAGATCCAGCGGCGGCAGACCTAGCATTATCTCCAGGGCATTAGTAGGTGTTGTTCGCATGCATCCTGTGGTGGCTGAGCAGGCCAACCTCTGGAATGTCTGTAGTTTTTTACGGGTGGTTATGAGTTCAGTTCTGGGCCACCAAACTACCGCTCCGTAGGCGATTATTGGCCTGATTACGCTCTTATAAAGCCATAGTGTTATTTTCGGCGAGAGGCCCCAGGATCTCCCCAGAAGTCTTCTGCATTGCCAAAATGTTATGCTTGCTTTGTCAATCTTGTGGTCCAAGTGTTTGTTCCATAACAGTTTGCTGTCAATGATGATGCCCAGATATTTGACCTCATTAGTTAGGGACAGCTCGGTGCCAAACAGTTTAGGTAGTTGTAAACTGCCTAGATTGCGTTTGTGAGTGAACATGATAAGTTCCGTTTTTGACGGGTTCACTGATAGTTCGTGCTCCAGGCACCATTGTTCGACGATCTTCAGAGCCTGTTTTGCCAGGTTGCATAGTACATTCTCAAAAGGTCCCGTTATGAGAATGGCTAGATCGTCCGCATAGCCTACCGTATAGTACCCATGGTCGGTGAGTCTGCAGATCAGCTCATTGACCACGATGTTCCATAGGAGGGGGGAGAGAACTCCTCCCTGTGGACAGCCTTTTGCTACCACACCTCGGGTCGTGGTATTTACGGTAAATTGAATAGCCCTTTGTCTTAGCATATTGTCTATCCACCCGGCAGTCGTGGGTTCGACCCCATGCCTAGATAGGGCTCGGCTAATGCTGTTAAAGGTGGTTTTGTCAAAGGCGCCTTCAACGTCTATGAAGATGCCTAAGGTTGATTGTTTAGATGATAGTCCGTTCTCAATGCGTGATACGACGCTATGTAGAGCGGACTCTGTTGATTTGCCCATACTGTAGGCATGTTGGTTAGCGTTGAGTGGCTTACACGACAGAGCATGTGTACGAATGTCCCTTTCACAGAGCCTTTCGAGGGTTTTAAGTAGGAAGGATGTGAGGCTGATGGGCCTGAAGGACTTCGGCTGCGTGTAGTCACTTTTGCCGGGCTTGGGAATGAATACGACTTTCACTTCTCTCCATTTGAGGGGAGTGTAACCGTAAGCGATGCATGCTCTGAACAGGTTCACGAGATGCACCACCAAACGGCCATCGCTCCATTTCAGCAGTCCTGGAAAGAGACCGTCCATGCCTGCTGATTTGTATGGGAGAAAGCTGTTGATAGCCCATTTCACCTTATCATGTGTGACAATTCTTTGGGCTTGGTTCCAGTCGGTGTTGGATGCTGAATTGCTGGTCTCAGCTTCCCAGCTCCCTGAGGAGGTGATAACACAACCTGGGAAGTGAGTTTGGAGCAGCAGTTCGCAAGTCTCTGCGTCCGACTTGGTGTACGTGCCATCAGGTTTCTTTAAAGAACCGATATTGCGCTCAGGTTCGCTGATCAGAATGTTTTTCATTCTGGTGGCATGGCTGTTGGATTCTATGTTCGATAAGAAGCGTTTCCAGCATTCGCTTTTCCTGAGACGGATGCGCTTCTTGTATTGATGTTGGGCTTCTTTGAATTTGTCCCAATCGTTGTCCTGTCGGGTGTTTTTAGCTCTATTGAACAGCTTTCTTACCTTGCGACGTAGTTTTTCCAGTTCTGGGCTCCACCAGCTGGTCTCACCTGCGGGGACCCGTCTTGGCGTCACAAGTGGGTGGGCATGTTTTTTCAAAGCAGTCCACTAGAGTCTTGGTGAGTTGATTGTTGTGGATGTCAATCTCCGCGGCGTTGTCATAGCTAGGAATTGGAAGTCCCCTCAGATTTTCCGCCGTTTCGGCAAGATACCTAACGCGGTCCATCTTCCGGGGATTCCGTCGCGGCTCCGCGGGATTTACCATGATGCTAATAGTAAATATGATCCACCTGTGGTCAGAGCAAGATAAGTCTTTCGAAACATGCCAGTTCAAGATGTGCCGCGAGATATTTTCTGTTGCAAGAGTGAGATCAATGATAGTTTGGGCTCGTCTGGTGACAAAGGTCGGTTCAGAGCCCCGATTCATAATTCTTAAGTTAGTGGTGAAGAGATAGTTCAGAAGTTCCTCACCTCGTGCGTTCGACTTCTCGCTGCCCCAGATGATATGGTGCGCGTTGGAGTCGGCACATATCACAAGCTCCAGTCCTTCCCTCTCGCAATAGGCCACCAGTGCTGTGAGCTCCGGTGTGGGTACCTCCTCGTCGCCTGGCAGATAGGCAGACGCAAGTACCACCTCGGGTAAGCTGAGGGATGGGTTGCTCAGGAGCCTGATGGCAGTCAGGTCCCAGGAACAGAACTCGGTTAATAGAACTACGGGTACATTATTTGGTGTAAATATACAAGTCCTTGGTTTACTTACGGTAGTGTTCAGGAGGAGCTTACCCCCGATGTTGGATAGACCACAGATTCTGCCATTCCTAATCCAGGGCTCCTGGATTAGGGCTATGGTCTTGGTTGGTCCCTCCAGCGCCTTACGCAAGTTGGTCGTAGCAGTAAGGCTGTGCTGGAGGTTGGTCTGGACGATTTTAATGGTCTCGAGGAGGGGAGCTGCTTGGGCCATCACTGCTGTTCCCGAGCAGTTTCTCCTCATCGTCCACACCTACCCCACTGAACCAGTCCAGCCTGGTGGTCTTTGCCGAGGCATCGACGACGGCCATGGGACTGGGAGGTGAGTTATTACCAGACACCTGCAGAGACACAGGGTTGTTTTGGCTCACCGTGGGGGAAGGTGTTGATACGGCCGGACCTAGGCCTTCAGCAGCTTGCTCCGTCTTTACTGGGACGGTAGTTTGCTCGCTTTTAGCACTAGGTTCGGTGGTCTGAAGAGCAGAGGGTTCGGCCTGCTCGCCCTTGGGTCCGCTTGCCTTCACCTCCTGCTGGAGCATCAGGTATACCGACCCCGTCTTGTAACAGACGCGGCGGTCCCTCTGAATGATCCGGTCGGTCTCCGATTGCGGGATTCCAAGGACAATGTAAACACCGTCCTTGTTGTCCTGCTTCTCGGCGTGGTAAAGGCTCCAGGAGTCGACGCTATACCACGGGTTTTGCTGTCGAAGCCTGATGCGCAGCCTGTCCACGGTCCCGTCCGTGAAGTTGGGTAGGAACATCCCTGCTCTAATTCTGCGAGGGATCTCTGACTGGCGGCGAACCACCAGTTTGGTCCCATCGATAGGCGAGGGAAGTTCCGTGATGGTACGGCGAACCCATTTTAAGGTGAAGTCGTCCTCGCACCAGAGTTTAAGTACGCCATCACTCAAAAAGAGCTTGCCCCGGAAAGAGGGAGCTCGGTCGACATCCGCCGATGTTGACGGGGCGAAAATCCCCTCATCTAGCGCCAGATCAATGGCAGCCTGGATGACTGTCGAGTGCTCCTCGGTGAGTTCGTGGAAGGGTTCCGTTGTTACGGCCACGGCTAGGTCGTTGGACCCTATCGCGTCCGCGTAACTAACCCCTCCACGATGGTAGTTTCGTCCTGTAGGCGAAATTTGTCGGGGTGTGGCGGCTAGCTTCACACGCTTGCCTCCGTCCCGGGGCGACATGGTGTCGTCGGGACGAGTCCGCTTAGCGGGCTTGGTTTGGCCATCGGCCGCACCAGAGGCTCCCATGGAGCGCCACCTCTTCCCCACCCGCTTACCGCGAGGCCGTTTGGCGCCCTTCGCCTGCTGGCCGGCATGGTGGTCCTGGGCTACCTGCGTCGTGCCAGCCGGTCCTGCAGCGTGCTCTGTAGGCCCGCGCTTAACCGGCTTGGCTGGATCAGCATCGATCGATCCAGCAGCAGGCCCTTGCGGGCTGCGCTTATCTAGATCACTGCTGCCAGCGGTTGTCCTCAGGTTACCCCCCACGCCGGCCTGCCGGCGAGTTCGCCGTTTTTCAGCGCGCGCTTTTGCGCGACGCGTCTTAGGCGGTGCTCTCGCGTCGGACTGAGGGGCAGCGATCTTCCTCGGCTTGGTTTCCAGAGTCGCGCTCCATAGGATTTGCGTCTGTGAGACGATCCCAGGCATCGCGTCTCCGAGGGCCGTGAGGTCAATCGTGGTGGAGGCACCGCCACCTGTGGATCCGGTAAGTTCCACTCGTGTCGGTGCTGATGTTGGTGGTACAGGCGCATGTGCAGCCTGAGGAGGCAAAAGCAGCGCATTGGATGCGGCAGGCGACTTTGCCTCCGCGCCTTGCGGCGCGTTTGGTTTCGGCGCTTCCTTGGAAGCAGCCTGATGGTTGCTAGGTACCTTTTTTTTACCCATAGGTACTGGTGATTCGTAGTTCATTCTCAGTGGCGTTCCACCCTCCTTGGAGCCCGCAAAAGGGGACGCTGTATGCACAGACGCCAGAACTACCCTGAGAATATAGGTTCCCTCCTCAACAAGACGAGGACGAACATCAGTCCGAAGGACCCGGGTACGATTGGCCCCCGTGTGGAAGGGTGTAACCACACGAGGTCGCACCGGGCCCCGCGGGTGAGCCGTCTCGCCTCGAACAGATTCAGGAACCTCGCCAGACATCCCTCTTACGGGCATGTCGCAGCCGATTGACCATATGTGGCTAGCATATGGCCTCCCGTTTCGGGTGAAATCCAGGCCAAAGAGGCGTGTTGCCGTCAGCGGACACTGACTCCGGTCCACTGAGCAGCTCAACCATCCAGGACCCCTTCATCCCCCCATACGGGTCTCCACGCTGTAGCCTCCACCCGTTTGTATTCCACCTAAGGTCTGGCGGTAAAATAAAACAAAACGGGCGAGTACCTTTTTAACAAAAATGTATATTTTCAAGTACCAAGCAGGTTAAGTCGGAGGCACACAAAGATTTGTAGGTCGTGGGTTACGGTCGTCTGTTGTCACTTCTGCAGGGATAAGTACTCCCCTGAAGTTGCTGGCGAAGACTCGCTCTTGGCCGGAGATGGAAGATGGCCAGATTCTGTGCTGTACTGCACGGTGATACGGCTGTCGGGTGACGCGGCGGCGCAGTCCGGACTGGCTCAGTACGCCAATGGAGAAGCGTCGGGATGGTCTTGGGTCCTCAGCTGGTCGCTGAAAATCTTGCCCGCGGGAAGCTTGGCTTGGTATAATTAAACCAAAGAACCTGGAAACCACCGTTGCAGCTCATTAGAACTTGGCCTAATAACTTCCGTGCTGGAGTACCACCGACGACGACAACTTACAGGAAGAAATCCCTATTTAGTTGTAGTAGCATTGACGTGGTGGCACCAACCAGAACGGAGTTTACAAATTAAGCAGTAGCGTTAAGCGCTAAAAGCTTAAGGAAAAAGAAAAGAAGAATCAATAATCAAAGATCGTTAATACGTTAAGAATTTAAATTTTGAATTACGTAGTGTACTTGAGGGTGAAAGGAAATAATTAGCATGATTCAGCATTTTTAGCAATAACTGAGGCTATACATAAATGGTGCCTGTTTAATTAGGTACATAAAATGACAAACTACAACGAATAAATCAAAGCATAAAATACATATGAGTACACAGAACAATTATGGAATTAAAATTACATGATTTATGATGTGCGTGATTTGTGTGCTATTCAAAACTTACCCTAAATCGGGTTTTCACCAATACACTTTAAAATTAAACCGAAATGGCAACTGTTTAAAATGATTTAAAATATTAATTATAAAATTTAACGGTCGTATCAAGCTAGGGCGCTCGACCGAAAGCAAACAGGTACGTGCAGTCTCACATCAGCCTAGAGGCGACTGGCCTCGCGGTCCGGCGCAATGTCCAGCCGATGCGCACTCCCCCCGCCGCATTCAAGTACCCGGAGCGTTCCAAGTCGCGCACCGACAAAGAACGAAGCATCAATTTAAATGTAACCCATTGTCCTTTGGCACATACTAAAGTTAAACGTGATTATTCATGTAACGTTTCGTTACATTACCCGCGGTTCCCTCATAAGGATTTTATTTTAAGAATAAAATCCGCATCTTACGGTTGTTACCTCACTCTTTTACTCGTTCTTTCACTTCAGTCATACCTCATCACTCATAAACCTATCTAATAATACATTACCTAATATTAAAAAAAAATGTAACGTGTCCTCACAAACTGAAAATCAAGTGACTTATGTCCGTCACCGACTTTTATAACAGATCTCAAAGCCGTCCAGTAGCGCATTAGGGAATGTAACGAAAACAGAACTCAATTGTATGTGGATATTTTTAGGTCTTTAATATGCCAAGACCCTAAATTTTTCCTTTTCATATCCTCTAAGACATACACAAGCGGTGACAACTTTTTTATGACCCGACACTTAATGTATTTGGGGGCCAATTTTTTGCTAAAATGCTTATCCTTGTCGCTCAGAACGTAAGCACGTTTGTATACTACATCACCTGTATTAAACTCAAAAGCTTTACGTCTCAAATTATAGTATGACGTGTTTTTAACATGAGCGTGATACAGGGATTTTTGGACTTGGTCAAATATAGTACCCAAGCAACCAAGGTTCTCCGCATACACATCGCGAGGAAGAAACACTATCTCATCACCCAAGTCTGTATCTATGTAATGAGAACCACATAATACTAATTCACGCCCAAAAACCAAGAAAGAAGGAGTAAACCCAGTAGCCTCGTTGACTGAATTATTAATCGCAAATTGTACTTTCGGGATAAATAAGTCCCATGATCGATGATCACCATCTACGAAAGTTGAAATGCAAGTAATTATGGTTTTATTATATCGCTCCACAGTATTAACCTGAGGGGTATACTTTGGCGAAAAGAATACGTTAGGTATTTTGTATTTCTTAAATAAATCCTGAGTATGGCCGCTAATAAATTGAGTACCATTGTCTAGGAAAATGCTTTGAGGAACACCGTGAAATAAAAAAATTTGTTCTTCCAGAATTTTAGTAATAATCTGAGAAGTTGCTTTTTTAATTGCAAAAATATGACAAAATTTCGAAAAACAACACGTCACTACCAGAATGTAACTATTTTGTTTACGTGTGACTGGAAGAGGACCCATTAGGTCGATGGATATCATCTGGTAAGGACGAGAACATTGCTTCGGGCGTCCCATCTCACCAAGAGTAGCATGATTTTGTGTTTTATATTGTAGACAGGTACTACAAGAACCAACGTATTTTGCTACACTTTGATGCATGCCCGGCCAGTAATATCTGAGCGCAATGCGTTTATAGGTTTTAAATATACCCAAATGACCCGCAGTTGGTTCATTATGGTTTTCCGCAATAATCTTATCTCTGAGCTCGAATGGAACGACTTCCTTCCAAGAGAATTCATTGGTAAGCAAGCACTTATTTTTACAAAGGCGAAAAAGAGTGTCATCCTTAATTTGGTAATTGGGAAAATTTTCAGGTTTTATGACACAGTTATTGTAGATGTTCTTATACCAATCGTCACCAGAGGACGCGAATGAATTAGCAGTGACCATAGACGAAACAGGTACAGCTCTAGACAACGCATCGGGGATAACGTTGTCGACACCTCGACGGTGTTTTATATCAAAATTAAATGAAGACAAACGTACACCCCAGCGTGCGAGCCTTCCCGTAGGGTTGTTCAATGAAAGAAACCATCGTAATGCACTATGATCTGTGTAAACCGTGAAAGTTTTACCATTCTCCAAATAACATCGCCAATGCTCTAATGCCGTGAGAACTGCCAGCGTCTCACGCTCCGTAATGCTGTAGTTCTTTTCTGCTGCCGTTAACGATTTGCTCATGTAAGCTATGGGATGCTCCTTTCCGTTGATAGTCTGTGTGAGCATACCACCTATCCCATAGTTACTTGCATCAGTATGGACCTCGAATGGTAGATTGTAATCGGGGCAAGAAAGAACAGGCGCGGAAACTAAACATTCCTTTAGTTGTCTAAAAGCGACTTCCGCCTCATCAGTCCACTTGAAAGGTGGAGTGTTCTTTTTATTGGAAGTCAACTTGTTAAGTGGCCCAGCAATTGTGCTAAAATTAGGAACGAACCTACGGTACCATGTAGCTGTGCCTAAAAATCGTTTTAACTGTTTGCGATTCGTAGGAGTTGTGTAATTAAGGATAGCTTCAACCTTTTCTGGATCCGTTCGCAACCCATTCGCATCAACCACGTAACCTAAGTATTTAAGCTGACTTCTGAAAAACTCACATTTTTCCAAGTTTACAGTTAGGCCAGCTTTACGCAACCTGTCTAACACGCGAAGTAGAAGGGACACATGCTCATCGAAACTATTGCTAATAATAATAATATCATCTAAATACGCAAATATACGGTGATCTAGGTTACCTAGTAACTTATCTACAAGACGCTGTTGCGTAGCTGGTGCGTTAGTCAAACCAAAGGCTGTGGTTTTGAACCTAAGTGTTCCTCGACCTGGGACGTAGAATGCCGTCTTATCTCTATCCTCCTCTGCAATAGGGATTTGCCAGAAGGCTTTGGATAAATCAAGACTAGAAAGAAATCGCGCGTCACGCAGATTATCCAAAATTTCGGAAATGTATGGCAAGTTGTAAGCATCTCGTTTTGTGACTGAGTTTAACTTCCTACTGTCTAGACAAAATCGAGGCTGACCATTCTTCTTAGTGACGAGCAATACAGGAGACTGCCAGGCGCTCTCGCAATGCTCCACTACATCTAAATTTAACATCTCGTCTACCTGTTCGACAAGAATTCTCTGTTTCTCAGGAGACAGCCTATAATATCTTTGTCTAATAGGAGGAGAATCACCGGTATCGATACGATGGGTTAACAAGCTCGTGCGGCCTAAACCTTTGCGCTCAAATGAAATATCCTTAAATTGCTCAACAACGTTATCAGCTATAGCGCGTTGAGACTCATCTAAACTATCATAGGAATTGATAAAATTTTGATTTCGGTTTTTATTATTTAAATCTACTAATGGATTAGCCGACAAATGGACAGCACCTAAGTATTTTGGACATAAATGAAAGGCGCGCCAGAAGTCAATACCTAGAATAAGTGATGATTGAACTTCTGGAACTACATAGCACTTAATTATGTGAAATTGTTCCTCTAAATGTATTGGTACATTAATATAGCCAATACTATTAAGGGTTTGGCCACCAGCAGCTATTATCGAAGGTGTATCATCAGTACAAAGCTTAAGGCCACGACTGAGTAACGTATCATGTGCATTATTACCTAATATCGTAACTGCTGACCCGGAATCTAGGAGGCCGGACGCTGTAATATCGTTGATCTTAATATTCAAGTATGGTCGCGAATCACCCAAAGGTTTAGTTTGCAGAATTGAAGAAATTTTATAACTGTTGAAAAATAAATTAATTGTTTTCAACCAATCATTCCAATCTTCTCTATTAAAGCGACCTTCTACCAAAGACGATTTCTTACAATCCTGCAGACCTAGTTTTTTGATTTTTGGTCCTTGTTACAATTCGGACAATCCGGTTTCTTTACACCTTTGTGACCACATTTGAAACACAAAATGTCCTTGTTCTGGCAATCCTTAAGGCTATGCGAGTTATTACGACATCTAGGACAATATGGCCGTTTCGCATCAGGAACTGAATTTTCTATAGCATGTAAATATTTATCATTAACATTATTATTATTTAAATTGTGTTTGTTATTATCTAAGTTAGTTTTATTGTTTATACTTTTAGATGCATCCATTCTTTGTCTGTAAGCAAACTCTGGTGCTAATGTATCAGAAGTGGCAGCGGAAGGCTCCCGGAACTGAGCCATGCGTGTCTGGACGTTTTCAAAATTCTTACAAAGACATCTCAACTGCTCAATCGATGTGATTTGACAAGCTGAGGCCAGAGTGCTTGCATAACATGGTCTAATATTATGTAAAATTATTTCCAACTTGTCCTCCTCCACTAAAGGCCTCGACAAGCGTGAAAACATTCCCGAAATAATTGACAAGTAAATAGTAATGTTCTCCGTTGCCCCTTGAGTTCTAGAACGAATCTCAGATAAAAGTCGGTAATCGTAATCCGCCTTGTCGAAGTCTTGAAGTAAGAGAACTACAAGTTCATCCCAAGATGATACCTGTTGCCTTACGCCTCTAAACCAATGGAGTGCATTGTCAACAAAAATTTCAGTTGCAAATGAAAGAAACTTTGCGTCTGAAATATTACGAGCTACGCTATATTCCCTAGCTCGCTGAATAAAGGCGCGTACGCAAGTCTTACCATCATATCTTAACTTGGCTAGATCAGAATGTTTTGAATTTCCTTCACAAGTCACCGAAATATTGATTTTTTCAGACGTGACCTGTGGCTCAGATATTGAAGCGACAGTTATGAGAGGGTCAATACTCTTTGCTTTTAGACTCACGAAAAGATCATAATATTCCTTGAACAATTTAGTACATTCCGTATGCACCTCCAAGAATTTCTCATCCATGTTGATTCTATTTAGCCGATGATAAAGGTGATGAAAAAGATTCTCGATTCGGCCCAAAACATTCTTATCTTTCGTGTCCACATCAAGACTAGCCTTTATTTTATTTAAAATTTCCAAAGAATTGTTCAAATCGTCCAGCGGGTCGAGATGGGAACATAAAATATCCTCAGATACAAGAACCTGACTAAGTTTACAAATCTGCCGCCTAAGGTCTGCCACAGTAGTAGCCGGGGTTTCACCTCTTACGGCTACCTCATATTCCAATTCAGACTTTTGCAAAGATAAAAATTTAATAGGATAAGCCATTTTAAAATAAAACAAAAAAAAAACTAACCAATTTGAGAAAGTTTTGAATAACACACAATATATTATTGATCAATGGTGAAAATACTCCGTTCTGTTACAATCAGCTTACAGAACGCTGTGTTATGATTAATGAAGAGAAGATAATATAAGAAGTAACAGAAAGACACAAAACAATAAAAACAAAAACAAAATGCAAAAAAAAATAAAAAGATTGTTTTTCACTGGTGTGAAGGTAGGTTTACAAAGGAAAAAATAAAAACAAAATGATTTTAATTTGTAACCGCTAACAAAGTAGTATACCAACGGAAAAAAAAAAAAAATTAACAGTGTAGGTATACAACAAAAAATTGCACCCTGTATACCGAAAAAAAAATTAACACTTTATTTAAAGGAAAAAAATAAGTATGACGAAGTTAATATTGTATAATAAACAATTTGAACATAACCTTCACTCCAGTTACTACACAAAAAAAACAAAGCGTTTTACAAAATAAACAAAATACCCACTCACCGTACAATAACTAACTACGAACTACAGAAGCGAAAACAGACAGAACCACTTAAATTGGGCGCCAGTGTAGCCTCCACCCGTTTGTATTCCACCTAAGGTCTGGCGGTAAAATAAAACAAAACGGGCGAGTACCTTTTTAACAAAAATGTATATTTTCAAGTACCAAGCAGGTTAAGTCGGAGGCACACAAAGATTTGTAGGTCGTGGGTTACGGTCGTCTGTTGTCACTTCTGCAGGGATAAGTACTCCCCTGAAGTTGCTGGCGAAGACTCGCTCTTGGCCGGAGATGGAAGATGGCCAGATTCTGTGCTGTACTGCACGGTGATACGGCTGTCGGGTGACGCGGCGGCGCAGTCCGGACTGGCTCAGTACGCCAATGGAGAAGCGTCGGGATGGTCTTGGGTCCTCAGCTGGTCGCTGAAAATCTTGCCCGCGGGAAGCTTGGCTTGGTATAATTAAACCAAAGAACCTGGAAACCACCGTTGCAGCTCATTAGAACTTGGCCTAATAACTTCCGTGCTGGAGTACCACCGACGACGACAACTTACAGGAAGAAATCCCTATTTAGTTGTAGTAGCATTGACGTGGTGGCACCAACCAGAACGGAGTTTACAAATTAAGCAGTAGCGTTAAGCGCTAAAAGCTTAAGGAAAAAGAAAAGAAGAATCAATAATCAAAGATCGTTAATACGTTAAGAATTTAAATTTTGAATTACGTAGTGTACTTGAGGGTGAAAGGAAATAATTAGCATGATTCAGCATTTTTAGCAATAACTGAGGCTATACATAAATGGTGCCTGTTTAATTAGGTACATAAAATGACAAACTACAACGAATAAATCAAAGCATAAAATACATATGAGTACACAGAACAATTATGGAATTAAAATTACATGATTTATGATGTGCGTGATTTGTGTGCTATTCAAAACTTACCCTAAATCGGGTTTTCACCAATACACTTTAAAATTAAACCGAAATGGCAACTGTTTAAAATGATTTAAAATATTAATTATAAAATTTAACGGTCGTATCAAGCTAGGGCGCTCGACCGAAAGCAAACAGGTACGTGCAGTCTCACATCAGCCTAGAGGCGACTGGCCTCGCGGTCCGGCGCAATGTCCAGCCGATGCGCACTCCCCCCGCCGCACTCAAGTACCCGGAGCGTTCCAAGTCGCGCACCGACAAAGAACGAAGCATCAATTTAAATGTAACCCATTGTCCTTTGGCACATACTAAAGTTAAACGTGATTATTCATGTAACGTTTCGTTACAACGCACGGCACAAACACGCGGGTGGCTAAGTTCCCCTACCTGCCATCAGCCATTTTGTGATGACAGGCCCGCAGCTGTATAGCCACAGCTGAGCTGCAGTGTGGGGTGGCTGGGGGACCGGTTTAAAGGCGCCGGTGGTTCGCCTTCGCTTCTATCTATCGGCTACAGTGACTCCGGGGAGGTTGTGAGTATGTGGAACCCGTTAATGAGTCACAGTATTACCAGGGTGTACGACGAGGACGTTAGACAGAAACTTGGTGATGGGCGCCCATAGCCAAGGTCCACATTCCCTTGGCGTACGCATGTCGGCGTTTCCTGGTGCTTTCCAGCGACAGTCTACCAGCTTGACTGCCACTCCAGGGCCGTATGAAAAACCACCACCCACACCCCCCAAACCAACGTAAAGGGGTATTGGGGGAACGACGTGGATTTTAGCTCCTTCCGCTCCATCCAAGGAGGACCCATTTGATGATATTTTCAAGAAAAAAATAGGATCTTATGCTACATCATTTTCTCATCTCAAAGATCAAATAAACCCACATCATCGCCTTTAAGCCCACGTATTATCGTCACATTAATCAGTATGCCCAACAAAGTAGACAGCATAACAAGAATAGTTCGCAACTAGTTACGTTTTGTATAATTTGTGCAAACTTAAATTAATTACAGCGGCGAGGACTTTTAATGGCTTTACGGTATTATTTATTGAATAATAATTAGTTCGTGTAATAGTCTCGTACTTACCTAGCTTATTATGAGGGTAAGTTGGGGTTGGTCGGTTTTTATTGTGGTGTTATGAATTGGTGATAAAATGTTTGTGTTTATGAGATAAGTTTGAATTGTTTTGGTTTGTCCTTGATAGTTGGGTTGGGATACCGATGTTTAGTATATTTTATTACATAATCTTTTACAGTATAACGGTGTATAGACGTACATCACATGAAAACTGCATTAGGCAGTTGATTAAGTGAGTAATACCAGAGTTGTGCAGGGTTTGAGTTAACATATTAAAAGGAGAATAAGAATCTACTAGATTGAATAGACAATCGAAAATAGTCTTGCTTATTATCTGGGAGTCTTCCCTAAGCGCCTTCGTACACAAGGCGACGCAAGTCTCCGATACCCTAGGCCGAGACTCCACCAAAGCTGTGCGAGTCGAGACGTGTTTTGAACAACCAATAGAATTGCGTTATTGACACAGCTCCACTCCGCAACCCGTGCCGCAACGCAATTCTATTGGTTGTTCAAAACACGTCTCGACTCGCACAGCTTTGGTGGAGTCTCGGCCTTACGATACAGTTCTGGTGATAATACGAGACTTGCGTCTCCTTGTGTACGAAGGACCTTAGAAACAACTTATACTAAACTCTCAAGCGTCACCAAGCCACGTTACGTTCAAGTCGCACCACTACAGGTTGCAAGCGATGAAAATCTTTATAGTCGACTGCCCAAATTTTGTTTTTACATAATGTTTTACACTGTCGAAAGGTTGACTGTTCCCATATTAAACTAGAGCTACGTAGTTTACAATAGTTAAAGTTATTTCTTAAAGTTACAATTACTACTTTAATTCTTTACAACAAATCACAGTGGAAAGTTTATTTCGTTTGAAATTGCCCATCTTAACAGTACTCTCAGTACGAGAGGTGACAGATAGTGCAATCAGTGTCACGTTGCCCTTATGTGCGAAGTGGACGGCACAGTGTATACGTACGGCTCAAGTTACAGAAGGTTCTCACGCCACAGGAAAAAGTGAACAGTTGCTTTCTAACTTGATAATTTAATTTTGCAATGAAATTGTTTCATATTTGAAATGATTTTAATTATTTCGTGTCGCAGGTTCGATCCCCGCATGGAACAAATATTGCTATGGCTTACAAGTACTTGTTTCGGGTTGGGTATTTGTGTATGTTTTTGTAAACGCATGTTTGTAAACGCACCCACGATACAGGAAAAAAATAAAAAAACATAATAGGTAAATCATGTCAGACAGGTTCTATGCGAAAACTAGGATAATAATTCACCACAATCCCTCATAGAAAACGCGTCGGTCCTTCTAGCAAACACCCTGTATTATATACAGACAGACAGATACGTGCAAGTTGCAAACGTATATCTACCATTTGCATATTGGATCATTCCGAGAGAGTTAACAAATCTCCCGCTCTTGTATGCAAAATACAATGCAATCGGCCGTGCGCGCCGTCCGTGCGTGCTATATTTTGATATATTGGAATGTATTTTGAGTAATGAGTGTTTTTGGTGAAATTAGAAGAGGTAATTGAGTAGGCTGGATTCAATAGAAGAAACAAACGTAGAAATAGAAGTTACAACAATTAATACGGTGCACGGTCAGAAAGATAAATTCAGGCATGATTAAACGAGTTATTGGCCCTCGAAAAGCAATGGACAATTGAATGAACAGTCCCTATTCCACCCAGACCGATTCATTCGATGATTTTAACAATACAAAAAAGGGCTTTGTTGGACTTTACTTACGAGGTCTGCCGTGAGCTTTTGTCTTTAGCAGGGCCAATACTTTCAACGATTCGATCCTTTTCAGCATACGTACTTGATACGACACAACTTGAACTTTCTGATGAATGGCCATGGCCATCATCAGAGCCCCTACCAAGAGTTGTCATTACGATACTCGATCATACGTCGACCGCGTTTGGCGCTGTCATTGGTTGAGAGTTCATACAACCTTGGAGCGGGCCAATGAGAGCGCCAAATGCGGTGGATATCGATAATCGAGTATCGTAATGACAACTCATGGTATGGGTACAGTTCGGTTGTAACTTGCAGAAAGTTGTACATGAAGTATGAGGCAGTCACTCCATATCAAAACCTCATAATAACAATATCCGAACTCATCACAAGTGCCTAGGTAAGAGTAAACAAGCAGGACAGACTCACTGCGACGCGTTACACCACACAACTTTGTATCGCTGCGCTTCCCTTGGTAATTGCGTTCGCGTTGAATCGCCTACTCAGGACACTGCGTTAGTCGAATGAAGTTATATAACTCCTGCTCCCACGCATCTTTCACACCTATCACTTGATCAACGACGGGCCATCACAAAAATAGCACGCAAAGCCGTCAAGCGTGTGTTGTATCCAATAAAAATGTTAAGCCGCCGTTCGTTTCAATCTGTATTCTGTGTCGGGGCCCCAGGCCGATTTACATGCATATAGAGTGAAGCTACGGCTTTATTTGCTTTTATTCCAATATATCCATCGAGCAGTCTCTGATGCACCCTTTTGGGGGCACACTTTGAGTTGCAAACACCCTATAGGGGGTCGGAGTGACCGCTCCCGGCTAGGAACGGGTGACGCGTAAAAAGCTAAGGTTGGTTGTCACTGTGTGGGGGTGATTGCTTGGTGTGAGCAACTGGTGGTTTTGCAGGTTTAATAAATTCCTTTCTGAGGTTTGTCATTTCTTTAAGATATTTTTGTTTTGTGTGAAACATGTCTTATTTTTACGTATTAATGCAAGAATTTTAAGTAACTTGTTTTTCATTCTGGGCATTTCTGGGGTATTTTGGTGACTAGGTGTTGCAAAAAAGATTAATGACATGTAAGAAAGAATGCTTTGCGACTATGATCTGTTTTTTTTTTAAGTAACAGTATAATTAACCTTTATATCAGTTATTACCACTAAATCGTTCTAAAATATAATCTTATTAATAAAAATCTTTTCAAAATGAATAGTATTCTGGAATATTCAATATACTATGAATGTTTTTACAGCAAACCGTCATTCTTGATCGATACTAGACGAAATCTTTTGAGACGGCTAAGCCTCAAACTTCAGTTCCAAAAACTTAGCAGTGAGAAGCAGCCCTAACTCACTTCCTATCGGAAGGTTGCAAACGTGAACAATATTACTTACTGTTGCAACCGTTTCACCTTTGTGTTCTGAAGCCTATCTTGTTTATTAAAAATATTTGTTTGTTCTGTTTTGTGATTGTAGCTATACATTGAAAACATTGTAAAACGAACAATAAGTTTAAACTGTTTGCAGTAGGTAGTTTTTTAACAAAATAGCTCACTAATTATCCATAGCTGTCTTCAAATAAATAATTAAGAAAAATGTAATTGTGCAATATTTTAAACTACTTTCTCGTTGAATAGGTTCAACTTACCTGCACGCCTGATGATCACTTAAACTTACCTTAACTTACTCACGATTTTGAACCTTATAACAATAGTGGAAGGTCAATATAAGTTGACCTGCTAGTGTATGTACATACTGTAGTTATGTATGTGTTAACCCGGGTCCATGATTATTTACATTTTCAGGGACAAACACACTTGCTATTTACTCCGGAAAATGTGCCGACTTACAAGAAACAGTACTCACACACGACATTCACGGATAAAATTTTATTCAAATCAGTTTCTTGCAGAACAAACAGTGGCAGAAACTCAGAGAGTGCAAACAGCCCGCATATACTCATTACGATTCTCCCTCACGCATTTCGCAATGATTTTCTTTGAAACTCCCTTTGAATTACCTCGCAAACAACGCCCTGCTGCAAATTAGGAAAGTCTGAAACTTAGATTTTGTATGTGAAAATTGAAGCGAAGATGAGAGAATCAGCTGGTTGAAATCCCACGAAAATGTACATTGAAGAAGTCTTTGGAAGTGGATTATTGTAATTGAGGATAAGAAGAACTTTTTCTTCAGCTGTGTAATTTGGGCCGTGTGAATTTGCTTTGAAGTTAATTAAAGTTCTTTTTAATCATTGTAATGAAAGTAGAATGTATTTAACATGTTGGCTGGTGACGTCATAGGCTTTTCGTTCTGTTTTTTTCTTTTTTTTTTAATACGAGTATCATTACAAGTATCTGCTGCAAGTAACCCGTTTATAAGTTAAGATGAAATGCTCCTTTTAATTTGAAGGCTATTATAATTTAAATTCAAAGATAATTAAAACTGGGAGTACTGGTCTCTCCCAATAACTTATTTTTTTTCGTCCAGAGCTATATTTTTTGATCTTGAGCTTAGCTTAAAGGCAAAGATGAAGTCTATTATAAGATGGATGGAACTGTAACTCCTTCACCTCCTGGTTTGTCACGTCATAATCTTCTGGCTGTGTCGGAGCACAAAAGGTTTCATCAATTCACATCTGATACAACACAACTTAATGATAAGTAAATAAATTGTTTTAAAACACAACAAAATGTTCCTAAATCCCATTCACCTCCCCGTTAACAAAATAAATCCAAAGAAGAAATAAATATTTTACGGCAATAAATACAGATTTTATTAATTAACGTAAAATATTGAAGCGAATGGTTGGTAAACAACATTAAGTTCTTAATAAATTATCTTAGAACTGGCTCTTCGTGACTGAGTTTAAAGGTAGCTGTTCACTGTAGCGGAGATACTCACAGACCGGGCAAGTACGACAGTGCGAAGTGAACGACGTCAAGAGGTAGACTAGTGCTATAAATAGTAGAATTTCGAATATTTTGCTATAAAGAAAGACAGAAAGAAGTGGAAAAAAGCATTTATGTACCAATAGATATAAAACATTCAAATACAAATTATGATTCCTGACTGTTCTAGTACCGAATTTGCAACAGACGCGATTGACATCAAACTTTTCCTTGAATGTACTTTACACCTGTTATAAAATGTGTAAAAGCAGATGAGTGAGCTCGACCAATTTTAAGTCGAATAGATTTATTGCTGGGTGAGATAAAGAAAAAGAAAAGTCCAAAAAAAAAAATACATTAGTCTCTTAAGTTCATTTTCTTGTAAGTTCTACAACAGCTACAATAGCTGCCATTATTGCCCAATCTCAAAATTCCATGGGTCCCGGGATTTATTGGGTCGCGGCATTTATTGGGTCACAGGATTTATTCTATTACCGTGACCGTGGAACGTAAAGGGCTAATGAAGGACACCGTAGATTTTAGTCAGTATATACAAGTCTGACAGTCCCTCCCGCCCTGCCCTGGGTGGGAGGACACATTTGATGATACACGCTAAAAAAAAAAACAAAAAAAACTCAAAATTCCATAAAGTATACATTTTACCACTCACCCAGTCTCGTAGTGTCTCGGCGAGATGGTTACATTGTACAGACACCCTAATAATTCTCGTAAAATCGTGGCAACTCAACGAAATCAGGTCTTTGATTCATGATGCTTACTTATGAAAGGTGAACTTGGAATTTATTTATTTGCACTGTGTTCAAAGGTTAGTTTACCTGCTTATTACAAGTAGATATTAATTAAAAGGCTTGGTAATTTTGGACCTCGTAATATTTTATGAGAGTTTGCGTTGAAAATTAGTAGATTCAATATATTCAGGACGTATTTATATTAAAACTAAGTGTTTCCCGTGGAACACTGTATTTTTTCTACAAGCTTTTTTTCTTATCATCATCATCATCAGCCTATTAATGTTCCCACTGCTGGGACACAGGCCTCCTCTCTGTGAGAGGGTGTGGGCCATAATCCACCACGCGCATGTCTTCGAATTTTTGGTTCTTGGACATGCCGGTTTCCTCACGATGTTTTCCTTCACCGTTTTGAGAGCAGTGGTGATGAAATAAATTACACAAAGGAATGCGCCTGCCTGGATTCGAACCCACGACCTAAAACTCGTAAGTCGGGGCCGATACCACTGGGCCACCTCTGCTTATCTTCCCTTATACATAATAGCCTATAATTATCTCTAGGGTTTCATCCATCTCTGTACCACGTAAATTCATTCCAATCGGTTCAGCTGTTTTAACGTGAACATACATTCAAACACACTTTCGCCTTTTTTTATTTCAAAAAAATATCTTATTACTTTATTGAAATGCCTGATGATAGGAAAGTTTTAAGAAGTTTGTATAGATCTGCTACTACAGCTAAATACCTGCTGTTCCTTTTACACAACTTAGTTCTAAACAAACTCAATCATCTTCACAAGTTTGTAAAAAGAAAAGCAGAGAAAACTGTCATTAAAACTAGGTCTAACTAGGTCGTGTCTAGTTTAATATCTCTTGCGAGAAAATATTACAGACTTGCTTTAGAGATATAATCTTGTCGTGTTATATCAAAACGTCAGCTTGCTTTTCTTGTAAAATTGACATTTTAGCGTAAAGTTTTACTAAGTTGACGTTTTTTTTCCCCAAGGGAAATATCAAAGTGATTTTCAAGCTTTCGTCATTCACTTGTTTGCATACTTGTCACATTAACTTCACATAAAGACTGTGATTTGTTTTTGTACTACAAGATGACAAGCAAGCATACGACTCCCTCTGATGGAAAGCGGTCACCGTAGTCTATAGACGCCTGCAAAATCAGAGGTATCGCCTGCGCGTTGCCGATACTGCAGAAATAGTAGATTATTAACCAAGGGGATAAAGCAGTGTCTTCTGTCGCGGGTGACGATTTAAATCGCGAGCGTCACGAAGGACTCGAGGTTTACTCCCGAGCGTAGCGAGGGTGTTAAAACCTTAAATCACGAGCGAAGCGAGGGATTTAAGACGAGTCCTGAGTGTAGTGAGGGATTTAAGTTCACCCAAGACTAAGACAGCTTTATCACCGAGGAAAATACTCTACTTTTCGTACCATTTGCGAAAAAATTGCACAATAATAATATGAGATAAGCATTTATTAAACATTAACATTAACTTATTTATAAAAATAAAGTAAACGTGTATGTATTTGAAAAAAACAAAAATTCAGAAAATTCCTAGACTAATATCTTTTGTCGGAAAAGCAAAGGCATCAAGCTCATACGGCCTCTTCGGTTTTCGTAATTTTATTGAATAATCATAACTGCATAATAAATGCGTATTCCTTTTTCAAAAAGTTGTTTATTGCTTTAAATACAAACTCAATGTTGTAAAGACAGACTGATGTAGTTCAGTATCGGTAAGTATTCCAAATTCAAATCACATTCTCTCCCTAGAGGATGAATGAAATTCAGTACAACTTTCTTTCCCTAGGGAAAGCTGTTTCTAACAGATTAATAATGACTATTGTTATGTACGCTTTTTGTGGCATAGAATGTCACTTTTTTGAGCAAGTGGTACGAAAAGAACATTTTCGTACCACTTGCTCAAAAAAGTGACATTCTATGCCACAAAAGCGTACATAACAATAGTCATTTTTAATCTGTTAAAAACAGGGAAAGAAAGTTGTACTGAATTTTATTCATCCTCTAGGGAGAGAATGTGATTTAAATTTGGAATACTTACCGATACTGAACTACATCAGTCTGTCTTTACAACATTGAGTTTGTATTTAAAGCATACAACTTTTTGAAAAAGGAATACGCATATAATATGCAGTTATATTATTCAATTAAATTACGAAAACCAAAGAGCTTGATGCCTTTGTTTCTCCGACAAAAAAATATTAGTCGAGGAATTTGCCGCATTTTTGTTTTCTTCAAATACATAAACGTTAAGTTTATTTTAATTTATTTTTATAAATAAGTTAATGTTAAATGTTAATGTTTAATAAATGCTTATCTCATAATTATTATTATTGTGTTAATTTTTTCGCATATGGTACGAAAAGTAGAGTATTTTCCTCGGTGATAAAGCTGTCTTAGTCTTGGGTGAACTTAAATCCCTCGCTACATTCAGGACTCGTCTTAAATCCCTCGCTTCGCTCGTGATTTAAGTTTTTAACACCCTCGCTTCGCTCGGGAGTAAACTTCGAGTCCTTCGTTAAGCTCGCGATTTATATCGTTACCCGCGACAGAAGACACTGCTTTATCCCCTTGGTTAATAATCTACTATTGCCACATACTTGGAATTTCTCTTAAATCGTGGGTGCGTTTTGCAAACACAGACTCGGAACAACTGCTTGTAGATCATAGAAATATTTGACAGGCCTGTTGGTCTAGTGGTTAGTGACCCTGACTGCTAAGCCGGAGGTCGTGGGTTCGATTCCCACCCAGGACAAATGTTTGTGTGATGAGCACGATCATTTGTTCTGTGTCTGGGTGTAATTTATCTATAATTAATTATGTATGTATTTAGAAATATATAAGTATGTTTATCAGTTGTCTAGTACCCATAACACAAGCTCTGCTTAGCTTGGGACTAGATGGCGTTGTGTGATAGTTGTGAAATATTATATATTGTGAAATATTATATATTGTGAAATATTATATATATAGTTCCGTATGGGAATTGAATCCACGACACACAGTGCAGTGTTCAATCGCTCAGCCACTGCGATAATAGCACCATCATGATTTCAAAATGTTGTTACTATTTTGACGTCTAAAAAGATAAAAAAGGAAGAAAAGTTCACCTAATGAATTTCTAGCAATTACCATAAAATCTGCTATCTCTTAGTAGGAATAAATAAATTAATTAATAACTTTACTACTAGAACCAACGACTGAATATACCAAAGTACTATTTAAGTGGAGTGTTGAATATACATTTTGATAAATTTCCAGTACTCTTGGAGCAGTGTCAAAAGCGAGATAACTGTAGCATATCAAATAACCATTAGTGATAAAACGGAGACGTTTTGGGAGCTGTAGTTTTGAGCTTGTGAACTAATTACTTGCCGGTTTAATACCCATGCTGGCTGCAAAGTCGAATAGTTAGTACTAATATTTGTGTCACGTCGTAATACCAGATTTCATATTCTAAACAGACTCAGTTTATTCTAAAACTGAATTAAATGTTAACGGAATTTTCTAGATCCAACAAAATAGTGTTGAGGCCACTAGCCTCAACCCAGCAACCACCATCAGCAGCGCGCCGCGCCGCCGCACTCCGCGCGCCGCGGGAGTGAACGAGGGGTGCGGGGGCAGCGGTGCATTCATCGACGCCGGCGGCCGAGCAAGGCCCCGACACCACGACAGTCAGCTGTTGCGCGTCTTCAAGCACGGCTGCGCTTACGCATTTTCTTATTTCATATTTACATATTTCATCATAATCATATTTCATATTTGTTAATTTTAAATTCACGTCATTACATGTTTATACAGTCCGCTATAACTTTCATTTATACTCTCCACGAGCTATCGTCGCCATTAATAGACTTCATACTTGACCACATCATCGCTGACGAGGTAGTGGTAAAACGCGAACCTATTGGTAATTTAAAAAAAAAATCACCGGAATGTGATGCAACAATGTGAAATCAGTTAACAATATTTATGACAAAATATGTATTAAAGAGGACGCCTCTACCAATTTAGGTGTTTTTTGTTGTGTTCATAATTTTCATCAAAATTAAGTTATTTTTTTTCATTTTGGAAATCCGCTGGATACTTCAGTAATTCATCATATTCCTCCTTGGTTTTAGTTTATTTTTATTTACTTTGTTATGATTACAATATTTGGAGAACTCAACCCTAAACTGAAAACGTGGTGCTGTTCTACAAATAATGGGACACATGGTATTGCATGCAGGGTGTGCTGATGTCTGCATGCGTTGATGGCCGCTTGCATAGTTAAGTTTTGGGTCGATTCAGTACATAATTTTTAACAAATAATTTCTATACTAACAATATAACAAAGAGGTAGTTTGTATGTAGAGCGTAATCATCGGAACTAATGATACAATTTTAAAAGCGATTTTTTGATAGTTAGCTTAATTATTCCTGAGTGCTGAAGGTTATTATTTTTCTACACAATGTATTTTGTTATGAAATAAATGACTATGTCCATGACTATTAATTATATTTATATCGTACATCATGAATAGAATAGAATATAGGACTTTATTGTCCACCAAAATTTTAAAACTACTGCTTTACAATGTGAATATCATGATTGGAATATGTTATTCACAACAGTGGATGTCGATACTAAGACTTCTGTACTAGCATACTATTCAAATAGTTTTTCGAATCAGCGTGTTCGCGATAACGTCATTCGATATAGCGGTTTTCGAGTTAATGTGATTTTGAACTGGCGTATCACTTTTAATTTTTTTCGAAATAACGTGCGTCGCAATAACGTCATTCGAATTTTCATATCACTCCCTAGTCTATCACAATTTTTGTCCTGCGAATAAAAATAAATAAATCCTTTATTTTCTTTGCCTTCATCTCTGCTATTCAAGACTCAATTTCCCGATTTCCTAGCTGCGGATTTCTGCACACCGCCAGTGAAGCATTTCATTGAAACTCAGAGGAAATAAATATTTTGCATAAAAGTCGTCTGGTTCACCTTTGGTCAGTTTTAACTGACCTGGAAAAGGCTGTTCAAGTGTTGTTAAACTTGTGCTCCTTGTTTTTAACATACTTTTTATTTTTCTCAAATATCCTGAATTTGTAACTATGCTATTATATTAACTATACCATTATATTATTTGTAACTATACTATACTATTTATAACTATACTAAACTATTTTTTATAACTATACTAATTCAGGATATTTTACTATCTATATTTTTGGATCTGTGCTATAATTGTTTTGGTACCCAGTGTTCTTTTCTTTAATTATAGTTTGTCCATTATAACGTTTTAGCCTTTTTGTTTTTGCGCTATTTAGTCTGAGTTTCTGTTCATTCAATACTTCAACATCTTCATCATCCACTTTTTATGATCTTTTCCATCAATAACCAGTTCCAGTTCATAAACTATTTGTGTACCAAATTTCATTCAAATCCGTTCAGTAGTTTTTGCATGAAAGAGTAACAAACATTCTTTCATCCTCACAAACTTTCGCATTTATATTGTACCTTAAAAGTGATATTTTATTTAAAACTTCAAGCACCTAGAATGACATTAGAAAATGCATCAGACACCTTTAATTTCCGTACAGGAATCCAAGTCACCTTACACCCGTAGAACATTCCAGAAAGCATGTACTACAAACTGCCACTGTGGAACTAATTGGATCCCAGTTAGATGGGTAAGATGGCAGCCAGGTGCTGGCGGGAATGTGAAAATTGTGAGCAATAATGCTGCAAGTTACGGGAAGTTATTGTGCACTGGTTTATTGGTATATGCGATGGGTTTTTGCAAAAATATGGGTGTACGTGACAAATTTGTTCAAGGTTTCATAAGCTCATATCGCTGCTGTTCGCCAAATGCTTTCTACATAGGCGCTCTTCTGTACTTTACAAGTGCAGGGTGGGAGGGACTGTCAGACTCGTTCTGACTAAAATCCACGGTGTCTGTCAATAGCCCTTTACGTTCCAGGGTCACGGTAATTTGATAAGCCCCGCGACCTTCCTTCTATACTTAGATTTACTAATTCTTTTCTTTAGATATTATTTTTAATTAAAATTTTAAGACTGAAGGATGCTTCTGATAAAACATAAAGAGAAGAGTTACTCTTAGATTCGATCATATTAGATTAACTCTTCTCTTTATGTTTTGCCGAGCTTCTAAAAAGTTATTGTTTTATTCATTACACTTACGAAAATAAGTCATGAAAAAAAAACTTATTGCAGAACACAGAAAGCGTAATCAAGGTGCTAAATAGGTATATGTAGAGGTAGAAAATATGAATAGCCTTGTGTAACAAAACAAACTTTTTGTACTAAATTTGTTTTAATTCATTAAAGTAAAAGAAAGAATGTACACATAAACAACTACTATATCATACTTAAATAAAATTCGTAAAGGAAGCACAAAATGTTCACTTAAAATCAAACAATACTCACGTTTATTCAAGCTGATAAATTCATCATAAAAACTAACAATAAAAGTACCGTAAATACCCTCCAAAAATCGGATTTTATCCCCTGATAACAGTGTTGATTGAGTCATAAGAAACTTTTATGGAAGTGCCAATAATGGTGCTAACGGAGGGACATAGCATTTGCATAGTCATAGTACCGTGAAACCGCTTCATTGCCTTACAACCTAATAATGAACTTTAATAAACTGTGTTAGAGAGCTTTATAGGGTGTATTTCTCTTTTATAATGGAAGATTTGAGTTTCTGTATATTTTATATGGATGCTTGTATAAATGAGCAGGCTGTCGGTGCACACAGGTCAGTACGGATCTGTACTATCAAAATAAATCCATGCATGTAATCTTATGCAGTCGCATACAAAGACACAGGTCGGTACCAACTACCAGTACCGATACATGCGGGTTAAGCATTTGCCGGTGTTGTTCACAATTTATGCAATACGTAAATTGATAACAAAATATGAAGAGTTAAGATGTGCTGACGAGTCGGCTTTGTTCTGTGGTTCTACACACATCAAAAGTGTCTAGGGATCAAGCATTTTTATGCGGATTTCTTGAGATTGAGATGTGGCTTTGTAATAAATTTATGATTTTATAAATTTATATGGATCCTTTTTGGTGCATTTCATAATTTGAATCAGGAACTGTAAATCAAATTCGAGTAAAAGATGAAAATCAGCTATCAATATTTTCCCTATAAAAACATACAACGCATTGAAGACATTATTAGTGCTACTGTTTCCCTACTACTGATTAAAACCAACGTTATTATGGAGCGGCGACGTCATTTAAGCAGGGAAGAAATGCTCAGAGCCGTGGGAATGATAGAAGCTGGTTCCCGGCATCGTACTGTGGCTTTAGCTCTGAATACAAGTCAGAGTGTTATCAGTCGACTTTGGACACGTTACCGAAGCACTGGTACCGTGGCTGAGCGCCATGGAGGACGGTATCGCTGCACCACACGGAGACAAGACCGATACATTCAAATCTTAACTCGAAGAGCTCCAACAATAACCGCCATGATGTTAGCCGTGAGGCTTCATCACTCTTCAGGGAACTTAATTAGCGACCAAACAGTCAGAAACCGCTTGCATGAAGTGAACCTTCATTTCCGAAGACCGCTACGGGTACCACCTATAGCAATGCACAATCGTAGGATTCGATATCAATGGGCTCTTGAACACAGAAATTGGGCAGAAGAACAATGGCCTTTCGTGTGCTTTTCTGATGAGTCTCGTTTTGGTATGAGACCGGATACAAGACGTATACGACACTGGAGAACCCCTGGACGCCAACAGCGATTAAAATCCTGCCAGGAAGTCCATCCTTATAGTGGTGGAACCATCATGGTATGGGCGGGTATTTGGATCGGCGGAAGAACTGAGTTGATTTGGATCAGAGGCAACCTCAACGCTCAAATTTATGCTGAGACGATTGTATCAGACGTCATCGTTCCTCTACAAGTGCAAATCGGTCCCTTATTTCAGTTAATGCATGATAATGCACGACCGCACACCGCAAGAGTTGTAAGACAGACTCTCGCCGCAGCTAACATCAATGTCCTGCCCTGGCCTGCTCAGTCGCCAGACTTGAACCCGATTGAGCATGCATGGGATATGCTACAGAGAAGAGCTCTGCCGAATATGGAGGGTATCCAGTCGCAAGAAGACCTTTTTTTGTTGTTGCAACGAACATGGGCGGCCATTCCACAGCGTGATTTGGATGAACTCATTTTGAGTATGCCAAACCGATGTTCTTGTGTTGTTAGTGTTCGCGGTAGAAACACGGATTATTAATTGTTTAAGTTACCCAATAAAATTTTAAAGAAAACTGTTATTTCAGTCTTTTTTTCGAACTTTAATGTTAGTGGTTCAAATGTCAAAAATCCCTTTATTAGGAAAATAGCAAATTTCTTTATGAATGCAAAGGTGACTTGGTTTATCGTTACTGTGACAAACGATAACACTTTATTTGATGAATCCTTAAAGAACATTTTAATTAATATCAATCAGGAGAAAAGTTATTGCAAAAATAGATGTTGATCCCTAGACACTTTTGATGTGTGTATTTACATAGTTCTGGTAATAGAAAACATAATTATATCGGTTTTTTGTAAAATCATCTCATAACTGGTTCAAAATGTAACCTGTTTTTATTACAGTTGCACTTTGCATTCCAGAGCCATTGTGACTTTTTGAGATAGTAGGATTAGCGAACCTGCCCGGCCATCAGTACGTCTTAGGCGCATCCAAGAAAAATTACCTTTCTTGAGAAGTAAAACGGTTAGCGCAGGGACTGAGCGATTGGACTGCTGCGCTGCTTGTCGCGGGTTCGATTCCCGCACGGAGCAAATATTTGTATGATCTACAAGTAGTTTTTTCGTATCTGGGCGTTTGTGTATGTGGCTTTATATGTTTTTAAACGCACCCACGATACAGGAAGAAATTCCTAGTGTGTGGCAACGTTTTTTTAAAAGAAAAGAAAATAAAATATAGTTGTCCGACGAAGTCATGATGGTTACTCTAGGCAGATTTTCCGATTTCTTTATACAGGTTTTACCAGTACCGATCGGTACTTACCTATACTTACTTGTCCGTAAGTAGCGACAACCTGCTTCTTCGTTATAGTCCCCTATGGCAGTATAATATTGGTACCACCATTCACAGTATTCATGCATTTATTCTGATTAAATTACTAACCGTAAATTACATACCTAAACCAATAATAATCAAAAACAAACTAGCCACACAGCTCCGCTCATTCCTCGCTTTACAAACTTCATCCGACCAAAAGGACGCAAGCCGCGACCCGCCGGCGGCAAAACGGCTAAACTATTCTATGCATTTGTGATTGATCCGATAACTGGGGAAGAGACCCTTCGTGTGTTATTTAGCAGCAATTGGACATGATTGGTGATTCCCCCTAGAGCTCGGATGATGGATCATCCCCTGGTTTTTACCTGCCGTTATCTGTGGCAACTGTGATTATACATATTTTGAGTTAACTTGAATTTATTTTACGTTTGGTTTTTGAGCGGATTGTTCTGTGTGTTGGTTTGAATTACCTGCTTGGTCCACATATTATGACTTAACCAATATAATGTTCCTACTTTAAAAGATGCTCCGACCTCTGAGATTCTTTTTAAAGTAGTCAGGCACAAAATACTGGCCTCGTCTAATGTTAAAAATAGTATTTTGCAATAAGAGAAACACGTAATTTTATTCATGTATTGTACTAAACAACGCAGTGTATACCTTCCACTGGGTGAACCATCGATCTCACAATATTAAAGGGTGTTCATAGACGTTGCTTAAAATTAAGCCTGATAAGCAACTGTTTAATTAAACATAATTTACTTTAAACGCGCCTTAACGTTAATCAACGTTTGTAAATAAACTCAACACAAAAAGCAAGATACACTAAAAACATTTTCAAAAGATAATCCATGTTTAAAGAAACTCTTCAAAAAGAGCAAGAACACGATTAAATCTTAGCAAAACATAACGTAATAGACCCTTTAATAACGCCACTGCGCTACCTAAGTAATTACCAACGCTGCTAAATGAAATTTCGTATGCTAATTGACTAAATACAATTATGGGAGCGAACCTAAGACTGCGAGTACCTCGGTTGAAGCAATGATGTACTTAATTAGAGGTGTACTGGAAGTGGTAAGAATCTATGTTAATGAAGTTGAAAATTAAGTTGACAGATAGATAGATAGAATACTCTTTATTATGCATTCGGTTCACGATACAAATTACAAGCATTTTCCTATAGATCTACTACTACTAGAGAATGCAACAAAGAATTTTAGTTTGAGTTTATGTAATCAATTACCTGTGGCCTTGCCCGCATGGAGTTCAATAAAAATATCCATCGGAAACGTCATACCGAGATAATAACTTATGTGTATTATCACCCAAAAAATTAACAAACTATCTGTGTACAAGATTTAATCTCAATCTGGACTGTGTCTTCCATAAACAAATGTCGAAAAACAATAAAAGTTATAAGTATATTTTACAGGAAAGAGACAGGATGTATGCTGAGCAAGTGAGCATAAATGATGAGTATGATAATTTTAGATTGATAATGGTCGGCCCATACTCCATGATAGAATGTTACTATAACTACGGTTAACTGTCATAAATTTATAATGTTATATATAAAAAAACTAGCGGCCCGATACGTGCTGCGCTACATTGACAGCAAAATTCCCACAACAAAATGATCCACCATTTATTGAATTCTTTGCAACAAAAAATGTGATAAATGAAAAACCGCACGACCGATTTTGTGCAAACTTCATATAAACCATCTACTAAATAGTCCGAACAAAGCCTAAACATTTGGTTTGGATAGGTGAGCCCGTTCTTGAGTTATAAAATTGCAACGAAAAGTGGCATTGATTTTTATATATATTGATATTGATGAAATTTGCATTCTGTAGCCTAACACTAAAGTCTGAAGTTGATTGTCAAACTAGAAAACGTACCTTCAGGGTAGAAAAAACAACGATAAAATAGTCGTGCCTTATCCAGCATCTAAAGCAAGCGTTCACTGTTAATTAAATATCAAGTTTAAGGCGCGGAGCAGGTGGCTGGAGCGAACTCTTGATAACGTGTGGCCCTCTCTATTCGAGCCACGGTTTTTGAGGTAAACCTTATTTACGTCCACAACTTTAGTTTTTAGGTGTGGCTCATTTGGGGATCGTGTTTATTTATCGTCGTATGAGCGGTTTGGTTATGAGCAGTTTTGGTATGGTAATTATGGCGATTGAATAAGGGGGAGTTGATAGATCAATAAGTAAACTACATAACTACAGTTAAACTCCCGTACATTTTATTCACAAATGGATTATTATTTGTTAACCTTTTATTTTTAGTTTTGACATTGTATAACCAAACCGCTATATGATTTAACACACGCTATATGATTTAACAAATTGTTAGATAAACTACTCATCAGATCAAACAACTCGCCATAGTGATGTTATACAGTTTTTTGTTCACCCTTGCTCTTTTAATTGTGTCGTGGGTACCACGTTACTAAGTAACTAACATAACTTCAAAAATTTCTGCAAATGTCACATTGCTTTAGATCGTAAACCAAGCTTCACAGTGTGACTACATAGTACAATCAAACACAATACAAAATCAACTTCCATTGTTTGATCTTGCTCTAACTTATTATTCCCAAAAGTGTTATTACAAAATCTGCCTCTGTAGTGTTGAAACTTTTTGTAATGTTCGATTTCATCTCAACAAAAAACATCAAACACGAACACGATCCTTTTAAAATCGTCTGATAGAAAATTCTGTTTTCACTCCACTCCACTACTAGTTTTAGTCAGTAGATAGGAACCTACTCCATTTTAATGAAAGTTTCGTCATTGCAATCCTATATAAAACGAAATAAATAAATTTTTTTATAAAAAAAACTTCAAAAAAGTATTAACAGCAACAGACTTATAGAAATTTACTTTATTTCATAATTATTTTATATTTTGTACATTTTAATTTGCTACGACAATTCGTAGCAACTGTAGCTGTCGTAGCGCGTAGCAGCACGCGTAGCACTTTTGGAATTGTTAAAAAAGTTGTAAATGTAGATTCTTGCCAATATTCTCCAAACTATGTGTATCACTCGCTAAGATCTCCTTATTATTTTTCAAATATATTTTCTATTGCATTATTATCATTTTCAAGGTATGATGAACAGGGTCTAGAGCTCCTCGACAATGCATTAAAAAAAAAAGGTCTTGCAACGTGAACGACATGTTTTCTGTCCAACTTACTTCTGCCGAGACGTGGTTTTCAAGATTTTTGTACATTCTTATTTCACGGAGAACCTTATACTCGTATCATTCTAGAAAAAGTTGTCCACTGTACCTAAACATAATTTATCCCTTACTTAGATTCACGAATCCACTTATATGGTAAACCTTCTATCAAGAAAATTGCTTACCCATAGAACCTTGTTACTCGTACTTATAAATATTTAATAGAATTAAATAAAATTAAGAAGAGAAATTCGTTGAGAATTCTATGAGACGATTGCTATTCGGGCCGGGTTGCGTTCACTATGTACTAATCGTAAATAAATCTTGAGAGAGTGGCGAGGTAGTAAATTGAACGCGTGACTCGGACTTGTAAGGTTGGCCGCACGATGTACTTCGCGACTTCTGAGCGCATTAGTGGACGGCATTTTTGGAAACGTGTGAAAGTTTGGTTGCAATTTAGTTACTTAACCCTCAATGTTTGGTCTCATCGACCGATAGATGGATACTTGAGTACATTATAATGTAGAACTATGTTATTTTTTTTAATGTCTTTGTTATCAAAAGAAAATATTTGACAACCCGGACACAAGTTTTGGGACATTGTATTTAAACTATAAATTATTGAGTATTACAAAAATTAAGCTTGAAGAAATAATTAATGGTGTTATTTTTTATTAAACTTTTGAAAAGATCTAGTATTCCCTGTTAGCCACATAGAAACGTCTTAAAATTAGAACCATTTTTGTCATTATTCACACAGCCTGAGTTCACTCACGCTGGATAAACGCCTGCAACAATTTACTGTTTTTAAAACTATTTGGAAACACCAGTTTCTTATTAACAGCATAAATTCAGAGTAATAAATATAATCACGCTCTAACCATCTCGTTATAAAAACGTTAAAATTCAAACATTTCAACTTTTTTCTTAGTCTAGTCGCAAGTGTGCGCCCGTTCTTACCTTAAACGTAAATAATCAGGTGAATAGTTAAGGGTTTTATGCTTTCACAGAAGGGCATAAATGAACCTTTATCTACTCAAGCCTGAAAACTTTTTGTACAGAGCACTTTGTTACGAACATGATAAAAATAACGTAAAACTTTATCGTTTCGATAAACGAGGCATTCTTACAGGAGTTAATATTACATTACTGAGATTGTAGCAACAATATGGCTTGAGTATTTTGGTTTATTTGCGTCGTCGTACTGCATAAGTCGTTGTTGATCATGTAAATGAATGAATGAATGAATATTTTAGTAATACAGAAAAACCTATACCTACCTAAACTAGTTTATTTAATAGTTTTAAGAGGATCGTCTACCGAGCGCTCGTCCATACTAAAAGAGAAAACGTTTTCCTACCCCTAAATGTTATCCTATCTCAATGATTTTTTAGACTGCTTCTGACACAGTAAAAGACTAGGTTTATGGTTTTCCCCTTTTTCAAAATTTATAATATGTAGTTTGAAAGTTACAGGCGCCTAAGAGTTACTTTTGAAAAAAAGAAAACTTATAAACCTAGTTTTTTACTGTGTCAGAAGCATTCTAAAAAATCATTGAGATAGGTCAACATTTAGGGGTAGGGTAGGAAAACGTTTTCTCTTTAAGTATGGACGAGCGCTCGGTAGACGATCCTCTTAAGACTATCCCGTAACCCTAGCAGACGTTATAGGAAGTTTGCTGACAGCGCCTTGAGCACGTCGACTGTGGCTTGGTCCTTGATCGGACGGCGAGCTGTCCATTACTCGCTAGATGGTTAACATAATATTTTTTTCACAACCAACAAGACTTGATGTATTTAATTTATTTTAGTTTATTTATTTTGTTCGATTTAAAATAACCAGTGATTATTTTGTTCAAAAAAATGCCTTTTAAATAGGCCTAAAAGTACTTTGACTTTTAGGCCTATCTAACTAAATAAAAAACATTCCTTGAAATTAAAAACAAATTTAATTACAGATATAATAAAAAAAACGCATGCGTTTTGAGTCTGAGTCAATATCAAGCCGTTTGTTTCAATTAGGTCATCAAAAAGTTACTTTTGAACGTCAAACACTAACCATCAATTTTCCTTATCATCTAAAAAATATCTACTACCACACCATTACCACCCTACCCCACCTATAGGATTAAGAAAAAAAAAGTAACAACCCAAACAATATAAATTTTTACCACTGCCATGACAATAACAATATACTCAAAATTGCCCTTTTTATATCACTATCGTTTCCGCAAAGCAATATTAGCCACTTGGTTAGTTTTACCGGTTCATGTATGGGTAGCACGTACAAAATGGCCGCCGGTCCTGATGACTTCATGCTCCTTATAATCGGCGGGAAAAACAATCTGCGGGGGAAAATTAGGTTGAGGTAACTGTAGGTCAATTTTGTGTACAGAAAGCTATTTTTGGGAGTTTTCATAATGACATCTGTAGTACTACTTTTTATTGTAGGATATTGTCTAGAAGCTCGGGCATGTGAACGGCGAGTAATAGGCGACTCGCTGACCGATCATGCGTCGGGTTCCGCGTGTGCTTCAAAGAGCTGTCAGCAAAATGACAGGGACTTAGAGGGCCACAGCCTGCCAGGGTCGCGGGACTAACAAGTAACCGTGGCCCCGGAATGAAAAGGGTTTTTGAAAGACACCGTGGATTTTAGTCAGTACAAGTCTGACAGTCCTTCCCGCCTTACCCTGGGTGAGAGGACTCATTCGATGATGTTACATCTTATTCATTATTTAATACGAATAACACTAACTTGTGGGAATCATACCCACTGCATCTGATAACAACATTTATTGAGTTAACACATCGTTCTCACCGCTCATTATCATACAAACTGCACATTGGTATCCTAATAGAGAAGATCGTTATGAAGCAATTACAATAACCTAATGGCGGTGTAAATAGCCTAACTTGGCCAAATCCAAACCCACTTACCTACTATTAGTGATGTTTCGATAATTAGAAAAGATTTGTCCACAAATAGGTCTATTAAATTCAACAGGTAATTCCTCATTATCCCTGTTATAAAATTAGTTTACTGAGGAATACAGTCATCATCATCACCTGCCTAACCTTTTTATAACTATGCTAGGTTTAATCTTCACAATCCAGATAGTACTGGAACATACGGCACCCCTTGGTAAGACTGATTGACAGACTTTTGGACCACTAGAACGACTATGGAAGATCTACGGCATTACATACTTCCTTAACAGCCTTAGTGCTTTCTAACTGCCGGCGGCAGATCACATCGCATTTAACGTTTACAGAGATCGCATAACCAGATCGTGTCGCCGGGACGAATCACGCTCTGTGGGTAAAGGTCTTTAGTAAGCATACTCGTATTTTAAGTTTCAAGATCAACCCGAGATGCTGTTATTACTTCACATCATCAACATCTGACTAGCATTTCCCCAACTATATTGGGGCTTCCAGTTGAACCAGATTCAACTAAATATCAGTAATTTACATGGAGCGACTGCCTATCGGACCTCCACAACCCAATAACTGTGTATTACAATACTCCATGGTAAGACTGGTTGTCAGACTGTTAGAGGTTCTCACTAATAGTAACGACTGTCAAAGATCTACGAATGACAGCCGGGACCAATAGCTTTACGTGCTTTCCGAAGCACGGAGGAAACTTACTACGACAAATGGTCGCCCATCCACAGACCAACCTCGGCTAGCGCAGCTTAACTGGGAAGATCGGCCTGTACGACTGTAATTTTTAGCATCATTACTCGTAAATGAATACCCATTACTACAAAAGTTTACGACCCCAAAAAGAAAAAGCTTGTAAGTATCAATAAAAGATAAGAGCTGATAACCACTTCCACCCCCATTCCAAACAATCTCACGGCGTAAAAGTAAAACATGTACACAACAAAAGTTACAACATTAATCATTGTTCAGAAAGTTTACGGCAATGTTGATGTTTCATAAGGCAATATATCCTAAGAGTACCTTTTAGCTAAATCCTTTGTTTATCTATGAGAACAACAGGTTTTATGAGGCTCGTTACAGCCGAGAGGTTTTGTAGGCCGCTTCGATTGCCAAGAAACTAATGAGAAGGTAAATGTTTCGGGGTTTTCTCTTTAGTTGTCGCTTCCTGGCTTTAGATGTGGAGGTGTTTTTGGTTTCGTGTTTTATTTGTATTAAAAGTGATGTTATGAGTACCTACAACTAAATGGTTCAATAAACTACGGATCTACCTGGGCCCCAATTCTGCTAATTTAGTAATGACTCAATTGAATATCAATTGGATCTCAGTAGCAGTTTTAACTACATTTGGTATTCTGCTACTAATTTAAGACTAATGGTTTTCCAGTCACATTCCATTGAACTGCTATCAGAATATTTGCTAGTCTGCTCTTCAATCGTGTTACAATTGTAAATCGATTGTGGACTTTATCGGTATTCTACTCTCTAATGGCAATACTTATAACTGCTTAACTGAGAGTCAATTACAATTACACTACGATTCCATTACGACTCTATTGAGCTTATACAAGTTTTTGCAGAATACCAAATTTGTTCTAATCGTAATGGAGTCGTGATTGAGTCTCAATTGAATATCAATAGCATGTGAGTTAAATAAAATTAGCAGACTTGAGGCCCAGTAGTCTTACCTATGTTCATCCCTCGCGGTCATAAATTATTATTAATGAAATTGACGCAGTGTGTTATGTGTGGAAATGTAATGGTTATAAAATCATAATAAAATCATGAAGAAATGAGCTATGATTTGATTTAGTTATACGGTAATTTTGTAAACGATTTTACTAACAATTAAATTCCCTGACTTTGCTGCACTGTCTACGGAAGGTTTGAAAGCATAAAAAGTTTTAAAGAAACACTGTTATTAATTGTAAAGGACAGAAACGATGTTTCAACAAAATTAATCTTTCGCATACAAAGTCTGTCTTTGACAACCTATAGGAGAGAATTATTGGATTAACAGTAACAGAAGAAAAACTGAAACCAAACCCAGCATTACAAACAAGAATTTATTATCTGTGGTGTAATGTACCGAAAGGATTGTAACTCCATATTAAAGCCGTATATCCATCGGGGTGACGTTACGAATGGTGACGTGGCCCGACAAGTACATTACTCTCGCTCGCTGCAACTTCCAATGTTCTAATAAAATAAACTCATCTATGTTATGGTCTCCTGGTAGTACGTTATTGAAAGATCTGTTTCAATTACTTAAACAAACAAACATCTTTTTCTGTTCAGAATAAAAAGTCCATAATAATGGGGAGGAACACAAAGGGCATCATTTTTAAGTAAGTTATCAAACAATTTAGTGCCAATCTGCCTGTTTTCAATCATATTATAATTTAAATGAATTAATTCCACAGCTCGTGGTACTCATTGGGATCAGTCCATAGATGGGTGACTATACCAAGTTTTCTCTGTGTCTTTTCTGATATTTAGCTGCATCTGGTCAAACTGAAAGCGATCACAATGTGTTCTTGGGGAAATGGCAGTACATGAGATTACGACAGAATTCATGGAAAACAAAAAATAACAAAATTTATTGAACAGATATACCTACTCTTTCCTTTTTTACGGAGTATAACTGATTAACTGTGTCCTAATTTGCTGTTAGGAATTTGTTAGGCACTTTTTTTTATCAAAAAGCGTAGTTTTAAGTTTAGGCCGCACCTACTGCAGCGAGTTTCTTGTTTTCTGTTCGCCTGTCTGGCGCCAAGGCGCAAGCAGCGCTCCCTATTGGTCGGTTGCCCCGCCATTGGTGACATCATTCTGGGCGCGTTTTATAAAAATACTTTTATGTAATTTATTATAGCGCACACGTTTTTCATATTATAATGAATTTTAATATAATTTTATTTAATACACTTCACTTTTCCCTACACACATTTCTAATTGTTTATGTTATTTAACTATTTTATTTATTTATTTTTTGTTTTGCCTACCCTCGTCCGTGTGTCACTGCGTGGTGCCAACTGAAAACCAGCGCTGGGTGTCTTTTGCCCAGCATGTGCTGAGTTGGTAACCTTTTCGGTGTGGACATGCTCAGCAAAATTCTTATTGTATTTTGAATTTTATTTTTTTATTATGTCTGTGTGTGTCCATTATCGAATTAATGTTTTCTATTTCTATTTTTCTATTTAACAGTACCTATCTGAGAAATCTACCGAAATGAAGTCGTTATTGTAATTACTCAATTTGAAACTTCCCAATCAATGCCATATCTTGGTAATTTTATATTATCCTAACAAAGCGCTCCTAGAAACGACTAAAACTTCAATTTGATGCGATGAATAAATGCCTAAATACAATTATATGAAATATTATTATGAACACCAAAATTAAGCTAGATCAAAGTATTCCTAACATTAACTGTCTTACTACTGCTGACCACTCTTGAAAATGAATAAAAAACGGATAAAAACAATCTATGTCATACATTTTTGTTGGGTTCACGAACTAGTGCCACAAATTCGAAAAAGCCTTGTAGAAACGAAAAATACTAGGAACATCTACATGCATACGTAAAATGGTAACTCTTGTTTTTCCGATAAAATCTGGCTTTCAACCGCAAAAGCCAGAGTAATCCGTTTATTGATTTCAAGCATTTCGCGCCCTCGATAGATTTTTATTTTCACTTACACATTTTTCTCGTAAACAAGTGGATTACAGGCTTGCGATAATGAAAATTTCATTTTGTTTTTAAAGTCCTTTTTCCTTAATAAAATTTCAGGCCCGAAATTGAGCTGATACTCACAATTTAATTTAAATTATATAATGGATCCCACAGCCTTCATAATATTCAATCAAACAATTTAATCTCCAAATTGACAACATGTTGACTTTTTTTTGTAATCAAGAATCACTGAACTTTGAGTCTTGCATGCTACTCGTATAATATAGTTACCTACATAATAAATCTGCGCCTAGCAGATCTATGACGCTGTTTTCGTTTGGAACAATATTGTAAAGAACACACGTGAAGATAATTGCGTTGTAACTACATCATAGAACAAAGAAATTGTCACGTCGCTGCACTCTATATTCCTTCATTTTCCTCACTGCTCCACACAATAAACCCACAGCTTCAAAACGCGATCGGAAAAAAAATCCCAACTCCCTATAAAGTCCAAACGAGCCGAGCAAGCGAATACAAGACAATAGTTGTTCGAAAAACTGCGAATAAACAAATTAAAATAGAGAGGGAACACGTTGCGCGTTGGAACTTTGCATGTATCTCTCAATGTGTCACCTCTAGTGAATAGGGACTGATTGTGAGTCGGATTTTTGTAAGCGCGCGAATTTGCGCGATTCAACCTCTGCTCCGCATGTACAGATGGTCTGTAATTCTGGCGTTTGGATGCAAGAACGGGTAAAGTTGTGTGTAGAATGGCTGTGCTGGAATATGATGAAGTACGTCAAGACATCGACTTGAAGAGAAGGAAGGCAATGATGAGGTTCTTTTTCTAATGATGTTTTGGGTAAGACCTGACCACGCATATCGATGACGATCTAAGGTATTTTATTTTGCAGTATTTTTTACAAACATTATATTACTGTGATTCGTGGATTAAAATGAAGTCATCAACAGACAGTGTACGGGGCAAAGGGACCTTACCTTTAAAATTCCAAAAGCATACTTAACTTTGTAAAATATTTAATCGCGCGTGAAATTTAAAATAGCCCCAAGCACCAATAAGTAATTTATAAAACGTCTCTCCGTTCACCGACCTTATAAAAATCACACTTTAAAATCTCTAGAATATTAGCTAACATCTAATTTGTACAATAAACACGTGCGGTGTGAAGGCACCCTAACCATGATGGAGTCACGTCTGCAACCGTGCAGACGTGGCTTAAAAATGTTCTATCCACGAAGATACCGCTCTCCAAAGTTAAAAATTCAATGTTTCAGGTCCCACCGCTGACTGAAGCGACTATCTGTCGAGAGTTTTGTTGCTCAAGGAATGTAAATGTAGGTTACTCAGTAGAAAAGAAACAAGTAATGCCTAATCGATCGCTGACTGCTCACACCACTCTTGCGAGCACTATTACAAACGAATGACTAGATTTTTCTCGCTGGCACACATCGCTTTTCTCTATCCGCCCGCTGTGAGGCATTGACCTAATGTTAAAAATTCAATGTTTTAGCTGGAAACGTCAGCGCTCACTCGTCATTCCGATTGTAATAACAGCATAAACATTTTTACTATGAGATACGTCGTGAAATATCTCTGTTTTGCTGCGTATGCATGTATGAGTGAAATTAGAGACGTGACGTCATATTTCTTGAGGGAAATGGCTCTTATGGGGTGAGTTTCACTTGGGTTTCCATTATTGCGACATAAAACACGTAAAAAACATTGTACTACCCAGTTAATATTCTATTTCCTTCAACGCACTGCTGTGTCCTTTTAAATTAGTTAAGACATTCTTGGAAATAAAATAAAAGCCGCTGTTGATTGTTATTTCTTATGATATCAGATCTATCAAATGGCTGGTTTTTGTAAATGATATAGTCTATTAACATCATGCTTGTAAGCCCCAAAGGATGACGTTGTACTTAACGGTACACTCACATTTCACCAAATAAGTTACAAGTCTCATGTTACAGCCAAATTTTATCAACCGGGCATAGGATCCAGACTACGTGGTTGCTGCTGAGAAACTCCAGATTGAAAAAACTTGAGAGGTGTCAAGGGACACCCGGATGGAACGAAGTTACTGTATACACTCAACAAAAATAATCGTCGCGACTCTATTCCAGTCCAGTCCAGTCCGGTCCGGTCCGGTCCGGTCCGGTCCAGTCAAGTCCAGTCCAGTCTGGTCCGGTCCGGTCCGGTCCGGTCCGTTCCGGTCCGGTCCGGTCCGTTCCGGTCCGGTCCGGTCCGGTCCGTTCCGTTCCGGCCCGGTCCGGTCCGTTTCGGTCCGGTCCGGTCCGTTTCGGTCCGGTCCGGTCCGGTCCGGTCCGGTCCGGTCCGGTCCGTTCCGGTCCGGTCCGTTCCGGTCTGGTCCGGTCCAGTCCAGTCCAGTCCAGTCCAGTCCAGTCCATTCCATTCCATGGTAATGAACACATTACCCTCCTTTGCGTCCCGCAGTCTGATAAAAGTGTCGTGACAACTTTTCGTAAGATTTTTTTCCGTCCAGCCCCCTTTCACAAGGCGCGATAAGGAACTTCGTTCCAAAACCTGGGATCAAACGCAGGCCTTAAGAAAGGCAATACCTATCTATAACTATGATTAGGTTGACAGTTTACTATTGTCTCACAAACGTATTCATTCCAAAGAGAGATATCTAGTTAAAAAAAGAATGTTGTGATTTGCAACCTCTCTTGACTTGTAAGCTCCCCAATACTTGACCCTTGTTAGAGCATAAAGGGTACACTATCTTTTACTTTGTTTTTAAAGCACCACAAATTAGCTTCGACGTCTCTGATTTCTGTTTAGTGGTGGATCCTCAGTTGGTACCTGTTGACAAAGAGATCACATGGTTAGAAATGTATAAAGAAGAACTAGTAAGATTGCACCTGACAGCTCGAATGGCGAATATACCAGCTTCTGAAACTCCGATCAATAATTATGACGAAATCAACTTTCTTGTGGGTTTCGGGAAGGATGCTATGATTGGGTTAATTGAAAGATTGGGGTGGGTTGATGTGCTGGCGTCTGGTAGGTACAATTTTGCTAATATTTATGATCAAGGAGGACTTATAATTAAACCTGAAACTTAGCTGCAAACACTAACTTATCTCAACTAACATTAAAGATTGCATTGTGAACTGAGCACAACGTAAGACTACAAAAACACATTTCAAAATGGCTAATTAAAAACAACGCCCCCACTTAACGCCACCAGAAAGTGCTCAAGAGATAATATAATTAAGCAAAGGATTTCAGAGTTCGCAAATTGCAAGCGAAATCTTTTATTTATACGCAACTCCGTTGGAGGTTTGCTCAGCGAATTTTAATTTCGTAATGCAGAAAAGGACCGTTATAATTTTAAGTGTCATCTTATTCTGGGAGTTAGTGAGGAGGCGATCTCGACTCGATGCAGCCAGCCATAAAGAAAAGAAAACTGTTAGTACCCACGTTATAAGATGACTCTTATTTCCTGGGTACTAAGAGTCACGGTATCAACGTAACTTTGGGCCATCGTACATATTTTTTCGCGCAGAGCATTTTTCACTGTCAAACTATCATCGACATTGTCCTCATTGAAATAATAACCAAAATGAGTTAGGAACCAATTGTACTTTGTTGCTCCTCAAGGAACAACTCCTAAATTGATTTTAGAGATTCTTTCATGATGAAACGTTGATAATAGTCTCACCAAGGCCTTGTGACCTAAAAGAGTAACAGAGATGTCTAGAATCCATGGAGTAAGCCGTAAAAACTGTTCAGGGTCATTGCACTACAAACTCCTACGCAATGCATTTAAAACTTTAAGGGTTAGGTCCATTCACACTGATTTAGACATAGAATCTTGTAAGAAAAGTAGGTACTCATCATATTTGTGACCATTACAAAACTACCATTCTAACTTTTAAACACAAATAATAAAACTTTAAGTTCAACGTCTCAACGACACAGTTTCTAATTTCCGAATATATATATATATATTAGAATAAGCCATTTAAGACAATCGCGGGAAGTTGGACATAATTCAAAAGTAGTATGCTTCTCTGAGATAACCGTGATCTTTTCATTTCATAACCTAATGGAACTTTTCCCATTTCAACTTATTTTATCTTCGTTCGGGCACAGGGCTCGCGTCTCCTTAATTTACTACTTCAAAATCCGGATTTTTGGTAATTTCTCTACTAAATGTGAATGCTAATCTTTTTATTTGGAGATTAAATGTAGAATCTTTCTTTCTATATTCTACCACTATAGTTTTGTGTTCGTAGGCGTTCAAATTATTTTTAAGTAGGTAATGTTCAGTTTTATGAAATCACCTTCGGTAATTTTCCACAGTTTTTAATAGTTATAAAATCAAAATTAACCACAAATCGTTTTGTTAAAGAGGTAGAGAGTTCTTTGTTGTCTATTTTTTTTTCATGGCTTTCCCATAGGGATAGGCAAAAACATTTCACGTGCCAATTTGCTTTATTTACTTCGATCATTAAAATTATATTATAATAAATATAGCTATTCAGTATAGACAAATATAATCAATACTGACAATAATTTATGAGAAAGATATAACTTTGTTAAATTAAGACGAACCGTCATGATCACTCCACAGCACACCATTTTGAAATAGATTATTGTCACTTTTGAATTTACTCCATTTCAAACAAAGCGCTCTATGTTTATCTAGAAATCCCACAGCTTCAACTACGAAACCTTTTAGCAGTTTAGCGGTATATGCCGACCACCACCAGATTAATCTTTCACGGTAACATGGTTTTACAAAAACCTGCTGTGATGGCATAGCGTTCATATGGCCTCGGAGTTTCATACGAATAGGGATTTGCGTCTAAAAGCATTCTCAACAGAGGAATTTACTCATACACTGGTATCGTTCGATGGATTTTCAATAGAAAGTGGGTACAGTGTGCCCGGGTTTTATTCCTAAGCTTACTGTGCAAACATTTTATCCAGCTAATGCGCCATTGTTGTTTCACCAACCTTGTTGGTGTCTATTTATGATCGCCAGTCTGCTGTTACAATGTGTGTTTACGTCTTTTTTTTTTCTTGTTACATGTCCGTCCTTTGCTGTTTCAATTGGCAGATCCTTTTAGCGGCAGCAAAGTACAAAGGGATATCTACAAAATCACTAGTAAGATGGTTTAATGAGAGCGCTGTTGTGTGTCGTAACTTCGTAACAGTAGGTGCGTGGTTCGTAATAATGTGGTCGACCAACAAAATACGCTTGAATAATTAGAAATGTTACAAAAGAAGATAAAGTGAGAAGACATACGTAAAAAATGTTTTTCCCTCTTTGTTGCCATTGATTTTAGCTTTTTCATGCATCCGGAAGTGTGTCAATATGTACAAGAGTAAGCATCATTTGTGTTATATCTAATTAAAAAAGCATTATTTTATGTCATAATTATAATATATTGTAGGTTGAAGACATTCCCATAGCCACAAAGTCCATAAAAAATATAATTAAATCTTAAGTGCTGTTGCCGCTTTAAGAATATCATGGACAGTAACTGTAGTGACATTGTAGCCGCAAGCTTTGTTAAACTTTTAAGCTCTTTATAAAGCAGATTTTAGCCCCTTCGTACACTAGGCGACGCAAGTCTCCGATACCTTACGATTTTGGTATTCATTGACGCGTGCTTCTGTTCGAACCTCGATGGGTTTGTATTGCGATAGCCGCTTGGATACCGAAGTCGTAAGGTATCGGAAACTTGAGTCGCGTTGTGTACGAAGGGCCTTAGGGTTCCGCACCTGAAGAGTAACCAACGTGTGCCACACAGACAGTTTACATTTTCACAGAATGTGTGTTTGGATTGCCGCCAAAAAAAGTTATAATAAAAATAAATGAAAGAGAACCCTCAATGTCCGAGGCTGACACGCCGATTTTTTTAATATCATCTGCAACTGTATTCATCTCTAAAAACCATAAACTAATTGCTCCATAACACGTTGTTTACCAACTCGATTTGATAAGCTTTGAGCAGAATATCTGTCAATAATCAATCCTGGCCCCGGCAGGTGAATCCTCGCGTGGCGGTGATGGATGATTCAATTACATCGTGACACAAACCGCTAACCCAACCCTTCTGTCATCGTATCTCTTATATCAATGACCCTAAAGTTCAATTCCCCCCAAACAACCGATGATATCAAGAATTATTTATTGAGACGTAAAAATAGATACTTTATTATGATTATGATGAATTTGCGTCACCAGATTGTGGAAGATGATCGATTTCATACATTTCTTGTGATGCAGAAAACAGTTAAAAGCTTCTTCGCCTTTTGAATAACTGATAAATTCAGATACAATAATTCTGTTCTTTTCTCAAATTGGGGAGAGTTTTTGCGTATACCCTCATTTTCAAGACTGAGAAATATTTTATTATTTCAAGCAGACATGAAGAGAGATTTCAAGAATGTCCAAAAATATCTGTTGTGATAACCCAGTATAGACTGGGTTGTTGTAAGTTGGCCACAAAGTCTCCTGGCGCATATTAGCTAAGAGACTCGAACATAAATATGGGCAATACTCGTAGGTGTGGAGAAAGAAGAGGTTTTCTTGCTAACTATAATAGTAGAATTTGCTGGTTAACTATTGCTACATAAGAAGTAAGATACTGAAATGTGAATGATCAAAAAAGAAGAAGATTAATTAACGAATTTTCCTGTATTATAGCACAAAAATTGTCGTGGTCGCCACCACAACCGACAGCTATTAAATCAGGGCTGTTACTGGACCCTCACTGGTCTCTTTCACACCAAGGCAAATACTTACTGGGATCGCTGGACTGTCCAGACGAGTAGCCTTGACCCTGAAACGTAAAGGGCAATTGAAGAAACACGATGGGTTTTGAGCCTATGCACACCACGTTTTTTAAACGCGTCGTTGACGCGCGTTTGAAACGATACAGACGCGAAACGCGCGCAAGTCAGATGCAGCCTGTAGACCTTTGCACAACTTTATAAATCACAAACGCGCGGCACCGGTGCGTTTATATCGATACAGACTCGCCTTGTGCCGCGCCTTTGATGCGATGCAAACGACAACAACTTGGTCGGTTTGATAAAAACGCGCCGTGGGTCGAAGCGCGTTTCAAAAACGCGCGTCGACGGCGCGTTTAAAATACGTGGTGTGCATAAGCCCTTAGTCAGTACAAGTCTGACAGTCCTTTTTGTTCCACCAAGGGCGGGAGGACTTATTTGATGACATTACCTGACGTCTATATCCCAGTTACTTTATAAAGAATACCTCTTGGAGAGACTGGTTGTCAGACGTTTTACTGGCGTCAGAAATTAACATATCAAAGAGAATAATGTTTCTGGCGAGCAAATCTCTAAAACCACTCAGCGGATTTGGATGCCAGCGAGTGCTCCCACATTTTTGGGCATTATGATGTACTTGCTATGGCAAAGTGGTTTGTGCGGGGAAAACAAAAGTTGGTGTGGAACAAACTTCTAGCGCGGCAAATAGTTGATATATTTGAAGCATTGTGTTGGGTGTTTTTTTTTTATATTTTCGTAATGGTTCTGGTTGAGTTTAGATCATTAAGTGTAGAGACTACAGACAGACAAAACATTACTTTGGCTTCGATAGTCAGTAGCCTTTATTTGTCTAAAACTCTTTTTTTTTTCTCACCGAAGAAGCCAAAGTTTAATTTTCCTGAGAGTCGGTTGTATTTTTTTGCAATAAAATTGTAATCAATTAAATAAAAAGATTCCGATGAATTAAGGCCTTCTAGTTTTTCAAAATCGGTTAAAAAATAACAAAGAAAAAAACACCGAAAAAAAAATTACGAAAAACACTACTTTAATTCACGTAATGCAAAAGAAACCATCGACACTCAAAGTCCCAAACAGTTTTATATGCCCTCCAAGTATATTCCAATACTGCCAAAGCAAGGGTCGAATCTACAAAAACACTATTTGTGATGTCCAACAAAATGATTCGACTGAATTCCTCCCTTACATCCCAGAGTGAGCATTAGCTATCCTATATCTCGTTACTCGGGGTCAATCTTTAAAGGGCGGGCTTGCATTAGCCTCCTGACCGAACTCAAAAGGAAATAGTGGGTGATGTCGGTTAATGGACCCATTGATTTTCGGGAATCAAACGCTTACTTTTTCTTTGGAGTATCGTGTACAAAAACATGAGATATCGTGAGGTTTTGTTAGTGTTTTGTTTGAAGATTGGAAGTACTTTGAGGTCTTAAAATGTTTTGTTGATTAAGTATTTAGACATTATAATTGAACCGAGAGACGAATTTCACAATGATTAAATTATGTATTCCTGTAAGTCCTCAAATGAGTCCTCCTACTCAGGGCGAGGTGGGAGGGACTGCCAAACATGTACTGACTAAAATCCATGGTGATCCTTCAATAGCTCTTTACGTTCTAGGGTGAAGATTACTTGCAGATGAGACAGTCCCACGACCCCTGTCAAACACATGCACTTGTAAACGACCGCGGCAGAATAATGTAAGATTCCAGTGGCCAAAGGTGCTGATAGACTTGAGCATTCACATAAAATAGAACATAGAGCATCCACTGTTGTTAATTTTGTTGAACTGAGGAACGATTAGAGCCGAGCATAGAGCCATACATCGCTACGAACATCTTCACGATCTTTCTAGCAAACGCTCTAGTCGATGGTCGTGAAACTTTTTTTTGGCGTTAATCGGATCGGCGACACCCTTTATTCCCATCTGCCACCTTCAAGCTTGCCACGTGGGTGGTGGTTGGCACTAATAAGTGGCGTTTACCACCCTAGTGGTCAATCAAATACCAGTACCTACTTAGATTCATCTGCTCCCGTAATCAATCAATCGTTCAGCCACTATGGCAACAATGACCCACCATGACAAGGTGTGACCATTCTCAAACCCCTTTACAGTATTCACCGTCTACTTCACAACACTTAAATATGCCACCATTACGTCAGAGATGCACAAACGGCACAAACACAGTGTTTGATCACTTTGATGACTCGATTGTCAGGGGAGGAACACCAATTAGGTCGTTCAGCCACTATGGCCACAATGACCCACCGTAACGTGATTTAATTCTCAAACCTTTACAATATTCACCATCTACTTCACAACACTTAAATATGCCATCATTACGTCAGAGATGCACAAACGGCACAAACACACAGTGTTTGATCACTTTGATGACTCGATTGTCAGGGGAGGAACACCAATTAGGTACCAGTTGACTCAGCGGCCGCCGTGATTAATTCACCACAGGAGTCGGTCCACCTGACCGAGGCGCAGTTTGCTAAGCCACGGTAATTATTTAAGGTCTGATTGCTGACGTGTTGCAGTTACAGTTCAACGAATATGGATGAATTTTGTAAGTGGTGGTTTTAGATTATGAATGCTACCGAATCTAAATTAGTTCTAATCTAAAGTATAAGCAAGAATACTAATACTTTTTTGAAAATTTATCCCCTCCTATGGCTACACTATAAAATGTAAACATTATTTTAAATGTATACATCAACGACGATATAATACTAGACTCCTAATAACAGGCGACCGATGTCTGCCAACACATTAGGCAAAAAAGTCTTATATCCGTCTCATTTCGACCAATCCTGTGAGCCGTAAACATACGTTGAGACGACTTATTCGTCAACTCGCCCGCAATTAACTCGCCCGCTCGGGCGAGTTGGCACCTTCTGATTTTATCTTTTTTTGTTGTCGTCAACTCGCCACTGAACGAAAAATGGTACAGTCATCTATAAAAGTGTTATAATAAATTCAATAAAGAAACCTACTTTATAAGTATAAGGCGTTGTACGATTTGAAATAAAAGGAATGTAGTTTTTTAATAGGTATATTATGTATTTATAATTTACAACACATGCCAAACAAAAAAAACTGCTTATATGTTACCTACATTTTGAAGATTATCAACAATATCACGTTTTTATCTAGTTTCTTTTTCATAAATTAATAACCTAGTATGTAACATGACTAAACTAAACAAATATAACAAAGTAAAATCAACAATTTCAAAATACATTTGGTTAATTATTATTTAATACTACTATAAAAAATCACAGTCTTAGGAACTATAAAATCACAGATCAGGGTTTTTTGTAAATGATTTTTTTTATAACAAACGTTAACATGTTACTTACTAATGAAAACAATCACAGTCTTGAACTATAAAATCACAGATCAGGGTTTTTTGTAAATGATTTTTTTTTTTATAACAAACGTTAACATGTTACTTACTAATGAAAACAATCACAGTCTTAGGAACTATAAAATCACAGATCAGGGTTTGTTGTAAATGATTTTTATAACAAACGTTAACATATTACTTACTTATAAAAACAATCACAGTCTTAGGAACTATAAAATCACAGATCAGGGTTTTTTGTAAATGATTTTTTTTTTATAACAAACTTTAACATGTTACTTACTAATGAAAATAATCACAGTCTTACGAACTACAAAATCACAGATCAGGGTTTGTTGTAAATGATTTTTTTTATAACAAACGTTAACATGTAACTTACTAATGAAAACAATCACAGTCTTAGGAACTATAAAATCACAGATCATTGTTGTTCATGATTTTTATAACAAACGTTAATATATTATTGATTAAAACAATCACAGTGTTGAAAATGATTTTATAACGACTTTTTATATGTAATAATCACAAGACCAGAAGCTCGATACATAAATCGATACTTATAGCGCCGTGCATAAATTCGTTTATGGTAAATGTTCATCAATTGCACACGTTTCTTTTGACTTTACTGTTATATTACACCCTTTCAAGTATGAAGTTTGATAATAATCATCTTCTTTTTTCAAGATGGTCAAAAAATGTGCAATGCTTGAGGGTTTATTGTTGACTTTTTTATTTATAGTAGAATGCCAGCTCTCGACCATGTTTGTAGTTCGTGTTTTAATACCCCTGATTATACAACAGTTGCATAAATAACTATTAATTATTTACTGATTTTAAATAAACAAATAAATATAAACTTACCACCACAATACATAAAAATCACTAAAAACTTCCACATTTTTACCACAAACCCTTTAAAATAGCATTTGTCAATAAAAATATAATGCGCTGTTAATGGCAGCTTGGCGAAAGCGACACTAACCATACTTAAAAAACAACGTCAGTAACGGGTTTGCAACACGAATTAGATGGAGTAGCGATAGTGCTATCTCCTTCTAATTCACGTTGTAAACCCGTTGCTACTTGCTACCTGGTGAAGTTGCTTCATTTATGTATTAGTAAGTAATATTTAATTTATAAGTTCCTATAACGATTATTGATTATGCATATGAGGTATAGATAAATAATTTGCCAAATGGTATATTTGTTGATTATTATTTTTATTAGCTTAACGTATGTGACACTAACCATTATAAAGAAACGTCTTAACGGTGATACGAATTAGAAGGAGATAGCAATAGCTGTATATCTCTTTTTAATTTGTATTGTAAACGCGTTGCTACCTGCTAACCGGCCGTTACTGTTGCAAATAGTAAGATTTTTTTTTTTTTAAGTTCACGAAACGATTATTGATTACTATACAAATCATTGAGTAATTTAGCCAATTAATGGTAACTTAACAAAAGCTTTTCTTTAGAAAGAAAGATTCGAACCGCGAGCAGAATCTCACCTCTAAGACGGCCTACTGGTCCTCAGTTAACCAACTCTACAGTCGTTTAGTGTCTTAAACATGTGAAGCAGGTTCAATTAAATTAAATGTTAAATTTATAGAAACACTTTTGTAGACGACTGTAAATTCGTCAGATTTTCGCTCACTGGCGAGTTGACGACAACAAAAAAAGATAAAATCGGAAGGTGCCAACTCGCCCGAGCGGGCGAGTTAATTGCGGGCGAGTTGACGAATAAGTCGTTGAGACAGAACAGACCTTGAGTTAGCCAATCACAACGCAGTACCCCGTCCCCCTCGCTTACGTAGTACCTCAGCGAGTTGGCAGAATAGTTTTGTTCGTTAAATCGTGCAATGCGTAGTCTAGTAATATATAGTCGTTGGTATACATGATTGTATAATGGTGTATGCTTTGTTGGTTGTCCATAAAAATGAATAAAACAAATAAATGCTTATTACTGAAACGCTCTGTTAAAGTAACAAAACTCTTCATTTGTAATGAAGAGTTTTAATTAGGTATTTAGTAACATTGGAGCTTTTCTTTGGATGGTAAAGTCATCAAAAGAGTCCAACCGCCAGGGCAGAATTTAAGAAACTGTTAGAATCTACCTAATTTTATGGCCACCCTGTTGTTTCGGTTACTCTTTGCGTTCCTGGTCGATATTTGCTGAGATAGTCCCGCAACCCACGCATTAATGTAATCCGCGACGCAGGTGGCGTGGCGTCGCGTATTGTAAAGCTATTTTTGTGGAAAGGTTAATTCGAATGCAAGCAACGACTATTGTTCGAAAAAAGTAGGTATTTGAAAGAATCGGTAGAAAATAAAACAAAAAAAATACTGAGTCTTGAAGTACCCTTACCGCTTAAAGAAGGCTACTCAACATAATTCAGTCCCGCGACACAGTTCAGAAAAAAAAATTGAAAAGCTGAAGCCTTTTTTTTTAAAGGTAATCGCAATACTCTCTCATGGCTCCCAGTCTTTCATCGAACTACCTTCATTTTGAGCAGAAAAGAAGTCGGTCAAACATGAAGCTGTAATTTGTATGCACGTTCTGTTCAGCCAAGTTAGAAAATATCGGTTAATTTTCGAAATAAGCTCGAGCATAAAACGGGTTATATATTGTATCATTTGTGATACGTTCGCATTTTTGTGATGTGTGTTTTATTTGTGATGTGTTCGCAACAAAATAGACAAGCTTTGTTAAAATTTTAGCAAAAAATCTGGCTTAAGTCCAGTAGCGCTGTTAGCACGCAATTTCGGAACTTTATTGCTAAATCGACTTTTTGTAAGCAACAATAAACATTGTTGGGTAGGTACTACGTTTTCTTTTAGCTTAATGTGTCTGCTATAGAATGGAAGATTCATTGTATTATTTTTGGTAACGCGGTGTTACAAAAAAATTTAGTCAAAACAACCCAGTTTCTCTAAAACACGCATATACTCGTATGTCATGGATAACTCAAAAACGGCTTTTCTACCAAAATCATAGTTCAAAATCGTTTATTTGGAACAAAAACATTAAGACAAAAGAGATGCCAACGATGGCAGCTGCAAAAGTTAAAACTGTGGTGCATTTAAAAAAAAATATCTTTTAATTTTCGCCACACTTGGGGTAAAGATTTTACTAACTTTCAATAGCACTAACAGGCGTTAACGTTATTTATACCCTCGTCGCATAAACAACGATTAATTCTCGTTGGATCCCACTTTTGAATCCCACTTCAATATGTTTCCCGTTTAATCTCACAAAACATTATTATGTATCCCATTGCATCCCAAATTTTAAAATAACAAAAGAATAACGTTTACACATATACGATATCCCCCCCTTTTCAGCTGTCCTCTTTGTATCAGTCCATGACGCAGTAATGACGCCTTTTCATTGCTCAGCAAAAGGAAGTTTTCCCATTTAAAGTTACCAGCCTTTTTATCTGCGGGTCCCGAGTTTAAAATAAAAATTATTTACCGGTTAGACAGTCGTTATTATGTGGTTATAGGTATACCTTTGGCGATAATGGACATTTCGTGTTACAGCCGCGAATTTAATCGCTCCGCAACAGAATTTTTTGCCAATATTCACGGTTATTGTGGGTAACGGTTAATTGGGGAACTTTGTTTGGGCAATTGACGACTGATACTGTTTCGGAAATGGGCTTTCGGGTTTGTGTAGCTCTGTTAAATTTCATTTTCATTACGAGGCTTAAAAATGTTATTTAAAGATGGCTGGCAGCCAACTGGCTGTTTTTTTTAACCTGAATTTTATTAGATACAATCGAAACTATGTTTTTTTTTATAATTTTCCATACGCTGTGTGCGATAACAGCACCTCCTAGTAACGACATTATGGAAGCCCTAAAACTCTACCAATTCATGTCAACTAGACATCTTAATGAACATTATTTTTTAGCTTGTTTTTTTTAATCAATAATTATAAAACTTAAAAACTACCTAATTGTTTCTGGTAAGTTTGTACATATTAAACTTCACACGTTCTTCAATCCGCAGGGCGCCCTTTCACATCTAGGCCACATCGCTGCCATTGATTTGATAGTCCCCACTACTGACTTCGCACATAGTGTATAGGGTCAGATAAGTGGTACGGACAAATTGTAGACAAGGCTCCGATTACCGACACCCACCTCCAAAAAATACTTCGTCAAAGCCCGTTTGCCGATCCATAGTCAGTCCTTACTAGATTTAGTGAATATACTGTACACGGTACAGCGCTTGCCGAGGTTGGACTGTGGATGGGTGACCATCTGTCATAGCGAGTTTCCTCCGTGCCGCGGAAAGCAGGTTAAGTCGTTGGTCCCATCTGTCATTTGTAGATCTTTGACAGTCATTACTGTTAGTCAGAAGCTCTAAAGTCTGACAAATAGTCTTACCATGGGGTATCTTATTACCCAGTTACTGGGTTGTGAAGGTCTGATAGGCAGTCGCTCTATGTAAAATACTGATATTCAGCTGCATCCGGTTTGACTGGAAGCCGACCCCAACATAGTTGGGAAAAGGCTAGGCAGATGATGACTGTACACGGTCCACGCGTGCTTATACTGACACAAAATATCATTTTTACTTCTTAGTCCGATGGCCGGAATAAACCTAACAATAAACACACAGATCACTTCATATCAAAATCAAAGGTCATTTGTTCGAAGTAACTTCAGCTCAGCACTTTTTCAACATCTATTCAGAAAACAGAAGAAATAAAGCGCCGTCAGTCGCTATTTCCTAGTATTTGGCTAGGAAGAAGTGGCGGATCAGACTTCCGAGCAATACATCTATCTCTAAGGTTATAAACCCAAAACCACCTGAGCCCAAATTGCTATCAATTTCAATACAAATATAAAAACCCAAACAGCCCCTACCGTATGGTCGAAAAAATATTGAAAGAAGAATATTAGAATTAGAAGTATTACCGTCTGTCGATCCCTCTTATCGGCTCCTGCGATCCTTATTAGGAAAAAATGGAGTTTGGACAAAGGAAAAAATCGGGTAAGTGATATGTCCAGATACTTATAGAGCTTTTGTATTGATTGAGATAGATTTTATTCTACATTGGTAGTTTTGTGGCATCAGGTGAACTTTAAATTATTGAATTTGACACTTTTGCTTATTTTTTTATAGGTGCGAGAGGCCTTTCTGTTTTTCAAAGGATTTTTTTACTTTCATGTATGGGGAGTTGCTTCCTTCTGATACCTATCAGAGTTCCTCACAAGCATGGCTTTACACTTATAATTCGGGTTTATTCACGACGTTATCCCACTTCTTTATCCAAAATAAGCAAGCAAGTTAGCAGGTTATGCAGCTGCGAGGTTGTGAAGTCAAATTCGGGTAAGTATAAATGTGTATTTTCAGTAATTATTAATGTACTTTCTAAGTTTATCTTGGACATCACTAACATACGTGAATTTCAAAGGCCCCAGAGGTGGCTGAATTAATTCTGACACCAAAACGTGTTCATTTGAAGGGCATACCGACGACGACTAATGGGTGACTTGTGTCTGATCATGGACCATGCCTGGGTCGACGCCGCTTTGTGTTCCACGAGGGCCTGTATCATCAGGTTACCGTGGTCCTGGAACGTAAGGGACTATTGAAGAATCATCGTGGATTTAAGTCAGTACAAGTCTGACTTAAGGCTCATTCGAAATGAAGGGAATTTATGTAATTTTATAACTGTGAAGGAAAAGATCGTGAGGAAACCGGCATGTCTTAGAACCAAAATATTCGAAGACATTTGTGACGTCTACCAACCCGCACTGGGCCCGCGTGGTAGATTATGGCCCACTCCCTCTTACAGACAGGAGGCCTGTGTCCCAACAGTGGGAACATTTATAGGCTGATGTTGATGTAATTTTATAAGTTAGCCTCTAACTTATGTCTGAAAATTACATAATTATATTTTAGACAATATCAAACAGAAAGAGCTTTTAATAAACAAATCATTTGTTTTCACACACAGTATGTTTTACATCTATATTATTCAAGAAACGTACGCGGTAGCGAGGCTAACCTAAATAAATGCTAATAACTGAAGCAATCATGCTAATACAGTATGGTTGTTTGTGGCGCAAGTCAAAGGTTAACAATTGTTATGAAATGATGATTTCAGTAAAAAAAAAATAAACTTGTAATGAAAGTAAAAGTTATACAAAATATTTAAAAAAAAAACTGTGTTTGTTAAAATGCAAGAGTAACCTTGGATCTGACACCCAAATAGTTGATGCTTTGTCACTCTGGTCTATATGAAAGCGTGACTGCTGACCGTGAGATCCTGGGTTCGAATTCCACGTGGAGTTTAAATGTTATTGAGTATTTTTTAGCAGCAGCCATGGAATCTCAAATGAACAAAGATCTAGACGTCTTTGTAGAATCTAGACGTATTTATTTATTGTATTTAAGTTTCATTTTGTATCGCTGGCTAATATCTAGATGAAACATAATAGTAGTTTATGTAACTGGTACATAATGAGGGGTATTATACACGAGTGTGAGTTTAAAAAACGAGCGAAGCGAGTTTTTTAATAGTATCACACGAGTGGTATAATACCTAGTTATGTACAGTTTCATACACTACTTTATCTACTCTCATTGAATACGAATATATCAAATAAAAGATAAAAATTAACTAACACTAATATTCATCCACCGAAATACAATCGTCAAAATTCCAACATTCCTTTATAAAGCGCGCGCAGCCACAGATAAAAAATGAAATAGATGTATCTATGGTCAGTAATCTGTATCATAATGAAAAAAAATTAAATTATAACATTGTTTTGTTAGAGAAACAGTGTTATAATTTAATTTTTTAATTTCATTACGATACTCTATGGTATAAAGTATGTCATTATAAACTCGTTTTGAGTTTTGTATTTCGAATTTTACGATATGAGAGTAGATAAATACACACATCAAAAGTATCTAGGGATCAACATATATTTTTGCAATAACTTTTCTCCTGATTGATATTAATTAAAATGTTCTTTAAGGATTCATCAAATAAAGTGTTATCGTTTGTCACAGTAACGATAAACCAAGTCACCTTTGCATTCATAAAGAAATTTGCCATTTTCCTAATAAAGGGATTTTTGACATTTGAACCACTAACATTAAAGTTCGAAAAAAAGACTGAAATAACAGTTTTCTTTAAAATTTTATTGGGTAACTTAAACAATTAATAATCCGTGTTTCTACCGCGAACACTAACAACACAAGAACATCGGTTTGGCATACTCAAAATGAGTTCATCCAAATCACGCTGTGGAATGGCCGCCCATGTTCGTTGCAACAACAAAAAAAGGTCTTCTTGCGACTGGATACCCTCCATATTCGGCAGAGCTCTTCTCTGTAGCATATCCCATGCATGCTCAATCGGGTTCAAGTCTGGCGACTGAGCAGGCCAGGGCAGGACATTGATGTTAGCTGCGGCGAGAGTCTGTCTTACAACTCTTGCGGTGTGCGGTCGTGCATTATCATGCATTAACTGAAATAAGGGACCGATTTGCACTTGTAGAGGAACGATGACGTCTGATACAATCGTCTCAGCATAAATTTGAGCGTTGAGGTTGCCTCTGATCCAAATCAACTCAGTTCTTCCGCCGATCCAAATACCCGCCCATACCATGATGGTTCCACCACTATAAGGATGGACTTCCTGGCAGGATTTTAATCGCTGTTGGCGTCCAGGGGTTCTCCAGTGTCGTATACGTCTTGTATCCGGTCTCATACCAAAACGAGACTCATCAGAAAAGCACACGAAACGCCATTGTTCTTCTGCCCAATTTCTGTGTTCAAGAGCCCATTGATATCGAATCCTACGATTGTGCATTGCTATAGGTGGTACCCGTAGCGGTCTTCGGGAATGAAGGTTCACTTCATGCAAGCGGTTTCTGACTGTTTGGTCGCTAATTAAGTTCCCTGAAGAGTGATGAAGCCTCACGGCTAACATCATGGCGGTTATTGTTGGAGCTCTTCGAGTTAAGATTTGAATGTATCGGTCTTGTCTCCGTGTGGTGCAGCGATACCGTCCTCCATGGCGCTCAGCCACGGTACCAGTGCTTCGGTAACGTGTCCAAAGTCGACTGATAACACTCTGACTTGTATTCAGAGATAAAGCCACAGTACGTTGCCGGGAACCAGCTTCTATCATTCCCACGGCTCTGAGCATTTCTTCCCTGCTTAAATGACGTCGCCGCTCCATAATAACGTTGGTTTTAATCAGTAGTAGGGAAACAGTAGCACTAATAATGTCTTCAATGCGTTGTATGTTTTTATAGGGAAAATATTGACAGCTGATTTTCATCTTTTACTCGAATTTGAATTACAGTTCCTGATTCAAATTATGAAATGCACCAAAAAGGATCCATATAAATTTATAAAATCATAAATTTATTACAAAGCCACATCTCAATCTCAAGAAATCCGCATAAAAATGCTTGATCCCTAGACACTTTTGATGTGTGTATGTTTAAGTGGTATTGAAGTGATATGGTATGTGAAATTAAACGTTTGTTAACGCACCCACGATACACGAGTAATTTTGTTGTTAGAACTGGCCAAGTGATGGTGGCAAACGGACAGACAGTCGGACAGCGAGGTTTTAGTAACAGGGTCCCGTTTAACCCTTTGATTACGGAATCCTAAAAATCTAAAAACCCACGTTTTTAAATGTCCTAAAAATAAGAAAATAACCCTACGGAGCTGAGAGAGGGGCCACTCAAAACGTGGGGGCGTATATTATTTAAGGGATTATTTATGGGATATATTTACATGACGTGTATATCGTGGGTGTAACTTGCAAAGATACGATAAACAACCAGTTGTAGTGTGCAGCTCGCCTAACCGCCATCTTGGGGAGGCCGCCATATTGGATTTGTTATGACGTTTCTCAGCTAGTCATGTATTTTCATCAGAACTCAGGGTGGACAGCGCTACAATTTAAAAAATGCGTGTGCAAAATTTCAGCCTGCTAGCTTATCGGGAAGTGCCTCAAAATTGAGTTGCAAAAGTCCAACCGGAACAACAAACAAAAAAACAAGAAAAGTGAGTGTATAATATAATAAAAACGTGGGAACAAAAAAGTGTTTATTAAAGACATCTCTGCTCCATCCTTTAGAAACTACACGTCTGATGTTGTTATCTATTTGATGAAATACCTACATAATTTATATCCTGGTACCTAAAATCCATCCATACATACATATAAAATCTCCCATAATAACACAGCGGCAACGCTCCCATCCATCACAATCCAGTACAATTCATCTTCCTACCAACTGTACGATAACGTTTATGAATTATCCCAAACTAGGAATATTAAGCGGGATACGTTATTATGGTTATAGGATATTAGTATGCACCAACATAACACATAATATTGGTTCGAGTTTAACCTTGTACCAGTTGGCTTAGAACTCTAGAAATAATGTTTTCTGTTTTTGCTATTTTTTATTCTAGGGTATCTTGGGAAGTTTGTTTTTCGTTTTTTGTCATTGATTTTATTCTAAGGTTAAGGGCGTCGCCTGATGGGGCCTGCATCATCATTAGCCTGTTAATGTTGCCACTCCTGGGACACAGGCCTCCTCTCTGTGAGAGGGAGTGGGCCATAATCCACCACGCGGGCCCAGTGCGGATTGATGGATTTCACATGTCTTCGAATTTTTGGTTTCTCACGATGTTTTCCTTCACTGTTTTGAGGCCTGCATGGGGTCGTGAGATTACTTGTATCTTAAAAGATCTAACGACACGTTTGGCGAAGTGGCTGAGCAATTGAACTGTTCCGCTGTGTCGCGGGTTCAATCCCCGCACGGAACAACAAACAAACGGAAAACAACCCGGAAATATTTTTATGATCTGCAAGTCCTTATTTCGGATAAGGGTGTTTGTGTATGTGAGTTTCTATGTTTGTAAACGCACTCATGACTCATGGAGAAGTGGAATTCCTAGTGTGAACGTTGATTTATCTGTTCCGCTCCACCCAATGTGGACTAAAAAACAAAGGGTGAATCCATTAAATGAAAAAGTGCTCTTTCTGATTACAGGGACACTGACAAAGATCTGGCAAATGACAGACAGAGGCCTAATCACATTTTTTTTTAAATTGTGTTAACAGCGTACTTGAAGTATTTACTGCGTTTATTTTATGGAGAAATAATATAAGAAGAAATAATAATAATGGATAAGCGTGGCAAGTGTACGTATGAGGAACTTTTTTTTTCCTTCAAATTAACGTCAATTACGTCACAAAAGAATACGTCAAAGATAACAAAGTTATAAATATTGTCAAAATCTGTAGCAAGCTGAAGTGGCAGTGGGCTGGTAACGTCAACCGACGAAAGGAAGGTTCTCGAATGGAGACCGCCTGTAGGTAAGCGAAGGGTGAGATGCCTCCCGGCAAGATGGACCGATGACCTGAAGAAGGAAGCTGGCAGTGGCTGGATTAAAAAAGCAGCAGATCGTGCGCTGTGGCGCTCCCTGGGAGAGGCCTATGTCCAGCCGTCGACTACAATAGGCTGAAATGATGATGTCACAAAAACGGTAAAAGTCATGATAGCAGGACTAACAAAAAAACTTGGTTATCGAGGCAGCAACGGATTGACAAAAGAGACAGATCAAACACTAATTTGTATTTACCTAAAATACTGAAACAAAAAAAACACATAATCTTCAATCTTTCATAGTATTCTATACCAATACAAAAATATTAAATTCTGATAACCAAGCCATGCTAATACCAGTCGAAGATCCACTCACGTCAGTAACATCATATCGGGCTTCTAATCTATAGCTCCCGAGCGCGGTAACACGAGATTTGATATCTTTCCAGGGAATATGAGGGGGGACACCCTCAAAGAAATATGACTTACAGCAATACTGTCGGTAACGGCATACATTATGTTTTGGAAATAGATAAGATGATGCTACAGGTTGTGGTTATACTTTTTTCTTTACAATTTATTTCATTTACCGACATCATCATCAGCCTATATATGTTTCCACTGCTGAGACACAGGCCTCCTCTCTGTGAGAGGGATTGGGCCATAACCCACCACTCGAGTCCAGTACGGGTTAAGAGATGTCACATTTTCTCGATTTTTTGGTCTCCCGCCCGTGTGCCGGTTGCCGATACTATCTCAGCACTTGTTTGAACATGGGCACGCCGCGATCGCAGCGGAAAGACCACTCTTTGAGGAGTGGCTCGATAGGCGTCACGACGTCCTTACCTTCCGCTTGACACAGGTGCTCACCGGCCACGGAAATTTCGGGAGGTTCCTGTGACTGATTGGGAAGGAAGAAACGTCTGGGTGCGTCTGGGTATCACCACTGCGAGGATCGCCCGGAGGACACGGTGTCGGTGGAGCAAACGCTGCAGGACTGCCCTAACTGGGCAGAGCACCGCCGTGTCCTCACAAAGGCGATAGACGGTGATCATGGCCAGTCCACTGTTATTTCAGCTGGCTCATTAGAAAAGTTCCTATTATTTTTATAAACAGGAAATACTTTGTCAGGTACATAAAACCACGTCCAAACATTGCTTGTTTTTTTTATATTTTAGACTCACAAAAATGGGTTTTCCTTCCATATTTTCATAAACCACAAGCCGTGCACTCAATAGAATTTCTCATCGGAAAAGTTGACGAACATCCATTCAAAATTTCATCTCGTATACAGAAGATGAATTGGGAATTCGTATGCAAAATTCCATGTCACTAGAATTGTGCTTGAAGCTGTACGTTGTCAGTCACTGAATAGATTTATTTTTAAAGTAGAAGATGAGAAGCACAGATGGTCCGTGGGTTAAGGTAATTATGAATCGTGGTTTCGACTTCAAACCCAGCCAGGCACATCGCTGGCCATTACGCTCGAAACGGTGAAGGAAATCATCGCGAGGAAGACACCGTGTCCTAGAACTAAAAAATTGCTGAAGTGTTGTCTACTTACTAACCAGGACCAAGCCTTCGTGGTGGATTACAGTTTCTATCTGAGAAGAGGCTAGATCCCAGCAGTGGGGACATTATTGGCTGAAAATGCTAAGACGAAGAAGGTTTTTTTTTTGGGGTCTCGGTACGGAACCTAAAGGGCTATTGAAGGACACCGTTGATTTTAGTCAGAATAAGTGTGACTTCCTTCTTCCCCTTCCTCCTTCCCTGCCCTGGGTGGGAGGGAGGACTCATTTGATGAATTTACCACACAAAAAAAAATGGAAGATGGTTTAGCTGTAGCTTTCTCTTACTACAAAAATACTACAATTTAAATGTCCATCAATAATTCTTTTTGAGAATCAAAATGGTGGTGAATCACCAAATCGCTTTATCAATATTTCAGGGACACTCCGAAGTACGATTTGGTTAGGTTCCTTTACACCTTGCAAACAGAAATAGAAGCCCAGCGAAACGGGGCTTCGTCGACCCTCGTAAGGTCGATTACTTTTATTATTACATAAAACAGGTTAATTTCTACAATACTTTATGATACACAATTTGGTGACCATTTATCCATTCTGCCCGTATTTCGATTTTTTGGTTTTGGAAATAGGTACTTTTCTGGTACGCGGCTAAACACAAGCCCTACAATGAACACAAATGTCTAAAAAACTTTTAACTGCAAAACGGCATTTGATGTTGAGGGTCGTTATGCAGTTACAGTTTTGTTAAACAAGTGTTCAACAGATATTTAACTTTTTGTAGTAGCATAACAGACTCTCATAATTATACCATCCTTTGATAAGTCCTGAGATAAATAACTAGCTAATTATAAATCAAAGGCCATAGTCCATAATATGATCTATATCCGAGATGCAATGTAATTAGATAGCTCGTTGATGATAGCTAAGTGAGCGTACTCGTAATTACTACTACATGTACCTACTTATGTATGTTCATTAATGAATTGATCTATTAAATGTATAGGTAATCCTTGTAATGTCATAAATTATGTGTTTAAAAATGTAATTTGCTTATAATATAGATACTTTTTTCTGTATTATTCTGCAGCCTTTTTTAATTTGATAGAATAAAGCTGTAGAATCTGTTTGAAAGCAGTTATCTCTGAAACTATCAGTTGAAATTAGTTGAAAGTTTCACAACATCATGATTATTTGATATTAATTTCAGCTTGATACTTCCACGTACGACGTTCTTGAGAAAAGAGGCCTTAACATACGGACCGGCGGACAACATAGTGATCAATTGATCATATACACTTGTGTTAAGATTATTAGCATTACACAACATGTTTAAGTTTAATAATATTTTCTTTCCTACTTAAACGTGAGCCGTCTCCGTGAAAAGGAACATTTCAACTTAATCAAGACTCCCATAGTAACACAAATTAGTCGTCCATATTCCCCCAACATACCCGGTATGTCATGTCAGAAGTTCACAAAGTAACATATAGATGCTAATGACGTATTTGCATGTACATCGTCGTGGCCCCGAGCTGCCTCACTTTGAAGTGTAAGCTTTAGAAAGGGGAATAACCTATTGTGAGCTAGTTATGTCTCTGTGGTGTATTCAATTCTCCTGTGAAGATTTATACATACTAATTACGGTATGGGGAACAGTCTGTGAGATTCCTGTAAACTGAATAGAGGAGGTATCTTTATTGACCTTCTAGCCTGCCAAAGTCGTGGAACTGTCTTAACAATTAATCTTTACCCCGGAATGTAAAGGGCTATTGTAGGACTACCATGGATTTTAGTCAGTACAAGTCTGACAGTCCCTTCCAATCCACGCTTAGTGGTCAGACACTTATTTGGAAGAAGATGACGATGAAGCTTGGTGGAAAACACATTTAGGGCCGAAATTGCGTTAAGCGGATGTCCACGCGGTTCGATGTAAATATGCACGCGCGGGTCCGCGACAAAGCGTTTTTGTATAGAACCGCGCGGGCATCCGCTTAACGCAGTTTCGGCCTTTAGGCGTTCTTAAAGATCAATTAACCTACAGATACACATTATTCCATAAATAAATATACTAATATGGATAATTATCCATCACAAAAGCAAAGTTGAAGATTATTTACAAATTTCTAAAATTAAAAAACAAAGAATATCTATCTATAAGTGGAATACTCGTAGAGGTGGTAAAAAACAAAGAATATCTATCTATAAGTAGAATACTGATGAGGTGGTTTCTGCTCGACAATTAGTTGCAGAATTTTCTATAGGTAGATTGAATAGACATCACCAATTGCCTTTTTGTTGGCAACTATTATGTCTGCTACACTACATTATTATAAGAAACAATTCTCCCTTGATAATTATTGAATATACTTAAATATAACGAAACACTATTACTTGGTGGCATATCATTTCAGTAAACAGATGTGAGCAACAAAAAACACAAGCACAAAGGATGTATTCTATTACATTCTAGGCTTATTGGGTCGCGGGGCTATCCAAGAGGTCATGCGACTGCCTTAGCAGGATACCGTGGCCCTGGAACGCCGAAAAAGGGAGATCAAAGTCAGTAAAATTTTGACAGTCACCCAGTCCTCGAGACATTATATTTGACCCAGAAAAAAAACATATTGCAAAGCGTATATTTTATGTGAAATGTTTATGTTACTATAGGTATTGCCATGCATCATTCTATTAAAAGAATTGTAATGTTATTGACGAAAAAATGTCAGTTCTTAAACCACAAAGATGAACAAAATAAAACAAGCTAAGAATTAAAATTGTTCCATAATTTTACCCTGAAACAGCGATCACAAGCAAAGAGCGTTAGAAAATAGTTACCTTTGGAAAAGAATTAATGGTTTCCGCTGGAATTTTAAATGCAGAATCTTTTAAAACGTAAAGCGCAAATAGTTCTCAAGAGATGTTAGAAAAGTCTGTGATTTACACGAAGAAAAACACTTTGTTATTGTTGAATAAACACTTTTAAGCTATTGCATAGCTTTTATTGAGGGCTCTGAGCGCGGCGAACGAATCAAGAAATTCCGTAACGAAAATAAACCAAACACCCCGCGTCGTCTAACGTTGTTTCAATTCGGCAGACTTCTAAAAATGCATAAGTTGTCAAAAATGCTATGCAATAGCTTTACCGCGGGTGCCACACGTATTTTTTATTTCAGGTGCTTCTGGATGAGGTCGTTCTATCTTAGGTCATTTGTTATTGAATTGAGGCAAAGAGAGAACCCATTGAAAAAAATATGTAGAAAAGAAGCCTCGTCAATATTGTTCACGATACTTCCAACCGTAAGGTTGGGGCCGTAAGGTTCTTGAATGGAGACCACGTACCGGCAAGCGCAGGATGGACAGGCGATCTGATGAAAACGGACGGATTGTGCTAGATGCGAGCCGCTTACAATCCGTCCTATTAGAAATCTATGGGAACGCCTATGTACGCCTATGTTCAGAAGTGGATTTCCTACGGCTGATGCCCGTATTTTCTTGCCCGTTCTTCTCCATAGAGATCTACGCATTGGAATGAGCATCTACGGTACTTTCACAGTTTTTATGTCTTGTGACTGGGACTGTAGCACCATACCTAACTATTTTTTAGCATCTACTAGTTTTATTTTATGTCTTTTGACTATTCAAAAGTGTCTGTTATTGTGAAATAAATGATTAGATTTGATTTAATATTATGATGCTGACGTAATTAATTATGAATATCAATAAGAAACATGAATAGTTAAAACTTGTAACATACTTACGTAAAACATACAGTATAGTAGCTTCACTAGAAATTCAATCATAAAATTTCTCGTTTTTGCTTTTTCTCGAGTGCAGGAGCACTTTGCAAGAAATCTTAGTTCGTGTCCTCAATTCGTTTGAACATAAAGTCATTTTGCACGAGCTTTCCCATTTCCGCTTAGATTATAGAAAAAAAAACATTGGTATGAAGTTCTTGAACTCGCCACTCGATTTCCCGATTTATCAGCAAATCGAAAAAAAATCTTACCGAGCTTAGCTTGCAAATAGATTATGGTGAAAGCATTTAGAGATGACAGTGGAAACGTTATCATCATACTTTAAGGATAGAGTTTTTTGCAACTATTTTATAGAGCGACTCGATTTTTTTTTAATGGTCAAGTTCTGACATTTACACGGACAACTCACACTTGAAGGAAACGATAAGTATTCCAACACTATTGTCATTTTCTGATATCTTTTATGGATATTCTATTTTTCATTTATTCATCAAGATAATTAATATCAAATTTCGGTAAAATTCACTGAATAATATTATGTCTCTCAGTAAAATTTTAATCCACAATGAAAATCCGGTTGATGTTTCTGGAAAAAATGCGTCCTATGAAACTGTTAAGCTCACGTACATACTTACCTACATAAATAATTTCATTTCCATTTAGTAATCGGATTAAAAATTTAATAATTATTATTTTGCGTAAAAATGATGGACAACCTTACCAGAATCTACTAGATTCGAGAACGAATGTAAATTAAATCACCGATAATAGCTAGCACAGTAAAGTTCACATCTAAAACCATTATAAGATGTGAGTGGATTACAACTTTCATTTTCAAGTTATTGGAAATGATCACTCGAAATAGTTCAATAGAACATACAATGGGATTGTCATGGCTATTGCAATAGTGCAGATATCAATTTATAACAAAACACAACTCACATCGTTTATTAATCCTGCTTTAAATTCAAATCTATACTAAGATTATAAAGCTGAAGAGTTTGTTTGTTTGTTTGTTTGAACACGCTAATCTCAGGAACTACTGGTTGGAATTGAAAAAATATTTTTGTGTTGGATAGTCCATTTATCGAGGAAGGCTATAGGCTATTTAACATCACGCTATCACCAAAAGGAGCGGAGCAGCAATGAGAAATGTTTCAAAATCGGGAAAGAAATTGTCACATCATTAAATGAAGGAATAAAAAAAAGGTTATGTTCCGTTTGTCAGATCTAGATTGCTTTACGAACTGACAATTTCAAAAGACCATTTTTGTACTCCCTAACTTTCCCTTTTCTCAGCTTACAAATAACAAACAATTAATATCATGTTGCAAGCAAAACTCAAGACGTAAGTGCAAATATCAAAGGGGAAGTGAAGCCAACACACGTCGCTTGTCTGTTTGAACTAAATACACGCCCGCGTGAAGCAAATTTCATGCATAAAATTATAGAAGCCGCCTGCGCCAGACTACCTGTCGAACTTGGGCAAGTTTAATTTAGGAGAGGCTGCGATTCTTTAGGAGAACTTTCTTACTGTTGCTTGGAGGAAAATAGATGGTTTAAAATGCATCTGCTTCTTCGGATACCGGCGTGACGACGTGGTTGGCACATTGGCTGAGCGATAACTGCTGCAATACTTGTCGCGGGCGCGTCTCTCGCACTGAACTAAAATTTTAATGATCTACTAGTATTTATTCCAGGCCTGGCTGTTAACGTATGTGTGTTTAATGTTTTTAAACGCACCTACGATATTGGAGAATTTCCTAGTGTAAAGAAACAGTGCTAACTAGCTCATGCACTTTTTTTCATGTGACAATCCTACTTAATCCTACTAATATTATAAATGCGAAAGTTTGTGAGGATGTATGAATGTGTATGTGTATGTAGGTATGTTTGTTACTCTTTCACGCAAAAACCACTGAACGGGTTTGGCTAAAATTTTGTACACAGATAGTTTATAACCTGGATTAACACATAGGATTTTTTATCCCGATTTTATGTTCCCGTGGGATAATTTGCGAGTTGTAGCGGGTGAAGCCGCTGGCAACAGCTAGTCCTTACATATTTATGATCTTCTAAATAAACCTTCTTACTACAAGCATACCATGCATTACATTATTATATTACATTATTCCAGTGTGGGAACAACGTGGCAATAGACGACTTGTATAGTTCTGTCCCTTTCTTGCTGATGCACTTTTACAGTTTTATACTATTCTACTACGGCCACAGTTTCTTTTTACCAACACTTGTATTACGAAAATCATCATTACTGCTACGACATAAAGTCGTTGCCCACGTCAAATAATCACGCCCGGAATGCAATCGGCAGCATCTGATCTATGAAGAATGTGAAAGACCTTCGGACTCTAGTGGGAAAACAGAGGTTTAAAAAAACATGTACAACTTGACAAAAGCCAAAAGACCATGACCAACCGTACGAAGTTTAGAACTAACGAATTCTCACGACCTTCAAACTTTAATGAAGCCGTTATAATCCCATCAGAGTACCCTTGAAGGGGAAATTGCTAAAGTCTCTTCAAGTTTTGTGGTTGCCATGCTTCCCTATTAGCCGTCATTTCCGTAGTCGTAGTCTTTCTAGCCATATCTCATTTTTCTAATCCATGCGTTGTCATCGACCCTGAGTGATGTGGGACATATTATTCTAAGTGGTATATGCGGGCGGCGAGTAAAGGGCAACTCGCTGTCCGACCATGGACCATGCCCGGGTCGACGGCGCGTCGTGTTCCACGCGCGCCACAAAGAGTGTCAGCATAATGACGGGGCCCCCTCTCAGAGGGCCAAAGCCTGCTGGGGTCGCGGGACTTATTCCATCACCGTGACCCCGGAACATAAAGGGCAATTGAAGGACACCGTGGATATTAGTCAGTACAAGTCTGACAGTCCCGCCCTGCCCGGGGTGGGAGAAATTTGAGGATTTTACCACGAAAAAAAAAAATGTGGTAAAATCAACAAATGAGTCCTCTCTTTCTGGGTGGAGCAGAAGAGAATGTCAGATTCTTACTGATTCAAATCCATTGAGTTCTTTCAATTGCCCTTTACGTTCCAGGGTCACAGTAACCTGCTTAGATTCGTCTCGCAAAGATGGAGTTTTAACCCTAATTATCAATTTATTTAAATAAAACATTTCATTAATTTTCTCCTATTACTTCAACTTCAAATAATACTTACTCTGCCTCGCGTGGTGACTCATTCTGCATTGTGAATCTATTTTATTTCTATCTATAACGCGGCACTGCACTCCTATAGTCAGAATGATAGTGGTGCGAAAAAACGTCAGGTCGTAAATCGAACTCAAAACCGTATTCTAACTATTCCTGGAACGACGCACAATGTTTTTTGTTCTATTATCTTTAAGATATATTATGTATGTATGTCTTCCTACCAGTCATACCAAGTTCCTAACTTCAGCTTCATCATAAAGTCAAGACCTCACTCGTGACCGTGCGCATCCGTTCAACCGCACACTTGTTAATATTGATATGTAGCCTCAAATTAATATGTATGTGGAGACTCAACCAGTGCCACCAGCGTTTGTGATAGTAACTATAACTGTAAGAACAGAGGCCTTACCATCTGTGGGAAAGAGACAGAGCTATACAAGTCGTCTATCGCCATCTCTTTCCCACAGCCTAAACTGAATCGCGTTACCTCGTGGTAAGGCCCCAGAGCTACAACAAGTCTTCAAGTCAAGATTGAACAAGTTACTTCTAGGCAGAAGTGCTTCTATGTCGACTGCATCTTCGCTTACCATCACGCGAGATTGTACACGAGCCTATCGCTAAATAAAATAAATATGTAGATTTGGATTTTTTATTTGATTAGATTTAAATCTGTACTTTGGTGATAAAATAATCTGTAACTTATCATAAGACGATTTTATCACAACACCACTTGTCCAAGCAGCTGATTTTGATCCAACTTAATCCATAAGTTGGTCTACAGTGTTGTTGCATAATAATTGTGTTATCAAACAATCTAAGATGACACAATCATGTAAATATCTAAAGGGTCTTTCAAATAGGGCAGGTCGATGTTGACAGTTACTGATGCCTAATCACCCTGGCAAGTTACACGTCCAAATGTCCAAACCTTTATTATCAAAATGAGTGTTCGTAAGCGCATTACGTACATTATGACAGACGCGGTGGCCCTTCAAAGTCGACTCTCCAGCGTTTGGTAGACTAGACTTTTTCTTGTGGGGTTTTTTCAAGTCAAGCCAATAATCCGATGCCCTGACAGTCAACCTAACGTAGGCCATTGCTCAGATTCAGCCGGATATACAGTAGAGTAATTGAAAATTGGACCTCTAGGAGCCGTGCCATCGTTCGAAGCCACGGTGGACATTTAGACTCATTTATGCCATTATATTGGCATAAATGGGTCTTTCAAATAAAAAATAATTTCTTTGATATCTCTCACACAGCTTGTTTTATTTAATTTCAACATCGACCCGTCCTTGTTGACAGATCCTTTAGCTTGTAACAAAATCGCTCAACTATTTATTGGCTTTTCACTGGGCCATGTTATGGATTATATCCACTCCCTCTTACAGAGAACAAGCCTAGTTCCCAGTAGTAAAAGTAGGAAAGTCTTTCTTTTCTAAATTAATTTTGATTATCAATTTCGTGTGCCTCACAGCGCTACCAAATAAACCTCATTTTATGAAACAGAAAAAAACATACAAACTTTTTCCTACCAATAATGCCATTCAATTTCAAATTAGAGACTTATAAAGTCACATAAATCCGCCCCCAAAACACATTACATTGTAATTTCCCACTGTCTGATCACTTATTACATGTATCAACTAACTTAAACTTCAAAATTTGATTTCCACTCCTTCAAAATTCTGTCACTCCTCAATATCCGGGAATGAATTGAATCCCCTGTCGTGTGTGACGCATAGCTGAGCTGTACAGACGGGCGGTTTTTTTTACTCTCATTACAAGACAGGGTCAGGTTAAGGAATGAGTATCGTGAACAAACTTTGGAGTACATAATATACTCTCTACTCCCGGGACGAGACAGGAGGGACTTTCAGACTCAACAAAACACTCACGAAGCAAATGCAATCATTAACTGAAGTAAAAAAAAGGAACCTAATCAGAATATATAACAAAAATATGTAAGTAAACATGAGATTTCAGCCGACCTCCTTTTACAGTTACCAGGTACATAATCTAATCTCCATTTAATCCAAAGGAAGTTCTACTTCCAACATCACATATTCATAACAAACGTTCATGAGAAAATTCAATTACATCAAGTAGAAATTCGTTTAGCTTGTAATCCGGATAAACAGCGTTTAGTTCTAGCTTGATTAATATCTAGCCAAATGTCATTAGGTTGCAGGTAGCAAATGACCTGGATTCGCTGATTGCGTCTTACGTAAGCAGATTACATTCTGCATTTACTACTGTTGTGCGTATTGATTATAATAGCATAGTATTCTACACTGTATAGAGCAGTGGTGACCCAGTGGTACCGGTCCTGATTTAACCACTTCCCTGTCCGATGAATCACATGTGATTCACGACTATTGTTTAGGTATTGTGTCTGCTGCGCGGACAGTGAAAGTGATTGGAAGGTCGTTGATTCGAAACTACTCAGTGTAATAATGTATTTCATCACCACTGCTCTCAAAACGGTGAAGGAAAATATCATGAGCAAACCAGCATGTCCTAGAACCAAAAATTCGTCCCACTCCTTTTCGCAGAAAGGAGGCATGAGCCTCAGCAGTGGCAACATTATAGGCCGATGATGTGACGTCCATGGTTCATAATCGGACGTTGAGTCACCCATTACTCACCGTACACTTGCCCGCGGTGGCCGGAAATTGCCTCGCGACGTCCGATGACGTGGGCGTTTCCCAAATTTCGGTTGCCCTTTGCGTTCCCCTTGCAACCGATGTCTTTATACCTATAAAAGAAAGAAGCCATGTATACGAAGGCCTCGTTAAAAACTTTTTGCTCTTTACGAGATTAATTTAATAAGAATCTTCCTGATTGTTGCCTTTATTAGGAACTTCTGTTTCCAATTTCATGCTTCTATAGACCTTTACAAAAGCAAAATTTTAGGCTATGTGCCAAAATTTATGATTATAATAAGTAGGAAAGTCATACGACTCTTTGGATTAGTTATTACAGGCAGGACCGTTGAGCATGAGGTCCTGGATTCGATTCTGAGAAATGCGTGGGTTTTTCCTTTGAGGTTTCCTCTGTGGCAGCAGACTGGACTGGTCTGATTAATGGCAATAGTTTTCATCCTGTTACATGAAACTTCAACATAATTTGCAAAATGTGGGAATACTATTAGGTACAAATCTTCTTAACCTTTTGCGATTTATGTTACACAAATATTTTATCACAGTTTTGACAAAAAAAAAATTAAACTGCTCGACAACAACCTCAAATTTCAAACACGAGCCTTCAAAACTACCGTACAAAAACAAAAAAAAAACTCAAACTACCTACCAATCGCACGTCTGTTACCACCCGTAGCGTTCCGTCACTCATTCGTCACGGAGTCGTGTTAAAATCTATCGTTCATGACAGCCCAATCAGAAGCCTAACCGACAGGAAAAACACGAGGGTTCCCGCCACGTTGCCTAATCTAATACTAGGGCACCATCAACTTCGAAGGTAAAATGTAAGGGGAGTGGCTGAAGCCAATATCGCAGTTAATGTGGTTGACGGGACCTTAATTTGAGGGGACATAGCTATACTAACATGCCTCCGGTCTGTATTTATCTGGATTTTAGGGCGCCTAATATACTCCATTAACTCACGTTGCCTGTATCAATCAAAAGCGATTTTCTCGAGAAATTACAAATAGACAGCACCTTGCCGGGAAGAAGTGCGATAGCCTTGTTGGTAAAGCATTAAAATTTGATGTAACGGTCAGTTCACACAGAGACGCGACGCAACGCGACGTGAGGCAAAAATACTGCAAATGTGTATCATTTCGTGTAGTAATAAAGTTAGATTTTGAGTAGCTATTGAAACGCAGCGCGAAGCCGCGTTGCGCCGCGCTGCGTTTCGAAATGTGTATGTTTTCGTGTAGGAAATAGAGTTAGATTTTGAGTAGCTCTATGGAAATGTGCGCTCAGCACCGCGTCTCGGTCTGAGCTGACCCTAACTACTTATCCAGGATGCAGGTTCAAGTTCCGCTCCTAGTCTATTTTTCTCATTACGCAAAAAAACTAAAATAACAATTGCATGTAATTCAAAGGATATGGTTTATTATATACAGCTAATTTTGTTTTAATTTAACTAACAATCAAACCTGTAGGTGTTTCATCTATCTCTTTAGCCAATTGCCGTCCACTGCTGGACGTAAGCCTCAAAGAACGCCAACCATCCCGGTCCTGGGCAGAATGCATCCATCCACTGCCCGACACCTTTTTTCATTTTTTATTTTAAATTTTGGCTTTGATGTATTTATGTTTCCTTCATGCATACTTTTCTTTTTCTTTTTACCCATATCATTCTCATAATCCATACAAGAGTCTCAGCTTATGATGAGCTTACTTATAAGTAAGCTCATAATATATAGCTCTACATTATAATGTAGCAAATATTTACTTCTTTTATATTATACTGTTCCTCATTTCCATAAATATAATCGATTTCAACAAATGTTTGCATTACTCCCTGCTAGGATTACAAATCGATTGCCTCTGCTAACTTATATTGGCTTCTTAAAGGGTTCTGATACAATTAAATCTCCTTTGTGTGAAACTCCCTTTGAAGTGGAATATCAAAAGCGTAAAATGTTTCGATTGGCGATTATTTATTATTATATTAGAACTAAGTATTTTATTATTCATTTCTGTTAATGCCTATGTGACTGTTCGTCATGGACCCTTGTTTTATTAAAAGATATGTAATTTATTTTAAAATCACCACGTGACGTCGGGCGCCTAAATTCACATTAACTTACTTATTTTATGGCCTGACATTTCCTTGTGATAAATAGCTGTTTTAAAACACCCATTCCTTTATTTCAATAGCTACAAAAACTATTGACTAGGAGAGAATTCTAAAGAAATGATTCTACAACTTGCTTATCAGCACATGTGTTCGCAATAAACCAAGCTCCGGACGAACACTCAATAGGACCTCTTAAACAATTTAAAATTATGAATTCTAAGAAGGTTAGAAATCTTTCGCCAACTAATATTAAAAAGACGACATCTGGCAATCCTTACCCAACAGCCATTATTCAATCCTGCACTTAAAAACAAAGAGATATTCGGACTAAGGGTGATAAAGTGGGCATAGGCCGTGAGAACTAGGAAGGGCCTTGCGGGTCCTTTAGCAGGTAGCTGGAATGAGAGGACGCTGATGATTCCTCGAGGCAGTTGGACTTGGAACGTCTTGAGGGACACACGGGTGGACCCAGGAGAAAGTTCAGGAGATTCGGTTGCCGTTGGCCGAGTGACCGGGCGCGATATTACTTTGTTGTTTATAATTTGAATTATGTTTGATTAAGTCAAATATTAGTCTGTAAAGTAAATTCAGTGCTTGTGGTCGGAGGAACGCGAGGAGGTGAACCCAGAGGGCGGTCTGATGATGGAGATCATACGGGTGGTATTTGAGCAGTGTCTGTAAGTTAATTATAGACTAATTCTCTCCTATAAACACTTGGTAAGTGTTAATTATAGTAACTTTATAGTAGCAGTTTGCTGAAGGCGCTGGATGGCTGTTAATAATCATTTATTTCAGTACAGCGGGGCGACGCCTGAGCAGTACCTTATTTTATATTATTATCTTACGTCTTATTTGTTATGACTCCTTATCCCGTAACCTAGCAGTGATGTATCATTGGGGTTTGGTTATAGTGACACGGGGAAAGCCTTTGGCTACACTCTACATGCATCACGCGCATTTCGTCTCGTACTCTGTACAACGACACATCTGACTCCTGACGAATATAGACTTTTACGTGACGTCTCACATAAATCAAAGGCAGAACCATGTCCATAGTTCGATTATACCAAGTTATATTATCACCAGCCAATGCGGTGATAATGTAATTGCCGGTGACAAGTACAAGCGATAATAACAAGCATTGCTATTAATTGGCAAACTAACCAAATGCTGTTGATGATTACTGTTTCCTGCAGTCTTGCTCAGAGACTTTGCGTGTTGGTTGATGGATGCGCATTTCAAGTTGGGGTAGGCACCACCAAGTATGTACCTGTATCTCCTATGATTTGCTAGCTCCGTTCCAAGAGAACGCTAGGGACTGACAAACGTGTCCCGCTAAAAACAACTATGGCTAATATGCCCAACCTTGTCGAATCGACACTATTTTATTAGCACGACACGTTACGACTGGGGGGGCGCTTAAATACGAAATGTGAAGTGACGATATTACCCACTTCGGCGTCCAGCAATACAAACGTAAAATGTTCTGCTATAGACTGATTCTACGAAGCGCTTGCGCAAGTTGTTTGTTGTGATTGCCAATGGGGTAGAGCCGTAAGGGTATTACGATAGTGCGCGTGTGTAGGAGATTAAATGGAAACGTGTCTTCCTCAATGACAGATGAACTTCTCAGATCTTTGTCTTAGGTGTTGGGTAGGACATGTAGAATAGAGTATAGGGAGCGTGATCTGTTAGGATTCGTAGCAGTGTCCTTAGTGGAGCTATGCGCTTAGGCCTAGCGGTCGCGTACTGGGGCAGTTATTGTAACCGGATTTACATGCCATAGAAATGGGTTAGCTTTAATCAAGTGTAACTTGTTAACGTAACTTAATTAAGCGCAAGCGTGACGTTTCCCTATCACATTTCTATATTATATCTTTGCTGTCCTCTTGTCTTACTAGCTTCATAATTATTATTTGATTTGTTAACATGACTTGATATTATTCATGTATGTATTACTGTGAACTCTCAGCACTAATCTACTTTGGTCCCCTCCCCTTTGCTAAGAGTTCAGTCCTCTCTGTCCCGGCGGAGGTCGCAGTAGTCAATGGTACGTGCACCACGGAGGTTGGGCGGAGGCGGGGCCCTACCTCGGCCCCCCCAGGGGGGGGGCCCCATCTTTCATATTTTCCAGTATATTAATGTAATTTAGGAAAAACGAAAATTTTATCAGCCTAGGGTATTTTATGAACAGTCACATGTGGTGCCGTGACCAGGATTCTCGTCATTAAATGTACTGATCCACTTCAGTGCAACGAGAAAGAACAATTTATGGGTTACTACAATAATAACACAACGTAATTATATGATTCTCGAGCTTGCGAGAGACGGCCTTATAATTTACAGCGACTGCAATAAGTTCAAACATTCAGATAACCATCACAGAATGTTCTAACACTGATGACGGGTTCAACTCCCGCGTAATCTATCAATTAATGTGTTAGAGTTCCTTACGTGGAAACTGAAGTAACACAACGTAATTTTATTTGTCTAGAGATAACGAGAGACGGTTTTAAATTACAGTGATCACATTATGTATTGATCACCATAATATATTGAATGAATCAAACATTGGTATCGGGTTCAACTCCCGCGTAATTTATCAATTGATGTGTTTTAAAATTTAGAAATAAACTGTGAGATGGTTTGAGCTAAGCATGTTTGTTACATTAACTTATGTTTGATGACCATAATTTAAATTTTCTAGCCACTCCGGTAGCGGGTTCAATTCCCGTGCAATTTTAAAGTGCGTGAGTTAGTCTACGTTGGTATAGAAACAATACAACGTAATATTAGAAATTGTGAGAAACAATTATTGTGGAGTGTACATTATAAGAGCTGAAATTAATTATAGTTGATCAGATGTAATGGTCTGATGATAGATTCTTCAACCATTGACAGCAGTGGGTTAAATTCCTGCTTGATTTATTTGATGTTGATGAGCTTGCGCTGCTGTGTCAATGATCTGGTTAGACACAATAGCTGATGAGTGTTAAAGTTCCTGTGTCAAGGCTTGCGTTCTAGGTTCTCACAGAAATTGTTGGTCGGAATGGTTGAGTAATAAAACTACTGAATAGTGATTATCATAACAATTTTGAACTACATGAAATGAGTGTTTGTCAGAGTTACCATGTGCTACTTTTTACAAGGGTTAAACTCCCTGTTGGCGAAAGTTTGATGTTCGACAATACACTAATTGATTATGAAATGTGCTTGCAATTACACTTGTGTTTGTGCGTATGTGTATGTGTGATTGTGATGCGCCCCTAATCTCGGGATATAATTTCATATTGTTACAGTTTATACAGTAAGAAGCATATAGCTTTAGTATTACAATTGATTTACTTGTCATTAAGTGTCACCGTAAGAGATTAAGCTTTCAGACTATAAGGAATAAACCATATAGATGAATAGATACTCGTGTGGTCTAATTTCAAATTCCAGGTTGCTTGAGACTTCGCTGGGTGTCACTTCCCTTTGTCTTAGCGTTTGGGTTACGCGTAAGCACGAGTCAAATGTAGCCGACATCTGCGGACTTCCAGGGCAGCTGTGTCGACGTCAGCGTGACTCCTTTTACGAAGCTAAGTTTCACTTTTATATACTTCACAGTTACACGATGTCACGTGGGTAATCCTCGTCATTGCAGTAAAGTTACGCGTAGTATTGTTTTGAATTTTTAGACAATGCACCTATTCAGTTCCGGCAGGCAAAGGAACCTACAAGGGAAAGTTGATGTAAACATGTTGTCGAGACTATTGTGGCGCAGTGGCTAAGTAGTCGACTGTAGCGCGGCGTGTCGCGGGTTCGAACCCCACACGGAACAAATGTTTGTGTGATCTGCGTGATCTGCGGGTCTGGGTGTGGGTTTCTGTGTTTAAAAACGCACCCACGATACAGGAGAAATTCGTAGTGTGGGGCAATGGCAATGTTTAATTAAAGGAAACAACCGATTTTCAGTAATCGGATTTATTTTGTTACATCGTAGAGAACTAGTAATTGTTTGGCCAAACTAGGATGCTTATATTTTCAAGTCAAAGACAAACTTAATTCTGAAATGAATTATCACGAATTGATATTCGAGAAACGGAGCGGAAAGTAATGTTTATTTATCTTAACAGCACGATTGTGCCTGACCGATTGTTTTCTGTGCTAAGTGTAACGGGTTCGATTCCCGCATAGAACAAAGATTTGTAATTAACTGCAGGCAGTTGTTCTACACGTGGCTGTTTGGGTATATGGATTTGGATGTGTGTGAATGCACCCACGAAGGAGAAGTTATACGTGGTGTGGAGCGACGTATTGTTGCGAGAAAAGTGTGCACATGTTAAATAGTACAGGTTACAGAACATGTTCATTTTCTGATAAAATCTCCCCACAGTAGTAAAATCGCAGGGCTGATCCTTCCTCTCACTAACAGAGGGGGGAGGCTAATCGGGATTAAAACTAATAATAAAAAGGAATTTATTTATAATAGCGAGCAGGTGATAATTACTCAGATTACATAGCTTGAGTTTTCTGATATGACTTCTTAATTCTAGTTGGAATCCTGAAACTGGTCTTTCCTCTTAGAATCAGAGGGGGGCGACTAATTGGAATTGAATCTAATATGTCTATGTGCCGACTATTTCAGCCACTGGATACAACAGCGAGCTGCGGATTGAGCTCGCCCAACGTTGAGGAAAGGCCTCTGTCCAGCAGCAGCTGCGATAGGCTGAATTAAGAACGATGGGACATCGTAGAGGTAGCGTCACTCACAAATACTCTTGAAAGAGACTCTGGTATGTAAATCAACATTATAAGCATGCACAGGTCTTTTAAAATAAATTGAATCGCGGTTTAATATGTAATTTAAATACAACAGAGTATTTTATCGGAGGACTAGTTCGAATATAATTATTAATTACATTTATGATTGAAGATGCTTACGCAAAATTAAACAGAATGGCTGATGCATCTTATTAGATTCGTGCTCCAGCAGGAAAATTTATAATAACCAGTTTATAGCAATATAGTAGCGGGTGTATCTGAATACGGTATTATAACGTCATGGAAATGCATAGGTTCACCCTAATGTGAAAGCTCATCCGCTGAACTGCGTCACGCGTCTGATTTTCAGAGGGGGGAATGTGACTGTTCGTCATGGACCCTTGTTTTATTAAAAGATATGTAATTTATTTTAAAATCACCACGTGACGTCGGGCGCCTAAATTCACATTAACTTACTTATTTTATGGCCTGACATTTCCTTGTGATAAATAGCTGTTTTAAAACACCCATTCCTTTATTTCAATAGCTACAAAAACTATTGACTAGGAGAGAATTCTAAAGAAATGATTCTACAACTTGCTTATCAGCACATGTGTTCGCAATAAACCAAGCTCCGGACGAACACTCAATAGGACCTCTTAAACAATTTAAAATTATGAATTCTAAGAAGGTTAGAAATCTTTCGCCAACTAATATTAAAAAGACGACATCTGGCAATCCTTACCCAACAGCCATTATTCAATCCTGCACTTAAAAACAAAGAGATATTCGGACTAAGGGTGATAAAGTGGGCATAGGCCGTGAGAACTAGGAAGGGCCTTGCGGGTCCTTTAGCAGGTAGCTGGAATGAGAGGACGCTGATGATTCCTCGAGGCAGTTGGACTTGGAACGTCTTGAGGGACACACGGGTGGACCCAGGAGAAAGTTCAGGAGATTCGGTTGCCGTTGGCCGAGTGACCGGGCGCGATATTACTTTGTTGTTTATAATTTGAATTATGTTTGATTAAGTCAAATATTAGTCTGTAAAGTAAATTCAGTGCTTGTGGTCGGAGGAACGCGAGGAGGTGAACCCAGAGGGCGGTCTGATGATGGAGATCATACGGGTGGTATTTGAGCAGTGTCTGTAAGTTAATTATAGACTAATTCTCTCCTATAAACACTTGGTAAGTGTTAATTATAGTAACTTTATAGTAGCAGTTTGCTGAAGGCGCTGGATGGCTGTTAATAATCATTTATTTCAGTACAGCGGGGCGACGCCTGAGCAGTACCTTATTTTATATTATTATCTTACGTCTTATTTGTTATGACTCCTTATCCCGTAACCTAGCAGTGATGTATCATTGGGGTTTGGTTATAGTGACACGGGGAAAGCCTTTGGCTACACTCTACATGCATCACGCGCATTTCGTCTCGTACTCTGTACAACGACACATCTGACTCCTGACGAATATAGACTTTTACGTGACGTCTCACATAAATCAAAGGCAGAACCATGTCCATAGTTCGATTATACCAAGTTATATTATCACCAGCCAATGCGGTGATAATGTAATTGCCGGTGACAAGTACAAGCGATAATAACAAGCATTGCTATTAATTGGCAAACTAACCAAATGCTGTTGATGATTACTGTTTCCTGCAGTCTTGCTCAGAGACTTTGCGTGTTGGTTGATGGATGCGCATTTCAAGTTGGGGTAGGCACCACCAAGTATGTACCTGTATCTCCTATGATTTGCTAGCTCCGTTCCAAGAGAACGCTAGGGACTGACAAACGTGTCCCGCTAAAAACAACTATGGCTAATATGCCCAACCTTGTCGAATCGACACTATTTTATTAGCACGACACGTTACGACTGGGGGGGCGCTTAAATACGAAATGTGAAGTGACGATATTACCCACTTCGGCGTCCAGCAATACAAACGTAAAATGTTCTGCTATAGACTGATTCTACGAAGCGCTTGCGCAAGTTGTTTGTTGTGATTGCCAATGGGGTAGAGCCGTAAGGGTATTACGATAGTGCGCGTGTGTAGGAGATTAAATGGAAACGTGTCTTCCTCAATGACAGATGAACTTCTCAGATCTTTGTCTTAGGTGTTGGGTAGGACATGTAGAATAGAGTATAGGGAGCGTGATCTGTTAGGATTCGTAGCAGTGTCCTTAGTGGAGCTATGCGCTTAGGCCTAGCGGTCGCGTACTGGGGCAGTTATTGTAACCGGATTTACATGCCATAGAAATGGGTTAGCTTTAATCAAGTGTAACTTGTTAACGTAACTTAATTAAGCGCAAGCGTGACGTTTCCCTATCACATTTCTATATTATATCTTTGCTGTCCTCTTGTCTTACTAGCTTCATAATTATTATTTGATTTGTTAACATGACTTGATATTATTCATGTATGTATTACTGTGAACTCTCAGCACTAATCTACTTTGGTCCCCTCCCCTTTGCTAAGAGTTCAGTCCTCTCTGTCCCGGCGGAGGTCGCAGTAGTCAATGGTACGTGCACCACGGAGGTTGGGCGGAGGCGGGGCCCTACCTCGGCCCCCCCAGGGGGGGGGCCCCATCTTTCATATTTTCCAGTATATTAATGTAATTTAGGAAAAACGAAAATTTTATCAGCCTAGGGTATTTTATGAACAGTCACACCTACTGAGGATAATTGTATTTTTAGCGTAACTTGGGATACTCTCAATCAAAAAACTCTGGCATACCAAAAATTACGGTTTTGAAAGTAATTTACTCAAGTTAAATAGCAAATAAATCATGGTTACTACAAAGCAGTGTAGGCTAAGCAAATGATTTCTAAATCAAGGAAAAACAAAAAAACCTTTTCCAATTTGCCCAAATGTAGGCCTTTGGCAACCACGATGGGAATAAAGGAAAGAACTCAACATGAACCAATGATTTAAAAGCGTGTAGAACCAACCTCATAATTCCGATTTTAGAATCAAACGGAACACACAAAAGGATGAAATTGCTGGCCTGTCACGTCTTTAACCATATCGTTGTTACGACAAACTTACTTCATATACGTAGCTGAAGAATATTGAACGTTAAGTGAAGTTAGTTAAGGTATTGAGATGTGCAAATGTAGTGTTGTTACGGTATTTACTGAAGCGCCTTGTTTTCGACTTGTAAATTGATTGAAACGCCCGGCTACTGATAATTGCTAATAGTTTTCTTGTTAGCGCTAAAGTGGGGAGTTGGCAGACTACTTGATTTCTTTCAAAAGTTCCATTTCCTGTAGTACGCCAAGTGTCTGATTGCGAGTCGCTTGGAATGTATATCGTTGATTGGATCGTTTTGTTGTTTGTTTGTTTGTGGAACTTTTTTCGTGTTGTTGTTGCAATTTTTTAAATAGATTTTTGAATGAACATTGTCCGTGGTACCACAAAAACTTTTAAACATCTGTTGAATACTTGTCTAAAAAATGTCAGATTATGGCGTTGAAATAAGGTCCGTTTTGCAGTCACACTTTTTTTAGATAAGTGTTCAACAGATGTTTAAGTTTTTGTAGTAAGGCTGTGTAAGTTTATTCTCTGTAAGGGACAAGTTGATAAAAGTTTTAAAGTGATTATTTGGGACTTATTAATTTGATATGTCACTTGAACTACTGTTAGGTATTTAGCATTCAAAATTGGGTTTCCTCATACCTAATTTGATACCAGTAAAGAAAGCCATTTCAAGACTTAACAGACTATTTTTCTCACAGAGAGGAGAACTGAATCCAGTAGTAACTGTAGGTACCAGATAATTGATAGTCTAAGCCAAAGGAAAAAAAAAACAGTCAGCCGACCCCAAATAGCTGAAGCACTTAAAACTGATCTTACTCTAAAAAGTGAAAAACCCTTCATTTATAAATCACACATCAATCCTTTCATCTCGACAATCCTAGACTGTATCACACAATGAACAGATTGGCAGCCAATTTAAACTTTCATAGAAGCAACGTCCATCAGTACAAAAAATACAGTCAGAAGAAAAATTCTAAAAGGGGCCGAAATTAACTCTCAGTTCGTTCACCATACCGAGGCAGAAAAAGAAAATTGAGAAGGCTCAAAACTCATAATGGGACGGATCGCACAAACGTAACGCGAGGTGCACATCTCTCATTTTTAAGTACATGGATAACTGGTTTGTTATTCCTAGAAAACTTGGCCATATTGAAGTACTGACTCTATCCTACGATTATTGGTTTCACTTGTTCTATGAATAATACAGGTAATTCATAGAACAAGTGAACACAAAAAATGGATAGCTAAATGTGTTGCTAATAAGCCCATTGCAAACGGCTGGACCGATTCGGATAATTCTCTTTTTGTTGTTTTTGTAACCATTAGGACCAGGTTACAGAGGCTCAAATCATCATGTTCACCTGTGCGAAACCGGGACGGGCCGCTAGTTATGAATAAAGCCGACCGGCATAAGTCGGCAGTTGCCCAGCCGAGCAGTTTGTGATTACCGAACATTCATCATCATTGTTCGGTTTTACCGCCTGATTATGTGTGTAAGTAGTATGTTTCTTTTTTTTATAGAAGTTCTAGAATGAACCTTCTGTACCTTGATATTTCCTCATAGTATCGGCGTCTCCATTATTACTAGTTTAATTTCTGTCCACCATTTTGAGCCATTCAGTTTCGCGAAGCCAGACGGCTAAACTTACAGTTGAAATTAATTTTAAATACAGTTTTCTGTCCAAGTTATAACCAATTTTGGGTGAATTCATTTGAAAATACTGTTCACTGTGTATTTTGTTTGCGTAATTTGGAGGATTAATAATATAATAATAATATAATATTCCACAACTATAACACAACGCCATCTAGTCCCAAGCTAAGCAGAGCTTGTGTTATGGGTACTAGACAACTGATAAACATACTTATACATATATTTCTAAATGCATACATAAAGATAAATTACACCCAGACACAGAACAAATGATTATGCTCATCACACAAACATTTGTCGTGGGTGGGAATCGAACCCACGACCCCCAGCATAGCAGTCAGGGTCACTAACCACTAGACCAACAGGCCAGTCATTGAATGCAGTGGACTACAATTTTTTGTGCAGTCTACTTGAATAAGGTATTCCCATGAGTTTAATTTAGTTTATTTTTTAAAGAACCTAATAGAAGATCATGTATTTTTCTGAGAGTTCTGTTATAATATGGTAGCTTCAAAGATTTGTAGTAATTTTAATATATACTCATTAAAGACCTTTCAATAAATTAACATAGTAATTATTTTTCCAATACCCTCCCTAATTTCGAAGATAATTTTATTTGAACTTAATATAAAAATCGACAGGAAAATTCCATCTCTCAACGATTCAATGGAAACGACGATGGCTTGAAATGTTCAAAATTACAATTCAATTAACAGAAAATTCTTGATAATTCATACACTTGAATGAGAGCAGTCATTATAGAGATTCGCGTTTGTGATTCAAGTAATTAAAATACAATTTTATTACGATCTACGCCTTAATTTTCTTAATTAAAATTGGTATAATTGAATAAATTGAAGCGTCGAAACGAACCGGACGGAATAATGAAGTAATCGGTACAAAATCGTGATTTCTGTGTCAATTGTAATCATGGAACCTTCTACTTGTAATTGTGTTATCTTACGTCTGTAATTTTGGTTTGGATTTTATTTAAATTCCGGTCAATACCGAATCAGCGAAGGAGCAGAGATAGTCCAATACCAACGGCCTCGGCGGTCGTGGTTTGAAGGTGGTATATAATTTGTGTAATTTATTTAATCACCTCTGCTCTGCTGCTAAGCTGCACGTCCGATAGCAAAAAAAGTAGAAATGTGACGTCTGTCGATCTGCAACTGCGGGTTGATTTGTAGCCCATTTCCCAGCCCTCGCCTGAAGCCCTCGCCTATGTCCCAAATATAGAAACATTATAGGCTGGTTATGCTTATGCTATTTGTAATTCCTAGAAAACCTTTAATAATATAGTAACATAAACACCTCTCAATTAAGAATTATAACTTCATCGAAACTGAAATATCTCCGATCAAAGATAAATCTTTACAGTAGGTAATTTGGCCTTTTGTAAGAAACAATTCAAGGGTAATGCTAAAGTAATTAACTTGGTATTTAATACACGAGTTAATTTGTTCAAAGGTGACAATGGCGTAATCAATTACACTAGAGACGTATCTTGTAAACAGGCAGCTTTATTTGTTGTTTACAAACAACAACAACATCAACCAAATGTCAGGATCTAAATAGGCACCACACTAGGAGTCAATGTTTTTCTACAAAAAGAAATATTTGTTTCTAACGACAGCCATTCCAAGATCCGTCTTATCAGCTCAGCTGCAGACAGTTGCCAAAGCGACAAAGCAATGATTCAAAATGACCACCCAATCAGGGGAACGAAGAGATTCGCCGAAAAACCAGAGTTTCAGACCTACATTATTATAATATGTATTTATTTTTATTATGGTTTTTTTTTTTAATATTTTTTCTTTCACAGTTTGCAAGTTGAAGTAGCAATAGGCAGACAACATCTCTCGTACAACTAATAATCGATGGGGAAGGATGGATCTTGAGTAGCGACCAAGAACCGTAAGCCCCGTCGACGACGCATGTCTTTTTTTTTTTTTTTTACGTGGCAAAATCATCAAATGAGTCCTCCCACCCCGGGCAGGGCGGGAGGGACTGTCAGACTTGTACTGACTAAAATCCACGGTGTCCTTCGTTAGCCCTTTGTGTGCCGGAGTCGCGGTATACGTATGTCCCGCAACCCCGGCAGGACTGTGGCCCTCTATAGGGGGGCCCCGTCATCATGCTGACGCTCCTTGAGGCGCGCGTGGGACACAACGCGCCGTCGACCCGGGCATGGTCCATGGTCGGACAGCGAGTTGCCCTTTACTCGCCGCCCGCATGCCCGCGCCTATGGTGGCCGGAGATCGTCCCGCGACATCCGTCGCCGTGGGCGTCTACCACTACGTCTCGGGCGGAGGGAGGACGGTATCCTCTCCCTCAAGCGGCCCGCCTCCTCCTTCGCGAGCATGACTGCTTCGCAGAAGGAGGCGACCGCCTCCCACTCCGTTTCGCCCCGCAGCATGGCCGCAACCAATGCCGGGCGCGAGAGGTCTCCGCCTATCGCCGCAGTGAGGACACGGCGGTGCTCCGCCCAAGCTGGGCAGTCCTGCACCGTATGCTCCACCGTGTCCTCCGGGCGATCCTCGCAGTACGACGCATGTCTAAGATACCTTACGACTTTAGCATCCATTGACGCGTGCCTGTAACCGAACCTGAACCGTTATGGCTTTGTATTGCGATAGTCACCCGGATACCAAAGTCGTAAGGTATCGACTTGCGTCGCCTTGTGTACGATAGGGCGAAAACGCAGTGGCAGTGGACGTCTTTCGGATGACGATGATGATTATCAAGTTAACTAATAATAAACGATGAACATTTCACTTAGCATTCTGAAAATGGAACTCCAAGAACAATGACTAACAATAAAGCGCCCTACATCTTGTGTACAATGTAACCACATCTTACGGTAACAGTTTCTGACACCCAGTCTGTTCTCAATGTGCAGCCCTAATTACCGCAGATCATCCTCTTAGCGGCATTCTGCTAAATTAATACGCTTTACTCCTGTAACTTTGGAGTATAGGCCATAAGATGTAGCGATTTTATTTTTTAAGCTTAGCCATTCATTCTATAATTCCTGTATCGTGCGTGTACAAACATTTAGACTCACGAGTGCTTGTGCATTTTTTTTTTGTCATTACCCCAAACAATCCTGTTTCGTAGGTGCGCTTTTAAACATTAAAATCACACACACTCACTCAAAACGAGCCCCTGTCGGCCATACAAATATTATTTTGTTTTGTGTGGGAATCGCTCAGCCATTGCGCCAACTAAGCATTTGAGAAAAAATATTATCTGACCTTGTGGGTGTAAGTGACTGTGCGCCGAACAGTTTTCTGTATAATATAGCAAGAACCTGCAACGACCCACCCATTTATATAGTACCTTTAGTATTAATCAAATCAAATCAAATCAAAATCATTTATTTGCATAGAATGTAGGTTACATTAAATTATAGGTGGAATACATAGAATTGAGCCATGTACATTCTGCCTGGGAATAGGCACGCAAAATTTATATTACATACGATTTTAACTTATCTACAAAATTAAATAATACTAAAAATGAAAATGTCATAAAAATAATGAATGGAACATGCATACAAAAATTTAAATTAAAATTAACAAAATTAAAATTGAGAAATGTCCACAAATGATTACTAAGGAATAAAATTAAAAATAATATAAATAATAAATTAAAAAATTAAATAATATTAATGGGTAAATTGTCAGAAATATTAAAATTATACATAATTGTGATTAAAAGGATTTGTCCATTAAAAAATCATTAATCGAATAATAACATTTTTCTATTAGTAAGGCCACCAATTTATTTTTGAACTTTTGGACTGTATAATCTTTTATTTCATCAGGTAATTTATTGTATATGATAGGACCCATACAAATAAAACTTTTTTTTAATAATGCTGTGTTACAGGGCTCGACATGTAATAATTTTTTATATTGACTTCGGACAGGCCGTTTACTAACTCCTGACATCATGGGAAATAAGTTAATATTGGTTTTTACAAACATTGCCATTTCCAGAATATACAGTGACGGAAATGTTAGTACTTTTAGGGACTTAAACTTTGGTTCGCAACTGTCAGTGGTTTTTAAACCACATATGGCTCTAATGCAACGTTTTTGCGCCTTGAATATGTGTTCCCTTGAGCTACAATTGCCCCAGAAAATAACACCAAATCTTAGAACTGATGCAACCAGACCATGGTATGCTACTAAAGTAGTTTGAATGTCAACTTTTTTGGATAACTTTGAAAGGACATATGCTGATTTATTCAATTTTTTGCATATTTCCTCTGCTTGAGATTGCCAATTTAATTGTTTGTCAATGTAAATTCCTAAAAATTTTGCTATGTTAACTTGGTTGATGTTTTGTTTATTGTAGTCCACAGATACTTCTTTTAGAATTGTGCGTTGGTGAAAGTGCATTATGTTGGTTTTTTGTAAGTTAATCACCAAGTTGTTTTTGTCAAGCCAATGTACGATTTCTTCCAGAGTTTTGTTTATGTCTTGTTCATAGCTATCCGGATGTGTACATTTTACTAGCGCAGTACTGTCATCGGCAAATAACACCATTGGATTATTAACATGCCGTGGCAGATCGTTTATGTCAACTAAAAAAAAGAGTGGCCCAAGGATGGTGCCCTGTGGTACACCATATTTTATTATTCGTCCTTCGGATCGGTATTTTCTTTCAATCTTCGTCTTAGGGCAAATTCTTGTTATTTCCGTGTACTGTTTACGATCGCTAAGGTATGATTTAATAAGTTTGAGTACATTCCCCCTTATTCCATAAGCGCTTAACTTGTTCAGTAGAATGTTGTGCTCAACACAATCAAAGGCCTTTGTCATATCTGTTAAGATAGCGCAGATGGGTACTTTACTGTCAACGTTTCTTAAGATGATATTTAAAAGGTCAAAAATAGCTAAGTTAATGTTTTTGTTTTTTCTAAATCCTTTTTGTTCATTACACAAAATATTATGTTTATTAAAGAAATTGGAAAGTGATTCGTGAATTAATTTTTCTACTACTTTGGCCAGTACCGGAATTAATGCTATTGGTCGGTAGTTATCGATATCTTCTTTTTTATTCTTCTTGTGGAGAGGTTTAACTATAACAGTTTTTAGGCTGTTAGGGAACACACCAGAGGTAATGCTGAGATTGATAATATGGCTAAGAGGTACAGCTATATTGTTTGCCACAAATTTAACTACTTTCGTTGATATGCCGTCATATCCAACGCTGTTTTTGTTTTTTAAAGACTTTACGGCTCTAATTACATCTTGGGGCAAAACTGGTGCCATAAACATTGAATGTTGGTTTTTAGGAATGTTACTAGTGTCAAATGATATTCGAGGTGACTGTTGAATCTGATCAATAAAGTAGTCATTAAAGGTATTAGCAATTTTTTGAGGATCTGTAACTGTTGTATCATGTAGTCTGATTTGGGAAATATGATCGTGATTGTGTGTTTTGTTATTTATGACTTGCCAAGATGCTTTCGACTTATTATCTGAAGTTCGTATGAAATAATTATTCTGTGATTTCTGAGTTAATTTGATAATTTTTCGAAATTTTTGTGAGTATTCTTTAAATTTATTTTTATTTTCATTGGTTGGTCTATGCCTGTATTTCCATAAAAGGTGACGTTGCTTTTTACTGCATACACGTATTCCTCGAGATACCCATTTATTTTTTTTATGTGTTTGTATAGTTACAAATTTATAGGGAAAGCAAAGGTCATACAATAAACGGAAATTTTCAAAGAAACTATCGTATGCCACATCTGCATCCTCTGTATTGTATATTTCAGAGAAAGAAATGCAGCTCAGATGATTTTTAAATTTAGTTAGGTTTTCTAAAGACAAATCTCGTTTTTTGATTCGCCATGATTTTAATCTAAATGTTTTACATACTTTAATTTGCAAAATTTGTGCCGTGTGGTCTGAAAGAGCCAATTCTATTACTTCACATTTACATTTATGACGAGAGTTGTGAGCAAAATTATCAATGCAACTATTGCTGCACAACCTAGTTGGTTGCCTCAGTTCCAGTTTAAGATTGTAGCCTAGAAGAAAATACTCAAAGTCTAGTGACATTCTATTCCTTTTTAAGGTATCAATGTTGAAGTCCCCGCATAGAACAACTGTTTTACTCGAGTTAATACAAGAAGTTTTCATAACAATTTCTAATTTTTCATAAAACATATTTAGGTTATTAATTTTCGGTGGCCTGTATATACAAATAACTATTAACTTTTGCTTAACTAATTCGATTGCACAGCATTCAAAGATGTTTGCCATTGAATTGCGTGAGATCTCTGTTAGTTCTTTATATTCCAGACCCATTTTAACTAAAATGCAAGATCCACCGCGTTTTTTTTCTAGCCTTGCATAACACGCAGCTAATTTGTAATTTGGAATATTCAATACATTTTCGTAGCCCCGCATTATGAAGTGCTCAGTAATGCAGACCACATCTATGTCTTTTTGTTTCTTAGACATTTCCTCGAGATGGACTGTGAGTTGGTCAACCTTATTTAAAAGACCAGCAATATTTTGATGTAAGATATTTACGCTGTTATAGGCGAAATAAATAATTTGAACGGGCCGACTCATTTATCTCGTTAATATTGCTAGGTGGGCTTTTTGATCTGGCAATATTAGTGTAGTCGTCAGAAAGTTCATCTCTTAAAAGTTTTGAGTTAGAAGTATTTACTTTCTCTAGGTCTAGTATGAAGTCTTGTAAATCTGAGACAACCTGCGTAAAGCCGTTGTTATTCAGGTGCCCATGTCGCGGGTTATATGTATCCCATGTGTAAGAGAGATTTAAATTAGAGTCTAAGATATACGCATAATGGTAGGTCTCAACATCCATATAAATTAAATTATTAAAAGTATCTATTCGACTGTTAAACATAATATTGGTATTGTCCATATACTTAAATGTAGGCAGACATATTACAATGTTAGTGTGATTTAATGTTATAAGCTTATCACGAATATAGGTTACTAATTCTATGTAATTATTGGTTTTCCTGAAGTCTTCTTCTCCAATAAAAATAATGCAATAATCTGTACGAGTGAAGTTTTGAACTTTTTTATCAATATTTTTTAACAGGTATTCTATTCCACATTTAGGAGTACGGTAATGACACATATTGTAATTTTTTAAATGAGTTTTTTCACTCATTGTGTATATTCGGTTGGATATCTCGCTGCTTAAAACACATAAGTTATGTTTTGCAAGTGGAGGCGAAGGTTTTGGTGGTGGAGCCAATGTTGCGGTAGTATTATTCTGTGAGGTGAAAACATCCTGAGAACTTCCAGGATCAACACCTATGTGTTGCATGCTGTGAGAGTTGTGAACTTCTTGAGTTCTTTTCACTGGCGTAGATGCTAAGCTGCTCAACCTCGTCCTCTTTTGTTTTTTTCGATAGGTCTCCGGGGTGCTGCACTTGACTTCTCCTGAACTTACTTTTTTGTATAATTCTATGATTTTATTAGATTTGTCTAACTCTGTTTTTAATTGCATATTATGACTCAACAAGTTTTCGATTTCTTGATGCGCACTTTGTAAATTAATTTTCAAGTTATTAATCTCTTCACGTAGCTTCTCAATTACTTCATCGTTATATAATGAAGTATCAGGCATGCTCATAGCAGTTGCATTAAACAGAGATGATTCGGAGGAAGAAGTAGATAGCGCATTGTGTTTTTTTCTTAATGTTATATTTTCATCAGCCATGATAATAGTTTTTAGTTTTTCTACCAAATATTTTTATTTTTTTTGAGTGGCAACCCAAATTTAGTTTTTTCTATTCCCCGCTAGGGTAAAGACTGGCGCTAGTAGTACTATTGACTAGTTCATCTACTCGCCACTTTGAAATAATGGCGCTAGTCGTTCAGTAATTTTTGAGTGACAACCCAAATTTAGTTTTTCTACTTCCCGCTAGGGACGAGAATGGCGGTAGTAGTACTGTGGTTAATTCATCCTCTCGCCACAGTGTTGTAACGGCGCTAGGTGTTGAGTAATAACAAAGTCCAAAGTCCGATATTTAAAAATATTTTTTTCGTAACTGCTTTTAATTTTGAGAAAATTCAGAAATATGACTGAACATTCACTTAAAGATTAATATTTACCAAGTTCATTGTTATTCTTGGAAATAGTATACGGAATGTCACTTATACGCACCGTATTGCTTGTATTTGTTTACATTTAACACTAAAGTTTTTGAGCCATTATCAATAGCTATTGCACTGGTATAGTTTGTCACAAATAATATCACTTGAAGATTATTGTCACTGTATTCACTTTCATAGCTATTTATACCACTCAGGTTAATATTTGTTTTATTTACGAATTTTAAATACGCGGCCAACCTTTACAGGGCACCAGTGTTGCCAGTGTCGTTGTATTGTGCTTGTCTTTGCCTTGCTTGGGTGACTATCAATCTTGAGTTTTTTCTATGCCTCAAAAAGCACGTAAAACCGTTGGTCCCGGCTATCATTTCGCACCCCCAGATCAACAAAGACGTAAGTGCAGATACGTCAATTTTTTTTTATTGCTGTTTTGGATAGCATACGTAAAGATACATGTGCTCTTTTTTTTCCGTGCAATTTAGACCTAAAATGAAGGTTTTATAACAAAAAAAAATTTTTTGGCGTCATTTAATTTTAATATTTTTTCAAATAATAAAGTCGATAAACCAACATAAGCACGTAAAATTTCATTAAAATACACCTAATCATGCTTAGGTTTTTGTTCCATTAAAAAAAGCAAAAAACGTATAATTATATCTCGTATTATGCTTTTTAAAACCTAATAAAAAAACGATTTTCTTAAAATAATACCGATTACATCCCATCACAAATAAAAGTAATCAAACAAATAAAGCCGTATTTCTATGTTCACGGGTGCACTCGCACACAGTTTCGAAATAATCATGCTTACGCCTTTTTTCTTTCGCCTTTCTTGATCTAATTGGCGGAAGTAATCATGAACTCGTCACATAAACAAATCGAAAGGTCTGGGTACTTACCCTTACATCGCATGCGCGGGTGTGGATTATTTGTTTAGTTTTCATAACTCACGCGCCGCTCAGAGACAACTGCACGTAACGATTTGTATTTCCGAGTTAAAAAGAAGTTTAAAGAAGTGTTTAGGTACTAATCGGAATTAAGTATCCTTTTTTTTTTTCAGTCTACACTGTGTCACTGCTGGGCAAAGGCCTCCCCCAAGTTTTTCCAAGTTTTCTTGTCCAGCGCCACTTCGAACCAGTCCTCACGGTGTGAATCCAGCTCGTCTCGCCACCTTTTTCTAGGCCGGCCTCGGCGGCGCCGTCCATCTTCAGGCACCCACTGTGTGGCGGCCTTCGCCCAGCGGTCAATGTTCATGCGGCTGACGTGACCCGTCCAGTCCCACTTCAGCTTGGCAGCCTTCTTGCCGACGTCCAGCATGCCCGTTTTGGAACGTATCGTGGTGTTGCGAACTCTGTCCTGTCGTTTGATGCCCAGAATGATGCGTTCCATTGCCTTTTGGCAGACTCCAAGGCGGAACCTCTGCGACTCGGTAAGCGATCAGGTTTGAGCACCGTAGGTTAGGACGGGCAGGATGCACATGTCGATGAGTTTGCGCTTTAGGGAGATTGGTAAATCACCCTTCATAAGCGTCTTCTTGGTCCAGTAGCTTTTCCAGGCGTTTTCGATTCGGCGATTGATTTCTCTTTCTTGCCTGTTTTCGAAAGATACTAACTGGCCCAAGTAGATATACTCATCGACATATTTAATATCCTGCCCATCTACCTCGACCCTACGCTTAGTGCTGTTTGTCATTATTTGTGTTTTAGACCGATTCATCGCAAGTCCCACCAAGGAGTTAGCCGTGCTCAGTTCTTGGAGCATGGTTTGTAGTTCAAAAGCTGTAGGGGCAAAAAGAACAATGTCATCGGCAAAACGGAGGTTTGTCAGCCTCTTATTGCCGATTTATACCTTTAGTCGCCCAAGAGGCTGCCAGAGTTTTAAATATCTCCTCAAGTGTGCTGGTGACGGGCACGCCGCGATTGCGGCGGTAAGACCCCTCTTTGAGGAGTGGCTGGAGAGACGTCATGGCGTCCTTACTTTCAGCCTGACGCAGGTCCTCACCGGGCACGGATGCTTCGGGAGGTACCTATGTTTGATGCGGAAGGAGGAAACGCCTGGGTGATGTCACCACTGCGAAGATCGCCCGGAGGACACGGTGGAGCATACGGTGCAGGACTGCCCCACTTGGGCAGAGCACCGACGTATCCTCACGGCAGCGATAGGCGGAGACCTCTCGCGCCCAGCATTGGTCGCGGCCATGCTGCGGGGCAAGACGGAGTGGGAAGCGGTCGCCTCCTTCTGCGAAGCAGTAATACTCGCGAAGGAGGAGGCGGGCCGCGTGAGAGAGAGGACAGTGTCCTCCCTCCGCCCCACCCGCGGTGGTGGACGCCCACGGCGACAGACGTCGCAAGACGATCTCCAGCCACCGTAGGCGCGGGCATGCGGGCAGCGAGTAAAGGGCAACTCGCTGCCCGACCATGAATCATGCCCGGGTCGACGGCGCGTTGTGTCCCATGCGCGCCTCAAAGAGCGTCAGCATACTGACGGGGCCCCCTCCCAGAGGGCCAAAGCCTGCCGGGGTCGCGGGATTATTTCCTTACCGTGACCCCGGAACATAAAGGGCTACTGAAGGACACCGCCGATTTTAGTCAGTACAAGTCTGACAGTCCCTCCCGCCCTGCCCGGGGTGGGAGGACTCATTTGATGATATTTTACCACGTTATTCGGAGAGAGCGGATCAACCTCCGTGACTCCCTTTTGAATTTGAAATGTGGGTCCTTCATTACTGAGTTTGATGTTTTCGGTGCTGTTCTAGTAAATACTTCTGAGGAGGTCAATATACTGCGATTCTAATTCTTGGTTTTCAAGAGCTTTAAATATTGAGGAGTGTTTAATACTGTCAAAGGCTTTAGAATAATCTACGAAGGCTAAGTAGAGAGGTTTATAAAATTCTGAGTATTTTTCTAGAAGTTGGTTCGAAGTCTGCAGGTGGTCGGTTGTTGAGAAACTGGGGCGAAATCCAGCTTGTTCAGGTGGTTGATGTTTATCCAATTTGTCACCTATACGGTTATGTATTACTTTAATGAAAGTCTTGTAGATGTGAGAATGATGTTAAACTTATTGGACGATAATTGCCGATGTCATTTTTCTCGCCCTTTTTATGCAGAAGGAATATGTTTGAATGGCACATTGTTTTTGGAACTTTTCCGGACCGTAAAATGGTGTTAAATAGGTTAGTAAGGTGGGGCAACAGAGTGGAAGATCCTATTTTGAGTGCTTCTGTGGTAATTCCATCTTCTCCAGGACTTTTATTGTAGCGCATAGTAGCAAGCGCTTTGTGCAATTCATAACCATATGGGGGGATGGAATCGGATAGATTATATTCAGTATAGTTATCGTATGATGGATGCTCGGAATATAATGATTTATAATATTTTGTGGCAATTTCCATGATTTTACAGGTATTTACAGATTTATTGATTATATTTTACAGGTACATATTTTGTAGGTGTTGTTTGTTCCGGTAACTATTGCATTGTATTGTTTTTCTGCGTCTGTTTCATCGATTTCAAGTTCCTTAAAATAATTAGACAGTTCCTGGTTGAAATGTTGGAAGTTATTAACGAGGGTCTCTTTAGACAGTCTTTTAATTTGTTTTATAAATAATTTGGCTCTATGGATTTTAAAATCTAGTCAGATTTTAACACGAATGGGTGTCTGAATATGGTCTGAACTATATTTGATCCTGTTTATACCATTAATATTTTTAATAATATATCTATCGGATGACAAGATGTAGTCGATTTCGTTGTGCGTGATGCCATCTGGTGACACCCAGGTCCATCGTCTTTGCGGTTTCTTCATATAGAAACTGTTGACTATGTGCATGCTCTGTCCAAAGGCACTCGCTCGTTTCGATCTTCTAACCCAAAACTACCAACTGTGTCACCACAGTCCAGTTCTTGCCTTCGTCCCACTTTTGCATTAAAGTCACCAATAACCATTGTTCCAGGTGCCTTTATTTTCGTCGCATGCTCTATTAACAAGATCGTAAACATCTTCTACATCTTCATCTGAATATGCAGATGTTGGTGCATATACCTGAACAAGAGTTAGAGTTTTGGTAGGTGTTAGTTGGAACTTGAGCACAGCGACACGTTCAGAGTATCCTAAAAAATCAATTATGTTGTCCTTCCATTTCTTTGCCACCATGAACCCCACTCCGTGTTGGCCACTGGTTTCACCGAAGTGGAAGAACACGGCATCGTCTCTTTCCTCTGTATGCTCACCTTCTCGTCTCACTTCTGAAAGTCCCAAAATGTCCCAACTAATATCCTTTAGGGCATTTACAAGCTCAATCAACCGCTCATCTTTCAGCAGCGTCCGAACATTGTATGTAAGAATGTTGAGTGTACCGGAGTCCTTTATGTAATTTGCCGTAATTGTCGTTTGACGGTTAGTCGAATATCTCGCCGGAGCTTCTTAGCTCCCCTGACACCAGGGCTGTGCTCGCGCCCGTCTACGCCAGCACAACTGCTGGAGTCGCCGGGCACTTGGGGTTTTTTTTCAATACTAATATGATTAACATTCTTTTGTGTGAATGTTTAGTAATTGGTATAATAAATAATTTTAAGATTTTTGTTGTGATTATTAATTTTAATATTTTGAGGTCTTAATAAGAATTTCTATTTAGTTACCGTTCTGATTTAATTACAAAATTAAAATTATAATGCACTGTTAATTTGATTATCTTTTATCACTAATAATCTGTTCTGTTAAGACTATTATTATAATAAAGTGCAATTTTCTAAAAACCTTTTTTATTACACCACTGAAATATATTGTACCTAGAAACTTAATATTACTTACAGTTATGGTTTAATTGAACATACTGTTATAAAAAGGCCGTATTTAGACTTAAAACTATATTTTACTTTTATTTTTTAACAAACAAAGCTGTAAATGCGTCTTAAAATTCGATAAGTAAAATAAAATTAAACAAAAAAGGGCTTAAGCAGTACTTAGCCTCTGTATTTTATCATAGGTTAGAACTTCGTAACAGACGTAAGCATGAGTAGTTACAGTATTAAAAATATTTAGAAAGCGATGATTAGAATAAAAAGCATTACATTTGAGGATTGGTCTTAAATAAATAAGGAAAACGTCTGTAAAACTTTAAACATTAAATACTGATTACCAATTTAATTTAAGGTGTTTCGAATGTAAACAAAAAAAAAGGTTGTTTTTTTTACTATTTTTTGATATATAACAATAGATCATAGAGTCATAAACAAAGTAGATATACCTGGTTAAACAGTTTTTTTGCTCCCCTGTAAAGTTAGTGAATTCCACTTACGCCTTTATTGGCCTGGGTGTGCGATTTGTAGATCTTTGGCAGTCTTTAATATAACTCAGAAACTGTAAAGTCTGACAACCAGTCTTATCAAGACGTATCGTAGTACCCAGTTACTGGGTTGTACAGGTCAGATGGGCAGTCGCTCCATGTAAGATACTGATTCAGCTGCATCTTTCATCCATTCATCTCATCCAATCCATTAAAAACCTAGATAGCGTGAATGCTCGCGAGATGAAAGATTTCGGGATATCAGTGATGCGTAGTTGATAATTATACGTGTGGTGTAATGAAGCGTCAAACTTTGTACCACGCTGTTTTCTCCACAATTGAGCCACAGGGTAATGCGGGAGGATTAAGCGCCTCTATTAATATACGTATTGTACGGAATGAAGCCTCTTCAATTCACCACCGTATATTGTGCTTCATTTGAAATAATCGCTTAATTCCACGTTATGGATATCCACCTAGTTCTTGTAGACTACTGGAGAAATTGTAGAATCTGGTTCTGGCGAAGTAATTTTATAGAATTTAAAGTCCAATATATGATTTCATTTTTCATAAAGTACTCAAAGTTATTTTTAACCAGCTTCAAAAAAGAAACTTCTCAATTCAGTCGGTTTTTTTAATGAAATATGATAAATGTCATAGGGTTTTGCTTTCTTTCAAATATCAAAATTGTAATCGTATGTCACTAATCAACTCGTATGAAACACAAGCGTAATCTTAGTCAGAGAATCGTGGAGTAGTCTGGATTGTAACAATGGTATTATAATTATGGGCTCATTCTGCTTCAATTTTATAAACACTGACTGCTAATTTACATAAAATTGATATAAACTTCAATTTTCAGACTGGTGGGACTCAGATCTCCTCTCTTTTTAGGAGTGGCCGGAATCCAACACCCGGGCCCAGCGATGGTTGGTGTCGAATTTATACGCATTAGAGGACATATCGGAATCCTCTCGATGTTTTTCATAAATATTTTGAGATAATTTTATTTTAGATGAAATAATTTTCACAAAATATTATTGAGGCTATAAAAATGTTGAACTAAGTCAGACAATCAGCTTATCACATTTTGTTACTGTAACGTTACTAACATAGGAAACAACGAACATATATTATTTTACTTTCCAAGCAACCGCTGTTCCCTCTCAAGCGATTCAAGCTGCGAGGAAGCAACTTCTCCGCATTCTTCTAGATTTAACACCTTAAACTAAACACACAATCAAACGGCAAACTAAGCAAGGTACCCACAGGTGTATCATAAATCCTGACTATAAGGGCAGGACTATACCTCAACGCGCACTAAGTGCTATATAAGCTCAATAGATCCCCGTTTATCTGGTGCTAGTGTACCGTCGGCCTTATTTATGAGTCTCCACAGACTATTCATTTAGTAAGACGTTATAGAGTTGTTTGGTTCATCCCCTATTTTTATGGGCCTTCGTAAGATAAACTGTGTGGTAGCGTAGTTCCCCGACAATAGCCGAAGCCCCCCGAGCTTTGGGAGAGCAGGAAATAATCAATTGGCCGAAAGATATTGGTTAACGTTACGTATGTTTCTATTATGGTGGTCTGTTTGTAGTGTGGGGACGTCGCGGGACATAAAAGTACCCATTCGTTTCAACCTGACCTTTGTTCGGTAGATTCTTTATTTTATTCTGCCCAAAAATAAACGTCAAATAAATTAGAAAGGAAGGCTCTTGCCCTTCTATAGGACACACAAAGCTGAAAATAAAATAAACCATAGCTGCATTTTTTTTTGTGTTATACTGTTTTTAAGCCTGTGATTTGTATTAATCACTTTTGTGCACCTTCACTTGTTTACTTGAAGATAATATATATAAGCAAAGGCAAGGGTTATCACGAACTGTCTCGAACACAGACTTGATGACTTCCAGCCTCCCGAACAAGCCGGTTTCCGAAGAGGCTATAGTACCATAGACCACATCCATACGCTGCGGCAAGTTATACAGAAGACCGAAGAGTATAACTTGCCATTATGCTTAGCGTTTGTGGACTATGAGAAAGCCTTCAATTCGGTGGAAACATGGGCGGTACTTGAGTCACTCCAGCGATGCCGTATTGACTATCGGTACATCGAGGTGTTGAAGTGCTTGTATATATTACCCACATTTTTGTTATTGTTAAGTACTTTTTGTAGAAGAGCGGGGTCTCCCAACACAGGCTTGATTTGCTTAAAGGGAGACACCAAACACAACCACCCACTATGTAACAAATTTCCTAATAAATATTTTTGTATTTATTTGTATTTGTATTTGTTGAAGTGCTTGTATAATAACGCCACCATGTCGGTCCGAGTCAACGACGATATAATACTAGACTCCTAATAACAGACGACCGATGTCTGCCAACACATTAGGCAAAAAAGTCTTATATCCGTCTCATTTCGACCAATCCTGTGAGCCGTAAACATACGTTGAGACAGAACAGACCTTGAGTTAGCCAATCACAACGCAGTACCCCGCCCCCCTCGCTTACGTAGTACCTCAGCGAGTTGGCAGAATAGTTTTGTTCGTTAGATCGTGCAATGCGTAGTCTAGTATTATATCGTCGTTGGTCCGAGTACAGTAGCAGAGCACGAAGGCGATTCCATTGAGAAGAGGCGTAAGACAGGGGGACGTTATCTCCCCGAAATTGTTTACTGCCGCAATGGAAGACGCCTTCAAGCTCCTGGAATGGCAAGGACTTGGCATCAACATCAACGGAGAATACATCACTCACCTTCGGTTTGCCGACGACATCGTAGTCATGGCAAAGTCGATGGAGGAACTCAGCATGATGCTCGATGGCCTCGACCGAATTTCACAACGGGTGGGCTTGAAAATGAACATGGACAAGACGAAAATTATGTCAAATGCCAATGTTGTGCCCACCCCAGTCTCTGTTGGAAACTCGGTACTCGAAGTTGTTGACTCATATATCTACTTAGGACAAGTAGTCCAGTTAGGTAGGTCCAACTTCGAGAAAGAGGTCAACCGCCGAATCCAACTCGGTTGGGCAGCGTTCGGGAAACTGCGCAATGTCTTTTCGTCCGACATACCTCAGTGCCTCAAGACGAAAGTCTTCAACCAATGTGTGTTACCAGTGATGAGTTACGGCACCGAAACGTGGTCTTTCACTATTGGCCTCATCTCAAAGCTCAAAGTCGCTCAACGAGCTATGGAAAGGGCTATGCTCGGTGTTTCTCTACGTGATCGAATCCGAAATGAGGAGATCCGTAGACGAACTAAAGTCACCGATATAGCCCACCGGATTAGCAAGCTGAAGTGGCAATGGGCAGGCCATATTGCTCGCAGAGCAGATGGCCGATGGGGTCGAAAAGTACGGATGGGGTGGAGACCACGGACTAGCAAGCGCAGCGTAGGACGTCCACCAGCAAGGTGGACAGACGACCTTATAAAGGTCGCCGGAAGACGCTGGATGCAGGTCGCTTCCAACCGGTATAAGTGGAAATCAAAAGGGGAGGCCTATGTTCAGCAGTGGACGTCCTACGGCTGAGATGATGATGATGATATATAAGCATATATACAGTGTATAAACACGCTGTACCCTTAGCACGAGTTTTCACTTTTACTTTACAGCGTCTTTGCAGTATTTACAGCGTTTCTTGTATGGAAAAATGGAACAGTGCCTCTGGTGTGCGAAGAAGAAACTATTTTTTTTCCTTGAAAATTGTCAATTTCAAATTGTCAAAGTTCCAGTTTACTTTACGTCTCAAATACTGAAAACTCGTGCTAAGGGTACTGACCTTCATAATAAAAATTGCATTTAAAAAAACAGTGGCATATCCGGTTCAGTGTCCACCGCTGGGAGACAGGTCTCGTCTCTGCGAGGCCTCCTGATAATTCACCACCCGGTGCGGATTGGTAGATCACATGTCTTCAGTTTTTTTCTTACTATGTTTTCCTTCACCTTTTAGAAAGCAGTGGTGATGAAATAAATTATATAAGTCAGACGCCAATGTAATATCTTGAATAAATCATTAGACCACCACCTACAATTCTTTTGTCCGTTACAGCTCTGGAGTCATAAACATCATTTTAATGAATTCTAAATCCCAAAAAGTCGTAAAAAATCTCATTTATTTTTCTCATTTTCTTTTACAAAGTCACAACAAATACATCTGAAAAAAGGTAAATCCATCTGTTTATAATGAGCAGCTGTTTTCACCACACAATCTAATACCAGATTTCATATTTAATTTACTAGAGAATTATGAATCCAGGGCGGGATTTGTTGAGGGCCCATAACTGTTGTTTTACAACACCCCGTAGGGTCGTTCTGTCGGGACTTTGGGGTTATATAGCGTTTCATTTATGTCTAATTTGCCATGGACATTATGTATTGATGCACTAAAAATTGTATTGAAGTATGGCGTAATAGGAGTTATGGTTTCGGATGTTTGTTTATTTTGTGTAGGGTAGGGGAAGGAGATAAACATAAATTCTAAGGTCCCCTTCCAGATCGTGGCCCATCTATATATGTATTTACAAAGCGGCTAGGTATTAGTACAGTCTCCACATTAGTAAGTGCAGTAGTGTTACTGGGTTTTCCAATCAATGTTTATTAGCAGGAGCCAATAAGTTCGATCCGATAATTCACGTTTATTACTAAAAAAAACGGGCATCTGAAGGAACACGGGTGGATTTTAGTCAGTAAGAGTCTGACAGTCCCTTCCGCCCCACCCAGGGCGGGAGGACTTATTTGATGATTTTACCACCTAAAAAAATAAAAAAGTACCTATTTTATCAAACCCAAACATAAAAGTAACATCAAAACAACTCAGAAACAAGCAAAGAGCCTGCTATCTCGCTCACGATTCAATGATTAAATTAATTCCTTAAACTTTAAAATGGCTTTCCATCGAAATTCACAAATGAAAAGATGTCTACCGATGCGTGGCAAAAATTTAATTTAATTAATTAACAGCTTTCCCCGTAGAGCACTCGTTACCAGTGAAGGGTACGATACCGTTTTCCAATATAGTTACGTGTACGTTTTAATTTTGTTAACGTTCATTTTTGTGGTTTTTCGGCCAAATTATAATATGGTTGATAATGACGTTTTGAAAGGTTTCGATGGATGATGGATGATGTTTCTCAGTCAATCACCGCACCGGGTGAATGGATCTTGATAAAATTTTGCTCAGAGATAAGTTAGGATACAGTTGAAATGAAATGAAATGAAATGATATTTATTTTTGCAAGTAGGTTTTATCAACACTTTTACACGTCGTCTTTTTACAAACTAGATGAAGCCGGTTTTTCGTACCTGACTACTCTGAGAAGAAACAGCCGAAACAAACTCAGAGGTCACTGTCTCTTTTAAAGTCCAGACATTAAATTGGCAGTCATACGAGGGCCATGTAGGTTAACGTCTGAGATGGTCTTTTGAAGAAAGAACCACACAGATTTGAGTGGACCTGTCCAGTCAGTGCAAGCATTTGTCAGTTATCGTGAAGCTCGACTCGATAATCAAGGAGCTCAACGTAACGACGAACAATACCAAAGAAGAGACATTTGTATAGGCCGCATAAGTTACTCAAATTGTCAGACAATCAATATAAATAAACTGAAAAAAAAGCGTGACCCACATAAGTCCCTCGCATTCACAAGTTTTAACAGTAAGTAATTAAATAATCATGATGTCGGATTGTTTAAATAAAAAAAAAAGTTCATCCCGGTATTATGTTCCCGTGGGCAAATTTTTGAGTTACACGCGATTATGAACTTTTACGACTTATTGCAGGTGCATGAAGGCGATATAAATAACGCCTGGCAGGATCACAGGATAGTCTAAACGGGTAGCCGTGACTTTAGAACGTAAAGAGCAATTGAAGAAACAGTAGTCAGTACGAATCTGACAGTCTCTTCTGCTCCACACAGGGCGAGAGGACTCATTTGATAGTTTTACCACCATAAAGAAAGGCGACGTACAACGAAGCATTTCAAATACATTTAATTTGTTTATACTTTAGAGTAAACACGGTGTAACTATTTCACACTATCGCTATAACAGGAACTTATATTATTTTTATGCCAACATGTCTATTGACGTCAAACAGGACCTGTCTATGCCAAGCCGCAGCGCCAACGTACTCTTATAGTTTTGCAATAAAGCGCTGCAGCGGGGCAAGTGACATGCGTCTGACGTGCGCTCAACTTACCAGTTTATGTAGACCTCCCTTCCTTCTCCATTTTTCACCTAGACGGGTAGACATTATAAATCTACTAGATACCTTAACCCAGCCTCGTATTAGGTAGGCACAGACCTAAACCTTCAGGAACTACAAGCGTGATGGTAGGTTCGGAGAGTTTAGTGAAGTCATCATTATACATCATCATTCTCCTGGCTTTATTCTTTGTTTTGTCCTTCACACAGTTCAGTGTTCAGTCATAGCTATTTTTAGCCACTTCATCACATCAGTTTCGGTAATTGATGAAAAAGTCTAAATAAAAAAGTAAAACAAACGATTTTAACGTCTTGACATTGCTTTTCAATTAATTAGAATAACAGCTTAAAAAACAACATGACAGTTAAGTATATGCGTAAAAAAATCAGGAGTTTATCGTAGAAAATCATTTATCGGTTTATTCTATGAGAAAATTTCAGAACATACGATTCGAAGCACTGACTATAATACCATTTGTGACATCAATTTCCCCTTATAGCTATTAGGATCTCAGTTACCAGCTACTAGGAAAACATAAGGTGTCAGAGTAAAGTTGTCGCGTGGATACGACAAAGTTCGAAGAGGCATGTTGCACGTACGGTGTCTTCATAAGCGATGGGGATTGACTGAATACAAAGTGAAGTTTTGCATGGAAACTGACACTTAATCAATCTCGATGGTCGTAGAGAAAGTTTACGAGGTAGACTTATTTGTTTACTTTATGTATGTTGTTTAAAAGAGCGGTGTTGGTTCAAAGCGAGCCAGCTATTTTTATTTCTAATCCAATGCAACTCCATAAAGCTATAATCAACGATGATGGTAACCATAAAAGTACCGAGGCAAAGCTCGACGAAGTAAACCAGTGGCTACAGCCCCAACTTACTGTTCGAAACCAAGTAAAACAGGAACAACATGGTACGTACAAATCGTATAATACGGCAAGGAAACAGCATTTCCTGGAACCAAGAAATCGAAGACATGCGACATCCAACAACCCGCAGAAATGCATGTCTCAGAGCATTTCAATTTCATAGTTATTAATTGTGGATAATGTGGATATCATACATCGACAAATGCTTAACCGTTATGAACCAGTGCAGGTAGTCGGTATCAATACCAACCTATGTCTATATGCGAGCAGTGCCGCTCTTATCCGACGTTCTTCGATAATTTTTAGTAACTTCGTAACAAACAGACGTCGCCAATAGCTGCGCCTTCAAGTATTATTTTCTCCCTGAAAGAAAGAGAAGGGAAGGTGCCCTTCCTTTTAAAGATAAGCGCACTTAAAAAACAAAGTAAAAATAAATTAGTCTTCGCATTTCTCATTATTTCACAGGTTGCAACAGCAACGTTCATCTGTTGAGCGTCGCCACAGTACATAACGCCGTAGGCACTCCATTAAAATTTACTTGTTACCGTACAATAGTCTGCTTGCACAAAACAAGAGCAGTCGAAATGATAATAAATTAAATTAAATTAAATCTCCAAAAGCAGTTTCGCCTGCAGGGGACATGCACTGCTAATGAGATCATTGTATAAACAATGTTTTCATTTTTGTTTGTGGATATAATTTATAGCAAATGTTGACAGTATCGGACTTCATTTGGGTATTAAATTAATGTTCTATCGTTGAATGAGGGAAATGATGCGTACCTATTTGTCCATTAGGTACAGTGTGTTTGCCCACGTCTTCACTAGCCCCTTTCTCCACTCAATAACATATGAATAACCGTCCATCTATAGGATCCCATATAATTGTACCAAAATTCAGCAAAATCTGTCTAATTATTTAGACGTAAAAGCGTTATGAATAAACTCACTTTCGTTTTTATTACTTTTTATATCTGCCAAAATAATGTTGATCTAAAAGCAACACAAAATAATTATACCGAATAAATACCTATTTATACCAAAGTACCCCATTTTAAATTGCATCCTACACAGATTACCCTAATGTAATGGGGGTACATTTTAACGCTTCCATTTCCCCTATTTTTCGTTAAAAACCCTTATTTTCCCACACTTCCCGATCTTATGCCGCTTTTATGCTTTCATCCAAAAGTGTTCATGCTTTCTCGAAGACCCTTAATAATATTTTGCTTAGAAGCCCCGACTTTTCTTTACAAGGAAGTTGTTAAATTACGAATAATTTATACTTCAAACGGTCTTGGAAAATTGAAAATTATGGAGCTGATAGCATATAATTTGAGGATCTCGAAAAACTTGGCGTGAAAGAGGAGTCAAGTTATCAGCTTCGAAAAAAATTAAACAATAAGTTACCATTAGGGAAGATGTTTTAGAATTTTTATGTATTGCTTGCTTTTATCTTGTTTTTGTCTTTTCATTTTAGTTTTACCTTGTGAGTCTTATCTCGTCGATCTTTCGAGAAGCTCACAAAATGTTGAACATTTTGGACCCTGAAATTCATCATCATCGTCCTGCCGTTATCCCATTTCATTTTGGGTCGGCGCAACACTTATTTCTCTTCTTTTTGGACCCTGAAATTGCTATAGAAATAAACGACAGTGACACGATCGGTTTCTATGATATTCTCTTCAAAAGTGGCACGTGACAACGACGCTGTACACAAGTTATCGTCAAGATATTTGCAGATGACTGAAACCTTTGAAAGTCACGGACTAAAAGCCCATTTTAATCTTCAAAACCTTAGTTTTCTTCCATTTTCTGAAACTTTTCCCCGTATTATTAAAACTGAACAACCATTTGAAGGCCTTACAAATATGTTTTCCGTGTGGGTATCTAAACCGCACCACACAGCGCAGCCGTCATTTGCTCAACCACTGCGCCAACCAATCATTGGTATGTTAATGATGCTTGACATACTCTTGAGCAGGACAATCAGTCAGTAAAGAAAATTATCCATCATTCACGTTCGTCTGGACCAGGCTACTCTGTATTTCCAGATATCTTTATTGCCGGTACCAGACGTTATCGGCCCATTGTTTCGCTGTCAATTACCGATCGAACGTCTGACGTTGCCGATATTCTTTGAGCAAATAAAGCCTTTTTCGTTTTTACAGTACCCGAGATAGAAAATCGCATTATGGAACTCAAGTGGAGTTGGGTCGTCGTGGGCCTGTCTTAAAAAAAGCTGAGGCACTGGAACGCAAAGGGCAAAAGAAACGAATAGCGTGGATTTTAGTCAATAAGAGTCAGACAGTCCTTTCCAATCCACTCAGTGCGGAAGCATGCGGAAGGGTTCAATTGATAGTTTTACCACCCAATAAAAATCGGAGTTTGGCGATTGGCTCGTGATCAAATTAGAAAAATCTTTGGTTTTAGTTTGAAACTGCACACTACTACACTCTTGTTCTTCCAATTGAGAAGTAGGGAGATTCCTTGAACTAATAGGTATTAAGATTTTCTTCAAAACTTGTTAAACCTGTAAAACGTAATAATCTCTATAGTCGTTAAACTAAGGTTGCTTTTGCATTGCTGCTGTTTTAAGTAAAATATAAAACATCCGCAGGCAGGAGAATTCATTTCATTCGTCTTTAATTTTTGAATCAACGAAATAACATCTTATAAATAACCGTTTCGTCTCGTTCCGGCAATTGGTTGAGATTAAGATGGTTCGTAATTAAAAGAAAACACTCGTTTAAATAAGAAAAATATATTTTTAAATTCTAGAAAAATATTTTACAAAATTGTTCTTAGCTACCAGAAGTTTGATGTTCTATCAACTAATGAAGAAAATAATGAAAATACAATGATTCCTAAAATTATTATCAAAATGAAATTGTGAAATTGATGATGTTATTTTTATTACAGGTTCTTATTTATTTGTGTTCTCAGGATATAACTTAAGATACCCATATTATTTCAAAACATATTTTGAAAGTTAAATTAGTGTTCCGGATCTGGTTTTTTGTGTAGGTATATGAGTTTAAAGGTTTGTAAACCACCCCCTAAATTTCCCACTGCTACAGCTAAATATTTTCAGTTTAAAATGCTTCTTTATTTACGGAGACTCACGAATAAGAGGGTTATTCTCAAGAAATTATAAGCTGACTGAAATTGCTTTGAAAATAAGTTGAAGCTGAAATGCTTAATTTTATTAACATTTCTAAAACAATTTAAACTGTTTTTTTTTCGTCTTAATAATATGGCTACCCCAAAACCTACTTTATCACACGCAATAGGTATAACAAACTGAGCATTGCGTGATAAAAATATATATATTACAGTACAAAAATGCGCCCAAATAACATTATGATGTGAAAATGAATGATGTTTATGAAAAAGTATTTTATGATTTAAACAAAATAAATTACTTCTAATACCGAATGTTAGTGCAAGAATGTATATCGTGTTATAATAAAAAAAAAGTACTTTATTGTAATGGATGTTGAGTTTGAGCTTAAAATTGAATGAGATTTGTAAGAAATTTCATTGTTGTAAATCATTAAAGGCTTCTTTTTTACATTCTCGATGGGTTTTTCTATTTGACCAATTACTTATGATATTTTCTACAATAATGGCGAGTTTTTAGTTTAGTTTTTCTTATTTCTAGAGCTTCCTGTAGAATATGCCGTGGGAAGGGCCGTGAGCTGGCAAGTGAGCTGGTACGTGAGCTGGTATGTGGACCTCCTCTTCAGGTTTGGGCTTCGGTACGAATGGATTGTGGTAAGGATCGGCGTTCAACCTGCAAAGATTTTGAAATTGATTATCCTGAAAAAAGTTACACAAGCGAAAGTTGACCACGTATTGAAGAAACTTTCCAAAGGCATAGAGATTATTCTTTTTAAAGTATTAATCATTCGGATATTCTAACTAGTTTTAAAATTAATTTTATTTCATTTCAACTCAATGCATTGCTTGGTTATAGGCAACCAAGCAATGCATTGAGTAGAAATGAAATAAAATTAATTGAACCATAACAAATAGTACAAAATACTCGGAGATAAAATATTGGAAATACCCTCGCCCACGCTTCTACTCAGTTTGATCCAAATTTCCTGGTTCTACCTGTATTTCACACCGTTTAACTCACTTAAAAGCTATAAATAATTAAAAGACTGACTGCCGACACAACCAAAATAATCTAAAATGTTCGTCCTAATATAACAGAATAACCCTCAATTTGTCCCAATATCCAATACAGCTCCAATTCCCAAATACGTCAACAAAGTGCAAACGTATCCCGATTGACACGATGACGCCTTTTAGTCCAACTATAGCCTAAAGCTATCCCAAATTCGTCCATAATTGATTTTAGAGCGTATTCGGCTAACTGACGCAGGCTATGCAGTCCAGTGAATGATCCTTTGGGATAATGGATCTGACCACAAATTGCTGACTGATGGGATTTAGTTTGAGCAAGAATATCTAAAAATATAGGTGTGATTTGTGATGCCGTTGGAGAGGAACTGGCTTTTATAAAAAGATAATTCCTACATCTCTAGAGTTATATTATCAAAATCACAGTTTTTATCATCAAACAAATTCCACAATATCATTACCTACTATCTTTTCAGGGATCTTGGAGCTGATAGGGGTTGCGCAAAAGTCTTGAACGGACACCAGAGCCCCGGTGTGGAAAGGTAAGGCACGGGGTAGATTTTTGGTCAGCAAGTCTGAAAGTCCCTTCTGTTCCCCCAGAAGTCATTCACAAATGTGTTTTATTTATTTATGTACTTACACACAATATGAAACACAGATACAGGGGTCCATCTGCCTAACTGTCCTTCCGGACAGTCACAGTCAGCGTTGTCTTTCCCCAGACCTTTTTATCTGTACTCTTCTTTCTCCCACCCCAAATGCTTCTTATTACGCACATCTTATTTCGGGTTTTGGTAGAACTTACTTTTGCGTCCAAATAATTATATTCGATCGAATAGGGTCTAATTATTATTAATTGCCTTCTTCCATGCATCTCAACAGGGCTCAGATACATTTATATTCCTTCCTACATAAAAGGGTTACACCATAATTATACAAACTGTCTAGGAGCATACAAATTATTCAAAGTCAATAGAAAAAATATACAAACTTGTATAGCGTGATGGCTTTAGAACAGTCCACGTTGTACCACCAATCACAGGCGAACTTGGCTTGGTCAAAGAGTGTACCATTGGTGCAGAGGAACGAAGCTCCCTGCTCGCCTTCGCGACCGTCGTGGCATACGTGGTAGGCCTGGAATAGAAAAAAATATTAGATGACTTTGTCTATCAACCAGTCTATGGTGGATGACGTTCTCGATTTATGTCTAACCTCGGGGTATCCTATTACACAGTGCTGACTAGGTTTTGGAGGTTAGATAGGCAGATTAATCAACTGCATCTGGTTAGATCGGAAGTTGACCCCAACGCGGAAAAAGGCTAAGAAAATGATGATGATGGTTGACGTTTTCTTGAGTGACGAGAACTTTGGTTATAAAATGTTTCTAAAAAATGTCTTGGTTAAAAAAAAACTACAGTTTAAATTTATACAGAGTACAGTAACTATTTCATTTTCATATATAATTAAATAGGAGTACCCTCTACCATCCGAGACTACCTAGAAACTTGTTAAGCATAATTGGTTAGGAAATAATTGCATCTTCGTATAATAACTTTATCTTCCTGTTTGTTCACTGAGAAAAAGCACACTTAATTTAATTTTATACGACTGTAGGAAGACCAAATATTTTTATATGAAATATAATACAGAACAAAAGTTTACTTAAGCAATTCGACGAAGCAAACCAAGATTCCGAAGCAATTATTTGGGCAAACACTGTCGAAACGGACGGCATTTTTTCACGGAAACCTTAGTTTGAAAAGTAATATTAATTTTACGAGAATTATAACGTGATTCTTGTAATAACTTGGAATTACCGTCCGCTGAAGCCTTTGGGGTAATTCGGGGCCACTACGACAATATCTTGAAACTTATTCAATTTGGTGAAATTGGACGACCATTACGTTTATACTGGGCTGAAGTAACCATATAATTAGAAGTTTGGAGTTCGGTTAATTGAGGAAAAATGAGGGGTTTTTCTGGAAAAACAATAATTTACGTGAATGTAGGTAAAACAAGCTTCCCAAGTTACGAGTGTGAAGATCATATACGTTAAAATTTAAATAGACTTTTATATAAAACCTGTAATAAATATAATAGCCAGATATTGTTTAGAATTCGGAAATATAATAAAAATGAAATAACGTCGAGTCAGTACTGAACCAAATTGGACAAAAATCTTATGAAGTAAGAATATTTGCGAAAAATCCAACGGGTAGGTCAACTTTAACCCGGGCCTAGCCAGCCGAGCGTAGCAAGCCGCTAGTATTAATATAAAGGTGACCAATGCCTTATAATGAGAACAGTGGAGAGTTAATTTGAAATTGTTTCGATGAGAGTTTTCTAACAATGCTATTTTTTAATAATAAACTAAGTATTCTGACGGCGGCGGCGCAGTCGCAGCGCTCGCGCCACGCTAGGACTTAATTTTGCTATGCTCGTCAGCGACACTATCCAATCGTGCAGAGCTAACGATGAAAGCCCGCACTTCGCGATTGGACGATGTCGAATCCTTCTCGTCGAAGAGAACATCGTAGAGTCCAGCGATGTGATTTCTTATAGAGAATAGCATAGCTGTATCGCTGTCGTGACGAAACCGTTATCATATAATGTAAAAGCACACATTTTCAAACCCCATATTCCTCAAACCAATTCACGAACAGATTCTCAATCAACAAAGATCAAAACACCCCAGTACAAGTTAGAAGGTTTTGGAATGTTATTGGAGCTCGAGCGGGCGATGCTGAGTTGCACACACAGATTGCAGAATCGATTGCTACTGTATCTTGCATCATAAATCCGACGACAGCACATGCTCTCAATGAGAAAAGTTCAGATCGAATAAAGTGAACATACATTCTTGAACGAGAATCCGGCTCGAGTGTTGCTTAATACTGTTTTAGTTTTATGTTATGTTGCTATTGACCCTGTTGCCTTTTGTTTGTAATATGAATTTTGTTGGGTTCTTGAGGTTCATTTTGAAATCATTAAAAATTGTAAAAGATATAGCAGGTATGGCGGAGCCCCCTTTTAGGGCCAAAGCCTACTGGGTCCCGGGACTAACGAGCTACCTTGTCCCCGGAACTTAAAGGGCTATTAAAGGACCGTGGATTTTAGGCAGTATAAGTCGTCCCTTCTGCTCTGCCCTAGGTGGGAGGACTCATTCGATGATTTTACCAGCCTAAAAAAAGGTTTAAATTAGTCATCGCGACTTCTAATGTCGCGTGATAGGTTTAAAAGTAGTAGAGCGGGAGCCCGTAACAGATGTCCGTGACCAATTTCCTCTCAAGCGATAATTAGCAGACTACATGAGGGAGTCGTATCATAAAGATTCGTGGAAGTCAGCTGCGATTCCGTTGGTGGGATAAGCAGCAATCGCCGTTCAGACACGTAGAAAAAAAAATTTTTTTTAGTCATTTCCTCCCAACTGAAACCTGGTTTATATTGAAGATTACCTTGTATCACGAAGAATAAAACCAATCAGCCGACGGTATCATGGTGGAATACACGTCAGCTGGTCACTCGAACATGTAATTTTTTATTTTATTTTCAGTGTTTTCCTCTCAACCCAAATTTAACTTGATGAAAGTTTACATGAGATGTTTAGAGGTGCCAAGGGCTAGGACTAATTTATTGAAGTTTACTCCATTGTCAAGGGCCGCACATATAATAAATAATACATTATCGGTAGATATGTTTGACAGCCTGCCGAAATTTGTATCTGGCGCGCAAAGGTGCATTGAAGTAGGAATACCTATTTGATCTTTTTTATGTTTTTTTGTTTGGTATTTTTTGTTAAGTAAATTTTGGATTTTGTCTATAACATCGTTTTGGATATTTTCTGTAAGATGTTGTAGTTATTGGTGTAAATAAATAAATAAAAATAAAAATAAATAAATAAATAAAAATGTAGTTATGGCTAAAAACAGACGTCAGCCGGCTGTATCTCGGTGGAAAGATCGTCAGCTTTGAAAATTACAAACAGGACAAAGGCTCTCAGCCTAAATGTGCATTTAGTTCAAAGTTTTCAATACCTCCCAACAGAAAACTTGTTTATATTGAAGCTTACTCAATATCACGATGAAAAAATACATTCAGCTAATGTTTACAGGCCGTTATGGATCAAAATACAAAATTATTCATAATAAGCTGGGCATCAGGAACATAAGGGATTCCGTAAGAGATACGAAAAAACTTAGAAGACCTTAGCTCTTTTTTAGAATAAATATTTTGGCATTTTTATTTTTTTGGTCAAGTGTGAATTGTCCACTAAAATGAATTCGCTAGGAACAATATTTGGATTATACAAAATATGCAATACCTTAAAAACTACTTAACAGATTCTCATGAAACAAACTGTACAATAGTTTTTAAAACAAGATCAACACATTAAAATTAGTTCCATTGCAATAACCCTATAAACAAAAAAATACATTTTCAAGTTACGTAATTATGATCAACATAATTATCAAACTTTCGTACAATTTTCTAGTTAGTTTCGTTAAGAAATATATTTTAATTAACTCTAATAAGAAAAATACAGTATTCTAATAAGAATTTAGCACAAACAAATAACATAAACAAAGAGAATCTCCTTACAAACAATATTTACATCTTGTCGCACTACGTGCACCTCTCTCTCGTAGCGGTGGTCTCAGTTTTCTATTTTTTTATATTTCTATTTTTCTATTCTTTTAGTTTTAATACTTTGGCCCGGCACTTTCAAAAAAGCCCAAAAAATGTATGGAGCGTGATGAATGTTAAATGATGTCCTTTGACCAATTTCCGCCGTCCTGATTTTTGACTTCCGATACAACGAAATGATCTTCACATGAACAACAAACAACAAGGCATTAAAAAAAAAACTTATATGAGATAATTATGTTGATCATAACTACGTAACATGAAAATGTAATTTTTAGGGTTCCGTAGTCAACAAGGAACCCTTATAGTTTCGCCATGTCCGTCCGTCCGTCCGTCCGTCCGTCCGTCCGTCCGTCCGTCCGTCCGTCCGTCCGTCCGTCTGTCCGCAGCTTAGCTCAGAGACGCCCAGTACTAGAAAGCTGTAATTTGGTGTAAATATACGGATTTGTTGCGCCGAAAAAGTGGTAAAATAAAATATCGTAAAATATATTTTTTTAGGGTACCTCCTGTACACGTAAAGTGGGGATGTTGTTTTTTTTTCTCGCGTACCCCTTAGTGTGGGGTATCATTTAATAGGTCTTTAAAAAATATTGATAGTTTCCATTAAGAATTTTTTGATAAAAAGATTCGTTTGTGAAATATTAAGCTTTAAAGTGCGAATTTTTGCTCGACTCGAGTGTCCCCCCCCTCTACCAGCTAAACGGATATGTTTGGGGGTGTGAAAAAATTCACAACAGTAGTATATATAACGAAATTTAAAAGAAAATTATCATGACTAAGTAGGCTTTACAAGTTTATGAGTAATAGTCGACCAACTTATAAAACGTACTTGGATAACATATTTTCCTAAACAAAATGTATCGGAGAACATGTACTTCAACTGCAAATGTAAGTTTGTCAACTTTGTTTTTACAGCTATAATAGGTGGGTATGTTTTGGGGATAGGTAGGTTTTATTGTCAACTATTTTTAACAAACTTCAAAAAAAGGAGGAGGTTCTCAATTCGTCGTAATCTTTTTTTTTATGTATTTTCCCCGATTTCTCAAAGACGCCTGGACCGATTTTGAAAATTCTTCTTTTTTAAATTAAATTCAGCGAATCAGTTTAGTTAGTTCGCCATAAGTATTTTGATGGGCAACTACGGAACCCTACACTGTGCGTGGCCCGACACGCACTTGGCCGGTTTTTTGTTTATGGGGTTATTGCAATGGACTTTATTTTAATGTGTTGGTCTTGTTGTAAAAACTATTTTACAGTTTGTTTCATGAAAATCGGTTAAGTGGTTTTTAAGGTATTGCATATTTTTAACCGACTTCAAAAAAGGAGGAGGTTCTCAATTCGTCGGAATCTTTTTTTTTTTTTTTTATGTATGTTCCCCGATTTCTCGAAGATGCCTTTACCGATTTGGAAAATTTTTCTTTTGTTTGAAAGGGTATACTTTCCAATTGGTCCCATGATCATCAGGTCAGGATCTGATGATGGGATCCCAGGGAAATCGAGGGCAACCTTCAAATTTTATAGGCACATAGTACCATTTTCATATATTTTCTAAAGCTGTTCAAGTATTTGCATCTGATGATCATCATCTCAGGTGAATGAGCTGATGATGGAAGGTACAACTCCTCTAGTAAGGAGTCGGCATCGACTGATTTAGTAAATTATGTTTGTGTTCGCATATCTCCGGAACTACAAGTCCGATTTAAGTAATTATTTTTATGTTGTACTAGGTATCGTTCAACTTAAGGAATACTGTAAGTTTCATCAAAATCGGTTCAGTAGTTTTTGAGATAGGGAAGGAATGAAAGAGATGTTAACGACGTTATTACCGGTGCTACGGATTTCTTACATACGTAAGAAAATGATGTATTTGACAAGAATTTTGGTTCAATATTTAAACTAAAAAGAGTAAAATAAAAACTTTTTCGAAAAAAAATATAACCGCCTTCAAAAACAACCACAAAAAATGGTAAAATAACCTACAAAACTTTTCTTTCGGAAGTCGGTGGCAAAAAACACAATGAAACTAATAAAAAAAAGTCACCGACTTCCGAAAGAAAAGTTTTGTAGGTTATTTTACCATTTTTTGTGGTTGTTTTTGAAGGCGGTTATATTTTTTGTATAATCCAAATATTGTTCCTAGCGAATTCATTTTAGTGGACAATTCACACATGACCAAAAAAATAAAAATACCAAAATTTTTATTCTAAAAAAAGAGTTAAGAACTAAGTTTTTTCGTATCTCTTACGGAATCCCTTATGTTCCTGATGCCCAGCTTATTAAGAATTATTTTGTATTTTGATCCATAACGGCCTGTAAACATTAGATGAATGTATTTTTTCATCGTGATATTGAGTAAGCTTCAATATAAACAAGTTTTCTGTTGGGAGGAATTGAAAACTTTGAACTAAATGCACATTTAGGCTGAGAGCCTTAGTCCTGTTTGTAATTTTCAAAGTATCAGCTGACGATCTTTCCACCGAGATACAGCCGGCTGACGTCTGTTTTTAGCCATAACTACATGTAAACTTTCATCAAGTTAAATTTGGGTTGAGAGGAAATCACTGAAAATAAAATAAAAAATTACATGTTCGAGTGACCAGCTGACGTGTATTCCACCATGATACCGTCGGCTGATTGGTTTTATTCTTCGTGATACAAGGTAATCTTCAATATAAACCAGGTTTCAGTTGGGAGGAAATGACTAAAAAAAAATATTTTTTCTACGTGTTTGAACGGCGATTGCTGCTTATCCCACCAACGGAACAGCAGCTGACTTCCACGAATCTTTATGATATGACTCCCTTATATAGTCTACTAATTATGGCTTGAGAAGAAATCACTAACGATATTTTGGCCTGGCTCCCGCTCTATAGGACAATGGTAGTCAAAATACAACATTTACGCGTAAAAAAATAGCTGATGGCCTTAAAACCACTGGTCAGTCAAGCCACCAGTTATCTTAAAAATGTCTGAAAATCATCACTAGAAAGTTTGCTTTCGAATAAAAAAATCCTCATTCTAATCGGTTCATCAGTGCCTCAGACGTCTGTCTGTGCTTCTGCAAACCCCTTTCTTGCGGTCGGTAAAAAAATTGATATTTTGTTCTGTTTAATAAATCGTATTTAGAAATCGAATAAAGTGAACATAATAATATCCTTGATCGAGAATCTGCTTGCAGTGTGTTGCTATTCTAATTTTATAATTGTGTTGCTATTGACTCTGTTGCAATTTTGTTTGCAAAATTTGAATTATTCTCCGTTACGAGTAATGTTGCTAATACGAAATTTAGATTTAGTGTTGAGACATTTATTATTAAAAGGAAAAAGTTGCGAAATGAAATAAGTTGTTTAAATACTGCGAGCGTGTTCAATATGCATACGATAAAATACAATGATTAACATTTTAGTTTCTTCGTTTCAAATGAAAATAAGCTACATAAATTATAATTTTACTGTAGACTTTTTCATAATTATCCAGAATAATTTTGAATAGAATTTGTTTAGTGTAAATCTGGCGACTGTTAAAATTATCACAAGGGCCCACAGGAAACAATACGTTGACATTATAAATAATATACAGACGTATGATGTAAGACCTTTAAGTAAAGGTAACTGCCAACTAGCTAGGAATTAAGATAGATGTGACACATTGTTTCATTATTAGAATATATTTTAGTATAGGTGGGGATAATAATATTGAAATTGAAGTGTGTTAGAGTGATTTTGGCTACACTTAACTAGTGAATGTTTGAAAATGGCTTCTGAAAAGGAATATTTTTTCCAGCTTTTGCAACATTTTGCATTGCTACCTCTCCGCTCCTATTCTATTGGTCGTAGCAAACTATTTTAAATCCTATATCATTATCCTTCCTCGGTAAATGAATTCATGTTTCAAATCGAATCATTAGTTGCTGATATTAGCGCGTTCAACCAAACAAACAATTTAAATTCTTCAGCTTTAGAATAAGAAAGTATAGAAACTATATTATTTAAATCATTAAAAAAACTAGACAAGATGTAAGCAAATAACTTTTTTCGCAGTTACATCAACCGTGCACAAGAAAATAAATACACTCTCTGCGTATCTCCCTTGTTTCTACGCTCCAAGGTAGCGCCATAACAAAAGATGTGAGAGTAAATAACTTTACCCTTATGTTCATGTCGCTGTACCCTTTCGTGACCCGTTCTTGTTTTTCAATGGTATCCCCATTAATTAATGAGTATGTTTGACGTGCATGTTCAAATATTTTCTTTGAAATAATTAACTTTACTTTGTTGTCCAGTGGAAATATTTAATCAGTAACGCACATATTATTTTATTCCTGGAAGGACGGGAATGGGGAATTCTCGTAATTGTTTAAACTTTGCTCCACACTAGGAATTTGGTTTAATCCTGCAACAAAAAATGTTTCTACAATAAAAAAATTCTGAGTCCCATAATTTGCTAGAGTACCACCTGCACTCTTTTTTCCAAGACGGTGATCGTGGGACAAAAATTACGACCGAATTGAATTCAACTTTACACCAAAATCCCCTAGACATCTTAAAAAATAAAACTGTAAACTCTGACAACTACAAGGATAAAACAAAAAAAAAACACGTGTGGCACTCGGAGACTGCCGCGGTTATGCTATTGCATAGCATTTTTATCAACATAAATGCAATTATAATTATTTATTTATTTCTCTACTTATTGAGTACAGTATGGTCAGTCACATCAATCAAGTGAAACGTCAAGAAAAAAATTAATTCATTCAAATTATTTTTATTCACTCACGTTGACATGACAGATGTTATAACGACATTTGATATGACTCAGTAGTGAGGAGATAGAACCAGTTATGAGCTGCGACTAGCTCCTAGTCTACACGCATAAGTCTAGTCGCACGCACACAAACACCGTGCCGAAGTCTGCGGAACTAAAACGACGTTAGACGGTGCGCGGCTTTCAACGGCGCACCGCTGTACCGGTCGGTGTGGGGGGTGTTAGGTTTATTTTCGTTACGGAATTTCTTAATTCGGTCGCCGCGCTCAAAGCCTGCGATAAAAGCTATGAAATTCATCCATGACGTGCCGAGCTTTTTGACGAACCGTCGATAACGGGTGGTATATAAATGAGCCCTTAAATGTATTATAAGCCCCCATAGAAGCCAACGATACATCGAGTACACATAAATCACTTTCATCATCATCATCTCAGCCATAGGACGTCCACTGCTGAACATAGGCCTCCCCTTTTGATCTCCACAGGTACCGGTTGGAAGCGACCTGCATCCAGCATCTTCCGGCGACCTTTATAAGATCGTCTGTCCACCTTGCTGGTGGACGTCCTACGCTGCGCTTGCTAGTCCGTGGTCTCCACTCTAGTACTTTTCGACCCCATCGGCCATCTGCTCTGCGAGCAATATGGCCTGCCCATTGCCACTTCAGCTTGCTAATCCGGTGGGCTATATCGGTGACTTTAGTTCGTCTACGGATCTCCTCATTTCGGATTCGATCACGTAGAGAAACACCGAGCATAGCCCTCTCCATAGCTCGTTGAGCGACTTTGAGCTTTGAGATGAGGCCGATAGTGAAAGACCACGTTTCGGTGCCGTAACTCATCACTGGTAACACACATTGGTTGAAGACTTTCGTCTTGAGGCACTGAGGTATGTCGGACGAAAAGACATTGCGTAGTTTCCCGAACGCTGCCCAACCGAGTTGGATTCGGCGGTTGACCTCTTTCTCGAAGTTGGACCTACCTAACTGGACTACTTGTCCTAAGTAGATATATGAGTCAACAACTTCGAGTACCGAGTTTCCAACAGAGACTGGGGTGGGCACAACATTGGCATTTGACATAATTTTCGTCTTGTCCATGTTCATTTTCAAGCCCACCCGTTGTGAAACTCGGTCGAGGCCATCGAGCATCATGCTGAGTTCCTCCATCGACTTTGCCATGACTACGATGTCGTCGGCAAACCGAAGGTGAGTGATGTATTCGCCGTTGATGTTGATGCCAAGTCCTTGCCATTCCAGGAGCTTGAAGGCGTCTTCCATTGCGGCAGTAAACAGTTTCGGGGAGATAACGTCCCCCTGTCTTACGCCTCTTCTCAATGGAATCGCCTTCGTGCTCTGCTCTTGTACTCGGACCGACATGGTGGCGTTATTATACAAGCACTTCAACACCTCGATGTACCGATAGTCAATACGGCATCGCTGGAGTGACTCAAGTACCGCCCATGTTTCCACCGAATCGAAGGCTTTCTCATAGTCCACAAACGCTAAGCACAATGGCAAGTTATACTCTTCGGTCTTCTGTATAACTTGCCGCAGCGTATGGATGTGGTCTATGGTACTATAGCCTCTTCGGAAACCGGCTTGTTCGGGAGGCTGGAAGTCATCAAGTCTGTGCTCGAGACGGTTCGTGATAACCCTTGAAAACAGCTTATAAACATGACTTAGAAGCGTGATGGGTCTGTAGTTCTTCAATAGGCTGTTATCACCTTTTTTGAAGAACAGCACCACCTCACCTCTACTCCATGTTTCAGGCGTTTTGCCCTCGAAGAGGACGAAATTAAAGAGTTTCTGGAGGACCTTAAGTACCGGTGTTCCACCCGCTCTCAGAAGCTCTGAAGTGATTCCGTCCTCGCCCGGCGCCTTGTTGTTCTTAAGCTGCTTCAGGGCCATCCTAATCTCGTACAGACTGATGTCCGGGATATCTTCGGTATAATGTCGGGACAGCTTGGCTCTTGGATCTCCTACCAAGCTGTCAACGGGCTTTGCGACCGAAGTGTATAACTGTCCATAGAACCTCTCGATCTCGCCTAAAACCTCTGCTTTGGTCGACGCTATGCTGCCATCCTCCCGTTTCAGCTTTGTCATCTGGCTTTGCCCAATAGACTTGTCCTTTGCGAACACTTTAGAGCCTTGGTTTCGCTGTATGGTCTCTTTAACACGATAAATCACTTTAATATCCAACATATCTGCAGGCAATACTGCACATAACTGCAAAACATTTGAGCTATTACAATGTGGAAGCTAGGTATAATAAACTTCTGAAGCGATTCCAGCGCTTCAGCTATTCACGCGATGAAAGCGACGCAAGTGGTATGTGATAGCTTCGTGCTGTCAAATGCTGGATTGACACTCGATAAGTTAGGAGTAGCTTTAATTCATTATGATATACTTTGAGCGTAGAAATGGTGACCGCAAATGTTATAATGTTTACCAGCCATCATATTATTTTGTGCAAATATGTCTCAGATTTTGTGACTTAGGTACAACTTGCAAGTTAATTAAAATAATTGTGAAACAGTTGTTGTTGAAACATTATTGGTTAACAATTAAGTTTATTTTATCAATCTAAATCAGAGAAAGTTAATAACGACATACTACGTGTTTGATTAGTTTCATTAGTTGCTACAACTGCTGTTATGGTTTTTTTAAGGTTGGTGGACACTATCGGACAGGGTTTTATAGTGCAACTTTTTAGAGATATGTCCAGTAGTAGACTAAGTAGATTTCATATAATTTCGGGTGATTTTTGTTTGTTTTAAGAAATGGATACAGAAAAATGAATAATTAAAATAGTTAAAAATTCAATACCTATTACTTCAAGTTAGAGTTTATTTAAGATCTGTCATAAATTAAAAAAGTTATACTATATCAACTACAACATCTTTTCACTAACGATTAGCGTTCTACAGGCCGAAAATCACACGCATATTATAGGTAAATATATCTCCAGTGTGCAATATTCATAATAACCCAGTCCATATCATAAATCAGTTGAACTATTATCCGCAGGATTCAGAGCTTCAATCTCTACGTTATCCCATCTATCATTAGATTTAGTGTCATCTAAACGGGGGTTAATGGCATATATCCAAATGCTTCTTCGATAAGTCGGGTATATTCTAACTTTCACTTCTAACGTTTTCTGACATTGACTCACTTTGGGTTCTGACATTGAGTATTGACTTTGGGTTCTGACTTTGAGTACTGACTTTTGGTTCTGACATAGTATTCTTAATTTAGGTTAGGTTAGGTTAGTTTTGACATTCACTTCTTACTTTCGGCTCTGACTTTGAATTCTTACTTCGGGTTCTGACTTTGAGTTCTGACTCTGGCTGATTATTCTACTACAGTGTCAATATCAACTGTCGTATGTTCGAAACTGATGATACTGTATATAAACTAAAAAGATAATGACCTTTTTAATCAAATTTCCCTACTTTTTGATATGCGTATTGGCTCCAAATTCTAATGGTTTGGAGGTTCCTGAGATAGAGATCTACCTGCATTTTAGGAGATCTTGAAACCACTACCATCTCTGCACCGCCATCGACGCGGTTCTAATTGTACACAGATAATGTCAGACAGTCGGCTAAACTTAAAATTCTTAAATTCGCTTTGTTTTCGCCACTCCGAACTGCAACATCGCTTTATTGAATTCACTAAACCATCATGGGGTTGCAAATAAATGTTAAGCGCATTTTATATTCTTAGCTCTGTCAGCATTTGCACCGTGAACCAAAAACTCTAATGGCTACTGAAGGTACAGAGTGGTTTTTTAACCAGTAAGAGTCTAAAAGTCGCTTTCGCTCCATTCGGGCGAGAGAGCGATTATACCCACCAAAAATAACGCCTGTAACACCGGGTGAAGGGATACCCAACATGACTGTAATGTTTAATTTTCATGGGGGCCAGCCTATTGCCACCATCAGGGCACAGATCCAGACTCTGTGACTGCTAAAAAAAGAACCCAATAACACTAATGCCTAACTCAACATTAAGAGGCCTCAAGTTCGGCAGTTGCAATTGGGACGACTTTAATAACGAGACAGTCCAATATCATAAAAAAACAAATCCTTAATAAATAAATAAAAAAAAATATAAATTCATAAAGAATCAAAGAATGGAATGAAAATGGTAAATTCCTGTGTTTATTCTCTTTGTGTCCGTGTCGGATATAATGCGATTATTGCTCAACAATCATAATCAAAGTATCATCAATTGTTCCGATACATTGCCTGCAGGCGCCAATTAAGCTTTATTGACTGATGTTCCTGTTCCTGTTCCTGTTCTGGAGCAGTGGTGGCCCAGTGGTATCGGCCCCGACTTACGAGTTGTAGGTCGTGGGTTCGAATCCAGGCAGGCGCATTACTTTGTGTAATTTATTTCATCACCACTGCTCTCAAAACGGTGAAGGAAAACATCGTGAGGAAACCGGCATGTCCTAGAACCAAAAAAAAAAAAAAAATTCGAAGACATGTGACATCCACCAATCCGCACTGGGCCCGCGTGGTGGATTATGGCCCACCCCCTCTCACAGAGAGGAGGCCTGTGTCCCAGCAGTGGGAACATTAATAGGCTGATGATGACTGATGTTCCGAGTGTATTATTTCTCAGTGTTGTCATTTTAGTCAATGTTCATTTTAACCTCAATTAGTGATGTTTTTACGAATTAAAAGTTTCTCAACTCTTACCGCCTTACCACAAAAAGTTAAACATCTGATGAATAGTTGTCTAAAAAACTCAACGATTAAACGTCATTTCACGTTGATACGAGTCGTTATGCAGTTACACTTTTTTAGATATTTATGTTTTTCCACTTTGTCTAACTCTGTAATTTAATAGGTAAGTCTGTCTCGGTGGCTACCTTCGGTTGGTACTTTGAGTGTAACCAATTAACGACTGAATTTACCTATCCGAGTATCTACGATGTCCAAGCAGGCGTAATTAAAAAAAACATTTGGATTAAGATTGAACAATAATTTCCGGTGTTATTTGGAATCCGTCGAAAAGTTTGATCCCCGAGATTTGTTATGAGAACAACAACTTGCTCTGTTTTAGATAACTTTGAGTTTTAAACTAATTCCTGGAACTGTTGTGGATATACTTTGGCAGCGAAATTCTGGTGTTTGAACAATTTTCTGTAAAATGTTGTCTTAATTTAATCATTTCTGAATTTCATTTAAGCAAAATACTCAAATTTCTCTCTGAGACTGACGTAAATGTTTTTAAACTGACATGGTCAATTTTATGAAGCATAGTAATACGGAATATTTTTTTTTATTTATTCTGAGTTTCCCGTTTTTCAACAGTAATGCAAACCCCATGATATCAGGGATAAAGCTACGAAATCACTAGACAGATATTATATCACGCGGGCAGTATATACGGGCATGTCTGTCGCCACAATACACTACACAAACTCATCAGTAATTGGTTATCTTCGTCTCAACAGCTTGTGCCCGTGCAGAAAAAACATCGCGCGGGCGAGACACGGGCAAGTCTGCCAGACTGACTGAGACAGTCCTACACTAGCAAATATTGCACAGCCCTATAGTAGCGAAGTCTGGCGGGCATGTCTACAGACTTACCCGCGGACATGTCCGAGAAGTGAATTCCCCGCTTAAAATTTCTGCTACACCAATCAAAAGATGCTTCAATGCAACACACTATTCACAGCTACAGAAAACGATCCTTCTTTTACTAAATACATTATAAAGTGTTTTACCTGGCACCCTGTCTCCACATTGGCATACATGCCAGGTCTCACTGGCACATGGTGGCATGAGAAGCTGGTGTCTGGCACGCTGTGGTATATCGGGAAGTCAACTCCTGGGTTACCGGGGACGTTGCGCAGGTCCTGTGGCTTCTCGTGTTCTCGGAGCGGCTTGGGACGGACCACGGCTTGCTCGTAGTGGGTTTCATATGGGTCATATTGCTGTAACAAATAAAAAATGGTTATTACTTATAAATATTTTGCTATTTGTTGGATATTTTATTAATATTTGCTATTTTATGAATATTTGGATACAAATGATTTCAGGTACTCGTACGAATGTACCCCATAATATCGTTCTATTCTGCAATGCTCATTTAAATGTAAAAGCACCCACCAATGAAATTGAAAGCAAACACATTAGTTTAAAGTGAATAACTCGAGCCGAAATTATTTGATGATTACCGAACACTGATGGACTATTTCGATTTCCTAGAAATGTTTTGATTTGCAATTTGGGGGCACAAACGTGAAATGGCTTCTCCAAAATCATTGGAGTTTCGCAGAATACAGTAATTAGCTTTGATTTGAAACCGCAAAGTGAAGTCAAGTTTGGATGGCATTCTGCAAAAGTGAGAATTACGTGAAATAGTCTGTGATCGATTAACGGCGTATGGCAAAGCGAAAGCATCGTTTGATGAGTCGGAAAAGTTGCCACGCACCGCCACCAGTAGGCGCCAGTATCGCGAAATTAACGCAATCCAAAGTTATACGTATTTCATTTCGTCAACTTCGACATTTCATAAAATGTGTTCCCTTTACGCAAAATACATGTATTACTCTAGTAGAAATATTTTGATGTAAAGATATTGAAACATTTACTAAAACAAAATGATAGAAATACTTATTGATGTGGATAAATATTTTGTAAATATTTTCATCATTCACAGTCTTAAATTTATTTTATAACACTTGGACACAGATTTTGACGTCCCGAGATAACGAAAAAAACTACTATTTGGTAGAAAATTAATAAAATTGGCACACTTTGCGAAAGTGACAATTCCCAATTATCTAAAGCCCCAAACACATGCGCGCACGGGCAAAGGCATGTGAGCATAATGACGTCGCTCCCCCTTAGAGGGCCTACCAGGGTCCCGGGACTAACGAATACCGTGACCCCAGAACGTAAAGGTCTATTGAAAGACATCGTAGATTTTAGTATACTGACTACCCGCCCTGCCCTGGGTAGGAGGACTCATTTGATTATTTTACCACACTAAAAAAAGCGCCAAACACACGCTTCTTTTATTAACGTCCGTTCAGAAAGCTAGTTGCGTGTGATGCATTTTGTTATAATGACAGACACTAGCGCCGCGTAAAAGGGACGTAATAGTTTTTACTCGTATATTATGAGGTACAGGTACACAGATTATTGTAGTACAACAATTTTATTGTCTGTAACTTCTTTATAATTGAATCTTCATTCTATAATATCCTATCAATTTTTTTTTGGGACAAGGTCTTAATATCACTTTTCTGATAAATGAAACCTTTGAGAGATATCTATCGGCTCCAAAAGGATGAGCCCAGTGCTAATCATTTTTTTTTTGCCTCCAAAGCAATTACTAGTGCGAGAGCAACTTGTACCGAACACGCGGTGAGACAGCAATGACCACAAATTTTTCATCGCAGTCGCAGCATTATACTATAGGCGATATTTAACAGGGTGGTGGGTGCTATGCCTTATATGTAGTTGACATGTAATTTTGAAGTATTCAAAATTTTGACAATACCAGTTTTCATTTAATTTATTTTAATCCTGTTTCTTCGAAATTGTTATAAATCTGTGACGAAACTAAATAAATAATAATAAGAGTGAAGTGTTTCTTATCCTATATCGCAGTTTGATACGATTAGAAGTTGTTTTCAGTTACATATTGTCTCAAATTGTTGACTGCAAATCAGTGCATTTATCATTAGTTCATGTGAAATGGTATTTGGATGCATAAAGATTAGATGGAAGGAGGATGGACACAGAGGAACCATCCGACAACAATAGTACGATATCACGATAGCATTGATATAATTATCACTGTGAGTAATTTATTATATTGATAGGAACAATTCGTAATGTATAGTATCATACGTATTATATATATATATATATAAACATGTCTTTGCCCCTCCCTTGACCCACATTTTTCAGCTATGTTTAACAAAAGGAATTTTTCCTACATTGCTTAAAAAAGCCGTGGTCACACCTGTATTTAAAGCTGGAGACAAAAACTGTGTTAGTAACTATAGACCAATATCAGTTCTAACTGGCCTCTCAAAGATTTTGGAAAAAATTATTAACAGTAGACTAGTAAATTATCTTGAAGGAAAAAAATTACTTTCTGATCACCAATTTGGTTTTAGGCCTAAAAGATCAACAAGCCAAGCTGTTCACCGTCTTACAAATTATATAAGCACACACCTGGATAACGGCATGCACACTATAGGGATATTTTTTAGACCTCGCCAAGGCTTTTGATACAATTTCTTGTTCTTTACTTTTAAACAAGCTTGAAGGGTTGGGTATACGGGGAGTACAATTACAACTTTTTGCAGATTATCTTAGTGACCGCCATCAATGTGTTAAAATAGGTAATTTCAGGAGTTCTGAACTAAAGAATAGCTGCTATGGAATCCCACAAGGCAGTATTTTGGGCCCCACCCTGTTCTTAATATATATAAATGACCTTTGCAATCTGACACTCGAAAAGGGTGTCATTATGTCATACGCGGATGACACAGCCCTATTGTTCACTGCGAAATCAATGGCTGAGGTCTTCGAGGTAGCACAGAAGGGTTTTAATACGGTTATAAATTGGCTTAATAATAATCTCCTCACATTAAATATAGATAAAACCAAGTACCTATTATTTACAATGAGAAACACCAATAAAACGCTTACTAACGAAAACATCCAAGCGCATAACAACAGTAACTTACATTATGCTGATTTTGCATGCACTTGTCCCACTTTAGCTAAAACTGACCACATCAAATATCTAGGCATTACGATTGACACAAATCTGAATTTCCGCAAACATATTGATTTATTATGTACTAGAGTACGTAAATTAATATATATTTTTAAAAATTTACGAAACATTGCCGACTTTAAATTAATTAAACAGGTTTATTTGGCTTTGTGTCAATCCATTATCACCTACTGCATATCGTCCTGGGGTGGTGCCGCCAAAACAAATTTAATTCACCTAGAACGGGCTCAAAGAGCAGTCCTAAAGGTTGCGACTTTTAGACCATTTAGATATCCTACTCACCAGCTTTACACGGCATGTGAGGTATTAACAATACGCCAATTATTTGTTTTGAATGTCGTTTTGCTTCAGCACAGCGAACTTGATTTTAAGCCGGTACCTTCAGATAGGAGAAGGAAGGATTTGGTCTGTGCTAACCCTCAGACTAAACATGCTTACGCTAGACGATTTTATTTCTTTTTAGGACCCTACTTATATAATCAGCTCAACAAACTGTTAAAGATTTATGATTTAAATTATAAAAACTGTCATTTACGAATGCAAGAATACTTGGGAACTCTTAATTATACAGACACGGAAAAACTGCTGGAAATTTCAACATAAGTTTTAGTATTTAGTCTTCACATTTTTGTCATTAGCATTGTCTCAGTAATTTATTTATTTTAACATAATTGTTTTAAAACAATCTAGTTTTAGTACTTTATACAAAATGATTTAGTCTCTAAAAGTAGTATAATTATTATCTTGTTGTTTATTTATCTTCAAATGAATTGTCCTCTCTTAAAATTTATTGTAAAGTGATGACCTGAAACACAGGTTTTAATTAAACCTACATCAGGCAAAACTAACATTACCTTAAGAAAAACTGTACCTCTATTGTAATTATGTAAACCTTTATTTTGACTTAATTTTTGAATAAAATTTATTATTATATTATTATTATTATTCTAAACATTTCCCTTGTTTGCTCTGTAGGGGTCGTCAGGAATTTCCTGCGATGATATTCAGTATGTTTAGTTTATTTTAATACTTCATTTATTAATGAAAATAAAGTGTTATTGAAAAATGAAAGTTTACGTGACTTATTTACAGTCATGTCCGTTTAATCACGTCCCATTGAACACATCGAAACATAGTTTTGAATAATCTATAAGCCTACGTATCATTCGTTTTTATTTTCTCGATCTTTTTATACATTTCCAATTTTATTATTACGAAAATCTGACAGCCGCGATCTGAAAAAAAGTGTCACAGGTCTAGCCTGTAAGAGCCACGCTGGCTGACTGATGTGTCAAGGAACGAAAGTGATGACACTACTTTTAAAAGGCAAAAGATGAGAGGACGATAGTGAATGTGTGCTCAGAATAAAATGGGGTATGTGCCCAAACATATTGACGCCTTTTTATGAATTAAAATTGTTATTAATTGAAAAACTGTCTTTACAGAATTTAGATATGAGTATTTTCTACAATTTAAAACAACATCCTTTCAATAACTCATAGTAGTTACGCCGCAAAGTCCAAAAAATAAAAAACGTAGACTGAACTTTGCATTTTTTTTGTATCGAGAAAATTTAATTGAATCGTGTTTTCAACTTTGTGAGAATTTAGATCATATAGTTAATAACTGTATTCCAAGTTGTAAGATCTGTAGTCCAGTCATGTACGACAGAAAGTAAAATATAAAAACCGTATAAGTACTGACTTAGCCCCTTAATTTTCAAGAATCATACAGTGAACATATTTCAGTATCAGTGCGTTACAAAATTTCACGCGTTTACCCCGAAATATGTTTATTTAGATGTTTGTATGTTTGTTACTCTCACACACACAAAAACTACTGAAAGGATTTGAATAAATTTTAGTACACAGACAGTTTATAATATCCTAGATTTACCCATAGTACATTTTTATCTCGGTTATACATTTCCGTGGAATAATTATTATCAAATTACACGACGAATTACAGACGAAGTCACTGACAACATCTCATAACACCTAGGGAGATCGTTTAGAATGAACTAATTACTTACTATACTACTTTAGTAGCAGTTTCTTTTATTGTTGACATAAAGAACACAGCATACGACTCCATCGTCCGACTGCACAGTTACACAATTAATCACTATAACGACTTGGACTTTATTAGAGTGCACAGTCGCACAGTGCTTGGAAACAGTGTAAATTGTAACATTTTTATAACGTAGCTAGAAAAGTACACGAGTAAGAATTTCACATAAATTCAGGAGATAATAAGTGACCAGAGAGCTGGCCTATTTCTTGGTCAGCATTGGCTTTGTTCTTCATTTCAAGTTCATAATATTTTGTTGTCATCTTAATCATAACAATATCTTTATAACAAAAAATGAGCAAAATCATAGATTTCTCGACCCAGTTCGAACCATGTAACCTTACCTTTTATTTTAAACGTTGCCTCACACTTGGAAATTATCCTGCGTGTTTGTATACAAACATTGAAACTCACATACACAAACACCCAAACCCGAAAATACATGATCTTAAAAGTATAGGTGCGGTTACGTCAAATGAAACCGCGACGCGCAAGGCAGCAGTCGATCACTCAACTAAACGGTTTATTCCACTTTGTTCACCTGTGTGATATCACCTGGGTGAACAAAGTGGACAACATTGGTGTCCTCAATTCACCTCGGAAAAATATCACCTGAGTGATATCACCCAGGTGAATTGCGGGCACCAAAGTCCACTAAATCGCGTAAGAAAAGTCGCCTTTGTTCACCCAGATATTTTTCCGAGGTGAACAAAGTGGACAACTTTGGTATCCTCAATTCACCTGGTTGATATCACTCAGGTGATATTTTTCCGAGGTGAATTGAGGACGCCGAGTGGTCCACTTTGTTCACCCAGGTGATATCACCCAGGTGAACAAAGTGGAATAAACCAACTAAACTATACCAACCCTGTCTAATCTGTGTCTAATGTTGCTCTTTGTAAAGAACATTTGCGTTCAACCTTTTTGACCTTAAACCCAAATACTGACAACTACTACTACTTTCTACAACTCAACAAGATTAATTACCAAGAACAAATGTCGCATTACATAAGGCTATAAGTCAAAAGCCGTATCAATGGCCGGCCATGACACCGTTACAGTTTTTGTACGCACACCTTTCGACATACCTATACATTTGTAAGTGTATCGTTATACATAAATATCTTACATAAGGAGTTCGACGTAAATACTATAGTTATTAAGTTTTGTTAACTAATTGGTGTAATTGAGACCGTCGAAAGTTTCGTAAGTAAATACTTTTGATTGTAATATATGCTTGTGATATTGGTAGAGTAGGAAGTGAGTTTTGAAGTTATTGTGAAGAAACACTTGACAGTTATGTACAGGCATGTATAATTGTATGTATATAGCCGATGAACCATTAGCTAAACAGTGCTAAAATCTACACATTCCAAAGAGATTTCAAAATATTTAGCTTGTTAAAGATTCTTTGTAAAATATTTATATTCAATGCCGAGATGTTCACCTGTGGATTCAGTCACGTGGAATTCGGAAATAAGTCCGAGGAAAGTAAAACTGGGATAAAAAAGTGACCTATATTGTAGCACAGATTAACCTGTCTACCTAATATACCCTGAAAGATATAATAAAGATTTATGTGAAAACTTTTCCTCACACTAGGAATATGTCCTTTATCGTGGGTGCACTTACAATTATTTTAACAAACATGATAAAAAAACACCCAGACTAGAAATAAATACTTGATCATTCAAATATTTGTTCCGAACTGGAATCAAACCGCGCCAGTGCAGCAATCAGCAGACAATCGCTAGGCCACTGCGCCAACATTAAAATCATTCAACGCAACAATCGCCAATTAGATCATAATCACCGAACCAATTAAAAATCAACATCAATTACCTTCTATCACTCGATCAACCTAATACCTAACAATTATCACTACCGACTTCAAATAAATCATAATCTAAGTAGAACTGCGACAATTTCGCCACAGTTCCGCGCCCGCGCAGCTTGGCGAGTGAGAGGGGATCGCACGCATGCGCCCGTCTTGTCACGGACGCCCGGCGTTGCGCAGTAGCACCGAAAGTGCAACGGACTTGCTCGAATGAACTAGGGTTTAGTAAGTTGAAGTGTCGCGTCGTTCTGCTAAAATTAGAGACCTAACAGGAAAATTGCAATAAATAGGTATGTATTTGAGTTCTGCCGAAATTATAGTATAAAAAAGGCTGTTTTTAGGGAGCTAAGCAGTTGGATCACGTCTGATATAGCACAGAAGATTTACATTCCAAATAAATGATCAATTTTCTTTGATGGTTGTGTCTGATTGAATAACTTTAAAACTTAAATATGCAAATTCGTTTTTTTTTTCTATAAAACGTTGTCCTAACATCCCAAACACCCAGACAAGGAACAAGAACTTATTTCATTAAAAAAAAAAACTTTATTTATGTCTTTATAAACCAAAAACACTTATCTATTAAACCCTTAGATAACCAAGATCACATGTTACTCCACTTAACTAAACCACATAAAAATCCCTCGTAAGTATTTTTCACACGGTCGTAACGAATAAGGTCCTGTAAAGGGTACCCTTATCTGATCGCCATATTATTGCCCTTGTACACTAAAAGAATAAATAGCCGGCTAAATAGCCCGGCTAAATAGCCCCATTTGTGAAGCAGACATTGTTTTTATTTTTATTGCGTAACTTAATAGTATGTGTACTATGTTCATTAACTGTAATGAAGGGAGTAAAAAAGTCGGTAATGTTTTTTTGTGCGAAGGAAATTTTACTGTGAAAAGAGTTGGATTTTTTGCTGTTAAAGAGCGCTGTGGTAGTACTTTAGACCCTTTGCTAGATTTTCTGGACTTTGTTAAAGATTACCTACGATGCTTTTCATAAAGGTCTGTTGCTCATAACTTTGTAAGGATTTGGTTCAGTTTGGTTGACTCGGTTGGCCCTATAGTTGGACGATTGACTGCTGCCGTGCGTGTCACGGATTCAATTTCCGCACAGAAAAATATTTGTGACGCCTACAAGTATGGTTCCAGGTCAGGATATTTGTTTATATGTGAGTTTAAATGTCTGTTAACGCATCCAGAAAACAGGAAGAGTTCCTAGTGTGGGATAATGTAAAAAAACAGCTTTTACTGGAGCGAAGAGGCACAGGAGGGGAACTAAAGAAAGGAATCGGAGGTAGACTTTGTCCAGCCAAAAAAATAAAGGCATAACTCTCCCAAAAATTATGGTTAAGAAATTAATCTACGTAGGAGGCATTGGACACTCTCCTACAACTTTATATAATGGCCCGTTGGCTATAACAGAGAGGGAGCCTGTTTCCCAGCTGTGGGCAACATTATAAGCTGAATTTGGCACTCCTTTGATTTATTATAAAACATTGAGAGACGAGAGAGGCTTACAAGACTAATACAAAAAAACTTTAATTTTTGTGTTTTAAATGAGCTACCATTAGATAAATAAACGTCTAAAACAAATCTTGCAGCGTTCATGGAACTAGGAACTTAAACAAACTCGTATTTAATATTCCTTTAAGAGAAAGGTTACAATATAGGGCAAGCCGCCTCTCGCTTCAACATTTTGCAATGCTCAGAAACCAAGCATTTCCTAGGCAACAAATTCTGATATTAGACAGAAATTACGTCGTAACTGCGTCATTTTCGTTCGAGCTATTAAGTCTTAGTACAAGGCTTTAATAAAGACTTTAGTGGAAGTCTTCTTTAATATAATAAAGTCCTCTAGGTCTAATTAGTTCGCTAGAAAGCAGGTTTTTGGTCTAACGACTAATGATGTTAATTACTTTAGGCTACATTTGCATAGACAGGCAACGTGTTCAGCAACTGGAGCCTAGCGACTCACCTAGGGAATGTTCAAGAATATTCGCGATCGGCTGCATTGCGTGCGATAGGCATATATTCACACACGGCACCGCGCACCGCCGCGGTAGGCGGTGAAGCAGATGTCAAATTGGTCTCTAATAAATCCGTAGATGCCTAACACACGTACACCGCGCGGTCGAGCGGTGCTTTCACCGCCACCACGCTGCCGTCCGCGCGGTGAGGCGGCGCCTCACACACGGGGCGCCGCATAACTTGCCAGTGTCTGTGATCAAACTGAGCCTGTAGCCAAACGGCAAGCGACAATAGTTAACGTTCAGCAGTCGCGAATACATTTTCAACTTTATACCCCATCGCATAAAGTTGAAAATCTAGTAAAGACTGCTGAGCGATAGCGAACGAAACAAACGAAAACGATCTGTAATCTTTGATAGATTTTCAACTTTATGAAATGGGGTATAAAGTTGAAAATGTATTAGCGACTCCTGAACGTTAGCGAATGTCGCTTGCCATTTGGCTACAGGCTCTGGTCAGACAGGCGCGTAAACCGCCTTACCACGCGGGGCACCGCTTCGAAATCCGCTTTACCGCCACCGCCCTCCGCGGCGGTGAGCGTTGCTGTGTGTGAATATATGCCTATCGCACGCAATGCAGCCGATCGCGAATATTCTTGAACATTCCCTAGGTGAGTCGCTAGGCTTCAGTTGCTGAACACGTTGCCTGTCTATGCAAATGTAGCCTAAAGTAATAACATCATTAGTCGTTAGACCAAAAACCTGCTTTCTAGCGAAGATAGTAGTGCCTAATAGTGCCTAGATAGTAGCTTAGCGTGTATCGAAGTAAACAAACGTGTTGATTATTTGTCATGAGGCGTGAGGTATCTGAGAAGTAGACTATTACTGAAAAGTAGATCAAATGTGGCATTAATTATGTACACACATTATTCGTAAAAACTCGTTCAAATTACGTCAGCAATTATTTAAACACAACATTAAACTCCCAATAATTTTGATCGTGCCTTATTTATGGCAAACTTTATCTGGTCGTGAAATGCTATATATTTTAAAAGATAGTTTTTGTTGCAGTTTTAGAACTTTGCACCACGCAAACCACCTTCAGAGCCACCGTGTATCCTCGCCAGTAGCCAGAACGCAAGCAACTAGGCTGTAGGCGCTAAGCAAGCCACCTGTCTGTACGGACGCGGCCTAAGTTTAAATTTGTTAGCGTCAAGTACGTAACTCGCTGCCCGACCAAGGACCATGCCCGGGTCGACGGCGCGTTGTGTCCCACGCGCGCCTCAAAGAGCGTCAGCATAATGACGGGGCCCCCCTCTCAGAGGGCCAAAGCCTGCCGGGGTCGCGGGATTATTTCCTTACCGTGACCCTGGAACAGAAAGGGCTATTGAAGGACACCGTGGATTTTAGTCAGTAAAAGTCTGACAGTCCCTCCCGCCCTGCCCGGGGTTGGAGGACTCATTTGATGATTTTACCACGCTAAAAAAAAAAAAAAAAAAGCGTCAAGTACGTTATACTGATATTAGATTTAAGGTAGGTAAGTACTTTAAGTACCTGAACTTCTAAGTTAATTATTTTATCTTGAGTAAATAAATCTTTAAAACATGATAAAATTATAAAGGTTGGTGATAAGCTAATAAATATAAATACTAAATGCAGTATTTCGGGCGAATTCCACCAAAGAATCTGAACGTGATCAGTAATTATGTAAACCACGTTCAAGATTCGTCAGTTTTAATTATTTTGTAACAAATGACGCTTTTTTTAATGCCTTCTCTTCATCAATAATAACTTCTATGTTATGGCTACGTATACAAAGCTTACCCTTTTTTTATCGTGGTAAAATCATCAAATGAGTCCTCACACCCAGGGCATAGCGGGAGGGACTGTCAAACTCATACTAACTACCCACGTTGTCCTTCAATAGCCCGTTAGGTTCCGAGGTCACGGTAGTTCGTGAGTCTCGCGACCATACAAAGCTTACCCTTAACGTACGAAATCAAACCTGAGAGACGTAGCGCAATAGTCAATCCCACTGCCACTAAGCTACTGCCTGTACTAACAACTCTTGAACTCAGTTCAAATATGTTGAGTGTGTCCTTTTTTTGTGGAATCCACCCTTATAGACAGTCTTTACAACAGCCACAATGGAATTTCAGTGAACATTAATAATTACGAGCATCTCAAAAAGCATCATTCCCTACCCTCCACTTAAAAAATCTCCACAATTCAACTTCAAAAAGTCACATTAAAATGAAATACACCTACATAGATTCTGTACAGCGTTATTAAAAAGTATATCAAAGAAATGAAATGGGTGAAAGAAAAAATGTAACAATTATAAAAGTGATTTCATTTTTTGACGGCTGCCGACTCCCCTAAGAGTTGACCGGCGAGACTTCGCTATTTTTTTATGACTTATTCAGATATTTTAAAACGTGCTCTCCATCCAGAGTTTAATTTCAAACTTGTGACTAAAGAACTTTCATCTTAAAGATTTTATTACTTACTATGAATTCTAATATCAGATTTTAATCCATTCTACAGGGTGCAATTGAATTCATGGGCATTATTTTAAACCAAGACACTACTCATGATACTAATTGCATTACGCAAATCAAAAATGTTATACATATAAATGCAAGTTAGTATTATTTGATGTTTGTTTACTTTTCGTAACGCGCTGTACTGCGCAATTGCACCCTGTATAGGTACCGTTGTTAAAGAAACTTTATTCTAGCTTTAAGGCCTGTTTTTACAATAAATACATGGAGTTTTTATAAAACATACAAAGTTTTTTTTTAATCTATGTATTATCACAGCTTAAAAGTTGTTATCTCTGTTATAGTGAGTTACTATGAAAAAAGAAAAAACTGTTTCCTTTCTCAAAGAAAGCAGTTTTTATTTCTTTGAACTACGAGTACATTTTTGTATGACAAGCAAAGATAGTTTTCATTATTTCGGTGAAAGGTATATTTAAAGGTAGATTTATATATTTTAATATTATTATATTATTATTATTATTCTCTATATCTTTTAAGATCTCGGCATCATGGGATCCCGGACTTTTAGAGGGCATGCCAGGAGCCGAAGCCATCTTGCAGAGGCCCTTTACGCAATTTAAATGAAATAAGGCTCTAACCGGCGCCATAACCCTGTATGCACTATGCCGCAGTATATCCAAGGTCAACCCCCGGTTGGAGTTGGACTATTGCGGAATATGGAAACAAAAGACAGGGTTATGGCGTTTGGTGGGTTTGGTAGACTGGTTATATAATATCTATGGAAAGACTATGGCCCCTGCCTAATATTTATTATATATTTTTTTATTTACTTTTTTATTTAGGTAATATGTAATATATATAAAATAAATATAATATTTTTATTTGTATTTGATTTATAACATAATTTGTAATACAAATTATGTTTCATCAATACATTATTTAGGTTCGAGACCCCTACATATTCTTGGGACGAAATGGTCCTGCAGAACCCATCGTAGTTACTCGTAATAATAATCTGAAACGAAAAACTATATTTTCCCAGCATCATTATTAGTTTCATGCACAATTTATTACTTCAAAGTGAAAAATTGAACGAAATAGAAGTTTTTTATTAAAAACATAAAAGTGTTAAAAACTTTAATGAAAGTCTAGAAACTAATTTACGTTCGACACCTTCAAAGAGACTTATTTTATATTGCCAGTTGTAGTGAGTTAAACACAAATTGACATTACTTAGCAAGCTGAAATTTTGGAGGACGCCACCAGCCGTCCTTTGATAAAGTATTAAATGGCACAATAACTGTAATTACTTATCCAAAACTTAATAAACCAAGCCAAAAAAAAATAAAAGCTCTAGAAGGTGCGAATTTGCAAAATTACTTCTGAATAACAATTCTTGGACCGGACGGAGTTACAAACAATTTCCACTTTGAGAGCCTTGATCAAAGAAATAAAACTAAAAAACAGACTTTCCTCAGACATGCCGACGAAAATGAGAGTAAATTTAACCAACAGTAATTCGCCTTTGAAGGCCTCCCGGGAACTCAGTTGAAAGGAAAATTGCAAAAGTTAGCGTTCCCTTATGAGGGCCCGAGTAATAGCAACTAGATATTGTAAGGTCCACCCTTTTATTGTAATATCTATACTTTAAACATTTGTAACTAAATTCCCTTTTGAACTATGCAGTTATTTGGAAGTTTGGAACGTTATTGCGATCCCATTTGTATGTTAATATGAAATATTGTGAAATTATATTTTGCCCTCATTTGACTTTACTTTTGACGAGCTAATTTCTTAGTAAAGTGAAGGGTAATGGAATCGAATACCATTTAATTAATTATTATAATGCCTAACCGGAATCACGTAAAACAAAATGGTCTTCCGAAAATTATAAATCTTGCGACTTAAAATGTAAACTTTATGTTTACATTTTAAATAAAAATATTTGTTTAATAGAGTCACCACTACTTTGAATTATATTGCTGTTCCCAGCTATGCAAGATTTTATTAGCTCAAACGTATACTAAATACCCATTTTTTATCGAAGAGATAATTTCACTTTTTTATTTCCTTTACGCTCAAATCGCACACTTGTGTTTTTCTTGTTTTTCTATTCCGTTTCACAGTTCAAACGTTCCATATACCCACGTTCTATACAATTATTTACTAGAAAATAACAAAACGTCTACCGAAAAACAGGAGAAATGTCCAAAAAACAAACAGGATCCCAGCACTAGGGCCTTAACAAACAATAAACTATTGACTCTACCAGATGTTTGTTCACAAATACTAGGTAATAATATTTGTTTGCGTCACAATGTGTCGTAATCGCTGTCTTTGGGGGCACACGTGTCGCTTTAGGACGTTTCGTCTGTTGATAGGTGATTTAATAGCCTCGAGATAGTTTAAATCAAATATGGATCTTGACTCAAACATGAGTCTATTATTTACAGAAATGTTTAGTCTATAGACTTTTGTCTTGTCTTTTTTGGATGAGGATAACAGAGCTCTATAATAGACCATACTATAATTCCAACTTTTGCTATGAATCATCTAAAATACGAACTATTTTATTTTAATAACCTATATTATACCACTGCTGGTCAAAGTAAAATAAAATAAGTAATTAAAATTGTAAGCAATCAAAATTGGTCAAGCAATTAAGGAGGAGAAATCCGTATTGTAATTACAAATAACACACACATTGGAATTTTATTAATATGTTAAATACGTCCATGAAAATTTATTACTAGAAGCATAATAACTAAGTGTATTGTATTGTAAAGCTGAGCCCTAAATTACCAATGCCGATCGTAAGCCATTACAATACCTACTCATAAACCATTAAAATAATCATGTAATAACCTACCTCTTACGACATCAATTTCTCAACAAACCTAACAAGCTTTACCAACCTTTATCAACGCGGGAATCAAACCCGCGTACCATAACGCACACTTGACAAACAAACGACCTTCGTTCTTAACAAAAAAAAACTTTCCCACGCTCACTACTCGTATCATCCAATTACCGCACAATAAAGGTTATGTCACAAGTATGAAGTACACTTACTTGCAAAAATACTGCAACACAGTGTAAAAAGGAACTTTGATACAAGTATTACACTCACTTGCAAAAAAAAAAAGGAAAGGAACTCATGATACAGAATTAAGTACACTTACTTGCAAATAAGCGGCATCAGACACGAGCCCACAGAGAAGCGCTCCCGTAAGCGCTCTCAGCACCGCTTTACCCATTTCCCCGCACATTTTGACAAAAAATAAAACTGACAAATAAAATGAATTAACTGAACGCGAGTGTAGCTCTTACAGTGTAAGTAAATGAAGTAAGGTGCATAGGTGGTCGCCCCACTAAAAAGCAGTGGCGGCCCGTGGTAGGGTAAACTTTATGAAACAGTTGAACGACCAGAGTTGTCAAATAAACTTGTTTGCGTTGCGAATTTGATTGGCGGTCGCTGTGTATAACATGTTTGCTTCGAGGTGACATGTTCTAGAAGCTGCTTGAATGTGTTTCTGACTTCAGTACCCTTAACACGAGTTTTCACTCTTTTACTTCAGCGTCGTTCCAGTATTTACAGCGTTTCTTGTAAGAAAAAATGGAACAGTGCGAGTGCCTCTGGTGTGCGAAGAGGGAAAAATTTTTTTCATTGAAAATTGTCAATTTGAAATTGTCAAAGTTCCAGTTTACTTTACGTCTCAAATACTGAAAACTCGTGCTATATAAGGGTACTGTTGTGTGTATTTTTGAAACGGAAATGCAAGTGTATCCTATACGTATAAATGGGGCCATATTAGGTTGGTTTCATCCACCCCACTGCCATCTTTAGGGTGGTAAAATCATCAAATAAAGAAATTATTTCACCCGCCCTGGGTAGAGCGGAAGGGACTTTCAGACTTTCATTGACTAAACATCCACCCTGTCCCTTCAGTAGCTCTTTGCTTTTCAGGTTCACGGTTATCATAACAGACGGTCACGTAACTCATCCCGTTAGCCCTACCCTGTCGATCTTTACGTTGTATTTTGATTATTATATAAATAATCATGTGATATATAGTTTACTAGCTTTTCGTCGCGATTTCGAGGAATGGGGATCTTTATGTGTATAAATGTGCTATCTAGCACAAAAATAGATGCACACATAAAATCGTCACAGGAAACAGTCCAGAGACAGACAGACAGGCAGCAGATCCATTGTAATAAGATCATGTTAGAACCGTTTCGGTACGGAACCCCTTAAAACGTCTTAATTGGAATTATAAATAATTATTTTCAGCTTCTTGGTAACACACATAGCAGTACCATTTAATTTTATATTATGAAAAAAATTTAAAATCTCATTTTAAGAGCCGATAAATGATTTTATTTGTGTTTATGTAAAACTAAACTGTAACAATAACATTGTAAAAGCATTTTTAAAAGAGTAACCATGGAGTTTCTTGCCGGTTCTTCTCCATGGAAACGACCAACCCGAACCGTGCCAATTTTTGTTTCTCGACGTTTTATAAGTGCCCATAAAGGCCCACGTAAAATAAAATGTTTTGATTTTATCACGATGTCATAACATATTCCTGAAAATATTCGGAATCATCATTTCATTGGATGAACATGAATAACTCAATTAAAATCAAATATATTTCCATCACGTTATACATAAATAAGGCATGTATTTAATGCGGCAACTAAGTATAATGAATATAGGTTGAAAAAAAAATAGAGTGGGTAACAAACATAATGGGTTGGCAGCTAATAAGGAGTATCGTAGTAAGTAAAAGATGGCATATTAATATATCAGTTATAAGCTCCGTTTTAATTTAAACTAGCATCAAGTTTTTCTTTTGGGAACTGAATTAATATCTAAGCGAAAACTTAATGATGAAAATAAAATAGAAAATGGGCATACATAAATAATACAAATCAGATTCTATTTAAAATTGTTTGTATGAAGAATAAATATAAACTAGCTTAAAATTGTGTGACTTTTAATAGCTTTGAATTAGTACCACCTGCCAGAATGCTCGACGGAGCCCCGCTTCGCGGGGCTCCTATTTCTGCGTGCAAGGTTTAAAGTAACCTAACACGAAGGGGATGGCGGGGTCTTTCAGACCCCGCCATCACCTTCGAACCTAACCTGTCCGTGTCGGGATGCCCCAAGTCCCGAGCTCGTTTCATTCGCTCTTGCATCCTAGGTCAAATAACTGATTACTACCTGTCATGCTGGCTCACAAAATAAACAAAACTAAACACTAACGTGTTAGTTGCACACATTACCGGCGAATGCCACCCTACTAACATTATTAGTCGCCAAGTCATTATATACAGCTCCTCGCCTAACATTTCAATTGACTGGTATAGTTTATTTGCTACCTAAACGCAGCTGCTAGTTTTTAGTTTTTATAACACCCTTAATTTTGAACCTTACGTAATATAATAGTCGCGAAAATATTTAATCGCTGGCAAGTTATTTTATTTGTTGCAAACATTTAGTCGACTTTTAAGTTATTAGTCACTCGGAAAATAATAAGCTCATAAATAATATCGTGCTCGCGTGCAAGTTTTCATGCGTAAAAATGTTACAATTCAAATAACAGAAAATAATATAGTATTTTCTTACACCGATTTTAATAACTCGCTGGGTTAATAAAACATTGAAACAGTAGTATTAAACAAACATCACTTGAACATAAAGTTATGTTCCCAACTTATTGTTTGACTATGTAACAAAACAAATAAACATATTTTCCACTTTCACCTTTTGATTCTGAAGTTCGACTATATCCTAAGTGCATAAATGTCTATTTACTCAATAATAAAAAACTAGCTATATTTAATTCGTAAAATAATATACAATAGACAAATGTCGCTTTATTTGTAAAATCCGTGAGCAAAATCACCCGAGGCAAACCTAACCTAAGGATTTCTATGAATTGCCGTTTTCAGAAATGTCCTCAATCTTTAACTAAATAAAGACAATTATTATTTATCCAAATATAATAGGACAAGAGAAAACTTTGTACCACCTTTTACAAAAACGACGAAAGAATATGTGGCACAATAGAAAGTTTTATGTTGAAAAGGGGTGCAAAACGCGTTTTTTACCCGACTGCGCCAGGAGGGTTATGTTTTTCGAGTGTATGTATGTAGGTATGTATGTATGTATGTATGTATGTATGTATGTATGTATGTATGTATGTATGTATGTTTCTGTGTGTTGCTCTGCAGCCTAAACGGCTTGATGGATTTTAACTTGAGAGGTGTCGTTAGATTCGTCTTAAACGTGAGAGTGTCACTACCCAGTGACACTCTCACGTTTAAGACGAATCTAACGACACCTCTCAACCACATAAAACTGGCCAAGTGCGAGTCGAACTCGTGTGCAAAGGGTTCCGAACTAAAAATATTTTTTTTTAATCTCTCACATTCTATCAAGTGGGGTATCAAATTAAAGGATTTTAAAAATGGTTTACCAAAATATATATAACTTATATGTTTCAATTTAATTTGGACTGATAAATGCTAACAAGAACTAAAAATAGTAAAATAAAATAAATATTAAAAAAGAAAACAAAAAACTCGACTGCGTAAAAAAACTAAAAAGAAAGAAACAAGCCCAGCAGTTTAGAATTCACTCATTCACACTCACAGTCGGGGCCCCTTGGGAAGATTTGATTGGTATAATTTGAATGGGCCCCGAATGTGAGTGTGAATGAGTGAATTCTAAACTGCTGGGCTTGTTTCTTTCTTTTTAGTTTTTTTACGCAGTCGGGTTTTTTGTTTTTTTTTTTCAAATATTTATTTTATTTATTAACATGCTTTATAAATAGATGGGATAAATTAAAAAAAAAAACAATATGAGATACTTGTATACTACCATAATTATGATGAACCATTTGACACACACAGTGTGGTCACTTGTGACATTTAATTTTCCCTTGTCAAAAAGAATTTAAAAAAAGTTTTTTTTTTCCATTGGACGACCTATATTAAAAATTAAGTACCTTTGTACTAATTAAAACACAAAAAAGATTTCCATGAACCGTTTTTCATAAAATCATTTTCAAAAAATAATATCGCCCGTGCTACAGTAATATTCAGCGATATTCAGAACACATCAACGGAATTACGTTGTCGATAAAAGCATTTTTTTCTGATGGCCTGTTGAAAACTGGTATGACTAGACCAGGTACAGTCACGGGCACAATTTATTTTTAAATGGCTTTTGCTTTTTCTTCAAGTCCAAAAGCCAGCTTTTTTTTTTTTTTTTGCGTGGTAAAATCATCAAATGAGTCCTCTCACCAAAAGCCAGCTTGGCTTCATTTTTAACCGACTTCAAAAAAAAAGTAAAAAAGGTTCTCAGTTCGACCTGTATGTATGTATGTATGTATGTTTGTCCGCGATTATCTCGCGTTTGGCTGAACGGATTTTGATGCAGTTTTCAGGAAAGTGTTCATTACATTCTGGAGAAGGTTTAAATATATAACACTAATAGATATCCCGTGACGTTGCCCGCATGGATCCAATTTGCTTACTTGGATCGTAGATTTTAAGGGACGACTGCATTTTTGTCCGCAATTATCTCGCGTTTGGCTGAACAGATTTTAATGCAGTTTTCAGGAAAGTGTTTATTACATTCTGGAGAAGGTTTTAGTATATAACACTAATAGATATCCCGTGACGTTGCCCGCGTGGATCCGATTTGCTTACTTGGATCGTAGATTTTAAGGGACGATTGCATGATTGTCCGTAATTATCTCGCGTTTGGCTGAACCGATTTTGATACAGTTTTCAGAAAAATATTTGTTACATTCTGGGGAAGGTTTCAATATATAACAATAATGGAAATCTCGTGAAGTTGCTCACATAGATCCGTTTTGCTTAATAGGATTGTAGATTTTCAAAGACGCCGATTTTATGAAGATTTTTGTTGATTATCTCAACTAAAAAGGGAAAAATAAAAAACTTTTTTTAAAAAAAGGGAACCGGCTTCATAACCAAACACAAAAAAACTATAAAATAACTTTTCTTTCGGAAGTCGGTGGCCATATGTCAATGAAATAAAAAAAAACAAAGCCACCGACTTCCGAAAGAAAAGTTATTTTATAGTTTTTTTGTGTTTGGTTTTGAAGTCGGTTCCCTTTTTTTAAAAAAAGTTTTTTTTGCTTTTGGGCTCGCATGTCGCCAAGAGCAAAAATGAAGTCAAAGATGGAGCGAGCTCATCCAGAACGATCTTGAACTCCTGCGCACCGGCGGAAGAGAATTCAATCTGTTTGGCGCCGGACCTCGACAGAATGGTGGTCGCCAGCTAGGCGGCCCTGGTGAAGCATACCACCGACATTGAGATCGCTTGATCATCATCGCAGGTTAAAAATAGCCTGTAGTGCAACGGCAATATTTGTAATGTTCAAGTAGTATCGAACATAATAAATAGTACAACAGCTACACGAGATTGCGCTTTCCTAGTTCGATCGGTGGATGGGTGATTCACCACATATATACATAGACTTCTTCGTGACTGGGAAAACACTTTGAAGCTATTGTCAAACAGACAGGCGTGGCGAACGCGAAACGAGGCGTTTTTGTTTGTAATGTATGGAATTGTTTGAAGCCAGTCACATAGACTATCGAATCGCTTTCGCTTTTCATGTGACTGGATTCAAACAATTCCATACATTACAAATAAAAACACTTCGGATTGCATTCGCTTCGCCTGTCTGTTTGACAATAGCTTAAGCGAAGTGTATTGGCTGTCATTTCTAGATTTGTGACAGTCTTTAAAGGTCAGTGGCCCAAAATTTTGACAACCAATCTTACCTAGGAGCTCTTCATGTAAAATACTGATATAGCTGCATCTTGTTAGACTTTAAGCTGACAATGATAGTGTTCCATCAGTGGGAACCTTATTAGGCTACTAATATTCAAAGTTTTTCAAAAAACTGCTATTTATTATTTGTAAACATACATTTATTATGTTCGTGACTGTACTATACTCCATGTTCGTACCTTCACATACTCCGCTTTGTGATTGACTTTTTGGTGCACAAAATAAAAACTTTTATTGGATTAAGACAGAAAATTGTTTATTCTATCTGTAAAAGCCGTCAATATGAATTCAGGATCGGAGTGTCGGTCGAATCTAATGCATGGGATAGCGAACATAGCGAATGAATATTGCAGAGGTTTGTTTTGATTGTTTGTATGAATTTTATAAAAGGCTACGCTGTTCTGTTTGATAGAGTTTGTCGCAGTGAACGTGAAATCAGAACGTGCGATTTTGGAAAGTTTAAGGTTGTTACATAATTTCGCCAGGAGGTGCAAAGGCCTTCAGCCATCACCATTTACCAGGGGTTATGTTCTCTAAGTCATCGTCGACTACTAAAAACTACAGTTTGTCTTTTATAGATTTAACTAATTGCTCTTAAAACGAAAAGTTGAAATAGCAACTAGACAATAACATTCCGAAGCTACTACATCAGCTACGTATTGAAAAGTTGTACCTATCTGTTCCGGTTAGTCTCAGTTCTTGTAGACAAAATAGTAGATCTTAAAAAAAACAAACTAAACGGTGTCGGCAAATTCCAACCCAGTGTTTTTACTCAAATAAAATCAAAGATTACATAAACTTGGTCAATGATGCTGATGAGAGTATGGAAGTGCGTATTTGATACTTTTGAGAAGAAAAACTACGCACAAAATTCTCAGTAATCGTCAGAACTCAGAACCCAAAGTACAAAATCAAGCCAAGAAAAAAAATCCTAGGTACAGTCGATGTATAATCAAGTAATGAGTAGAAAATACTAGTAGGTCTTTATCAAAGGCTATCGATTGCGCAAGAGTCGATGAACATAATACTCGGTGACTTACGAAATATCCTGACAAAATACTACACGTAAAATCCTTTGTAATAACATTGATCGATGATTTATTGACTTTAAATAGACAATTGGTTGTACATTATGCTTTCAATATAGACAATTGTTTGTATAATTAAGTTTTTTTTCTATTTGTTTGTTTTGCTTTTGCCACTATAAATACACTTGGTGCTTAGCAAAGTTATTCATAATCAAATTAATCCAACTCAGTCGTCATTTCTTGTTTAATTTTATTATTTTATAACCAAAAAAAAAGTTATAAAATAAATGAGCTAGGTGAGTTTTCAACGAAATAAAAAGAAAATTTGGAAAATCCTGCAATATAAATTGGTACCAATTTTTTAAATAAAACTTTCACGTTTAAGGAACTACGCCACCCAGTGTATTTATCAGTGTATCCATGCACTTTATTTTTATCCATTCATCTATCATTTAGTAGTACTATTATCGACCGAAGATCTTATTACACGCGCCACCTTTCTCAAGGACATCAACATCCCATAGGTCAGTATGTCCTTCTAACAAACAACATCAAAGTTTAGGAAACCACAAAACACTAAACAAAACTAATTAAAGTACTTCCAATAAAAACATAATGAACATAACATATTACGTTAGTTAGCGCATTAGAAAATCATTTGATAACAAAACACTCAGTTTTCACGGGCCGCTGCGCTCGCGCCGGTGTCGGGTTTCCCGACGTTCCGAGGTAATTGTTCCCGCTTTGTATTGTTCGTAATGTTTCAAATTCTTGTTTATGAATTATAACTGAAATTATACTTACATACGTTTTATCAGTTAAAAAGTGTACATACCTACATCTGTATACAGACCGAAATTATGATATGAGGAATATCGAAAAACGTTGAAAGGAGTCTCGGTTTGACGAAACCCATAATTGCATTTTCGATATTCTTCATAGTTCGGATAAAGCCATCCCCGTCCAGTAAAAAAAATCACTCTGTATACGCTTACCCGCTTATGCAGCTTAACAATTTTTTTCCCACGTAGAATTCCTCTAGAGATGTCTTGCAGAAAAACTTCATTTCATTCTTATTTATACTTTTATGAAAAATAAACTGAAAATGTTTATCAAGACTTGTAATTGCCTAGGATTGACAGATGTCGACATGATGTGGTCACTATGTGGCTGTGTGTCACTTGCATACACAGGGAATACCAAGAAAATCAGTCAATCATCATAATATGTTAATACGTACCGATTGGCGTAGTGGCTGAGCGATCGATTAATACGCAGGGTGTCGCGGGTTCGATCCCCGCACGGAACAAATATTCGTATGATCTACAAATAGTTGTTTCGGGTCTGCGTGTTTCTTTAGGTGAGTTTCTATCTTAGTAAACGCACCCACGATACCTACAGGAAGAAATTCCTAAAAGGTACATGGATTACTCTAAAAAGAGGCATAATGGGGACATCACACTGAAGGCATGCTTAACTCAATACTAACGTAGCGCAAGCGCCATCAGAACGTTATTTGCAAGCGGCCATTATCAAATGTCGTCCTGTTAGCGCTTGCGCTACGTTAGTATTGTATTAAGTTTGCCAGAAGTGTGTGATTTCCCATCATACCCCACATCCTCGTCTTATACACTGTTCCCTTACGGTATAAAACAAAACCCTCATTTGTACATAGGTAATAATATAATTATGTCCAAACCAGCTTTTCACTCTTCCGTATTAAATTCATCCGAAATAATTTCACAAAATTAAACGTGGATGTTTATTACTCTCAAAGGACAGATGGAAAAAAATCGCTGAAAGTTAGCTGATATTCTGAAAACACACATTACTTTTATCTCGCTTGAAAATATAGTTCCCTTGAGGACAGATCGGTTAAAACATTACATTGGATACTTATTTTATTTTATAGATTTAATTGGTAGATAACAATCACAGAACAATAAAAACTGTTCTGTGCTAACAATGGTGTATTAACGTGGTATTTTCAATTAAACAGAAATAAAAACCTTTGAAATAAGTTAAGTTAGTTCTTTAGAATTTTGTAAGTTAATTAACACCATCAAGCTATCACAAAGACCTATAAGCATACGATGTCAGTCGATATTGGTATATTATAAAAGAAGAATGCTTTAATCTATCATAAGGATAGCAATGGATAAATTAAACTGGATAACTTTTACTAGAATCATCATGATCATCACGATACCGACAAAATTATGGTAGTTAGTCCTGGACATGACAACAGCCTATCTCCATTTCTAGAGTGACAATTATCAACCAGTTTTTACAAGAACAAACATTTAGTTAAGCAAAGCAAAACCGTATCGAAAAGCTCGTTCAAAGTTGTGATATATATATTTGAAAGCATTATAGAATTCTAATGTTCTAACACAATTTTCATGCACTTCTGTTCAAAGTCTTTGAACCTTAATCAAGAGTACCAAACCGCATGGGACATAAGTTTTTAACATTAATTTCAAACTCAAATACGAACTAATGTTAACAAAATCGCTTAGGAATAATTTAGTTTCGTTAAGTACTAAAGTTCTTAAGGGATCCTATTTACTAAATATCAATTTAGCATAATATAAACTGAGTTAGCATGTGAGCCAAAGGACTTAGTAATGTGCAAGCTATTATTGCATTTATATTGTAGTTATTTTGTAGTTTCGTTCGGAGTTAACTTTAGGTACGATAAAAGTAAAGGGTTTATTGGATTTGATGTACTGCAATCTACTATAAATAAACTCTTGATTATAATTTTGAATTAATGAAACGAAAAATGAAGTACTAAAAAATTAATAGAAGTGAAGTTTATAGTACTTATGTGGCAGCGGGCACAGCAGATCAGTGATCGAGTGAAATGGCGTGCGATTGGAGACGCCTATGTCCAGCAGTGGACTGCTTGACAGAGCAGATTCGTACAATGTAATATTCCTATATTGAGTATTGAATTTAGCAATTTTAATCGCATTTTCTCTACTCAAGTGTCATTTTCATTCTATTCAAGTGACCATTTTAGACTTTCAGATGGCTCTCAAAACAGTTGACCGATGGAGCAGGTTATGACGTAACAATCATGTAACTAAAAATAACAGCGTTGAAAAGCCTCTATGCAAAGCAATAGCACAAGAACGTCTTTTGATCAATGCAAGCAGGGAGAAATCGCCTATAAAGTTTGATTGATCGATATGGTGGCACGAGGAGTCTTTATTTGAGTTTGTTTGTAGTAAGTAATGTCTGAAACTACTGAACTGATTTTGATAATTCATTCATCAATAGACAAAGGCTATATTTAATTTACAAACTGATCCTCTGCGAAGCCAGGGCGCATCGCTAGTCTAAAATAAATTAGAGGTTTATGGAATTATGGTAAATTGAATATCAAGCATGGCTAATTTTATTTATTAAAATTTAAACTACGAGTATTTCATCACATTTAGTGAGAAAACTTAACAAAGCAAAAATTCGTGAGCAAGAAAACCTAGCTCAATTTCCTAATAAATCTCCAATAATACGTTCGAGTCAAAGACCTAGAACAACTTTGTGACTCTGAAACTATCGCTACTCCCTTCGAAGAAGAGGACAGGGCTATATATTATGTATATCGTCATCTCTGTTACTCTATAGCTCGATAGTTAGTAGTTCGGAATAGGTCCCGGTGGGCCAGAATTACTGGTCAGTTGCGAAAGTGTAGATAACTTGAGACGTGGGCCTTCGGAAACTTGTTCGTAACTTGCACGTGGTGAAACAATAATCACACTTCCATGTTTACTATTTATTAGTTAAGTTGAGTTTTAATTAGTTCTGATGAGAATTAAACGAGGGAGAACGTGATATAAATACAGTTCGTTGTGAGCATACACTATATTGTTTATACTCGTATTAACGATAGTTAACATCTTTTTTCAATGCTTTTTGCTGGCTGAGTGTCACCGTATAGTGTTTGCATATTCTCATGTCTCATAAAATATTTTCTACCAATAAAAGCTGCCTTAGTGACATCTAAGAACAAGGAAAGGAAATACTGATCTTCTGCTGTGAGATGGACCGATAACATTAGTCTGGTGCTAGGTAACTTATAGTCACTCAGGATCTTGCAAATTTACACAACCAAAGAAAGTTGCTAAAGGCTGAGGGAAGAAGCTGAATGATGTCACACTATAACGGTAAAATCATCAAATTAGTCCTCCCACCCCGGGCAGGGCGGGAGGGACTGTCAGACTTGTACTGACTAAAATCCACGGTGTCCTTCAATAGCCCTTTATGTTCCGGGGTCACGGTAAGGAAATAATCCCGCGACCCCGGCAGGCTTTGGCCCTCTGAGAGGGGGCCCCGTCATTATGCTGACGCTCTTTGAGGCGCGCGTGGGACACAACGCGCCGTCAACCCGGGATGATGTCATGCTACTTCCCTCAGCCTTTGCTAGTTATGAGCGGATACTCAAACTCAAAAACCCCAATAATCTGGGCTGTAGGAATACCGTGGCTCTGGAATGCAAGGGACAGTTTAAGGAACGTGTTTCATTCAGTATACTGACAAGCTCTTCCGCTCCACACTGATTTTCCCTTACAAAAAAAAAAACTAATATGTACTTCATAATGAGATGAGACTATCAGTTCTAAGAATAGTCTACAAGTATGGAACGCCATACACAGCAATGCCATGTCTTTCAAAGTCAAGGACAAGCACATATTTTCCCACAACGAACTACCGTAAATCACAATGTAAACCGGCTTTGTCTCGTTAAAACAATAACACAAAAGGCAAATTCATTACTCTCAACTGTATGCACTTAATGCGCCCCACTTAGTACGGCTTTGAGCAATCCTCTACAGCGATTAGCGAGAGCGGTTAGAGTAGAGAGATTTAAAAGAGAATATATTTAACATGGACGGGTAACCAAAGACTGAAAGAGGAGACCAGTACATCTATCATCTATAAAAAATATATTTGTTTGTTCACCAGTGAAAATTCCGTAATAAACCCTGTATTAGTGTTCCTCCTACCCCCAAACCCGGTGAAAAAGTTCCTCGCTACCCGGTGAAAAGGAAGGTACCTTCCAACCAGACAGGTGTAGTGTCTGGTGGGCAGAAAGACCACCAGATTAGTATTATGTAGCCCGTATTCGGGAGCTCGAATGTTTTTCACATGTATTCAGGCACCCACTCCATTTAGTACCTACATTACAAACACTATAGTTTTAATAAATCCATACTATGAAATAAAACAAGTTGCCTATATAAAGTAGAGTATAGTCGACGTTTCATTTAGGCCTGGTCGTTTGCACGAATTCCATAGCCAATTGAATACGAGGAAATAACCAAGCGTAATTGTAGAGACGCCAACACAACATCAACCTACCTCAACCTGTCAAATTTCTTGAATAGATTTTCAACCTCATCACAATAGTGGAAGGATAATGTTCGATTGAAAAAATTTTACAGATTCGGGTAGGATGACCTGCTGGCATCCTTACCATCTCACACGGATCACACACGTTTTTTGAGCGACTAAAATGTAGGTAGGCGTAAATTTAGCAGTAGGACCGATGCTTTAGTCTAGAGGCTGTTGCATTACCTCGTTTTGGTGTTGCCATTATGATTTTAAATTAATGTATAGAATGAAATTCAGGTTAGGCGGAAGGGTTTGCAAATATCGGTATTTCTTATTGCGTTACATAGTAGCCGTTTAGCATGTTTTAGCAAAGGTATAGACGGAGATGAAAATGTGGGTTAACGTTGTTGAAATTGCACCTATTGGTACTTTGACGGAAATCAATTAATCAACCTACAGTTGCTCTAGAAATCGTCTTCCCAGAAATTGATCCTCATTAGCAACACTATCGAATGGTGTAATAATACAGGGTGTGATTTTTTTTCCAAAATCAGCGGGTTCGATTCCTGCCTAGAATTATTGAATTTTCTAAAATCCAACGATGCAGTTTTAGTTTTCGTCAAAATCGGCCTCGAGACTCCTTTCAACGTTTTTCGATATTCCTCATAGTTTCAAAGATAGCCATCCACGCCCAGTTGAAAAATTCACACTGTATATATGACTAATTGTACATCGACCTGGGCACAGTATAAAGATAAACAGTATACTAAAGTGTGCTGTTTTGTGCAATCAACCGCGAGTGCTATTTTTTACACGATTGCCCAAAAAAAATATTTTTATTTTATGTTACGTTGCCATAAACAAAATATGACCGCTTGATTTGATGCCTTAATTACCTATATTGTCAGTAACGTGTTAATTTAAATGTAGTTAGATATATTGCAGGCGCGGCTGAACTCGTACTGTCCCAAAGTCAATCAAGCTATTCTTGCTGAGGCGAATCATGGATGAAAAAAAAATATCTTGAAATCTAAAGCTTTTAGGAGACGACAAATGTTCCCATTTGTACATTCATGGCAAACTTTTGGTTCTGGAAAGTCTGACAACTAAGAAGAATAGTATCTGGATGGTGGAGGTAAAAAACTGGTATTTCAGCTTTAAACTAGCAGCCGACTTCAACACAGTTAAAATCATGGATGACTATGTCTTATGCTGCGGCCAGACTATGCTCCTCGCGCTGCTCATCGCTCTGCTCCTCGCACTGCCGTGATTTGCCGCGATGTTGCCCTCTCTGCCCACACACTGCTCTACTCGCGCAATTAATCGCGACGCTCCTCACTTGTCATTTGCTTTGGTGAGACAATGGACGTTGAAACGGTAGCAGCGTGCGCGCTATGCATTTTTAGTATATAGCTAATTATATTAATTTAATAAAAAGAAATATGTAGTAAAAAGAAATATGTAGTAAAAATCAATAAACAATAACGCTTTTTCATTTGACCATTCCACGCTTGGCGACGACATAATTTCCAATTTTACAAACGCGTGCGTCTTGCGCGACCGCTCGATGCGGACTGCGGCCGCGCGATTATGTGGCCAGCCACTCGCACTCGTATTGCCGGTCCTTTGACTCGCGCGCAAAAACCGACAAAAGGGGCAGGACGAGGAGCATGACGAGTAACGTTGCCACACTATGTCTCTGCCTCCTTTCCTCGTTACTTCCCATACCACTCGACGAGTGTGTGGCTGCTCCATTAGAGCCATTCCCACCACTGTTCATAGTTGAAATATAGGTACCGTATGTCAAATACTAAAACATATCAGTTGTGCCCAAGCTGCACTCTGAAGGGTCAAGCTAACAGCACATTGAACTCAGGAAGGTGTAACTCAATTGGACGCGTTACGTCGCCGGTCGGATCACGCGAATGGACCGGCTCCGCAACAAACTCTCGCAGTAAAGACCGGAGTACCGACTAACTACTGGAACAACGTAGGTTCACGGAGAGGAGAGGTTCAGAGATGTGGATAAATAGAAGAGACATCAACGTCTTTCGGAAAATTATGGTTTTTCTCGCATCTCTTCTATTTTTCCTGATCAATTTCGTTGCAGGATCCAGGACAGTTAAATTCTTCTCTCCGACTCCGCCCTTTCTTCCATTATCTTTTTTTTAATTAAGTTTGTTGCGAGATCCAAAACGCGTGTATCCTATTCTGGTGGTTGCCATTTATTGTTGTGGCTTTCAGGAGTTACAGTTATTTGGGAATACTGTGACGGGATATCTAGTCTCTTCCTAGGTAACCGTACTTGGAGAATGACTACCAATCTTATTAAAAAGAATTAGTATTTTAAGCAATGAAATAAAATCTCTTAGGCCTTTGTCAAACAGACAGGCGATAGCGAACCGAATCCTGTCATATAAAAATGCGAAAGCGATCCGATAGTCTATGTGGCAGGCTTCAAACAATTCCATACATTACAAACAAAAACGCCTCGCTTCACGTTCGTCACGCGCGCCTGTCTGTTTGACAATAGCTTTAAACACTTTTGGAGTGTTTTGGAAATAATATTCTAGGAAATAGTAAGTTTTGAAACACGCCAAAATTGAAACTGCCAAAAGTACATTTCAACATCCGCTTTGTAAGCAAGCCAAACTAATGATCATATCTCCTGTTAAATGTTCAGATGTATGTCCCTTCTAGAGTGTCCACATCCCTGTCATATACAGGAACTCGGCAGAAGGGTACTAGATAGAGTAAGTTAGTGAAGGCTATTTCTCTCAGTTTAATAGTTGCTAACAATATCGACCACCGGTCAGGAGCCAAGCCTCCGCTATCTTCGCCCTTGATAAAATATATATTACTCAGTATCAGTTTTGAGTCGAGTCGCGCTATTAACTTTGAACTTTTACGTTAGAATAATATTTCAATTATTTTTTTAACTTGTTTTTTTTTCAATTTAATTAGAGCTTATAAGGTTGTGTTTCGATGTCACATTTCACACAGTGACACATAAAATCGGTAGATCATTTTTGTGACGACCAGGTAAAATTGATAAATTGAAGAAATAAATATGACAATCAACCAACAAATTATGATTAACCTACATTGGGCCAATGTTGTGAATAATGGTTCAATCCCTCTTACACAAAGGTTGATTTGGCTCGAACATATTCTTTGGAAAAACCATAAAGTAATGTATGTCTGTATGCAGCACTGTCCCAGTTGAAACTAAAATTTGGTAGGTATACATTGAGCTGCGGGCATGCCGGCGGCGAGTAATGGGCAACTCGCCGTCCGACCAAGGACCATGCCCGGGTCGATGGCGCGTTGTGTTCCACGCGCGCCTCAAAGAGCGTCAGCAAGATGACGGGGCCCCCCTCTAGAGGGCCAAAGCCTGCTGGGGTCGCGGGACTTATTCCATTACCGTGACCCTGGAACGTAAAGGGCTAATGAAGGACACCGTGGATTTTAGTCAGTACGAGTCTGACAGTCCCTCCCGCCCTGCCCTGAGTGGGGGAGGACTCATTTGATGATTTTACCACGAAAAAAAAAAGGTATACATTAAGCTACAGACAGCGACATGTTGTCGCCTCGTCAATCTTAATATATATAAATCTCGTGTCACAATGTTTGTCCTCAATGGACTCCTAAACCACTTAACCGATTATAATAAAATTCGCACACCATGTGCAGTTCGATCCAACTTGAGAGATAGGATAGTTTAAATCTCAAATTATAGTCGCAATTTTAATAATATTATAAAGATTGCACCCGTGCGGAGCCGGGGCGGGTCGCTAGTGATATTATAAGTAAAGTCGTAGCGTACAGCCAAGAGATTATCTTTTAAAGAATAGGGTAACAGGTTGTATACAAAAGGTAGGTTATCAAAGACTGGTTCGTAAAACTCTTGCAGAATGATAAGTTTACCAGAGGGAAATAATACTATTATAATACAGCGATCGATAACATATTAAATAACAGACTTTCATACACATTACCATACAAAGTACACTTTACATAATCCACATAATCGTTGGCATTCATGCGGTAGTAATTACAATTCACTTTCAATTAAACAATTATGGCTGACTTTCGCCTTCTTTTGTGGATAAACGTTCGTCAGTTACGTTAATTGATACTTTACGATGATTGTTACGTGTTATGTTCTATCAATCAATGTCGTAACTGTTATACGTAGTGATATCTACATCGGTTCATTCATAAATACTTAGGAAGTCGTCATAAAACCCAGGGCGAAACGGGAGGGACTGTCAGACTCCAAAGTTGTACTGATTTAAATCCACGGTGTCCTTCAATAGCCTTTTACATTCCAGTGACAGGGTTGTCACAGGTCCACTGTCACAGGGCCGCGGGACTGTGTCACCAGGTGATGACACAGTCCCGCGGCCCTTTTTAATTTAAATCTATAACTTGGATTAGTAAACCAAATGAAAGTGCATATATGGCATTACTTATCATAAAAGTCATACTTATTTTAACGTTCCCTTAGTCTAAAGATTTGTAGAGCTTTGTGAAGATAGATACCTATGTGTATTATAGACTAATGTACCTAAGATCAATGATCTCATAAACTACGTTCAATAACTTAAACTAAAAGGTTAAACACACCAACTATGTAGTTACAACTACTAGGGCACATAACATTAATCTGGATTCTAAAAACGTTTGACACTTTTATGGTTAGAACTAGCGTCACCATACTTTTTGCTCTAAAATGGACATTCTGAATGTATGCCAACTGCAGCAGTATTATGTAATTGCAGTTTGTTTTATGGTGTATGTTGTTCTAGACTGTTGGAATTAGATGTCTGAATTAAATTGGTCTGAATTTGTAGATTAAATATATTGTTTTGCCAACTTTTAATATTAAAAAAAAACTTGCATGTTACAATGATAAAAATTTATGGTTTAAGAATATTGTTATCTGTCTTAAATGAAATACAAAATTGATAATTATTTAAACACCAATGCACACTACAACGTACAAGTTTTGTTAAGATTTCTTAACGATATCATCATCATAATCATCCTATAATGTTCTCACTGCTGGGACACAGGCCTCCTCTCTGTGAGAGGGAGTGGGCCATAATCCACCACGCGGGCCCAGTGCGGGTTGGTAGATGTCACATGTCTTCGAATTTTTGGTTCTAGCACATGCCGGTTTCCTCACGATGTTTTCCTTCACCGTTTTGAGAGCAGTGTTAATGAAATAAATTACACAAAGTAATTGCACCTGGCGGGATTCGAACTCACGACCTACAACTCGTAAGTCGGGACCGATACCACTGGGCCACCACTGCTCTTAACGATATCAAACGGTGTTAATTCACATACAAAGAAAAATCAATTTCTTTCAATTAATAATCGTTTTTGAACCGGCTACGTGGTCCGATGGCGGGGTCAGAATGGATATGGAAGGTAGAAGACAGGGTGTTATGGAGCAGCCTGGGAGAGGCTTACGTTCAGCAGTGAACTGCGAAAGGCGGTTACTGTTACCTACTGTAACCTGTGTAGTACTATTACTGACAGCCTGTGTCCTCCCACTGCTGGGCAATGGCCTCTCCCCATGACTTCCAACTATTTCGATCAAGGGCTAAAGTGACCCACTGATCGTTACTTTTTGTCTAGCTCATCCCGCTCTCTTATGGAGGTCTGCCGCGATGCCTTCTGGATGTATCAGGGCTTCACATAGTGGTTATTTTAGCCAACAGTTCATTGGGCATCTAGCAGACGTGGCCAGCCCAGTTCCACTTCGATTTGGCGCCCATTTTAGCAAAGTCGATGATATGGGTTCTGAAACGCAGCAAGGAAATAAGTTTATTTCTTAAACTAAGTACAAAATACTATTTGTACCTTCTTATATTTTTTTCTTACTTATTCTTTCTTTAATACCTAGCTCTGATTGACACGACAGAGTGAGTCGTTCGTCCAACCGAAGAACCGAACTAAACGACAAGTTCTCAAGTTCCGAACTATCGACGAAGCGGTCGTCAAACACCATCTTAAGTCAATCAAAGTCAAGTCAGTCGATCTTGCGGTAAACCTTAGTTTATATCCTGATTTACATCAGACTGCTAACCCCTGGCTCTATTATGAGGTTGACTATATTGAAGAGGGAACTTAACAATGGCGTAATTACGTTAATTTTGAAATGTTCAAAGTTTGTCATCTTCAGTACCGCCCTAAAAGTGAAATAATGACCAACAGGACTTTTAACATGTAACATTGCGAACTTGAATTAGCTACAATGAAATGATTCGTACAAATAAAGTCGAAAGGCATTAAAATTTGGCAATTTCGCTCATGTTTATCGATAACTAACACCATGACCAAAGATATTTTTTAAATCCGTAAAATATTGTTTTTTTATTGAAGTACCAAGTAATAGTATAGTAAAGACTTAGGTACGTCAAAGTAATTAACGGCGACACATAATGTTTTAATAGTATTCAATGACAAATTCCAGGTAGATATCAGGTCATAAAATTACCGTAGAACTGAAGAAAACCACTATTAATACAATCGCTGAAAAAAAGAGTACCTCTCTAAAACATTTTATTACCCTTAGAGAAAATCGGAAAATCGTAAACAACGTTAATTTATATCCGCACATAATATAAAATGAGCAAGTAAACGCTTGAAGAGTTTCGGCCGTGTGTGGCAGTGCTTAAAATGCGTGAACCACGCTTACTTATGCTCCCCGTTTAATAAAACTCGTCTTACACCGAGCCATATGTTCTGAGCCTAATATTGAACAAGCAATGTTTACTTAGGGGAATACGTAATGAATACGCGTGTTCGGAATTTGTCACCAACTACACCGTATTACACTATTAGGTAATATGACGTCACGGCTTGATTTTACTTGAAAATCTTTTTTTTACGCTGAAGAATTTTTTGATGAAGACCACAGGATCGTGCTGGAAGCAAGCCCGTTTCAATCGGTCTTATTGGAAGTCTATAGGGAGGCCTATGTCGAGAAGTGGACGTCTTGCGGCTGATACTCGTAAGATGATGATGAATGATGAAGAAGAATTTTCAGAATCTCGTGGCTCAAATAATATCAGCCACATCGGTCGATCAGTCTTTAAGGTTAAGCAGCACTTGTCAAGGTCGGGTCGTCAAATGGGTGACCACTCATTGAATACCACGTTTCTTCTGTACTTTGGAAAGCATGAGAAGCGGTGATCTCGGCTGCCATTTGTAAAACTTTGACAGTTATGAGTAGTCCTGTTTTTTCGTCAAAGTTGTTATTACTTTCCTGTCTTCTCGTGTTCCTTTTTTTCAGTTGTTTTCTTACGTACGAACACATCGTGAAGAAACAATATGTCGAACCAAAAAAGTCTAAGCCTTGTGGCTTATCAACCTGTACCAGGGCTGGGTGGTGGATTACTCACTAACCCAGTCCGTCACACAGAGAGGAGGTCTATGACGCAACAGATGTGAAATTATTAGGCTAATTACTTACAAACAGTAAGGTAGTAAATTAGGAAAGCAATATTGTATTCATAACTTTATTTTCATGTAAATCAAGCAGAAACAAAATGTCTCTCTTTATTTCTCAGACATCATAGCCAACACATACAACATTCAAGCGACACTCCCAACTTGGAACTAGCATTAAAAGTATCTAATAATCTACGTCCGATACTGCTTTTTATGTGCACATGAACTTAATGGTAATCATACATGTCATGTGCCTACGGCCTTCGGTAGAAGGGAAAGGATTTTATGTGCCGTCAACTGTGCCGTCAATGTCTAGCATAGAAAACGACAGCCGAGATGACTTGGACTTACATCTAAAGGCTGGTTTAAGAGTTCATGGAAGCAACAGACAAAATGACTAGTCAGGTCAGATATCTGCTGACGGAATCTTGGAGAAATCGAGGGAACTCTATAATAAATTACAGGAAATCAATGGCGGTTGCTGATATCAGATAATTTATACGTTGCTATTTGTCAATGTTGATAGATTAAAAAAAGTTTTCATTGTTTTTCAAAACTGTGTCGGACTGATTAGTTTTGCAATTTGTTGATGCTTTCATTATGCCTGGTGGGAACGCCTTTGTGTGTAACAGTACAGACTAAGAAAAAAAATGTCTAGCATTATTTCTAAAAATAATTGGAATGAACTGAGAAGTATTAAGTAATACTTCAAACATACTTTGAAGACGCTTGAAGGGTAAGCCCTTCAAGGATCTTCAAAGTGGACAAGTGGTAATTCGCTTTCTAAGAGTGTCTTTCTAAAACTGTGTCGGACTGATTAGTTTTGCAATTTGTTGATGCTTTCATTATGCCTGGTGGGAACGCCTTTGTGTGTAACAGTACAGACTAAGAAAAAAAATGTCTAGCAATATTTCTAAAAATAATTGGAATGAACTGAGAAGTAATAAGTAATACTTCAAACATACTTTGAAGACGCTTGAAGGGTAAGCCCTTCAAGGATCTTCAAAGTGGACAAGTGGTAATTCGCTTTCAATTAGTGTATCTTTCTAAAACTGTGTCGGACTGATTAGTTTTGCAATTTGTTGATGCTTTCATTATGCCTGTTGGGAACGCCTTTGTGTGTAACAGTACAGACTAAGAAAAAGAATGTCTAGCAATATTTCTAAAAATAATTGGAATGAACTGAGAAGTAATAAGTAATACTTCAAACATACTTTGAAGACGCTTGAAGGGTAAGCCCTTCAAGGGTCTTCAAAGTGGACAAGTGGTAATTCGCTTTCAAAGTGTAACTTTCTAATCTAACAATTTTTCAACAGATTTTTCCATCACCTTTATAGCTGATGAATGTCACCTTATCCCAGGTTAAAGTTTAATAAAGACATAGGACTCATAACAGGCATTTTACAGAGAGTCGAATTTGGACTTTAAACCTACTCACTAATGGCACCTTATATATTGTGGTGATTTGTTCTGAACTAGGCCACACCACCAGCAACTGAACTCTTTAACTTCGTTCATAATTTAAAACACCTCAACAAACACTGCAAAATCTACTTTCACCCAAGAAACATGTAATTATGCACAAGGCCACATAATTATCCTATATCATCCCCACAGCTGTAGGGTCCCAGTACTCTTCCCTCCGGGAGGGGAAACATATACATAATGACCCGTATTAAGAAGACGAGGGAACCAAAATCACATACCAATTAGATACTCATCACAAGAGCCAATTGAATAACCTTCAATCAGGCTTCATGCCATAAAATGAAGCGAAGCCGCGGGCACCTAGTTTGCATAATAATTATACATTAGGTTCTAGAGACTCACCCGCCCCTGCTTCAATCGGGTGCCTCCTCGATAATATAAGCATTATACGTACTTCCGTAATAAATTCTTAGAAAATTAATAGTGAATAATAATGATTTAGCGCACCTACAGAAAAATACAAAATGCATCTTTGTTTTAAAACTTTTTAACCGACTTCAAAAAAAGGAGGAGGTTCTCAATTCAGTCGGTATGTTTTTTTTTATGTATGTACATCGATCACTCCGAGGTTTCTAGTCCGATAAGTGTGATTCTTTTTTTGTTCGATGCAATATACTTGCAGTGTGGTCCCATAAAAATTTCATCCAATTTGGTTCAGTACTTTTTATTTTGTGAGCATTTTTATTGATTTCGGCTACTTGGATAACATTACTTTTTGCGTGTTTGTTACGCGATTACTCCGCCAATTGTGTACCGATTTTCAAAATTCTTTTTTTCTTGTACTAGGGATCATTCACCTTAGGGAATACTACAAGTTTCATCAAAATCTGTTTAGCAGTTTTTGAGATAGGGAATTTTATTAGCATGTGTACATGAGCGATGTTAATACCGGTGCCACGGATTACAAAATTCTAGTGCACATGTAAGAAAATGATGTATTTGACAAGAATTTGGGTTGAATATTTAAACTAAAAAGAGTAAAATAAAAAACTTAAAAAAAAGAAATTAACCGCCTTCAAAAACAACCACAAAAAAGGGTTAAATAACCTACAAAACTTTTCTTTCGGAAGTCGGTGGCAAAAAGACAACGAAATAAAAAAACAAAGCCACCGACTTCCGAAAGAAAAGTTATTTTGTAGGTTATTTTACCCTTTTTAGGGTTCCGTAGTCAACAAGGAACCCTTATAGTTTCGCCATGTCCGTCCGTCCGTCCGTCCCTCTGTCCGCAGTTTAGCTCAGAGACGCACAGTACTAGAGAGCTGTAATTTGGTATAAATATACGGATTTGTTGTGCCGAAAAAGTGGAAAAATATTTTTTTTAGGGTACCTCCTGTACACGTAAAGCGGGGATGTTTTTTTTTTTCTCGCGTACCCCTTAGTGTGGGGTATCATTAAATAGGTCTTTAAAAAATATTGATAGTTTCCGTTAACAATTTTTTGATAAAAAAATTCGTTTGTGAAATATTAAGCTTTAAAGTGCTAAATTTTGCTCGACTCGAGTGTCCCCCCCCTCTACCAGCTAAACGGTTATGTTTGGGGGTGTGAAAAAATTCACAATTAAATAGTAGTATATATAACGAAGTTTAAAAGAAAATTATCATGACTAAGTAGGCTTTACAACTTTACGAGTAATAGTCGACCAACTTATAAAATGTACTTGGATAACATATTTTCTTAAACAAAATGTATCGGAGAACATGTCATTCAACTGCAAATGTAAGTTTGTCAACTTTATTTTTACAGCTTTAATAGGTATGTTTTTACGGTATGTTTTTTGGGGATAGGTAGGTTTTTATCGTCAACTATTTTTAACTAACTTCAAAAAAAGGAGGAGGTTCTAAATTCGTCGTAATCTTTTTTTTATATATTTTCCCCGATTTCTCAAAGACTCCTGGACCGATTTTGAAAATTCTTCTTTTTAAAATAAAATTCAGCGAATCAGTTTAGTTAGTTCGCATAAGGATAGTGTCAAATATCTAGGTTTACAAATTGACGAATACCTTAGATGGGACAAACAGCTCGACATGATAACATCCAGAACATTGCGGCTTATCTACGTCTTTAAATCGTTAAGAGATCCCGCTGATATGGGCACCCTGAGGATGGTATACTTTGCTCTATGTCAGTCAGTAATTGGATACTGCATTACTGCGTGGGGTGGGGCATCAAAAACCAACTTGCTGAGAGCTGAGAGAGCTCAAAGAGCTGTACTAAAGGTTATGTGCAAAAAGCCATACAAATACCCAACCAAACAACTCTATGAAGACTGTGAGGTCTTAACTGTTAGACAACTGTACATTCTGCAGACGGTACTTAGGACTCACAGATCCATGCCCAAATCAGACCCTAAAAAGCGTACAAATGTTCCGTCAGGCGTTAAACACAAAACTTCTTTTGCCCAACACCAATTTTATGTTTTAAGTAAGCATGTATATAAAAATCTGCACAAAAAACTAAAAATACTGGATTTAAATAGATTTATGTTAAAGAAAAAAATAAGTCAATGGCTATTACAGCAGGACTATGTGGCTACAGAGAATCTGCTAACTTACATAACTTAATATAAAATCACATACATACTCACTGATCACATTACGTACTTTATATCTAACCTTACACAGTCACACACACCTACATCGACACACCCACCCACACACACTCACATACACTCCATATACACACACGCATTAATACTGTTGTCATTCACACTTGTTGTGTCACCTAGGATTAGTTTATATTTTGTCTTTTTTTATTTTTCGGTTTTATTTTGTTCTTTTTTTTCTGTATAGCTGTTCGTACAAATCACTGACACTGTTTTTCACTTGTTTTTGATTGTGAATTATTAACTGAGTCCATTTGGCTGAACCCTGTCTTTTAAGATACAGGCAAGTCCTAGTTTAAAAGATAGAGTCTAATATTGCACATCAATGTATATAATATTTTCAAACAATGTTAACAGTGCAAAGTACTATGTTTTTCGTGAAATAAATACTTTATTATTATTATTATTAAATAAGTATTGTGATGGGCAACTACGGAACCCTACACTGTGCGTGGCCCGACACGCACTTGGCCGGTTTTTTTTGTGGTTGTTTTTGAAGGCGGTTAAATTTTTTTTTTCATAATTAACAATCCACTCTTTCTTAGTTATTGTGATACCACAAGAGTATTAGAAAGCAGAAAAAAGACAGGATCATACGGCCCGGAAAGAGGTACTCGTAACTTTATAATCGTACTCGTACCTATGGATGCCAGCAACACTCGCGGTATGCTAGAAAATTAGAGTTTTTGCTGTTTTAATCGTGTTAAATATACAAGAGTTAATATTCGAAAAAAATCTACAGAAAATGGTGCAAAAGACATCAAAATTGATTACAAAATGCTAAATCAATAAATGCACATACAGAGACAGAGACACAAAGTGACTCCGCTGCATACAATTTACCACATTTAGTATGCAGAGTTTAAAATTCAACAGGGTGATACAACAAATGCATTGGTATTATGAGATAAGTGTTTGGCGCATTTGTATTCAAACAGGGTGTTCACCAAGGGTGGTGGGACTGAAAAGGGCTCGTATACGCGTGATATATGCTAATAAGCCGGCCATTTTAAAACCCTTTCGTGAAGATTCATTACGAATGTACTTTCGGTCATGTTTTTAGACAAAAAATTCGGCTTAAAGCAGTAATTCGAATGTAAATCTGTTGTATTTATGAAGGTGGACGTGACAAAAGTAGTATGTACAGATTGTAGCATATGGCGTTCCATAGTTTAGTGCCAACTCACCTGCGAATACGGCGTGGGTTTATATGCGTGTGTGTGGATAAGCTATCATAAATTCAAAAGTAATCTATATCTCTATCTGTCATCTTATTACTATTTAACGACTGAACGAATTTCAACGTTTAGAACACAATTAACCATGACCCTGGTTAGAACAAAAGTAGAAGTGCACACGTGTGAAGCACAGAGCAAAAACAAGCTGTACTTGCTTGCATTAAATGATCTAAAAATAAATAAGATACTTTAAAATCAGCCACACGATGTGATGAATAAAATACACACATCATTAATTACATCTAGATAACGTTTCGATATACCTGTTCCTTTTTATTCCCTATCTGTTCCTAACACAATACTAGAGGAGTATTCAACTATTCACAAATGACTTGATTTCCGATCACTCCATTGAAGCAAATTGGATAACAGCCATGTTTCATGTCCGTCTCCTTTATTGAGGAAAATCTAAGGGTTACATGTTTCAACAATAAAATATATCTGATGGTGCCTGCGGGTATCATGATGTTATTGATCAGAAGCAGTAAGTACAGATATTTTATGATACCGAAATCTTAAACATGATTTGTTTTCACGTAATTTCACTTAGTCATGCGGTACTTCACATAATTATCTTTGCCTTAACGTTATTCTTGTACCAGGGTACTAGTACTACTACTAACCTATACCTATACTGACAAATGCTTCCTCCTCGTCGGGCCATACATGGCATACCGCTCGCGAAAAAAAAAGCGCGGTTTGGTTACATAGCAGGCTATGTTTTTTTCACTTTAAATGAGGGTTTTTCACTGACGGCCTGTAACCTCAGTCGTAACCTGAATTTTTGTCTTGAGTAATTAATTAAAACTAAATATTATTCAAAACATTTACAGCCTTACTACAAAAACTTAAACATCTGTTGAACACTTGTCTAAAAAAATGTGTGTGGCTGCAAAACGGACCTTATTGCAACGTCATAATCTGACATTTTTTTAGACAACTGTTCAACAGACGTTTAAAAGTATTTGTGGTACCTCGATTTATAACTAAGTTTTAGATACCGGTAACTACGAGTATAGACACCATCATTTACAAAAATTCACTCCTTTTTTCCCTCAATGGAAAGGTTTGTTATGCAAAACTCCAAAGACAGTGTTATTTTAAACCATAAAAATAAACAAAATAGCACTTTTAGAGCACACTAGGAAATCCTGTGTCGTGGGGTGTAATTAGACTAACAAATAACAGACATAAACATTAGAGTTCGGAACCAGATTACACATGTAGGACAAACAAGTATTTTTGCCAGAGAATTTAGTGCAACACTAGTAAACATATACTGAAAACAAGTTTCTACTAACTGCTTAGATTGTAACAGTCTGTCAGCGATAACAATGATAGTAAAGTCAATCGACAAAGTTGAATCATGACCCATTTTGACAATAAATCCTTTGAATCCGTCAAATTGACAAAGATCAAAATTTCATTACCATGGATATGCATGTTTACGCGAATGTTTTCATAACGTATTAACACAAAGTAACTGATATCATATCCATAGGGGTTTTTATTTTCGACGGTAATACCTGTTAAGTGCATAAAGCAGTTCTCAGGGGTACCTGAGATCCCTATGTTTATGCGGTAGCATAAACATAGGGATAAGGTGACGTTACAAGCGACGATTTAAGTCATAGTGAGGATCATATAAATCATAGTTTTTACACAAATCGAGTCATCGCCATCATCTTATTGCTCCCTCTTTCGGGACACAGGCCTCCTCTCTGTGAGAGGGAAAATTAGTCTTCCCACGAACAACGATATTTTTCGTTAGCCCGAAATATTGTACAGATTACTCTAATTGAGATAAGGATTATACTAGAAAAACTATACCTGCACACCATCATTTCATACCTTTGAAAAGTTATTGCTGTTTGTAATAAATAAAAATGCTCGACACTAGGCATTTCTTCTAAACCATAGTTGTTAATTCACTAACAGTCAAACCAGGAACAACTCCTGGCCAAACAAATATATGTTTCGTGTGGAAGTCGAACCCGTGACAAGCAGCACATCAGTCCCTCAGCAACTACACCGAAATTCGTTTACAAAATTAGCAAGAAGCGTACTTCTTGATTTATTTTCTCTTTGTTCTCGATTAAACATATTGTTGCGTAAGTGATCATCACAAATCCTCCCCGCTCACACTGCGACCCCCGCCTAAGAGTGAGCTCGGCTAATGTGGACATAACAGTAACGTCGTGCGATAGTGCCCTCGCACCATGTCTTAATGGGCTATTATATTTTATGTTTAATTCAAACACTACCCCGGGAATTGGGTGGCGGTGGCGCTCGGATTATGTGAACGACGTAGAGTGTTTATGGGAGTTAATTGGTCATGATTGCTTTTTAAAGATTTGGTTTAAGGATGATTTTTGGGTAGCTTTATTGCTGACAAACATCTGAAGATAATTTTTAGAGGTTTTTATTACAGTAAGGCGTTACCAGCCCCATATTTTTTTTCTGTACTGTCTCATTTATGGGAAAAGACCTCCCTCCAGGAGCTCTTATGCTGGTCGAAGAAGTATCTAAACTGGAAACCATGACCCTGATACATAAAGATTTATTGAAGAAATACGGTGGACTTTAGTCAGTAGGTACGAGTTTCTTCCGCTGCACACAGGGCTTCAGGACTCAATTGATGTTTTCATCACCTAAAAATGACGCTCTTATCCTACGGCTGACTGATGACTGGGGGCTGGTAGAGGCCTATGTTCACCATTGGGCGTCCCACGGCTGATATGGTGATCCTCGGGAAGGCCCAGAAAGAGGTGGCCAAACGACGCTGGACGCGAACCACGCGGGCTGTTTCAAGGAAATTGTTTCTAATTAGAAAAAAATAAACTCGTCTTTAGGTCTCCAAAGTTAAGACAATATAGTAGGTAAACTCATAAATATTAATTGACTGTATGTAGGAACGCACACAGAACTTTCTATAGTAATAATTTTTTATAGACAATCAAGAAGACGCTTATATAATTGATCGTAAAACCTCCGGAAAACCGCTTAAAATAGCTTACATAGCACGTTGATAATACTACTAGTAATTTACGATGACATACCAACAATTTGCGGTTAGTTACACAAACCAATCAACGTTATACATTGATCGACGTAACACCTGTGTATCGTACTATATCTTAGCTCACATCAATAATTTGAGCCACTCAACTGTAACGTACTGATTACTGTATTAACATAATTTTTGAAGACGTATAATAGCTACAGCATTTGAATTAATTTTTTAGTGTGAAGCCGCGAGCAACCCGAAAAAAGATATCCCACAGGGTAGTAGAAATTGGATAAAAGCTATCAATTGGTGCAGTGACTGAGCGATCGACAGCTAAAATACATTTTATTTATTTATTATTAATAGTCAATAATAAAACATTTGTATGGCCTACCTATATTTATTCAGGTTTTGAGTGTTTTGTGAATTAAATGTTTGACGCACCCACTAATTATGGAAGAAATTCTTAGAAGAGGGCAACGTTTTTAACTATAAAAAAATCAAATAAATGACTTATTTCTTTCTGATACAGAAAAGCCAACTACTTTTGCAAATATTGTACAATCAGTGCCCTTTGTGACATGGCTCATCGTAAACGACAGAATGGAACAAAATGATCAGAATGAATCAAATATTTCTGGCTACTAGCTGAACCTACCATCTATGAAGAAGAATCTTTCGTCAACTAGCGAGAAAAAGGATAGTTAAAAAGGAGATAACAATGGATCATACTTGTACAAGTCTAGTAACTATACACATTCGCGACGAACAAAACAAAATTCCTTGGAGATTTAACAACCTTTAATATCTTTGAAGCTATTGATCTTCAAAGCCTAGCCCATTCCTAAGGAACAAAGTACTTTATATTACTGTACCGATTGGAACTCTCATCACGTATTCAATTAGAATTTGTCTTGCAAACACCAGGTTCTGTGTAAAACTCCTTTGCCACATACGCGTAAATTTATCAAAGGTGCCAAGGTTTGTTTGCGCCAGAAAAAATGTGGGTACACATAATTTAAACGTAGAATGCTACGGTACATAATAAACGAACTGCTGGTATCAATGGTACGGGATATTTTTTATAAAAAAAATATTATAGCAATCTGAATGTCGATAGATGCATATTATCCATGAAAACTGATGAATACCAGGCTTCACAGGTTGGATCATCGCCACAAGCCTAGCTTGTCGGTCTTCTAGAGATATCATACCACCGGAGCCCATCTTCCAACGAAAACCTGTCAATTACTTCTTAAATTCTCTTATAAGTTATCTTTAATACTCACTTTATTATGAACCCTTTATTGTTATTATTTATTATACCTGTATCAATCTGAACCAAAGTTCATCAAAATCTGGTCAGCTGTTTTAACGTGAAAACCGAACATTCACACAATCAAGCACGCACACTTTCACATGTATAATATTAAGAACGATGATGCTGCCTTTGCTCATCGATAACGCGAAGTACAACAAAGTAATTGAATATACTCGTATATTCAATATCGAAATATCATTTCATTTTTAGGACTATGAGAATGGCTTAACGTTTCTCCCCTTTTATCTTTTGAACATCTGATCGGTTTCGTTGTATTGAAGGCGACACCCTGCTTCGTACTCTGGAGACGTTTAGTGCTTACGATACGATTACGATACGATGTGCTAATAGATGTGGTGATAAAGGCATCAATTGTTTGAAAATTTTCTTACGTTTCATGATCATCATTATAATATCGGCCGTAAGAGGTCCACTGCTGAACATAAGCCTCCCCTATAGATTTCCAATAGGACCGGTTGGAAGCGGCTTGCATCCAGCCTGATCCTGTGGTCTTCATAAGATCGTCTGTCTACCTTTAGGGTGGACGTCCTATGTTTACATTGACAGGATATATAAACAGACGTATTTTTGCCATCTAGGTATGCAGAAACCAAATGCTATTCAATATAGTGTTTCGCTCTTCAAAGAGATGTAACTCATTGAAGATATCTATATTTGTGGGCTTCTGCATTTGACGCATTCTATCCCCATTTTTGGTCTAATTCCAAATGACCGGAAGGGAAAATATACTTTAAGGCCAAATCCATTTTTTTTAGCTTAAATATAATCTGAAGTTCGTCACGCGTTATAATAGGAGTACAGTATCAACTCGGATCGTACGATATAAGTTTCTTCACAAAGATAAAGATAGGCACATACCGGTAGAAGCACGTGTAATTTCTCTCCTTTCTCTATGTTTTACATTCCCCCTTGTCTCCCGGGAGCGTTCCGGCACACAGCCGGTTATTTCTTACATTCTCTACTAAATTCACAGTTAGGAAATTGAATTTTTCGAATTCCACATCTTATATACTCGCGGCCATTATAGCCTGACCTCCCCTAACGTTTCGCGTTTCGACAACTTTAGGGCGAAGAGGTGTGATGTATCGAGTTCCAATGGTCTTGATAAAGTGGTAGTGTAGTTTTTTATTCTCGATTGGTGGGCCAGAAAGGCGGTAAGTGTGTATGGCCAGAAGTGTTGCCTTGTTTATAATGTAGGTATCAGTGAGAACGTATTCACCCTTCTTGAATCATGTATGTACGGTAACTGCGATGGAACCGCTGCGTCTGGTCCCAGGTGAATATAAAAACAGCCATTGGCTTTTTTTATTAACGCGGCTTTCTTCCTGGTTTTGGTAAATTGTCATACATACTTTAGAAGCTTAACAGCTCGGATTTCAAAGCTAAATATTAAAACTGAACATATCAACATTTGTAGCTAGCTCAATGGATAGTCCAAAAATTTTTTTTTGGTCTATAACTTAGATTTTCAAAAAAAAATTTGACTCGTACTTTTTCTTTTGTTAGGTCAACCAAAATTAACGAAGCTACGACGCTTTTATATTAATTCACATACACACGCCAAAAATATACGTCGATTTTTTAAGTGCATTCTGACGTCATGTTGCCCGGATTTTGATTCCTTTTATATTTTTCAATAATCATTGATTTAAAAAAAAAAAAAAAAAAAACAAATTATTATTTTTCAAGACATTGACCGTGGTACCACAAAAACTTTTAAACGTCTGTTGAACACCTGTCTAAAAAAAATGTCAGATTATGACGTCGAAATAAGGTCCGTTTTGCAGTCACACTTTTTTTAGACAAGTGTTCAACAGATGTTTAAGTTTTTGTAGTAAGGCTGTGATAGACTAAATAGATTTGCAATTTATTTATGCTGGAAACTAGGCAATTGATTAATTCAAAACATTGAATTCCAACAAGTCATTCAAACATTTAGTTTGAATTTCAATAGCAATTGAATTAATATTACGTTCGATAATTGACAGATTATCGACACGAATGTTTAGGGACAATATTATTTACAAATCATCACGCAGTATGTTGAAACAGAGATTAAATACGTTAATTAATATTGTCGCAGATTCACACCAACGACGCATCAGACAGGGGCGAACGTCAAAAATTTCCATTTTGCAATCCGCCTGTTACGAATTTAATTCTCATTGTGAAAATTTACAATTAATAACCGAACTTTAAAATTCAGATCTCTGGAACGAACATAAAGTTGAAAATTGAATGAAAGGAAGGAAGGAATTTTAATAGTTAACTGAAAACCCATTATAATATGGCAAACAATCCCGCTAATGACGGGTTTTATTAAAATTGAAATGAAATCGTCCACGCCGCCGAGACATTTATTACGTATTTTTACCTTCAAGTTATTTGAATGACGTTTTGTTGTAAAATTATTCAACTCTGCCGAATATCTTATCTGAACTACTGAATACAAATAGTCATCATAATGAACCTTATGAATTTTTAACTTACTATGTTCAGCGCAGGTGGTGTGAGTTGTGACTACACAATCAAGTTCGCTGCGGCATGCATGGCCCGAAGGTATACCCAATAGAGAGTTTTGGAGACAAAAAGGGTAGGCCTTTGTCCCAGCAGTGGGATACAACAAAAGTACGTGAATCCCAGTAGAACCAGTGAAGAATCGTGGAGGTCATGTTATGAAATAGTATTCTTAGAAAAAAAAAACAAGCTCCTGATAAGTTAGAATAATACAGAATGAACCAAATGCAGTAGATGGCTGCAATTGATTCATTGATGGCATTCTGAGAACTAATATCATGTCCAGCATGTTACCAATTGTCTGTTACGAGACTTGATATACGCTTCTGAGGCTAAACTCGAAGCTCTGTTCTGAGCCGACTCAATTCAGATTGTCATCAACAGGCTAAAAAAAAAATAATATCGATGTTCTCAACCCCCAATTTAAAAATGACCTAATTCTACTCATCATCAGCCTATAATATTCCCACTGCTGGGACACAGGCCAGGAGAGGGAGTGAGCCATAATCCACCACGCGGGCCCAGTGCGGGTCGGTAGATGTCACATGTCTTCGAATTTTTGGTTCTAGGACATGCCGGTTTCCTCACGATGTTTTCCTTCACCGTTTTGAGAGCAGTGGTGATGAAATAAATTACACAAGGTAATGCGCCTGGCGGGGTTCGAACCTATGACCTACAATTTGTAAGTCGGGACCGATACCACTGGGCCACCACTGCTCCTAATTCTACTCGTTAACAGCGAAATAGTTCACAAAACGATTCATCGCGTCATAAGCGATCACAGTACTGCGAACTAGGTAACAGTTGCAATAAGCGAAATGTTTGTGCAACTAGCGAACGTTCACAAACGCTGCAATTCTTTGACTCAGTCATTAGTGTAGACCAGGCAAGTGTAGACAGGACATGTCGAAATTATTAGAAAACAGTACCTACTCTGTTTTCAGTTGTTTAATTATTTAGAAGAAGAAAAATTTTTTTCAAAAATAAATTTAACCGCCTTCAAAAACAACCACAAAAAGAAATATATATACATACATACATACATACCCTCGAAAAACATAACAAACATAAAACATTTTTTCACATACTCGGTAATTTACTTTAACTTGCATTATGCAAGTCTTTACATTATCTGTGAGACTTCTTCATTAAATGCATAATTATTACTAACTTTTCCTCTTTCACCACGCTTCTGTATTCTAAAACACTCTTTGACTTTCTAACCATTACACTCGGAAAGGACCGTAACGCCTCACGATATTTGCTCGCAAACTTGAATCTAAAACTAACTTCCATTTGCATTCCTAATCGTCTTTATTTCAATATTCATAAGGCTGCCTTTTGGATGCAAATATAATCTCATATGTTGGTGCATAATCTCAGTATGGAGTACTTTGACATTTTGTGAATTGATAACATCTTTTCTAAACACGCTAGATGTTTCACTGTGATGTTAGATAACGTACCTGTTTATATGCTACCCTTTCATGAACATTTCGATTAGCAAACACTCTCTTTATAATACTAGCGTCTGGCAAAAGAACTGTTGGTTACATCGATAGATTGGTTTTATTGCATACTAGCTGACCCGTGCCCACTTCGTTGGGCAGTATTTCGGCTAATATGTATGATATCTTTATAATTTATTATATAGCCTATAGCACTCACGGATAATGTAGCTTTCTACCAGTGAAACAATTTTTAAAATCGGTTCATTACTTCCGGAGATTACCCCCTACATACAAACTTACAAACATACAAACTTACAAACAAATGTTACCTCTTTATAATATTAGTATAGATTTGTCAATGTGAGAGCAGTTGGTGGCCCAGTGGTTATAGTGGCTACAACTTACGGTTTTGGTTTCGAACTTAGTCAGGTGCATTACTTCGTGTACTTAATCTATTTCATCAATACTGCTCTCAAAAAAGTGAAGGAAAACATTGTAAGGAAGCTTCTAAACTCAAAAATTTAAAGTTATGTGACATCAACCCGCGAGGTGAATTACAGCCCACTCTCGCTCGCAGACAGGAGGCCTATTTCCCAGAAGTGGAAACATTGTAAACTGCTAATCAAAAAATCATTGTTTTTCACCAATCAGACAATGTTCATTTTATTAGTCTAACCTTTGAAAGTTTGGCCCTAAAGACAACATCTAAAAACTTCTGTAACAATTAAATTGATTAAATTGGTTAACAAAAGCCACTGCTCAAGTAATCCAGCTGCCTGATAAAGCACCAATAATCCGCCTATCAACAACTTTCTCGCAGCGGTCTCCAAAATTGTCAGCAAAATTGTTAATTGGGGCAATCACTGGCTTACCCCCAACCGCACTTGATTACAGATCTTAGTTTAGAAAATCCCGAACTTAATTTAGCTGTATCAATTCTAAAACCAACACTGCAAACGAATTTGTCATTAAGATTTCGTAAATTAACCCTAATTTTGGTCCTGCCCGAAAAGTCCACGAAAGGAAAATTTTGCCCCTCCGCCTTTCCAGGACCAGATGTTTTGAAATCGCTAAAGATTTAATTAAACAAACTTTTGGTGGTGAACAAAGTTGCTTAAATATTACGTTTTGTTATGCACAGCGCGATGTAAACATGATTTGTGCGACAGTTTAATTTTAATTGAAAAGTCGCAAGTGTCAGAACGTCATTACAAAGTTCCTCTGAAGATAATATTGGAAACTCTTGTTAATTGAGTGTGAGCAGATGAAGTTTTAACATTATTTAAGGATTGGTTAATTTTGAAGCACTAATGAATAATTGCCTTTCTCAAATTACCATAATATAATTATGTAAGTTTTGAAGTATCATAACAACCAATAACAGTTGGCGAACTTCAACATGCAATTATCCTGCCATAAACTTGGCAATCAAGTACAAATTACTCTCAGTTTTTCTAATACTTCTTCTGAATATAAATATAATAATGGAAATCTAATTATAAAACTTCAACCGCACTGTGATCGCTTAGAAAAACTGGTTTAATGAAAACTTATTGTCAGGAAATGAATTTCTTCTAGAAACCGCAGTATTTAAGAACTGCTGTGGATTTTTGTAAAGGGCTGCATTGAACGGGTTTTAATTATGGAATTAGACGGAACGGTTAGGTCCTGTTGCTGAAAATGACTGGTGCTTTTTTTAGGTCTTCCGAAAGATGTGTATATTTGGGTTTGTATCAAGTATCTGTTTTAATATTAGATAGGTAGGCAGCTATAATAAAAACGCTTGACCGTTGCACATCATTGCATCATATTCTTTTGATGATTTTGTGTTGGATGCAAGCAGCCCAAGACAGAGAATATGAGCTTCTATGGAGAGGCCGTCACCTGCCGGGTGGTTCTTGCGGATTAATCAGTTATTTGAAACTTATTTAAGGAAATTTAATTTTAAACCATCAATCACAGTGTCCCTGTCGTGGTCTTCTAAGAAATTAAAGGCTTTTTACCCGACTGCGCCAGGAGGGTTATGTTTTTCGAGTGTATGTATGTTTCGTTGTGTTGCCCTGCAGCCTAAACGGCTTGATGGATTTTAACTTGAGAGGTGTCGTTAGATTCGTCTTAAACGTGAGAGTGTCACTGGGTACATAAAACTGGCCAAGTGCGAGTCGAACTTGCGTGCAAAGGGTTCCGAACTAAAAATATTTTTTTTATGTCTGTCACATTCTATCAAGTGGGGTTTCAAATTAAAGGATTTTAAAAATGGTTTACCAAAATATATATAACTTATATGTTCCAATTTAATTTGGACTGATAAATGCTAACAAAAATTAAAAATAGTAAAATAAAATAAATATTAAAAAACAAAAAACCCGACTGCGTAATAAAAAAACTCAAAAGAAAGAAACAAGCCCAGTAGTTTAGAGTTCACTCATTCACACTCACAGTCGGGGCCCCTTGGGAAAATTTGATTGGTATAATATTCCACAACTATCACACAACGCCATCTAGTCCCAAGCTAAGCAGAGCTTGTGTTATGGGTACTAGACAACTGATAAACATACTTATATATTTCTAAATACATACATATTATAGATAAATGACACCCAGACACAGAACAAATGATCGTGCTCATCACACAAACATTTGTCCTGGGTGGGAATCGAACCCACGACCTCCGGCATAGCAGTCAGGGTCACTAAACACTAGACCAACAGGCCATTCATAATTTGAATGGGCCCTGACTGTGAGTGTGAATGAGTGAACTCTAAACTACTGGGCTTGTTTCTTTCTTTTTAGTTTTATTACGCAGTCGGGTTTTTTGTTTTTTTTTTTAATATTTATTTTTTTTATTTTTATTTATTGTTGATTTTCATATTTTGTGCCAACGTACGTATTTTTTCTTTTCAAAAATTAGGACATACATTTATAAGGCACACGCCACACGTGCACATTAAGGTTTCAAAAGAAAAAAATATTCATAATTATAGTGTGTCTCACAGCTGCGCAAAATTGGCCTATTTCAGAAAAAAACGGGCCCACTAGTACTCTATCCTGGTTGTCAACTTGACCTGGATTGGTGAAGCTATGGAAGAAAAACTGTTTCCTAAGTTCTAACAGTGGTGATGATGGATGGGTAATTCTGAAACATTGTGTATAGGATATGCCCGGAATTTGTATACCTAGAGCTGTGCCCTTACAAAAATATTCATGTACAAAAATGTACCTTTCGCAGAATGTCCCATTTCTCAAAATGTTCCTTTTGCAAAATGTCCCTATCGCAGAATGTACCCTTCTTCAAACATTCATAGACTTTTTGCATCAGAGAAAAACTGGTCAAGAGCTAGGAGGTGTAGAGCACAAAAACCGGTACTGTTGTGATGTTTCATTAGGAAAATGGTAATTATCTGTCTTAAATAAAAAACATATATTTTTACGTTGATAAAAATTGTATGAAAATTAGTATGGTAGACAGTTTTTTTGTTATACACCTCCTGGCTCTTGACTAATTTTTGTCAATGATGCAAAATGCCTATGAATGAATAAAGAAGGGTACATTCTGCGAAAGGGACATTTTGCGAAAGGAACATTTTGCGAAATGGGACAATCCGCGAAAGGTACATTTTGCGAAATGGGACATTCCGCGAAAGGTACATTTTGCGAAAAGGACATTCTACGAAAGGGACATTTTGATACCTGTGGACATTTTGCGAAAGGGACATTTTGCGCCTGAGCCCCGTATCTCATATTAAAGCATATATATATGTTGTATTCATAATAGTTTAAGTTTAATGAACAGAGAAGAAGCGAAAGATGAAATACTAAAAGTAGGGTTAAAAAAATGTCTCAAAAATCTTGTAATAGCTATGAATCTTTGTTTTTTTTTTAAGTATTTTTCAAATGAACGGGCATTATGAAATCTGAATTGATTCTGAAGTTTTTTCACCTATGTAGTCATGTCAGTTGGTGGAACAATATGAAGCAATATAAAAGAGTTACCCTAGACACAAGGGTGTTATTACTGTCAAAGTGTATACTCCAATGGTTTAGAAACGTAGAAAGTACATGTACCTGTTAGTTCATACTATGTGGACATGGCCTTCGCCCGCTTTTCACAGTCGATCGGACGCATGGTGATTAGGGCACTACGCATGACAGTCCATGTTAGTATCTTTTACGAAGGTTTAGAAACCACACAGTTTTTTCATAATTATTAGGCCCAGACTCCACCAAATCAGAGACGAATCGACAGGAGTAGAGATGTGCAAGATTCGATTCGATGTGACTTACCAGTTCCATTGGTTAAGATATAATTTGTGTCTATGAACTCATCGGTTTCACCAAGCCTCTCTTCTGCTGGTTTCCACGTGTAGTTTGATGGCCTTAATATTATAGTAGAATAGAGCGATAAAACCAAAAACCAAACAGTTCCCTTTTAGCTGCCGGAAATTCAACTGATTTTCCATAATTATGGCAAGTGATCAATGTTCAAAAAAAACGCACAGGAGAAATTTTCCAGAGAATATTTTTATGCTTTGGTGTCCAGTTCCCGGATCGTTCATTGTAACTCTCTTTGAAGAATACCTTTATTTGCGTGTGACTAAAAAGATACTCATTCAAACACAATACCCGAAAAACAAAAATACAAAAACAATACACGCCACCATCCCTAGCTTGCATCTAAATCTGACCCCCTTCAGACCCCACAATACAGTGACAAAGATGCTCGGGGCCACGGAAGCGATCCTTCATTAAGGCCAGGGGTCAATAGGGCCCACGGGGACACCGCTGTCCTCTGATTAAACCCGAATCATGACCCTTAGTCCTTTTTTGTCGTTCTCTAATCACACAGTATGATAATTTTAGATTAAAATTAACAAGACGCATAATATGTAAAGGTGGTCATCAATCCCTAAAATCCCTATGCTTTATGGTAAGCAAGGATGATAAAATATTCAGAATTATTGTGATAAAGCTTGAATCTTCATCATCCACAACTCTTGAAAATACTTTATTTCACAAGCTCAATTCACAGCGAAATACGTAATACTCTTTTTCTTTCAACAACACAACTGCAGAAAAGATAAACACAATAGTAAACACTAACAAACACAGTCATTCCAAGTCTCTTCTAAACAGAGTCAGATAACAAAACAGTTATTCAGTTATCTGATGGTTAATTAACTAATCTCGCATTGCATAGAACAATCGTAGTGCAGCGCTTTGCAATATAGCACTGCGAAGCGCTGCAAGTATGTAAATGCAGCAAGCAAGCAAGCAGCCGCAACCTCAAGATTTGTGGTGCGGCCTCTTGATATTCCTGTTTCGGAATTATGATAGTTGAGCGCTCCGGGAATATTAATCCCGCGGAACTGCGCGATCCCGTGGCGTGCAGAGAATTCCCGCATAATCCCCACTATATGTACATTTGGGGTGCTGTGAGGAATTATGTTATTTTTGGGTAGATTTTACGCGTAGTAGGATCTGTTTTAGGTTGGCCTAGTTTGAATCCAGAATCTAAATTGATAGTTGCAAATATACCTATAATTGTAATTCTTAATTTATTCTACTTAATTTAAACGACATAATGATGAAGCAATACAAGATAATGCAAGATATAGGTAGATACTGTTACTGTCTGCCTGCATCATTTTACTGCTGGACGAAAGCCTCTTCGACTTTCCTCAATCCATACCTAATGTAAAAGAGCCGTCAGCAATCTGACGGGGCCTTTTTAGTCAGTACGAGTCTGTCAGGAATAGGCGGGAGGACTCATTTAATGAGTCTCTCATCTTTTGATGATTTAACCAAGAAAAACTTTTTGAAAAAGAAGAAACCGACTTCATAACCAAACACAAAATAAACTGTATACTAAAACCTTCTCCAAAATGTAATGAACACTTTCCTGAAAACCGCATCAAAATCCGTTCAGCCAAACGCGAGATAACAAACATACAGGTCGAACTGAGAACCTACTTTTTTTTTAAGTCGGTTAAAAGAAAGGCTGAAATCGGCCAGTGGTCGTTGATTAGCAAAGTATGTTATAAAATAACAAATAACAATTATAAGTGTGTTTCTCATTGAATAACATGTAACATTAATACATAGCTAGCATTTATGATCTGTAATAGTTCAGAGCTGATCTTGCCGCATTAATATTGTATTGAATTAATGGTGCAGTATCAATTACAAATGACTTTGGCTTCGGGACTAATGAGTGACAGCTACTTAATTACTCGAACGCTGCCTGCAATGATATAACACTGGTAATACGAGAAACTAGATATACTTACATAGATGGATAACAAATTCTCACATAGGTACGTAGGAACAACTCTGAATGTCAGTTATTTGCCACATCACCCTGTCCTGTCCTGTCTGTCTGTCGTCTGATTTTATATTTAGAGCTTTGATTCCTACAAATTACAAGCGCTTACTGTGTTGATATAAATTGCGATATTGAATAGCTTGTCTTGAGAGCGAGACAGACATTGATTCAACATTTACTTACAGGTAAGCACATTCAATCATAACGTTTGATTTTCAATTACATTAATAGCTTAGGCACTCAATTATTGGTCCTTAATTATTCGTATCAATTATTAATAAACCTCGTTTAGTTATACTAGTCAACGCGTATTGAATAAATAATTTGATTAATTCATTCGCTTAAGCGCCTGACAATTAATTTATTTTATTTGTTGAATTAGTTAAAATATTTGCTAATATTAAAACTGTGAGCAACAATTAATTAATCTGGTAATAGATGCTTGTGTTATTGCTAGTTGGGCAAATACCTCTTTCTGAGGCTTCCAGGTGTTCCGATCCAAAGTCAGTCGACCACGGCCCATTAGATTTGACCAGATTACAAAAATCATTTCGTCTTTTTGTTATTTTTTAAGGCCACGTACCCAAAAAGGTAGGTATAACGGGAACGTATTTCAACTTATTTTAAGACTCCGATGTCGGACCGCCACAACCCAGTAACCCATGGTAAGACTGGTTGTTAAACTTTAGAGTTTCTGACTAATAGTAACGATTTTAATAATGATCATCATCATCATCATCAGCCTATAATGTTCCCACTGCTGGGACACAGGCCTCCTCTCTGTGAGAGGGAGTGGGCTATAATCCACAATCATGTGAGCAGTGTGGTGGCCCAGTGGTATCGGTCCCGACTTACGAGTTGTAGGTCGTGGGTTCGAACCCCGCCAGGCGCATTACTTTGTGTAATTTATTTCATCACCACTGCTCTCAAAACGGTGAAGGGAAACATCATGAGGAAACCGGCATGTCCTAGAACCAAAAATTCGAAGACATGTGACATCCACCAACAATAATGATCAACGATCTACAAATGACAGTCGGGACCAACGGCTTTAAGTGCTTTCCGAGGCACGGAGGAAACTCGCTATGACAGACGGTTAACCATCCACAGCCCAACCTCGGCAAGCTTGGCTTAACCCGAAAGAACAGCCAATGCGGCTGTAATTATTTAGCCACGAGCTACAAGCAAGCAAGCATAAGCATTTATAATAGTAGTAAAATAAGATGTACTAGGTTACGTCCGTACAGTGTTTACCATCTACCAAACAGCAACCTAACCACCAACAAACAAACATGGTTCCCAACAGCCAACCAAACATTTGTACCACTCAACCAACACCCAAATTGGACCAACTCTCTGAGAGATGAACCTAGAGCTACTTCCTCAAATTACCCGTGGGCACCGGAAGACGTTAACCACGATTAAACTAACTTGCTCTCTAGCTTATAAACTTAGCTTTAAGTTTAGTATTAAGTTTAAGTTTTAGTTATTGTTGTTACGATCTATGAGAACACGTGTTTTTGTTTGTTGTGTTGTCTGTTTATGTATGATGTTTGGATGGTATGTTGTTGCGTTGCAAATCTGACCAAGACAGACTGTACAAGCGGACGTGTTAGTAGGTCACGTCCGGGGGAGGTGGCCGTCCGTGAGATGGTGATTAGAACAATATACAACTAATTACTATCAGATTTCATGATTTCATGCAACATCCACACGATTGGCTTATTTGCGGCACACAGATTCCTACTCCTCTACTTTCTCTTCTGATTAAATTCGTTTCAGGATACAGGTTAGATTCATTCTCCAGGACACGTCAAGCTTCATTGTCTCGGTGCTTTTTTGGTGGATACCAATGTTGATTCTGGCTTTCAGGAGTTGCAGTGGTCTGGGACTAGTGCGGTGGGTAGTCCCAAAAAACACATTTCTAAAAGAAAAATGAGCTTAATTGATACTTTTTTCTTTTTTGTATAAATTGATATAACACTCTCTACTACGTCTCCCCTGTAACTCTCCTAGTCCAAAAAAATACCATCTAATCATAAACAATATCTGCCATTCCTCATTACCTACGCTACCCCACCGGAAGTAGCGTCAACATTTGCCGGTGATCGATTGGCGTCACGTGTGCCTGAACCGGCCATAAACGGTAATTAGTCGCCCTAATTAGTTATTTTATGGAGTTCCGTGTTTGGCGTTGATCCAGAAGATATTTATGTAGAAGTCTTGGTTTTTGGCTCTATGTGCCCGACTTCCTGTAGAATGAGTTTTGTCTAAAAACGCCTATGCTACGACTCTACTGATTAATAATTCCAAAACACAATTTCTCTAAAAAACACTCTTTATTTTAGGCCCGAAAATCCGAACATTTTCTAAAATACTGTTAAATTAGAATAATTCCAGCTCTGAAATCAACAGTTGGATCAATAGAGACTAGAGTCCACTAATATCGACGTCAAAATTTGCTTTTGCCATACAAAATAAAATTTAATCAAGTTTACAATAAAGTATGTTCTGTTGTATTCCGATTTTAAACAGCAATAAATGCCTTTTTTACTATTTTTGCTCCAATATTCAAGGATTAAAGTACATCTTTTAATACGCTATGCAAGTTTAAACTTACCCTGCAGGAAGCTAAGCGCGAAAATAAATATCGTGAACGTAGAGCAAAATTACACGCATTAGAAAATGCAAATTTTACTAGACGGCTCTAGTCTCTCAGGGACCTAAGAGATCTAAAATAGTTGTAAGGAACAATTGGAGCGCTTACATGGGTATGTGCCTAACAATTAGCCTCTCTCTTTGTTGGAGAGAATGAGGGAAGCCGGGTGCTTATTTGAGTAGACTTGTAAGCACTGTTGCGTCTGTTTCTGGGTTATTAGGCTTTTGAATAGTTCTTTTGTTTTGGGGTAACGTGTTCCTTCCTTTCAGAGATAGGAATTTTGTTGGAAAGAGGAAAGGCAACAATGACTTGAATCGATCTAAGATTTCGTCACGAAGGATTAAGTATAGAAGAAATTGTATGTTTATTTACTCTATTCTTAGTAGATCAGACTCGATATAGGATAACATTTGCAGGTGTTATAAAAGAGCGAAGTATTCTTTACCATTATCATTACTTCTGACTTACAGCTTGGCCAGGAACTACAACTGCGCATCAAAGTGATACGTGTGTTGTGCCAGCAGATGAAAAAAAATTAATGGAAAACTTCGAACATGCTACTAGGCGAGGCTATAACTGATATAAGTGGATGTGTTTTGACGTTTAATGCTTTTCCATACATCACTTATTGTAAACACTTCTGACTGAAGCCGGGTAGACATACAGAAGGCGAGTGAAAAAAAGAAATTACCTTAACCAACTATCCAGACTTGTCATCAAACGAATCAAAACAACTAGGTAAACAATAAACACCCATCCAGTTATTAAAAAATAAACCCAAGAACAGATAGCCTGTCAACAGCACATCGTGACTAGATTTACCGCCCGCAGCGAAACGAGAAAGTAAACTTTTATACAAACGACTACCGCCGTTTTAAAGTTCCTTTAGCAATCTTTTTTAAAGAAATCTGTTGCAAGGGAATCGGGCGGGGCCGGACGGCAAGTTATGTCTGTGGGCGACACTCGTTCAATTGAATTTATTACAGTCTTTTGTGCGCCGTTCCGGGGTGCTTCTACGGACACGTCGTAAACGGTTTAGGTAAATCAGGTGAAGAATTCGGCGTGTTACATGGTTTACGAGGATAAATTCTTTGGTTCGGAGTCAGAGGACAGCTCACGTCTCAATACAATATAGACCGCAATAAAAGAAACAATAGTTTTCGGTTCTCTTGCCAGCTTTGTTTAGTTTGCGATTCGGTTTTGTTTCTACTTAGATTCTGCGTGATACGGCTTTGGAATTGCTTCCAAAATTATTTTCTAGAATCTACTTTATCACTGTAAAACAGTGTTCTTTACTTTAATGTTTTACTGTTTTTACTTTATGTGATAAATAATCATACAATACTATTGCAAAATTATTAAATTGATGTATTTGATGTATTGAATCCCGCGAAGTTACACAACAATGAAAATCCAATTCATTTTGATAAATTATCGCGTTATACATGTACAAAAATGTGAAGCATTGTAGTAACAATTTTCTTGTTATGATTATAAGTGGCTAGTAGTATATCTACTCAAATACTGTGACAAACTAATTGTATAACTAAACACAAGGTAATAATATTACCTACGGCATTTACCTTCTATACACATGAACATAACGACCTAATACATTTAGCGTTGCTCATCAACTCTGAAACCAGCATGAAGATCTAATTGGATCTGCTAACCAGTATACTCAGCTAGTGAATGTTCTAGTGAACGTACTAGTAGCTCTGCTAGCTAAGGGCACAAACAGGGACGCTCACAAACGAATTAAACGTGTTATAATGTTGTTAGCACGTAGATCTTCCTGCAGAGTCAGAGTTATTTCTTGGTTCTATGACTGTCTTTAATATAGGCGTTCTAGATAAGTGCAAGTAATAGTAACGAATGCCTGAATGATTAAGAATAAACTGGGATATTTTAAAATTCATTATCTCCTTAGCCTTTTTCACAACTATGTCGGAGTTGGCTTCCATTCTAACCAGGTGCAATAGAATATCAGAAAATTAAGATTTTACAGCATTTTCAACTGCAATAACCAAAGGATCACGTTACTGTACCTTGTAGAGTAGCCACAATTCGCAAATCTTATTTTGAAATCCATGTAGAAAGTATATCTTTCAATACATTTGAGACAAATTGGTTCGCAGAGTCTACTCGTGGTACATTATTGGAGCAAATTGGTAATTAGGCATGTTACACTCGTATTGTTAACCACCACAACACAATCAGTAATTAACATTGAAAAGATTTACAAGGTTTATTACTAAGAATCACGAGAAACTCGTAACTCGAATTCTAAGTATAATAATTATGTACCTACGTCATTTTAATTAAAAAGATACTATTCATCAAACACAATCCCCATATTCCTTTGAAAAAGTCTCAGTTTACCTTATCACACCGAACAAAAACCAATTAAACAGAAAATTGTTTTAAATATCATCGTCACAAAGAGCGAGCGACAGAAAAGCGCAATTTGTCGGTCATTCGGACCGTGAGCAGTCAAACAATAGCTGAGCGAGCTGAGCGCACAACGGCCGTCACTGCATGTCGCCCAGTAATGTACATTGTACAATGTTCAGCAATTTACACTGAATTATTGCATATAGCCGTCCCAATGGTGCGTTCCTTGTGGGACTATTTGTTCTGGAAAACTTTGAAAGATACAAATGGATGGGTTCATTCGGAATGTCAACTGTGTGCACGGTATTGAATATTGGTTTTGCTTTGTGTTTGTTGTGGACAGTGAACTTTTCAATATTGGAAGTTTTCAGTTTTCAAAATATTATTTTGAAGTTTAGTTATAATTTCATTTTAAGTAACCCTACAATACTTTCGAATTTACAATTTCGTTTCCAACATCATTAAATCTTCAGCTAGTATTATATTTTCCGTGAGTTAAACAAAAAAGCAGTTTTACAATAATAAAAAACATAAACATAAAATTATAAGTAATTTATTTCGCTGTAAGCTTTTTTTCTTATTTTCTTTTATTTTACTTACTAGTTATGACAACGTGTTAAGTATTTTATACACTATGTTATTTTGTAAGCTTTTAAATCAACTGAAGAAAGCGGGATTTAGCACTAACCAACTCAAAAACTTTACTTCTACACAGTATTAATTCAAGTATCATAATTAAGTTGGTTGGGTTTAGATCCCTTTATTCAGAAAACGAGGTCGGTCTAGTACAAGACTTAGAATTTGTTAGAAGAAAATAAATGGCTCTCGGAGTTGTTTTCCAATTTCCATGGTATTAAGTTCTTGTTGGAGTATTATAAAGGCTTTATTTGAATAGGTCGTAAATGTATAGTGCTTAAAAACAAACAGTCGTAAAATATTATTTACTTTGCACAATCTTGGCCAGTGTCGGACTGGCCATACAGTTGATGTGGCGTTTGCTAGCCGGGCATCAATAGGGCCCCAACCTGCGCGGGCCCCCCACTGTCCTGGCTAGCGGGACTAACCACTAGCAAATTATAGATAGAACCGTGGGGCCCTTGCAAGCTCAACTCAAGCTCTCTCGACTTAAATGTAAACTATAGGTATCATATAGTTCGTTCATACTTAGAGATAAATTAAATAAAAAATCTTTGAATAGTTGAACCAGATCAGGCCATCCCTGAAAGTAGTTGAGATTTTTTTTACTTGTGCTTTTGGGGAGCCTAACGGGCTCATTTAGTCCAGTCCGACCCTGATCTCAGTCAATAATATATTTCAACCACTGGAAAAGACAACATAACTACTTGAAAGAAAAAATAGTTTGTAAGAAAAACACTCCGATTTGGGGCATAATTTACCAAATAGAACACAGTCAGCTCGAATAACATTTATTGATCGTTGTAAAATGTGCTGACCGTGTTCAGTAGCAATTGTGAAATCCTTTTTTTTTTTTTAGCGTGGTAAAATCATCAAATGAGTCCTCCGACCCCGGGCAGGGCGGGAGGGACTGTCAGACTTCTACTGACTAAAATCCACGGTGTCCTTCAATAGCCCTTTCTGTTCCGGGTCACGGTAAGGAAATAATCCCGCGACCCCGAATTGTGAAATCCTAGGCAGTAACTTAAGATATAGTTGTAAGTGTAACTTTTACAAGCTTTACAAAACAATGTTTTCAATCTTAAAAACTAAACTCTTCCTCTGAAAACTTGCCTTCTAAAGAAACACTTTAAAAACAGAAAAAAATACTTTGCTCTACTCTAGAAATTACTCCAGCATCGAAAATGAATTAGCAAAAAAAAATTCACATAATAATATACTAACAGCCATACTTGGAACTTGTATGTCATAGAAATTTTGACTTGGATTGACCCCACAACACGCAAAGCGCAACAGTCAATCGCACAGGCGCTACTACGTAATAACGTATGCGAAAAAACATGGCATAAAAAAATTAAAATATGGACACAAGAGAAACACACCCGCTGACATCCACCAATAAATACAAAAAAAATATAACGGCATCAATAATTCACGATAATCCCTGAAAATATAAATGATGAATATTCTTGGGCAATTGTTTGACAAAAATCGTTTAACCAACGCCGATGAAGGGTTACCTACAATAACTAAACGAAATAAATTAAAAGTTAAGCCAGCACTAAATTACGTAGTCAGATGATTCAATTTATTTGACTAATTTAGTGTTGTTTTGCGAATTTCACAAATGAATTCCAAAGAATTTATTTAAATCCCGTTAAAAACTGTCTCTTTTCTTGTAGACTTATTTACTGACTGTTGTTGAACGAGGTTCAAAATGGAGGTGGTTAGTAAGTTCCATTTTTATTTCTGAAATTCGGTTTTAGTCTATTCAGACTTTTATTGTCACAAATACTTTGAGGAGGGTACCTATTCTAGCACTGCTATAATTGCTTTCGTTTGTGATTCTGAATACTACTAAGTAATCGATGATAGATGTAGGTACGTACTAAACACTAATCGAATAATAAAATACTTTAGCTTACCAAGCAGAAAGTTCAACCCATCAGTTCTGTTCAAACATACAGAGTGATCCAGGCCAAATGGACATACATTTTTTTAGGTAGTCTGTTTAGGGACCTATTTGTACCCGCATCGACCTCTTAGCGGTCCACCTCGGTCATAAGCTGTTTGTTGTGTGGTTGTGATCCCACTGGTGGAGTTGGAGTAACCAGGCCCACCTGGCTAGCGACCATCGTCCTGTCGGAGTCCAGCAATAAACAGTATTTTACTGTGTTTCGTCAGTCCGCTGGAGTTCCAGAACCTTCTGAATTAACTCACTCCATCTTAGGTCTCTATGTCTTTTCTTTAGCTAGTTTGGCGCCAAGGGCAAACTCTTAGTTTATAAAAAAATATTTAACTACAAAATTATATTCATTATGAATAAAATACTACCCACATTTAAATGTTTGGTGTATGTTCACTGTTCAGTGCCAAATATCATTTATTGAATCATATTCTGTTAGTCATTACGAGTATTATTTGTACCACAAATGACTACTTGGTTATTATTTTAGCGGATGCCCAATGTGGATTAACTATCTGTAAAGACTGTCAAAGCTCGTAAATGACAAGCGAAACCAAATGTAAACAAACGCAATTGATGGTCACCCAGCGATAGACCAACCCGCTCACCACGCCAAGGCATAGCACGGTTTATTTTAGATCCACCTGGTAAATTTTCGGCAACTTTCTTACAATATAAACCTTGTCTTGTCAATCATGAACACAACAAAAAAGAATTATACAATTTGTTGCAGTCATTCGCAAGTTAAGTGCAGCGACTTTGCTTTTAACTACATAAAGATTAATAAAACTCATAAACTGCAGAAAGACAAGCAAACCAGCAGGACGAAGCTGAGCTAGCCTGTTTAAAATTTAAAACGGCCAACGACGCTGGGTAATAAATCACTTTTTGTTCGCTATCTCAATGATGGATTATCGTACCGAGTATAGTGCAATCATGAGTTTAAAATCCATTGACAATTTTCGTTTATGGCATGCCGTCACGTAGGGACTCGTTTGTTTATTTGAGCTGGAGTGAGTTTTGGGTCTGATTTTTATTGATAAGAGAAAACAAGAGTTAATTTATGTGAGTTACTTTGTTTGCAAACTCACCGACGATAAAAGAAAAAATCCTAGTGTGGGGCAAAGTATCCTTTTAAACATGTATAATGTTTGCTGTTTCATGACGTAATAAAATTTTCGGATTTTTAAGATATTTTGTTTCTGGACTATCCTCCCAAGGCACAGGCGGTAGCTCATCAGCCTTCTTCAATCTTTCAAATTATCCCAGTCGAAAATGAACTTTCCGTTTTGTGTGATACTGTTGAAAATCCAGAATGCGGTAGGTTGGTGTGCAAAAAAATGAAAACCCTGTGAAAGTGGTGACCGCTAGAAAAGTGCCGAGGCAATGAATCCCGACGAAATCCCGGGAAATCTTTTAAATATATTGCATTTTGCAGCGCATAGAAATCTCAATGTCTTGACAATTTTTTGTTATAAACCTAAGTTGGCAACACTATGGAACAGTATTATTTACCGACTACAGCACAAAAGAAGGGGCCATTGTATGTTGTGAAAATATGTAGTTATTTCCATAATATTTTGCTAAGAACGTTCGCTGACGTTGGTATAATATAAAACTGATCCTAAACAAGCTTAAAAGTTACCTACAATCTTCGTACCTTCGAAGACGGATTTCTTCTGCATTACTGCCCTAACTTTATGTTTAAGCTATTTAATTATACATAGCAGGCGCAGTGGTGGTCCAGTGGTATCATCAGCCCCGAATTACGAGTTGTAAGTCGTGGGTCCGAACCAAACCTGGCGCTTTACTTTATGTAATTTATTTCATCACCACAGCTCTCAAAACGGTGAAGGAAAACATCGTGAGGAAACCGGCATGTCTTAGAACCATCAAATTCGAAGACATGTGACATCCACCAATCCACACTCTCACTCCCCCTCAGAGAGAGGAAGCCTGTGTCCCAGCAGTGGGAACATTATAGGCTGATGATGATGACTTATATATAAACCAATATTATAATCAAGTTAACACTACAATGATCATATTGTAACAGAATGCCCTACAAAACCTCCTGCATACGCCTCTTTCGGTATCCACAAAAGCATTGAAGCGCCCTATTCTCAACTAGAGGCACTTGGCAATAGGCACCCATATTTTATGTATTGCTCACAATTGCCTTACTTACTGAATAAATGGAGCTCTAAATGGCACCAATGCGACGCGAATTGCTTTGGCTCGTTGCCATATTATTGCTTTAATAATATCTATGCCTAATACGAGTATATGCATACCTGTAGACCCCGAATAGTTTGGTAAATGTTTACTTTGAAACGGCCCAGGATCGGGAATATTGGAGGAGTGTGTGGGATTCGAGTTGTCGGTTTGGATTCCGAAATCATGTATATTTTAACATCGCCGTAATCAAATACAATTTTTACTTCGAAGACGTTCTCAACCAATTTGATTGGGGTTAAAATACGTTTCACAGGCTATTCCAAGGATAACAAGGCATTTTGCATAAAATTCTATGTAAAAGTTATAACTAAACATCCTTTATACGATTTTTCAAATAACCGGGATGGACCTAAGTATTGTAACGGTTAAAGGTGGGTTAAATGAAAGAACCCACCAACGTTTACAATAATATTTATTTAAAAGATCGTGGTTCACAGCCGTCACTTGGTATTTAATCGTTCCGTGGAACTAGGCGCACTATGTATTGTCCTGGCTTATCGCGTAGAGGAGCGACGCGATGCCCAGGAGTTGGCCCGAGGTGAGAGTGACCCAGGAAAAATTCACTGCATTCCATTGTAACTATTTTGTTATAAGCTGATTAATGAATTGAATATAGGACAAAGGATAACGTTGATACTTCACAACGTTACAGTATCTAGATAAACAACGATGTGTTCCATACGACAAATAATTATTTTCAAAAGACCGCCGTCATTATCGTCATGACCATCGGCAGTCTTATTCTATATCTAATTAAAAAGTATTACATACCCTTTTCGTATGACCTGCTAACAGCAATTCAAGCTAATTCAAAAACTTCCAGAATTAAAGACCTTTTTACAAAAGCAATAAAAAAATTAAGCTTCATAGCACTTTTCATCACAATTTCTCATAAAGCAGCACCTGTTTTCATCCTGATTACTGCCATAAAATACACAAGGATTATGTATTAAGTTTTAAAGTATAAAACTAATAGTGTGCAAAACTGTCTAGGCGCCGTGTAAAGTTAAGAAGCTCAAGAGGCAAAGTTACCCGGAGTGAGATTTTTAAACTTTACTCATAAAAGATTTCGTTACGCCTTATGAATATGAAAATGTTATCCGTTGAATTTATTGAGATAAGTATTTGGCTATTCCTAGTATGACAGAAGTTGCTTAAAGTGGTGTTAAGACTGCTCAGATAGTGAGGCACTTATTGCTTTTATGTCGTAAGTTTCGTGAACGGAATAAGTTTTAGTTTGCCTCATAGGGAAGGAACCGTGCCGAACATATCAGCTACCTTACACGTTTTTGTTAAAAAAAACTTTGCCTTATTGGGAAATTCTATGTCGTGTGGATGCGTTTACAAACTTTTAAAAACACAAACTGTTAGACCCGGAACAACTACTTGTGGATCATACAAATATTTGTTCCGTGCTGGATCACTTGCTCAACCACTAATGATCATTATTTTTTTTGAAGAGTCAGCAGAGAGAACTTCTAATGACTTCTTTTGCCTTGTATGGAGCAGACAGGACAGTCGGACTCATACTTTATAAAGCGCAGACTTTTCCTTTAATTGCCCTTTTGGTTCCAGGGGTGCCTTTATTTTGATTATAGGTACATTCTCGCAACCCTATCAGAGGGACATTGTCCCCTTGAAAAGGTTCTGGTAAAGGAGAATTAAGGTTTTTCACAAAAATTGGTCCACACTTGTTACAAATCCGGAGAACAATGCCGATAAGTGTGCCTTTGTTCAACAGTGGGCAGATGCACATTAAAGAGGCAAAAGTTCATAATAAAGCCTTTCCTGACAAGTTTTAATCTGAACTGGAGTTTCTAATGAAGCCAACTCTTTGGATATACCCGAAATATGTATGCATGTAGATAAGTTGGTCCATTTTTGTATGCAAGCTTTTAATATTCATACAAAAATATACATATTCAAGCAGTAATAGTTTAGCATACTGAAGCAGCATACTATAAGTATTTTAGGCAACATTTTAATAGAAGATTTCAGAGCACTAAGAAGATTGCGTGAATACTATTGCACCGACACTTACAAAAGATATAAGCTTATTATGTTGCTAAACATTAAATTTCGAGAAAATCATGAACCTATCTTTCCAAATAAGTGATTTTCAGGTGGCAATTCTCCCAAGATACTCTTAAATTAGACAGACAGACAAGGTGACCGCATTTCAATCTTAATTGTGAATTCAATCGAAAGGTTCGTTCTACCAACCCTTCTGATCTATTCATAGACATTCTTAAGGTGCTTCTAAACTGACAATATTTTTTATTGTAATGTATTCGAAATACGGCAATACGCTCCAAGACTGGAATTGCTGTTGTGGGCTATAAGACTGCCAGGTTGAAGTGGAATTGGGCAGGCCATGTGTGCAGAATGCATAGGGATCGATGGGCTAGAGTTGTTACGCAGTGGTTGCCGATGGGCGTCGCTGCCGAGGGAGGCCTTGAAAACGTTGGCGTGACGATCTAGACACGTTTATAAGAAATTGGCCGGAGAACGCCGCACAAAGGAAGGAGTGAAAAGTTATGGGGGAGACCTTTGCCCAGTGTATGGCTGCAGTATGCAATATATGATGCAATATTTTGAGCATGGCCCGGACATAATTATAGCCACATATTTTTGGTCTGACAGTAACACATAAGTATGAGCCATGCCGGTTCAGACATAAAATGCTGAGATAATAATTATACTATTTTAAAATGTTTTTGATGACCGAAAGTATTGAAAAGTGTTTGAGCTGGCCGGAAATGTTGTAGTCACACATTGCAGTGAAAATATCGCCCGTTTAGACGCACCTTTAGTACAAATAGTATGTATCTATAGTCGTGTCCCTCTTTGTAAGTCACTGACTGACAGACAATGTGGTAGGATCGTCCTTTGAACGTTGGCTTAAAGTATTTGAGCAAAAATGTGTCAAGGACACGGGACAGACGAATATTTATTATTTATCAGAGTAAACCTTCAAAAGGTGAAATTGTAAAGAGCCTAGTAAAATACCAAGTAGCAGATCATCAAAGGATTGTTTGTTATAGAGCACTTCAAAGAACGCAATCTTATACTCAGAGTTCATAAGTATATATTTTTTTAATTAAATACGTCTTGATGTCAAAACTATTAATCGTACAAAACAATTCCAGAAGCGCTGCTACTGCGTGGAATTACAATCGAGGAAACGCGAGACTTTTTAATACATACGCGGAAACTGTGGACGCTCGCGGTTGGGCCCTCGAACCACCCTTCACCGGTAAAAATTACAAAATTCTCACATGACACTGCACAATATTTAGCACTATTGGGCAGAGAAAACGATGAATTGAAGTGAAGGTATGTCTTGCGGGAATGTGTATAAGTAACGCTTGTCCCCGCGGACAGACTGTATACGTTAGGCATTACAAGCCATAACTACCTTAGATGTCATTTACCAAGAGACCGCGCAAACGAGCATTATCTTGTGAGAATAGCCTAATGGTCCTTACAGTCACAACTGTCGTAAATAAGGACCATTTTCCTCCAACAACTTGCCAATAAAACCTGACCTACTCGCTACCTCATTCCCTAGGCACCAGAAACAGAACGTTGGCTCCAACAATAAATCAGGAACGTATAATGTCGGAACATTTCCAGTTTCAAACTGATTGGGAGCAAACATTGTTATAGTGTTCTTTTGTTCACATATTGTACGTGTGATTTGTTAGTTAAGTGAACTGTTAGCAGCTGAAACTGGACAAAGACGGGACAAAGAGCTTGTTTAAGTTTCCAGGTCGTCTTTCTCGCGCAAATAGCCAACTTGTAACGTATTAGCTACTGTTAAACTTTGGACTTGGTGAAATGTGTTTGATGATTTATTTTGTAACCTATTTTTTGAGATTGGATTTCTAGAGCGACATTAGATACGATATATTTCAGGAAAAAGACCTTTGCCCTTTACCATCAGGGTATCGAAGCACAGACAGAGTTGTCGTGGTCACTTAACGCTGAAAATTAACTGAAGATGAAAACTTGTGACCTTGACACTTATAATCAATTCAATACTGAAATAACATTAATACCCAAATATCCCGTTATAGCTTTTCACGATACATATGAAGGGTTTACATTGAACGGTTTTCTTGAACCGATCGCTATTATAGAAATAAGACCGCCCATTGTGTCACCCTAGTTACAAGTTCTATAAAGCGATATCTGTAATTTGTATGGTATAAATAGTAAAAAGTATTCTTTCTGTCTATCTACATTTCTAATCCTTCTAATCATACCCCACAAACTGTCCCAACTCCCTGGTCCTAGCAGTGGCACTACAACTAGCCGTCCAGGAAGATCGCCGGCCACGTGCCCTGACTGCCACGCCAATCTAATTTCCTAAAGCGTTGTCTACACTATCATGTCGATCGACCTTACAGTACAAGAAGACGTGGACGCTTTAAAATATCGTTGCACAAAAGGTTTTATGAAATTATGTGACTTGAGATTTAGTTAGTCTCTAAAAGTGGGTGATTTCATTTTGAGAGATGGAACGGCTACTAGATTAGGGTAGGTAACACTTAATGGTAGATGAACTGTGAGAAAGATGGTATCGTTGGAAAGAGATTGGCTGAGATGATGACAAGTAGAGAACTATAGAGAGAGAGAAGACATGCTCAAACCTTATTAGTCCCTTACGCCGCGCCGATAACATTTAATGTTGGTTATGATTTAATTCATTTATTTCAGATGCCCTGCATGATCCATAAATTCAATATTCGATACAATATAAAGGATAATACATAAATTTCTATGTTAATTTAAGGACTTCCAGAGTTGCGATAAGATCCTGAGTCCTGTCCGCTACAGTCCTCAAGATTTCGTTTTGGCTGCCACGCATTCAGCAGATCAGGGATACAATGTGAAAGTTAACTTTAAAAGTACAATCTTAGAAGAGCGAGCTACAATAAATTAATAATAATTAGGAACCTACTGTCACAACAATGAAAACAATGTGTAAAATTTTACAATTCTACTTAAATTCCCTCGTGATCAAAAGCATGATTCACGCTACGATACATTCCATTCCGTTCTGTTATTATCCGATCAAAAAGTGTCATCCACAATTTTATTACACCATTAAGCAATTTATTCGTATTTCACTTTACACGCAAAATTCATTCGCTACATATAAATACTAATCAGATTTATCATGATGAAATATGTTAACTGTTTCACATAGCGAGCTCATTCAACCCGAACGCTGACTGTGACGCGAAATAACGGGACGGCGTAATTGAGCCGAATAAGTGGATTCACTCTATGAACCCGGCATTACACCGCCGAATTACAACCCAAGCCATCTTCTAAAACGTTATTACAACCCCCAATAAGAAATTGAGATGGCGAGAAAAAAATCCGTTACAAAAGTTTTAACTTCAAATATTTGTACAAGTTTGATTCCGGAAAACCTTTTTCTTCCTAAGAGTCGCGGTAAATTCATAAAGAATGAAACATTTGCAAGTGAAATGAAAGCCGGGAGACGAGAAAAATAAAGGATCCCCGGTCGGAAGAGAAATTCCCATTGTTACAACACTCCCGAATGAGGTCCATTTATGCATACGAAAACTTATTACGATTTTCAGCGAAAAAGTGAGAAAATCTCGCTTTTTGTCTAAGTAAGCGGTCTTGGGAATATTTGCACCCTTTTTTTGGCAGCGAATTAAGTTAAAATGCGATGCTAATATTTTTAAAAGCTGCTGATGTTTGCTTTTTGTTATTTTTCTTTTGTATTTTTTTTTCATGCGCTTGACTGAGAACATTGAGCTGTGTATAGCAACATAAAGTAGCTTGTGGTGTAAATGACTTTTTAAGACGTCAGCAAGTCCTTGGAATGGGATCTTTATTCAAAATAGTTTCACTCTACTTTTATATAAACTGAAGTAAAACTATCTGTTTTGGTATTCTATCCCTAAATAGAGTGTTTCTAGGTAATATCATACATAGTATATCTGCTTTTATCACAGTGGAAATAATTCTCAAACAATAAAGCTTACAGCTGAAATGATGATACCTGAATTTTTTCGAAATGGTTTTAGGCACTCTGAAAACTTTCTCAATACTTCTTCAATTATCCCTAAACAATAAAATACAGAAATCTTGTGTTAAGGTCACTGTTTTCAGCTTGAAATATCTTTCTGTGGGAAGTTTTGAATTCGATAGCCGAAGCTATCGCGCATTGCTTGTTTTCACAAAAATAGTTATTTGTTATGCAAGGCTGCAAAGTTGATTTTTGTGCGCGAGTACTTGAATTGAAAACTGAGAGAGCGAAGGATTCTAAGATTGAACCGCGAGAGAAACGAGCGGTTCAAATATAGAATCCTGAGCGATGCGAAGTTTTCAAAAGTACGAGACGCAGAAAAACTTTGCTGCCGAGTGCAACACACAACTTTTCACCTCACACAGCGAGGAAATGGTAGGTGTAAGAGAAACAGCTTAAACAATTTACTAAATTACTATATAAGTATTTAATTATTCTTTTTAGAAATTAAAAGTAAAATTACTAAAACTGTTATTCTTGAAAGTTAAATGTTTTTTTGGAACATTAATACTTGTGTTTGTCACTTGTGTGTTATTATTACGTAGCGGAAAATTGCTCAAATTCATTGGATTCCATTGTGAATGTTGGAGACAGAGACAGATATAAGGCGGTTCGAGACGATTTTCTCGAATTTTAAAAACTCAAACTTACGACATCTACTACTTAGCACTAATGTTCAGAAAAAAAAAATAGGTTGCAACAACCCGGTGCACTGACATGCAGTGGGGGCGGCTCACCTGCCAGTGTAGAAAATAATTGAATACAAGACGTGTTCGATTTTTAAACAACACTTTGTGCTCTAGAGCACAAAATGGGGTTTTCCGCTCAGATTTTGAATGAGAAATAGAATCTTTCCGAGCGGGTGAGGTGAAATAGTTATTTGTTATGCAAGGCTGCAAAGTTGATTTTTGGCGCGAGTACTTGAATTGAAAACTGAGCGAGCGAAGGATTCTAAGATTGAACCGCGAGAGAAACGAGCGGTTCAAATATAGAATCCTGAGCGATGCGAAGTTTTCAAAGGTACGAGACGCAGAAAAACTTTGCTGCCGAGTGCAACACACAACTTTTCACCTCACACAGCGAGGAAATGAAGTGGGGGCATTGACCTATACAGGGGGCGGCTCGCCTGGCAGTGTAGAAAACAATTGAATACAAGACGTGTTCGAATTTTAAACAACACTTTGTGCTCTAGAGCACAAAATGGAGTTTTGCGCTCAGATTTTGAATGAGAAATAGAATCTTTCCGAGCGGGTGAGGTGAAAAGATAATTTTATTACTATTAATACATGTGAGAGATTTTGTGTGGCTTCAGTTGTACGTAAAAATAAAAATATGTTTTCTACTTTTTCGGGCTTCTCTAACCTTAAGCTCAGCTTATAATATCAAAGGATTATAATTATGTTATCTCACTGTTTAAGCTTCTTTTTACCCGACTACGGCAAAGCCAAAAGGAGGGTTATGATTTTTGACCGGTATGTATGTATGTATGTATGTATGTATGTATGTTTGTCTGTTCCCTAATATCTTCTAAACTACTTATCATTACATGACAAATGAGGTGTCGTTAGAAGCGTCTCAGTTGTCCGCTGGTTATAGGGTAGGTGACGTGTCACCAAATCCAATACGGCGCCCTCTAGGTGATGTAAAGTCGCGACCGAAAAAATTTTTTTTTTCGCACAGTATCGACATGGGTATCAAATTAAAGGGCTTGATGTGCACATTTCAAATATATATACATTATATAGCTTTTATATACATTGATAGCTACTTTGCCTATTTCTAACAGTGTCAACATGGGTATCAAATGAAAAGGCTTAATGAGTACATTTGAAATTTACTCGCTACTATGCTTTTATTATTATATACTTATCAAATAATTAATAATATACCAAACCCCAAAATAGTGTAAATAAAAAATAAGTTAAAAAATAACTAAAACCCGACTACGACAAAAACGTGCACTGAAAAGTATAAAACAAGAACAATATTAATTTGACCGATATTGTGCTAGCCGTGGTCGTGTGCCACCTGCGGTTGTTTCACACAATCTTCGTTAGGTAGGTGGCACACGACCACGGCTAGCACAATATCGGTCAAATTAATATTGTTCTTGTTTTATACTTTTCAGTGCACGTTTTTGTCGTAGTCGGGTTTTAGTTATTTTTTAACTTATTTTTTAAGTACAGAAAAAAAAACTACTGCTTTCATTTTATTTAGACGTGATTTGCCATATCAGGTCATTTCATTATTCAGTTAAATATTTAAAAATAATTTTCTTAATTCCACATAATATGATCTAATTAATAATTATGCGACTACTTTAATGAACAAAAACCTGTTTTCGTCATCTGTCACTTGAAAATTAAGTTAGGCAAAATAATTGGTGTAAAATATTGCCTATTCAGTAATGTCTACTACCGTTAATATCTTGTTAAGATTATTTTTATAAGAATAGTGTTTATTTAAGAGCGAGCAAGTAATTACAAAAGCGTGAATGACGTCACAATATGGCGTCATCATAGTTTCGTTCTTATTGTTGTCGCATAGTATATTATTTACTAGCTTCTGCCAGCGACTTCGTACGCGGATCCTGTTGCTTATGCCAGCGGCAACGGGGTCGTCAAAATCGAAGATCTGAAACGTCATGTCGAATTCTTAGAGCCTGGGACGGGAAAACAACGGGACGCGCATGACGATTCCAGACGTTCCAGTTTACTTACAAAAGTAATTCAACAGGAAATGCCCATCAGACTAAACAACTCTTGCTAAGACGTGATTCCTATATATGTTATAGTGTAGCTGGGCTCTTCGAGTTCCACATCAGGTGTTCCAGATCTTCAGTTTTTATACGACAACAGGGAGTACTCATCAGGCTGAACAACTCTTGCTAAGACTTCATTACTGTATATGTAATAGTGTAGCTGGGCTCTTGGAGTTCCACATCAGGTGTTCCATATCTTCAAATTATTCTCTCAGCAGAAAATGCTCATCACGTGGAACAATTTTTGCTATGACGCTATTTTTGTATCTCTTATAGTTTAGCTGATTTATTGCAGTTCTGCATCAGGTGTTCAAGTTTCCAAGATAAATTAAAGCCTATATTATGTTGCCCAGACTTAATAGCTATACAACAAAAAAAATAACAATCAAATCCGTCCAGTAGTTCCGAAGATTAGCGTGCATGGAGTAACTTCTCCTGTTTTCCCAACATTTCCCTTCACTGCTCTGCTCCTATTGATTGTAGCGTGATAAAAAGTATACTATAACCAGCCCAGGAGTATGACAAATAATTGTACCAAGTTCCGTCAAAATCCGTCGAGTAGTTTTTGTTTCTATAGCGGTTATACAGACAGACAGACAGACAGACAATAATTTTACTGATTGCATTTTTGGCATCAGTATCGATCCCTAATCACCCCCTGATAGTTATTTTGGAAATATATTTCATGTACAGAATTGACCTCTACAGATTTATTATAAGTATAGATATAGAAGAAGATTTAAAACAACCGTAGATCTAATCTAGAATAAAGCAGCGATTTATTCCTTTGTCATTAAAATATCTTTCTAAACTGGGAGCTATTTAGAAAAATTAATCATTTAGTCAAATGTAGGATTCATAGCGTCTGAATAAGAGCACTTATTTTTTAAGTTCGGTATTCTTTGGAGCCGAATTAATAGTAAGGCTGTAAGGTCCATTATAACAGAACAAGCGATAAGTCAAACTCAAAAGTAGTTCCCCACACAGCCTATTCATCGCTCCAACAAAAGCTTCAGTTTTAAATTCAACATCAAACTTAACTTACAAAGTCCTATGAAAATTAGTTTCGAACAAAAAGATTGAAATCCTCAAACACGCCTGTCCGAGGCAGGATAGTTTCCTTTTATTACTCGTACAAGGTGCGTCGTACGTCAAAAAGATGTAACTCAATAAATAAAGATTTCGAATGTAACCTAAAGAATAAAGTTTTCGGAGAAACATGGAATAATTATCATTTATCATATTTTGATAGTGGTGGCCCAGTGGTATCAGCCCCGATTTACGAGTCGTAGGTCGTGGGTTCGAACCCCGCCAGGCGCATTACTTTGTGTAATTTACTTCATCACCACTGCTTTCAAAACGGTGAAGGAAAACATCGTGAGGAAACCGGCATGTCCTAGAACCAAAACTTCGAAGACATGTGACATCTACCAACCCGCACTGGGCCCGCGTGGTGGATTATGGCCCACTCCCTCTCACAGAGAGGAAGCCTGTGTCCCAGCAGTGGGAACATTATAGGCTGATGATGATGATGATGATGATATTTTGATAAGTACACCTGGTGTGCTGGGACTCTCCTTTTTGTGCCCGGTTTCATTTTCCTTTTTTAAGCGGGTTAATACCTACTGCATACCACACTGACCGGGTTGCAGTGTGGTTATGTTAAGCTCACACACACACACAAAAAAAACAGCGTATTTACTGTACTGTACTGTTTTTTTACTGTACCGTGAAAAAACCGTATATCAGTTTCTTGTTTTTTCTTGGAGGAAAACTACGTTGCATACTTTTACGAACCCGGTCAGAGTTTCATCTTTTTCATGGTGATTTTCACTTTTTTCACCTTATAAGATGTCCATGATCGATGGGATATCAGCTATCTCTCAGGAGCTCGAGAAATGCGGTTCACATTCCTGTGCAACCTAATTTAAATCACCCGAGAATTAAATTGTCAGATGAGAAAAAATCCTACTAATATTATAAAGGCGAAAGTTTGTATGTATGGATGTATGGATGTATGGATGTTTGTTACTCTTTCACGCAAAAACCACTGAACGGATTTGGCTAAAATTTGGTATACAGATAGTTTATAACCTGGATTAACACATAGGATAGTTTTTATCCCGATTTTATGTTCCCGTGGGATAATTTTCGAGTTGCAGCGGGTGAAACCGCTGGCAACAGCTAGTCTTTAATATTTCTGAGATACCACTTTTGTCTTACAAGAGCAACATGGAGGTTTATAAAGTCGTGCGGGGTTCGTTAGCAACATGAAAAGCAGCATTAGTGAGCCGACCTCCGGCACAGAAGGATAATATCAAATAAAAGCCATAAAACATAATGTCAGGGTATCCTCTTTTGCGGCGGAGATGCCTGCGAATTTTTGGGAAAAGAGGAAATACATACAGTAATTTTAACACTGTTGAAGCTTTGTAAGAATACTGATATAAAAAAAAACTGTAGGGAGTTTTAAGGCCCAGTTGAAATGACTTTGACTTACACCCGGTCGTAGATTCGAACCCAGCCAGGCACTTAATTAATTATGTCTTTTAATCACAACTGATATTAATACAGTATATAACAATAGCAACCGGCATGACGTATAACCAGAAAGAGGAAATATGACATCCACTATCCCACAATGGACCTGACGACAGGCATGAGACTACCTCCACGAGTTTTATAGGAAGTAATGAGAACTTGAAATGACTGGGTATGTTACAGGTAAAAGTAGTTACTACAAAAATATTCTAGGTTGCCTTTGCCATGTGCTAAAATATGGGCATCAATTCTCACGATAAACGAATAACAATATACGATAATAAATAAAATATTATAATACTTTTCTAAACCAAGCAACAACTTACTCTATCATTTTACCACGGAGAACCCCTTCATATCTGACTCCGAGAATTCCTTTACATCTAAAGCCTTTTCAACAACAAGTTCCCAGAATGTAATAATCCGCCAGCACACATTGTTATCAACTTCATTTAGAATCGTAGTAGATGCTCTTTTATGTAAGTAATCTATTCTACCTATTTCTGAGAGATGTTACTCTAATACAGGTTTATCATATTGTACAAGAGATTTTTCAGGGAATTTGTTACCTATTTCTTATGTCAGGATTATTTTTCATTCACAAAATCAAAAATACAAACTCATGGGGTCACAAAAACACTTTCCTCACTAAGCTAACTCGTTATACGCACAAGTGACGTATTGTAATTAAAGAACAGATTTAAAAGTGGTCTATAACAGAACTATCCCGCTTAACGCTCTTTTACGAATTCCACGATTTTTTCACAGCTGTTTCAAGACTAATTTTATGTTCGGTGATACAACACAATATAAAAAGCTGAATCAGCCAACATTTACCAAAATTACTGTACATATAGAACAAACAAAAAGATAAACAGACAGACAAAACGTTTTGCTGTATAGAAAGCGCGAAACGCGGCCCCGGGAGCGGTAATGCCTAATCCGCTTTTTGGTCTTTTAAAGACCCATTATCTGGGCCTCCGTCAAACGAAAAGAAAAACTAAACGAATAAACAGACAAAGGAAAGTGTACACCTTTGTATGTACTTACATATTGTGTTACACGACCTTTCTTCTTTGACTTCATATTTTTTTGTTAATCTTGAAAACAGATCTTTTGCTCCTTCTAGATTTGTAAATTACTTTTGTGTTCTTCGTGAACTTTAGGTCTTGAGTTCTGACGATATTCCTGTTCGATTATTTCAATGATTACTGAGAATTCTTATATCTATGGAGTTGTGTTGGCTAAAAATATAAGAGGATTGTGATTTGTCGAATTAATGAATAGAATTTAAAGGAGACGGTGTTTCTTCAAGAAATATGTTTTGTTTTATCTCTAAGAAATCTCATCGCTGGAATATGCTTCAACTTCAACGGCTTTGAGATCATCAGATCGTGCAGCGCGAGCGGTGAGCGATAATGTCGCTTTCAATAGCTAAGTAGTTAGGTGCGTCCACACAGAGCGAGCAGCCTCGCGAGTTATTTGCCGCGCGAAGAATCTACTTCGCGAGGCTGCTTGCTCTGTGTGTGGTGTGGACGTACTATTGTTTCTCGACCTAGGCATGAATTAATATACGTGAGCAAAACAAAAAGCCGACACTGGATGGCTCGGGCGCTCGGTCGCTCGCCCGTGGCAGCGCGCGCGCTTGGTTCGGCCGAGACACGTCCACACTAGCCGAGCTGCTTCGCGAGGCTGCTCGCTCTGTGTGGACGAACCTAATATCAAAGTTTAGTCCCTGCGTGGTGTCAGCGCTGCGCTGTCACAAGGCTGTGTTTATTGAGAATTGCAATTAATACAATATAGTGAAAAAAGACTGTGAGATAATTGAAAGCTCTGTTGATCTAGTGGTGGTAGATTTATTATTACTTCTTTAGTGGTAACTAGCACTGCTGAGGTGCTGCGATTGGAGGATCGGACAAAATTGTATTTGAATTTTTCAACAGATTTTTTTAACAACACTCCGTAACCTGATTTGTACCCAGTTGCCGGTGATATAGGCTCGCCTCCGATACATAGAACTTAAACATTACCAATTTAGGGTGAATTGATTGATCAGGAATGAAACTATTTGATAAATTATTGATTAATTGTGTTGCGAGTTCAATACCCGCACGGAATAAATATTTGTGTGACTGACAAATAGTTGTTCCGGGTCTGGGTGTTTTTGCATGTGTGTTTATATGTTTGTAAACGCAACCACGGCACAGGAGCAATTCCTAGTACGGGGAAACGTTTAAAAAAAACCTTTACATTTTTAACCCTTTGTTTAAAAAAAAAAAGAGGTTTAATAGTACATTACTGCCGCGGTCTATAATGACTACTTTGCTGGTCGCGCAGATGATGGCCGACATCGCAGCGTAGCGCAACTCCAGGCCGACACAGCGCGGTCAGCGTGCAGCACTTGATGGACGAGCTGAGATAAAGGCCGAGGCAGTAGGTCGAGGCCTTTACAGCGAGGAGACAGCAAGGGCTGCAATGATGGCCAAGCAGGAAGGTCTAGAGCGTAGCTAGGCTAGCTCGAGGCAATCATAGCGTGACCAGCGAAGCCGTCATGGTTGGCCAAGGCTTGTATAGTGCTTTACTCAAAAATGCAAGTACCTAACCTAAATAAAACCAGCAAGTAATTTAAATAAAATATATATTAAAACGTTGAAACGTCAAAATAGCGGCCGGCAATGTTTTGCCGGCCTGTTAGAGCGAACAGCAAAACTTTACCGGCCGCTCCTTGAAACAGAACGGCAAGGTCGACTTTGCTCAAACAAGGTTGTCAAAATAATGACCACATTACATGCATTTTTGAGTAAACAATAGTTAGTTAAACTATTATTGATCAAACAAGTGATACTTAATATAATGTCATAAGTACGCCTCTATCTTTTTAGTATTTACTGACGTTATATTACGTTTCTATTGAAAGCAAAACCTAAAACTTATAGGTATTATAAACTTTTAATGTTCTGAGTTTACAAACACAAGCGACATGAGACATCTATAAATACTACTTGAAACTTACAACGTCTCAAAACTTTATCCGTAGTAAGACGAACTGCTCAAAATATTAATACTAATATCAAATTGAAATTCATCTGAGACACATGAACTAGCAACAATTGTTGCCGTAGAAAACCTAAGTGGGGTCACTAAAAAGAGAAATACAGAAGTTAAACTCCATTATAATGCGATCACGATATCGGTGAAGCTGTGCCATGTAGTGACGTCATACACGTTTTTCTGGCACTTGAACGCTCTTAAATTAACAATAATCATTTAAAAATAATAGAGGCATAAAAATATCACAAAAAATTAAGTTACTCGTATTTTTGCTAATCGTAACTTTCAATAGTGACAGTTGACGTGTTCACCCTTACCATAATAGTCGCATTGTATCTGAAATCCAGACGCTTGTAAGATCTAGAATTAAAATTAAGAGTATTAGATTATTGTTTTTGAGCGTTTGATGATCTGATAACTAATTTGACAGAAAGTAAACTGGATACAAACACTTAATGGGTTCATTAAATCACCACAAGAAAACGCACTAGGAGAAAAGTTACAACTTGGCCTCTTCTTCCTGTGTAGCGCGACAATCGTGTAAATTCGGAAAGACGAAAGTAACCAAAACCATAACTTATTTTTTTTTAATTTGCTTTCCTATTCTAATATCCGTCACTTGGACGTGTCTCGGCCGAGGCAAGCGCACGCGGTGGCGCGGCTTTTTGTTATGCTCGCGTATATTGTTTCATGCCTCGATCGAGAAAAAATAGGCGCGTCCACACAGAGCAAGCAGCCTCGCGAGGCAGATTCCTCGCGCGGCAAATGCCTCGCGAGGCTGCTCGCTCTGTTTGGACGCACCTATTCGTGAAACATGCAAAATGTGTGTATGCGTGCATATTTTGGAATTTGTTGGTATACAGTATGGAATCAACTTTCTGTATCTATTTGTTTTGTGGTTTAGTGAAGACAGAATTAATTTCCCACGAGATAGGTATATCATAGCGGACATTGACTCTGACGCATGACGTACGAATAATGGACTTTTCCTTACCTACGTATTTCTGATAGAAAATATATTCATAGTGTTTTGGAGAAAATATGTTTAATAAATAACTACAATAAATGAAGTGCTGGAATAAAACGGAGGAAACCTCAGTTCCACAGGTTTTTTTTAGCGTGGTAAAATCAAATATCGAATGAGTCCTGACACCCTCTTACAGGGTGTCAGAATTGTACTGACTAAAATCCACGGTGTCCTTCAATAGCCCCTTACGTTCTGGGGTCACGATATTCGTTAGTCCCGCGACACCTACAGGCTCTGGCCCTCAAAGAGGAGCCCAGTCAGAAAGAGGGCCCCGTCATCAGTTCCACGAGTTAGATTGAAGTAGCATCAGCTCACTGTTTAAAGATGCCATCAGCTGTTCTAAGTTCATAGAAATTTCTCTATAACAAAGTTGTATGTTGATGGTGATCTATATTATGCATAAGCTTCTCGTATAGTGAGATAATGAGAGTATTTCAAAGAAAATAGTGTTTTATCGTCATTCATTGGGTATGAGCTTATATTATGTCTTTATGACTATTTCCACATTGCTGTGCTGGTACAAAAATAAGAACAACAAAAATAAGAAGAGATTTAGAGTCAAGATGAGACCAGTCTCAGCCTGTCTCTTTCTATCTCTCTTTTTCAACATTTAGCCACCCAACGCTGAGTCTAATTCTCTTTCGTATTTTTCCACTTTTGGCGGTTTTGTATCATGACTCATGACTATCCAGTTTCTTCCGACCACTTTAATGAAATCGCTTGTTTGTCACTTGTCTTCTCAAATTCCTGTTTGTCTTTCCCAGCTGTGGTTTCATCCTAACTTTTATCATAAGGTAGGTATTTGACTGAAAAAGTCTGATTATTCCGTCAGATTATCAAAAAATATTTGACACGTATTTTTTCTTTTGTTATCATAACCAAAGTTGACGAAGATATGAAACTCTACAAAATTGTTAATACGTCACAAGCAAGTACAGTTTTACTTCTGTTGTCACTCTCGAATTTTGATGTTGATGTTTTCTTTGTAAATATGCGTTAATTCAACAACAACAAAAAAACTTATATTTCAAAACACTTACTGATGGATAATACTTTACTACCACTTTATCAACGGCCAAAGACCTAATTTCCAGAATCACAAGTCCTTACATGCACAAGCCAACAAATCCAGTCCAGAATTAGTTTCAATTGCCGTGCACAATCTTGGCATCCCAGGCTTAACATACATACCTACAAACATGTAGAACTAACAGAGGCTTCATCACAAGTTTTCCGTATTTTACTGTACAGGCCCTAACACGACTTTTCACCTTATTTTGTGACGTAAAGTAAACGGAAATTGTGACGTTAATTTGATAGAAAAAATTGGTTCCTCGTTCGTAAACTAGAGGCGCTTTTAATTTTTCATACAAGAATATAAATGTAATACCTTAAATATTTAAAGTAAACTGAGGCCTTAGCACAAGAGTTCCGTACTTAACGTACAGCTTACTTGAATATTTATATTGCATGAAAGATAAAAAAGCATTTACATTTTCCATGCGAACGCAGAACTAATTTTTATTGAAAAATAAGAAAAGATTTTATTATCCATGCGAACGAAAAACTAATTATTTCCCATAAAATTAACGTCACAAAAAACGTGAAAGTCGTGTTGGGGCCTCAGAAGTAATATATCATATCAAATGAACGGATTTCAGGAGGCTGTCGAGTTCACGCAAATTAATTTCGAAGTACATTCGACTATGTTTGTTTGTATGTATGTATGTTGGGTTGTTGCAACTATGTTAGCAGTATGCCTCGCTGGGACGTGTTGCGTTTGTGCAGTCTACTGCGAATACTGTTATTTGTTAGATAGTACTAACTGTTATGTGTGTTGTTGTAAGTCATTTAACTGTGTTAACTGGGAATGGGTTCCACGGAAACACGGAAGTGTTTGTTGTGCTGTGCGACCACGATAACAGTGAAACGGTGATGACGCCATATTGTTATGATGTTATACACGCTTTCCATGATAAATCTTAAGGTCTTCTTCGTCGTGTCGATGATTCCTTAAGTTTAAATTAGCTTTGAAGAAAACTCTGCCACATTTACGGCGTTGGTGGTGGCCTGGGACAGGTCCCTTAGAGTGCAGGTACAGATATGTAAAGGTAACTACAACACTGGACAGCAAAATTGGCATTAAAGTTTAAATCTAAATTCAAAAAAGAAAGAAATAAAAACAATGTTTTAATGCCAAATGGACCTCAGCTCAGCATAATGCCAGGAGGCAGCACAAAGTTTACATCCTGAAGCTGATTTTCAGCTGCAGCCCACTATTATTTTTAATAAGAAGTCAAACTTGACTGACTGAGTGCCTAATAAGTGGGTCGTAGAAGTTCAGCATCAACAACTCACTTTATGGGGTCTACTACTAAAGGGTTATCCCCTTTAAAAAACTGCTTGACAGACTTTTAAACTATTGCCAGCTGGTATCTTATTGTTCACTGTCAATCACAACATGAATCACATCATTTGTTTTTTTTTTTTTCACTCTTCCTGTCGCAGGTCTGCTGGTAGAAATTTCTTATGAAATAAGCAGTGCCTTTGTACTATTTTATTTTATCCTTTATTTCAGGCATCTAAAAGGCCCATAAAATGCAATAAACATAGATATAAAACAATAACTATAAACTAATACATTTTATTATTCTAAAATATGCATTTACACTCGAGAGCAATGAATCCGGGTCACTTAAAGAATCCTAAAATTCTCGGAAACTAAAAATGCTAGGTTAATGCAATAAATTGTATTTAATAGACAATGTAATACTCCTTAAATAAAGGTATTAAAACTTCTTAGTTATTGTAAAGTTATATCATAAAAAAATCAAATTTGAAAAAGGGCCACTTTCGAAGATGGAACTACGAAATTACAGCATTTGGTTTTGCTTTTGTTTGTAATCTGTCATTTATGTGGGTACATAAACCATGTTGATAGTGCTCTATATTCATTATTCAAGCTGAAATTATGTCGCTTACGCCTGAAGAATGCACCAGAATACTTACAATGCTGGAAATCGGCCGGAGTCAGCGCGATACAGCCAGGACTGTCGGTGTGTCGCTGTCAACAGTACAAAGAATTCTCCGACGTTACGAAGAAACTGGTTCTAACCTACGCAGACCAGGAACGGGCAGAACCAGGTGTACCACAGCACGAGAAGACCGATACTTGGTGAACACCATGCTTCGAAATCGCTTTCTCACAGGAACTGAACTCGCCAATCAGTTTCGACGGCTCGGAGGAAGTAACCCAAGTGCATGGACAGTAAGACGTCGGCTTGCTGAATCTAACTTAAAACCCCTTAGACCTGCAAACGGCCCTAAACTGGAGCGTGGGCATCGTATTTCAAGACTAAGATATGCCCAGAGCCACGTAAATTGGAGTATTAAAGATTGGTCAAAAGTTATGTTCTCCGACGAATCAAAATTTATGCTCTACAAGCACGATGGAAGACACAGAGTGTATCGAAGACCAGGGGAAAGATTCAAGCAAGCATGCATCGAAGAAAAAGTAGCCTACGGTGGTGGGTCTGTACTTGTGTGGGCCGGAATTTCTTCTGAAAGTCGCACAGAGCTGGTGATCATAGAAAACGGCTCTTTAACTAGCGTACGATATGTGGAAGAAATCCTCAATGATCACGTTGGTCCATTTATGGTCAATTTAGGTGAGGATGCTATATTTATGCATGACAATGCCCGACCTCATACAGGTAGGATTGTGAATGACTACCTTCAAGAGATGAACATTACTCGTATGGAGTGGCCAGCGCGCAGCCCGGATATCAACCCGATCGAGCATGCTTGGGACGAGCTAGGCAGATGCGTAAAACAACGAAACCCTCCCCCAATCACGCTTCGTGAGCTCAAAATTGCTCTCACAGAGGAATGGGAGAATATTCCCCAAAATCGTATAAGGAACTTGGTGTACAGCATGCCAAACCGCGTAAACGCAGTAATGGAAGCACGAGGAGGCAATACGAAGTATTAAAATTCAAGAAAATCGTAATAAAGTTCAAAAATTTCATGTTTCCTATTTTTGTTTTAAGGAGATATCAGCAGTTTTTTTCTTTATGTAATTTTGTGTTAATAAAATGTATGGTGACTCATATTTTTTTTACTTTCATTTAAGGAGTATTATATTGTCTATTAAATACAATTTATTGCATTAACCTATCATTTTTAGCTTCCGAGATTTTTAACATTTTTAAGTGACCCGGATTCATTGCTCTCGAGTGTATTTCTTTTATTTCATTTCATTTTATTTTATTAATTTTATCCTTTATTTCAGGCATCTAAAAGGCAAAACTATTAAACTATTTTTAAGTATGTCCTTATATTTTTGTGTGTACATAATTGATTAAATAAATAAATAATAAATTAACATGATTTTAGGTCAACGGGAGGTATCCTATAGGTTTTGATTACGTTGCGAGTGCCTCAAAGTCAAAGTCAAATCATTTATTCCAATTAGGCCATCTGAGGCACTTTTGAACGTCGATTTTTAAATTCAAAGGGAATAGGAAGGTATGGGATTGATTCTACACCCATTCGCTAAGGTAGGTTGTATGGAGAAGAATGGGCAAGAAACTCCATACTTACTCTTTTTCACAATGTTATGAAATAACAATTAAAAAAAAAAAATGTGAAAGCGATGTACTCAAGTCAAGACTATTAAATCATTTATAGGATAAAAAAAACAATGATTATACAGCTAAAAGGTACACGGTGTTCACACTTTCACAAAATAATGCTATTATAACTTTTAAAAAATACAATAAAGGCAGTGTGTGAGCATTAAAATTTCAACCAAGTTTGATTCTGCTCAAGCCCTACATTGTACTATGGAGCAGGACCAGCATGTTTCCAAGCATTTTTATCTTGAATATAATCTTCTAATTTATAATTATGCTTGTTTACTTAGAGTATTTTTGATATAAGTTTTAAATTTTCTTTTATTTAGTTTTAAGACATCACTAGGTATTTTGTTGTAACATTTAACACAGTACCCCATAAAAGATTTTTGTACCTTTGACAATCTAAAATAAGGTTGATCAATTTTATCTTTATTTCTAGTATTAAAATTATTCTAACGTACATTATAATTATTTTCATAAATAAATTGACAAGGCACTGTCATTATATTAATCTTTTTAAATAGTTCCCTAAGAGATTCGCGACGATTTAAATTGTAAATTGCTCTAATGGCTCTCTTTTGCAAAATAAAAATAGATTCAATGTCGGCCGCCCGGCCCCACAGTAGAATGCCGTAAGACATTATGCTGTGAAAGTAGCTGAAGTAAACCAGGCGTGCAGTTTCAACATCTGTTAACTGTCTTATCTTTCTAACAGCATAAGCGGCTGAGCTGAGTCGCCCCGCTAGAGATGCTATATGGGGGCCCCATTGTAATTTATCGTCTAACGTGATTCCTAGGAAAACTGTCTGCTCAATAAAATCCAATTATTCTCCGTTCAATAAAATGTCGCAATCGCTACTTCTAACATTTGGCAAAGTGAATCTAATACATTTTGTTTTCTTTGCATTAAGAACTAAATTATTTAGAGTAAACCAATTTTGAACCTTAGAAATACAGTCATTAATAGTGTCTAGATTTTGTGCACGTCTATCTATTTTAAAAATTAACGATGTATCATCCGCAAATAACACCATCTGTGGTTGATTTTTTAGTAAATGGGGTAAATCATTAATATACACTAAGAAAAGGAATGGACCCAAAATTGAACCTTGAGCCACGCCCATAGTCATTTCAGCCCCTAATGAGTTTATACCGTTTACCTGAACTTTAACCTTTCTATCTCTTAGGTATGATTTAAGTAAATCCAGAGATGTATTTTTAATTCCATAATGTTCCAGTTTCAGCAAAAGCGTTTCATGGTTTACGCAATCGAATGCCTTTGAGAGGTCGCAAAAGATTCCTATGGCATCTTGCGCTTCCTCCCAGGAGTTAAAAATGTTCTTCAAAAGGGTAACACCGGCGTCAGTTGTACAACAACCTTTGGTGAAACCGAACTGTTGATCATGAAAGATGGAGTTTTTATTGAAGTGACATAGCATTTGTTCAAGCATTAACTTTTCAAACACCTTACTGAAAACTGGTAATATTGACACAGGCCTATAATTGTAGCTTCCTTACAATCACCCGATTTGAAAAGTGGAGCTACCTTATTATGCTTCATAAGATCCGGAAACACTCCTTGGTCTACACTGGTATTAAAAATAAAAGCTAAATAAGGCGCAACGGTTTCTATTATAGATTTACAGGCCTTTACAGACATTCCCCAGAGATCTTCTGTTGACTTAATTTTAAGATCTTTGAATGCTTTAATCACAGCTTGGGGGTTTGTATGCCGAAACGTAAACTCCATCGGGCATGCCTTTACATTATTTCTAAGTAAGGCAGCAGAGAGTGTGGGTGACGAATTTAAGGACTCAGTCGTCTTAAGAGGTATGGTCGAGAAAACCTTTCAAATTCCTGAGCTACATCTATATCTGTGTTTATAGGACCATGCGCAGTTTCTAAATTGAATTCGTTATTACGCTGTTTATTCCTACCTGTCTCATTATTTATAATTTTCCAGGTTGTTTTAATTTTATCATCAGCTGATTTAATTTTACCACTAATAAAAAGAGCCTTAGCTGTTTTACATACACGTTTAAAAGTTATTAGCCTATTCAAAAAACCTTTTTTTTCCAAGGGATTGTAGACTATTTTTTTTAACTATACCCCACACTAGAAATTTCTCCTTTATCGTGGGTGTGTCTACAACCAGAACAACTACTTGCAGATCATACAAATATTTGTTCCGTGCGGGGATTTAACCCGCAACACGCAGCGCGGGAGTCGATCGCTCAGTCACTGCGCCAATCGCGTCGTCAATTGGCGCGTTCCCATTATCTTGCATACAAGTATGACGTCACATTGGTATGCGTTGCTTGAATTTGCAACTTGAAACTTTAACGCAGGTTTGTTAAACTTGCATACAATTTGTAACCTGTAAACTAGTAACTTGTATAATGGAAACGCAAAGAAAAACAACTTAACATACAGTCAAACAGACAGACAGTCAGACATCAAAGTGATACTATAGTTAAAGGTTCTTCTCAGGTATAGAACCCTAAAAGTAATAAACTTCCCAAATATCCCATTTTAAATTCTAATGAAAACATTCAAAGCAATCAATCAAATTTCAAAACAAAACAACCTTCTCCACATTAACTTTCTGAACGCAAACATTGCACGTATGAATAAGAATTGATATGAAAAAGCGTTCATTTCGACAAGTACAGACGTTCGTGCGTAGCCCTTTGATCTTAGAATACATCTCGGCTAAATATTGAATACGTGATACAAATATGGGATGGATTTGTGCTTATGTTCAAGGTTTTAGTACTTTTTTCGGTCAGTACGCCTAATTTTTGGTACAGATTCTTTGATATTAGTCTGTTAGCTTTTGAATTGTAGCTAATTCATATACTACTCGTACTTTGATGATTTCTAAGACTTTTGGGTCTGATATTTTTCTAAGATAGGGTTTTATCTTTAAAAGTGTCTTTAAATAGAGTAAGATATTAATTTCAACGGATTTATTTTTTAATCAGATTTTATTCTCTTAAAATAGAATATAATAGAATAGAAAACATTTATTCGATAATGATGATAATCATCTTCACTTATGAACCATCATCAGAATAAGGGCATGTAGGCAATCTGAAAAGTAAAACTGTTCTTGCCAGAGTAGCCGAAGCTATAGACAAAAATAGCTATCATCAAATCAAAACCAATCTAAACCATCGACTGATCATAATTACGAGTTTGTTAAAATACGAAATCACTTAACAGAAATGTACCTGAAATACACCAGATATCAACCTGAAATATACCACTTAAAAAATACCCTAATGTTTACTAACACCACTTCAGTACCCAAGCATTAAAGCTTTCCAGACGTAAAACACTTAAAACGGTGTTTACCGACCATAACATCGCCCCTTGCATAAAACTGAAGTACCGAAAATCTCAACTAATATTTGTATCGAGCAATAATACCTCTGAAATCGAAAACGTGCTATCCCCTTTGTTTATTAAAACGGCAATCTATACTGTGAAAATACTGGCACTATTCGCCTTGCACGTTTTATTTGAAAAATAAAATTAAATATATCAACAGCAGTATTATGTTAGATTGAATCAATTTACTGCGATTGGTATGAGATACTTATTCAATTTAAAAATGCGAATGCAAAAGTATTTCATTGTTATATAAGTATGTATTTCATTGTTGTCTAAATATGCTTGAAACTCTTTTCTTTTATTGAAGTTGGAAACTCTTTGGTATCATTTCAAAATGAAATGATACTTTTTGATTGAGTTAAGGAGCTCGTGACTAAATAACAACAGCCGCACAGGCTGATCTTCCAGGTTAAGCAGCGCTTGCCGAGGTTGGCCTGTGGTGGGAAAGCCGTTGGTCCCGGCTGTCATTTGAAGATCTTTGACAGTCGTTAATCACAGTCAGAAGCTCTAAAGTCTGACAACCAGTCTTACCATGGGGTATCGTATTACTCAGTAACTGGGTTGTAGAGGTCCGATAGGCAGTCGCTCCATCTGGTTCGACTGGAAGCCGACCCCAATATAGTTGAGAAAAGGCTTGGCAGATGACAATGATAATACTTATTAAAGATAGAATAGTTAAATGATAATGAGTCTTTATAAAAAGATTTGTATAGAAGATTTGGCTTTTAACGAACTTTACGAAGAAGTATGCTAATGAAAACTCATCTGGGTCTGAAGTGGCTGGCAATCGGGCTATAATAACTGCTACACTATGCGTGATTTAAATATATCTAGTGAGTTTTCTGTAAGGTACACTCCACACTTTACCAGACCATTGTTTCAAAGCAGAAGATTCACTCACAGCTATCAGCAAGCCTATTAAGTGTAAAGAAAATTGTTCAAAGAAATCCCCCACCACTTAATTCTTCACCATCCCTTCAATATCATCTTCGAAGAATCTCAGCTTGTTCAAACAACTGTCAAAACCAAATCATAACCAGGCAATTTAAAATCTAAAACAGTACCAATAAATTAAACATTATTGAGGACAAACAGACCAGTGTCATATTGTTTACCGCCGTAACTGGAGAGAACGGACGGAATACTAATACCGGGGGTACTTCGTTCCCGGGTTAGGCAAATAACGGAGAGATCCATTTAAAGGTGTTCTATAATTAAATCAGAACATCTTGTGTTCGCTATAATTGGTACGGACCGGGAGAAATTTGATTTTGAACCCGTCAATCTGATGAAAATGTTTGTGAAATAATAAGTTAGGATTTTCAGTGCAATTTGCGAGAAATATAACGTGATTTTGACGTGGGTGTCATTAGATTTGAGCTTGGAGTAAAAGCCATGACTACCTACGTACGTAACTAAAATTATTTGCTAGGAAGCTTCCTAATTATAACCTGGTTATTTTTTTCCGTTATGCCCATAGAAAGGTTGTCTGGAAGAAATCGCTGTCAGCGATAAGACCGTTGTGCCAATAGATTAGGCAATTTTGTTAAATATAATAAAGTGTATACCTTTACATCTGAACGCTAATAGTGCAGACATGCAAAACATACATATGTTTTAAAACAAAATGAGGGAAAAGAAAACTCAAAATTACTTAAAAAATCATAAAACAAACAAAAACGTCAATTTACCATAAGATCGAGTACACATTGGGCTCACCTAAAGCGTTTTGCTAACGCGCGTTTTGAAAACCAAGAGGAACCACGCGTTTGCATTTAAGCGCAGATCAAAGAAACAGGCGCCAAAGCGAATACAAACTCACGACAGTACCAAGCTACGCGTCGTACTGCTCACAAGTCACACGTGACTTGTTATTGTACGCCAAAATATGCCGTCACGAGTCTTAAAATTTTATAAATGTTGTTCTCAAACACAAATAAAACAAGATGGAATATAATTCCACAAGTCATCGTCATTGACTTGTGGAATTATATTCCATCTGTCACGTGTGACTTGTGAGCAGTACGACTCTATAACTGTGAAGTAACTCTTGTTATTTCTAATATTTTGGTATTTATTTTCAATAAAATATTTTAGAGCATTAACGCATACCACTTTACACACCTATTCTCGTAGTTCTCAAAACTAGCGTTCATCATCAACATCATTTTAGCCTATTGCAGTCCACTTCTCGAATAGTCCACCATCAAGTAACATCACAGCCCACAATCTCCCGCTTTTCAACCACCAACTGCAGCTACCGTTGTCAGAAAACGCCAAATGTATACCTGCTCTAAAAACATCCCACCAAATACCTGACACATGCTACGAACAGGCTCCCAAACTACGCCAATTAGCGTCCAAGGCTACAACAGACGGGCGGCCGTTAATTCGATGGGGGACAGAATATAATGCCGGCCAGGTAAAAGTATTATCCCCTAAACAATATTAGCTACGTGAGTCGAATGCTGCAGCAATTGACTTATTGCTTCACTTTGTAGGTGATACTTGTGGCGAAGTAGACGTGGTAGGTTTTGTTTGGCGGGTTAAATTGTTGGATAGTTTTGTAGTATTGTTTTTTTTTGTGAGGTATCTGATTTGATTGAGTTATGAAGAACATATCGCGTCTATAAGAATATTTACGACAGATATTTGCAATTTTTTTATTTTAGTTTATTAATAGTCAGTTTACTGATTTGAAACTTCTGATTCTACAGATTGTAGAGGTGATAAAACTAGTTGAGATATGAATTTACTTTGTAAACACGAGTGCACTCATTGGCATCGTCATTTGCGTTTCTATCATGTAATCTGTTATTCCGAATAAACAGAGCGATCTCCACCACAATCTTCGTAAAATTCAGAATTTCGTCTAACTCTGTTATCATTGAATAAAAATACCTCTCCGCAAAACCCTCTAGAATTTTCATCAGAATCCACAATAAAGTGAAGTGAGTTGGGGCACCGAAGTAAAAAAGAGTGCCTAGAAACAATTTTCGTATCTTCCCTTTAAAAAGCACGTCATATATTCCTAACACACGACACCCTATTTCCCGGGGCACCTATCTTCGAAACCTCAAGCTTTCAATAGCGTCGCGGCGAGATGTATACAATTTTTTCATACAAAGATACGTACAATTTACGAGTATTTTCCGTAGTTCGTATATCTAGAGATGGGAGACTATCGTCGTACGCGTTTCACGTAATAGGTACCGAAACACTTGGCGGATATTCAATGTTCCGTGTGTCGCCTACGATCTTCGATCAAGGTTTTCTTGAGTTACGTACGCACTGAAGTGTTGAACACATTCGCTTCCAGGAATGTTGATTTAATTTTGTGATCTGAGGAAAATGTGTTGAAGAGGTATCACGTCCATAAGACAGTAATCGATTCAATCAAGAAAAGGCACCTACTTTTAGGTAAAAAAGATTCTTTTTTTTGCTCACTGCTAAGCCAAGGTTCTAAGTATTATTTTCCAGTTCTTGTTGCGACTAAAATGCTGTTTTCATACTGATTGAAGGTGCTGCATTGAGCATTTTTTTTACAGAACATCGAGCGTTCGCTGTTTTTAATATCTCGAACTAGACAACGAAAAAAGTCCAAAGTCACTACGATCATTTTCAAGATCTTTCTAGCAAATACTCTTGTCGAATGACGTCAAAAAAAATTTCTTCATGAGGATGTCATTCTTGATAGTCGGCTACTCAATAAAACACTATCGTTTGTTTTTCTATAATGTTCGCAGAAATGCTCATTACAAGTGAGTGATCACGTTAATCAGGACCTTCAGATACACTTCTTTTAACAGGTAAAAAATCCTCATAAACCAAATCGAGTTTTCCCGAAACACATAATCCACAATTCTGGCCCAAACCCGACAGCGAACCAGTGGACACAGAACTTAAGTCCCGCGACACATATTGCGAGCGTGACGCGAAATATCAAGCAGTTGAGCAATACATACAGTTGAGCAATATATTTATAGCAAAGCAATACACACAGTTGAGCAATATATATAGCCGAGCAATACATACAACATTCGGATGTGCCCGTGAATTCCAAATTAGGTATGATTATTGTGAAGAAGCGATAGCGCACGTATTATGTATTACAGTCTTCATAGCCTTTTATTGTGTTATGGTATTCGTTTTGATACTCAATTATGTTACTTTTCTTTTGCATATTATGGTATTTAATTTAACAGCTTGAAAATAAAGTCTAAGTTATAAGTAGGGAAATTATTGTCTGCGAAAGGTTTTCATTGCAAACATACTAAAATGTAAGTGAAACGGTATTTTAAAACTTATTACCACATACCTGATTTTTTCTTCTTGGTAGATGTTCAGCTCAAGCATCTACTAATTTTGAGTACGTTTTGATTTTCGTCACATCCAAAAAATTGACTGAAAATGAACGATTCCTGTGCTTTCTGAAAAATATTAGGGTGGCCTTTACCTCAGCAGTGGGGTACATAGGCAAAAAAAGTACGTCCCAAAGCTTCAAGTCTACACATAAAAAATAACAGAACGCCTCAAGGGTTGAGCAGGTAGCCTACATGACGTCTTAAATGTTGTAACCTTGGTGGCCACCAGGGGTATATACTGCTCGCCACGTTTTCTTAATCATACAATTATACATAATCCATGTTATGGTTACGTTTTAAAACATGGCGAGCTTATTGCTGATACAAGTACTCTTACGTTTAAAGTGGAACTGAAATTACAAACTATAAACTAGATTCAAATATGCACAAAACCTCTTTAGAACAGAACATGAGCCGTACATCGATTACCCCGATTACAAACTTCTCTAAATTCCAACGAAACACGGCGGGTGTGCACTTGCGGAATACCAAACATAGGGTATCTACGTGCTTTGTTTCGTTCCGGTCACGTGTGCTAGCCTTTATCTGGTCTGTCATGAACATGTTACCTTTCCGTGAGAGTTGGGAACAATTTCAATACGAAGTGTATTGGAAAATGTGAGGAGTTTTGTTGCAATATGGCGAATGCAATGCTTTTATCTGTCAGGAGTAGGATAATATTTTAATACGAAACGGGCCTCTTCTCTGTGAGAGGGACGGGGCTGTTATTCGCCACACAGGCCCAGTGCGGGTCGGTAGATATCACCTGAGTCAAATTTCTTAATTCTAGGACAAGCCGGTTTCATAACATTCTCCTTCACCATTTTGAGAGTGATAAAATGAATTACCCGGATAATAGTGTTAATAATGTTTCTGTCCTTTGTTTAGTAATGATTTGTAGTAGTTAATTGGATAACAATTACAAAGTAAGATAAAAATAATTGAAAGAGGAAAATATTGCACTAATTTATGTAGCACTTTCGATTAAAACGTTAATCTTCATAAACGCTACAACATAAATTAATAAAAGCAAGGTAGCATTTTGCGAGAGTGTCTATTAAGGACACTGTGGCCCTGGAACACAAAGGGCAACTGAAGAAATTTTAATTAAATTTTGATGAACGTTTCATCTTAAGCTCCGAAATTCATGCAACACTTCATATTTCTCCCGCAACTTTTTATAACTGTTTATACATTACATTACATAAACCCACGCCTTTTCCCCGTGGGAGAATTAAATAATAACCATAATATGGTAATTTAAATTAAATTAAAAGAAAAAACAATTTTCATAAAGGCTTCTGGGTCATCCTAGATGCGGCTACACCAATAAGTATCTTTCGAAAACAATTTTTTTTTCGGAAAAGAATAGAAAAGATCTTTATTAGATAGATTTTTACCAGGCAAAGCACAAATCTTTGTTCACCAGTTGAGAGACATAAATGTACGAGTACTCATATCCAGAACATTACACTTACACCTCAGATCAAAGAAATAGGCAGATAGAACGCTCAGAACACACGAATTCGTCCACCAAAGCAAATACAAAATCAAATCGAATTACATTCCATATTCTTTTCTTTGTTTTTGAGAACAACTTTTACAATGTTTAAAGACACGAGACGGCATATTTTGGCAAACAACAACAACGACGCGTAGCTTGGTACGACGCGTAGCGTGGTACGACGCGTAGCTTGGTACTGTCGCGAGTTTGTATTCACTTTTGATTTAGTATTTGCTTTGGTGGTCACACTCTCGTGTTCTGAGCGCTCTAACTGCCTATTTCTTTGATCTGAGACTTACACTATCAATGGCTTACCTACTTCAGAAATTTGAAGGAAGGTGCTTATGAAAATCAATATCTTGGTATGCTAAATAGCTGGCTAGTGACAGCATCACTACAAAAATAAATCACTTTGTTATTTGATAAGATAACCTCTCTAAAAGTAGAATATTCTAGTAGCGCAGGCGCAGCATCACTGGCTGATATCTCGTCGATATAAACGATGTCACCGCGGATCTCAACTCAGTCGCATAGCATAGAGCGTTAAGTATTGTCAAGGCATTTTTAGTACTATCATGTGAGTAAATTTTTTTTTGTTCATTATTTTTATTATTTGCATTTTTTTAAGTCAGTGAGCAATAGTTTTGTTTTGAGTTTTAAAGGGACGTCATTGACTGATACATTATAAAGTATAATTACGAGTACCGTGTACGTAATACTGATAGTAGAACTCATATTGAAAGATAACGCAAGTTATGTAATAATTTTGTTAGTATATTTTTTCTGTATGCACCACTACTGGGCATGCGGGCAGCGAGTAAAGGGCAACTCGCTGCCCGACCATGGACCATGCCCGGGTCGACGGCGCGTTGTGTCCCACGCGCGCCTCAAAGAGCGTCAGCATAATGACGGGGCCCCCTCTCAGAGGGCCAAAGCCTGCCGGGGTCGCGGGATTATTTCCTTACCGTGACCCCGGAACATAGCAGGCTACTGAAGGACACCGTGGATTTTAGTCAGCTGTAGAAGTCTGACAGTCCGTCCTGCCCTGCCTGGGGTAGGAGGACTCATTTGATGATTTTACCACGCTAAAAAAAAAAAAAATGCACCACTACTCATATTAACTAAGACATCAACTTTTTCGAAAAAAAAAGTATTTGACATTCTGTGTGAATATATTTAAAATATTTTTTCAGCGTGTCGTAAGAATGACTGTTTTTATTTAAATTAAATGTTAAATAAAGAATAAATATCGAATTTCTTCAAATCTCTCTTTAAAACTCAAAGCAACACTGGGGCTCATGGCAAACACTTCTAAATGCCTCATATTAACATGGTTTAAGTGTTGTTTTCCTCAGATGATGATGATTTCTACGAGTAATTCTCGTAGAGCTTGTGAGGGATCAGACGCAGCTGGTACAAGGTGTACATTTGAGCCCAAGCAAGTATCAATGAGGTGATTGTAATAGTTTATTTTTAGTTGGTACCTAATATTCATAATAGCACTCTGAACTAGGCACGCATGATACGAAGAAAGGAGTTCACTTAACTCGGTCTACATATTTAAACCGCGTTCAAGAATACTGACAGTCTAAGGGTCAATACACACTTAGCAATAATGACATTGAACGCTCTTGAACTCAGTTTGAATGTTTCATTGTTGAAATTCGCCAATAAACTTGGTAACCTATCCAATAGTTACCAATTATTGATTGTCACTAATGTAAAATCAAGTGTAAAATCATAACTTAATGTTTTTTTGTGATTTATTACAAAAATTAAAACGTTTTAACAGTTGGGATTAATTTTTTTTTTAATTTAAAGGTTACACAGTGAAATGTAAAAAAGGTATTATATTAATATATTCATGCTCTACCTACATTCAAGCATAGTAAGTAATATTAACAAAAATGTGAATCAGATTTACTATAATTATCATTTTGCACTTTAGTTATTTTTCAGAGTCAATGATTTGATCAATGGTTAACTTAATCATTACTCAAAATGCTTGACATATTTAACCATCTGTTAAATATAAAAATGAAAAACAAAAACGGTTTTAACTAATTATAGTTCACTTTACTTCTGATAAGACAACTGACCCTTAGTGACAGTCAAATCGTTTGCATGACTATTATAGTAGCCATACACCATCCTGCCTATCGACGATCGATTTGACGCTTGCAATTGTTTCAAATTGCAATTGTTTAAAAATGCCAATTTTAATGGCATGACATGCCAATTTGATAGGTCATCAAATCGATTTGACACAACGTTAAATCGGCAGCAGTGATGCATTTGGCTATTATTCGGTGACGACAGCTACAATTTTATAAATTTGTAGCTATCGGTAACCGAATAATAGCTAGATCTAGCTATAAAGTTGCTACTGCATCGCTGCTGCAGATTTGAAATTGTGTCAAATCGATCGTACGATCGGCAGTATGGTGTATATGGACGAACTGCCAATTTGAAACAATTGCAAGCGTCAAATCGATCGTTCGATAGGCAGGATGGTGTATGGCTACCATTAAACAACCATTTACATAAAAAGCCAGCCAGTTTAAACGTCATGCGTGCCTAGTCCAAACCAAGTATTTTAATCATAGCTAGTGGAGTTAGACCAAAACATGCTTTTTAGAATGTTTTTAACTCTATGCCTAAATAAGACTGATGAAGGTTTAAAGCCTTGATTAAATGCATTTATTTAAAATAAATCTATTTGTGTATTTTTCTATTTTATACCCTAGTCTCAATATTGTTTTCGCTGCTGAGTTACTGAGTTTTTTTTTTTATTAGTATTAAGGTCATTTACCATTAAAATGAAAATTAAATCATCATTAAGTCTGTACCTATTTATAGAGTAATTAAAAAGAATAATTAAAACAATAATAACACTGAAAGTTCATGAAGCAGTGTTTATTTAATGGTAACGTTCAGATTAATCTGTGTAATGCATAATTAATCCATCATACTCGTATTTTCCAATGTCAACTTGTCAATTAACTGCCGATTAAAATTGTGAAGAAGAATGATGAAACCATGATTCAATATTGATAGGTAGTTACTTTACCACCATTGTCGTATTTTTATTTTTCTATTTAAATGGCAAGATGAAGTAAACATGATGATAATATAATCTTAAATACATACTTATTACAACTGGGTATCTTATCTTATTTTCCTCTGAAATGTAACGCAGTAGATAAGTTATGATATATACAATACAAGCCATATACAATCTCCGTAGACGCGATTCTCTCAGAGAACTGTTTAAGGAAATTAACATTATGACAGTACCTTGCCAATACATCTATGAAAATATAATGTACGTTAGGAAAAATCTGCATCTTTTTAGTAAGAGAGGTGACAGACACAACTATCACACTAGAAATAGGGATTAATTAGTTCAGCCGGGCTTCAGACTCGCCAAAGTGGACTATTCTTTCATGGGGTACTGTTTAAAGTGCTATAATAAAATACCACAAAATGTTCTTGAATTGAATGAGACTAAATTTAAATCATGTATTAAACGCACACTATGTAAGCGGGCTTATTATAAACTAGGCGATTATATCGCTGATAATAATGCTTGGCTCCATGCTGGTCCTGCTCCACCTGACAGTGTAGGATAAATATTGATAGCGTTTATTTAGTATTCTTGTTGGAGCTGCTGAAGATTGTACAACTGGATTTGCATTGTATAGACTCAATCTTCCTAGTATTATATAGTTTCATAGCCAGCATTGTGTGAGTACTATGTACCTGGGAGCTATCATTCACTGAGTACCTACGTCTCTTATTGACTTGAATGACCCTGGCGGTTGAGAGTATGTCATGCTCACTCAAATGTCTCGCAGATGGTGGCGCGTGTGTCGGATCATTTAGTTCCCTTCAAAATGGTTGAGCTGAATGGTGCTGATATATGCGTCATGTTCGTGAACGGGCGCTGTCAGTTGGGACTGGTCATCCCTTAGCTGCCATGGTCTATTTTAATTATTTATAACTTTATTTTCGAATTGTCTTGTTTATATTTTCTATGGACACTAATAACTTGCCACATCGTTCTCACATAATGTACCATCTGATGATGAATGATGTAACAAAAGATCTGTAATAATTTTGGCGATTGAAAAAGAGTGTCCATGGAGTTTCTTGCTCATTCTTCTCCATAGAGATCTACTCCTTGGAATGAGCACCTACGGTACTTTCACAGTTTTTATGTCTTGTGACTGGGACTGTAGCACCATAACTTTTTAATGTTTAATTACATTTTTATTTGTCTATGACAATTCATAAGTGCCTGTAACTGGCCTACTTGAAATAAATGCTTTGATTTTGATTTGATTTTGATGAGAGCTCAAAATGTTTTTGTTACTATGCGGTTCAATTAGCAGGAAAGGTTTCCTGAAGCCATAATATGTGACGTCATCATCAGCCTATAATTTTCCCACTGCTGGGACACAGGCTTCCCCTCTGTGAGAATGAGTGGGCCATAATCCACCACGCGGACCCAGTGCGTGTTGTTAGATGTCATAATATGTCTTCGAATTTGATGGTTCTAGGACATGCCGGTTTCCTCACGAAGTTTTCCTTCACCGTTTTAAAAGTATTGCGCTAGGCCGATACCACTGCTATATATTATGTGACGTCATGAATGCTTTTTAACATTTCCACGATTTTTTTATTTTATCTCCACGATTGTTGCAGTGACTAAACGATCGACTGCTGCACAGTGTGTCGCGGGTTCAATCCCCGCACGGAAAAGGTATTGTAGTGTGTGTGTGTGTGAGTTTCTGTTTTTCAACGCACCCACAATACAGTGAAATTCCTACAGTGGGGCAACGTTTCAAAGCAAATGTAATATAAAATAACTATGAAAATGAAACACTTTAAAAATTAAGTTGCACAAAGTATTTTATTGCTACACCTTATTTTCAAGTGTAAGTTGGAGGAATATTTTATCGCTAAACGATATTTTCAAGTATAAGTTGACAGATGAAGCTCATTGACACCAACCTTCATAGTTGAACTGCATACTGCATAGTACTTGAATGATATGTGATATGTCCCATATCACAAAAAACATAGCGCGACTGTACCACTTTTTTAATAACACTAAGAGCAGGTTCCACAAGGGTTCTTCACATTACCCACGACACTGCACCCTGGAATGTTGTCAAAACAGAAACATCACACCTAAGCACATTCACACTAATAAAAGGTTAAGGTACACTGCACTGTATTGCACAAGTAATACAGTAAGTAATGTCGATCGATTTTCATGGCTTGATAGTCTAATGACGAGTGCTAATTACCTAAATAGAGATTGTCGCGGGTTCGTAATTCGTATTCCACGTCAAGACTTTGGCCCCAGAATTTTACAGGACGATTAGAATCTTTCGTTTAGTACGAGTACAACACCTTCTGAACTATTATCGCAATAATATCATTGCAATATTATAAAATTATTTCAAAATACTTATTTAGCTGTTTCTACATACATCAAAAAAGTATGCGATCATTTTGAAACTTTGAAATCGTTTATTTTTATTTTTTTAATTTATTTATTTAAGGTCGCTTTTCAACATCTAAGGTCATAAGCGGCCACAGTTAACCATACAATAATTTACGTTCATCGTTACGGTAGATTCTATTATAATTTCTTTTTGTTTTTAGATTCTTTATTTAAAAATATAGATTTTTAAAAAAAACTATAAAAACAGTTCAATTGTTTTTCCACAATTAAAAAAAAATAGAATAAAAGCTAGTGATCACAAACTTTTTTTGATGTGTGTACTGTACATTTATAACTAAATGATTATTTTGAAATTATTTTATTATTTTCAATAACTGGTGACGAAACGATCGGAGCAGGTAGATTTTTACATTATGGTTTATGCAAAAGCGAAAAATGCGAACCTTGGCGCAGATAGATAAAATATTGGTATCAGAAAGAAAAACAGTCTCTAAATGCGTTTATTTTGCCACTGCATGTCCTTAATTCCTTATCTCAACGCTATACAGTATAGTGTTTGAGTGAAATTATCATCACTAGCTTAAAAATATTTTAATGAAGAGATAGTCATTCGAAAGGATACCGAGGAGGACATCAAGAAATGGTAATAACTGTGACAAAGTTTTCATTAGCTTTATGTCAATTCGATACATTTTAACTTTTCCATTAACTATATCGTTTTTGGTATACAAAGCGATATTTCACGTAGTAATTTTTCATCACTTCTTTATAGTGTCAATCATTTTGAAATTATAAATTATTGCCTTTCGAAATTTGTATTATCAAAATTAATTTTAACAAGTTTTTTAATGGATTTTTTGTGCGACGAGTTTATTTTTTCTTCGTCATAAAACGGTCCTGCAAAATGTTTAATAAAACTTTAAAATTTTGTTGAAATGAAAAGACTAGTATGATGTTTTATTACGAATCGTTTTTTTTTTCAATTCATTTCGTACCTACCAATATTGATTTACTATTAAACATTATAAACATATTAAATAAAATGAGGCAGCCTGAGTAAATAACATTAGTACTCGTTTATACTTGTGTCTGAGTTGTCTTATATCTAAGAAACCGATGAGACTAATTTAAATAGAAAAAAAATACAAAAACAATTGATAAACAGTTCTTATTTACAGTACATGTATTGTATGTGTGTTTGTACAATATGAGTGAGTGTGTGCTGTATGATTTAATGGTGTATTTTATAAGATCAATGTTTTTAGATATAAGCAATGGGAGCAACCGGAGAAATGGATAAAAATAGCGGGGGTAAAGAAAAAATAACAGCGACCCTTGATGAAGCGATGCTGTTGTCAGGTAATGAACGTAAGGACAAACACTAGAGAGACGGAATAATCTATTGGCGTTCAAATGAAGTTGCAACGTTAACAGAGGGATTCCATTTGTTGTCAAAATCAAACTGTATATTAAAAGCCCTTCATATATCCTGAAGGGGTCGCTAAACTGTCCTGTAACCATAACCCTTTTTTTTTACGTGGTAAAATCATCAATTCGTCTTGCCTCCCAGGACAGGGCAGGAGGAACTTTCAGACTTATACTGACTATAATCCACAGTTATTATTAGCCCCTTACGTTCAATAGCCCCTTTACGTTCTGAGGTCACGGTAGCTAGTTAGACCCGAGACCTCGGCAGGCTTTGGCCTTCTAATGGGGCCCCGTCATTGTGCCTCTCGTGGTACACGACACGCCGTCGACCCGGGCATGGTCGATGATCGGACAGCGAGTCGCCCATTACTCGCCGTCCGCACAACGTAAAACACTTTTGTAGGAACAAGGTAGTTTTTAGTCAGTTTGAGCCGGACAGTGACCCCACATAGGTCGGTAGGATGACTTTACCACCTAAAAACGGCCCAAGGCTACACAAATCTTTTCCAATTTTCGCATCTAGACTATCATAGACCAAAGTAACTAAGAAATCATGGAGGTGGCTATTTCGACAAGTCAATTTAGATTGCTGGATGTCGAAGTCACATTTTTCGGAGATTTTATTGCAGTGTGTACGAACTGCTTATTATAATTCTTAGATCCATGATGAATAATTCATTTATAAACACACCCTATCTTTACAGGCAGACCCAATACAATAGTGGGATAATATGATACTTGATATGCTAAAATTTGTTTCAACAAAAAAAAAGTAAAGTGTTTATGAGATTTTAAAAGGTCAACATTGAAACTGTCGCAATAAATCATCACCAAGACTGCTATAAACTACTTTATTGTTTAAAGTATAATTGCGATAGCCTTAGAAACAATGAAGATAAAAAAGTGTTTGTCTACAAGAGTATACGTGACGTAATTACTACAAATAATGATGCCAAAGAAACAAAACAGTATCAATAATAACTCCTGCTTTCTATAATACACCGTGACTTTTTATAACGTCTTACAAAAGCAGCCCAGTTCATGTATCCAATGACTAGAACACGTTTATAATAAAAAAATAGGTATTTAAGAGATTTGAAAAATTCAATAATAAAGTATTCGTTATTATGACGCAAGGCGTAGTACTTAGAAACACCCTTGTCTCATAGAAAATTAGAATGGAATGATCTGCCCGACTATTGCGCTTGTAAGGTATACTCTACAGCTTGATACGTAAACATTTTAACAGGGTGTTTCATATTTCTAATGTACCTATTTATTAAAAATAAAAATTATTATTACGATAAAAAAAAACTCGCCTAGGGGTATTTTAGGTCGGATACATTAAGTGGACCACTTTTGTAAGACGACTAAAAAGTCACGGTATAGATAGGCAGAAGTGTAACTAATAGTACACTCTCATTTTGCCACTTAAAGCTTAAGTTTAAGCTTCATCATCGTCATCATATCAACCGTAGAACGTCCACTGCTGAACATAGGCCTCCCCTTTAGACTTCCAGTAGGACCTGTTGTAAGCGGCCTGAATCCAGCGAGTCTAAGCAAAGTTTAAGCTTAATCGCCTATATTGTTCCCACTACTGGAACAAAGACCTCACTGTGTGAAAGAGTCGGCTGTAATTTACCACGGAGGCCCAGTGAAGTCCTATTGACATACAAAATGGACTCAGTGGCTGCTACTAGCAAGTTTCTAATGTAAACTCTGCCCTTGCTCGGAGTCATGTCATGTCAGTCATGCACTCATAGTTTTCCATAACCAGTACTATTCCAACGAATAATGTTATCTAATAAGTTCCATCTTTCCTTTGACATAGTAGAAACATCATTTTCTTTTCAGGTTTTGGATTGTACAGCATCTTCCACATGCTCATGTCTGGTCTGACGTTGATGGGGATGATCATGCAGGCGCTAGTCCTTGGCTACGTTATACCGGCAGCACAATGCGACTTGGAACTCACGACGCAACAGAAAGGATGGCTGTCAGCTTTGCCTTTCACAGGTTGTTTTATTTTTATTTATGGGTTTAGTCTTTTTTTTTAGCGTGGTAAAACTATCAAATGAATCGTCCCACCCCGGGCAGGGCGGGAGGGACTGTCAGACTCGTATTGTTTTTTAGCGTGGTAAAATCATCAAAAGAGTCGTCCCACCCCCATACTGTCAGACTTGTATTGCCTGAATTCCGAAGGACGAAGGACCTTACACACCACCACTAGACTCTGAAAGAATGGTTGTCGCCAGCCATATTGCACCGCCACGAACATCGCACGGTCTTCTCTTTTTGCACAATGTATTTTTTGCTAAACGTAAAATAATTCCAAGTGACAGTTGAGATGTAATTGAAGCTCCTGATCATTTTGTACCCTAAGCTAGGCGCGGGCATGCGGACGGCGAGTAATGGGTGACTCGCTGTCCGACCATGGACCATGCCCGGGTCGACGGCGCGTTGTGTTCCACGCGCGCCTCAAACAGTGTCAGCATGATGACGGGGCCCCCCTCTAGAGGGCCGAAGCCTTCCGGGGTCGCGGGACTTATCTCATTACCGTGACCCCGGAACATAAAGGGCTACTGAAGGACACCGTGGATTTTAGTCAGTACAAGTCTGACAGTCCTTCCCGTCCTGCCCTGGGTAAGAGGACTCATCTTATGATTTTACCACGATAAAAAAAAAACTGTAACAATTTCTGATTGGCGAATTATACGTAGGTCACGGCATAAGTCTTGTCTTTGAGCACTTAAATATACCGCAGCGTTGATTTGTTTACGTTATTACAAAGTATCCTCTTTGTTTAATCTAAGTACAAAATATAGACTGTTAACTATTGACTCAATTTATTCAGTAATTTTTTTAATACGACTTTATGGAGTCGTTCCCAGCTGTCGGATATCGCGCTATTATTTTCTACAACTTTCGCCGCGGATTATCTACTAAACAGTGTGAAGAAGAAATGAAAAAAGTGTTTGATAGGGATTGCCCTTCCTTAAGAACTATTGAGAGATGGTATTTAAATTTTAAGCGTGGGCTGTTTAATTTAGAAGACGATCCACGTTCAGGCCGGCCGACAGAAATCATGACCGAAAAAAATTGAACTTGTGAGAAAAGCTATAATCAAAGACAGACGAATAACTTATAAACAATTAGCTGAAACTCTGAAGATCGCTGAACGAAGTATTGGAAGAATTATATGAAACCATTTAAATGTTAGAAAACTTTTTACCCTGTGGATACCTCACGAGCTAACCGACGCTCAACGGGACATGCGTAATTTGGTGCAAAAAAATTGTTGAAAGATTTCGAATCCGGAGAACATGGTGCTGTAAATTCAATCATCACAGGTGACGAAAGCTGGCTGTATTTTTTTGATGTACCATCTAAATCACAGAGCAAGGTATGGGTCTTCGAAGATGAAGATCAACCGATACAAGTGAAAAAATCACGGTCGGTCGGAAGAAGAATGATTGTGTCTTTTTTTCGTAAAACGGGTTTAGTGGCCAATGTTGTGCTAGATAAGCAGAAGACAGTCACAGCTCGTTGGTATACTGAAGTTTGTTTGCCACAGTTATTTAGAGCGTTGAAAAATCTCAGACCAAAGTCCCCTATGCGCTCGTGGTATCTTCATATCGACAACGCTCCAGCGCATCGTGCCCAGCTAACTCAACAGACTTTTCAAGAAACTGGAATCCGAGTATTGGACCATCCACCTTACAGTCCTGACTTGGCACCATGCGACTTTGGTCTTTTTCCGTTTGCAAAATCACAACTAAAAGGACGTAAGTTTGCTTCGGAGGAGCAGTTAATCGAGGCGTGGGAAGCAATATGTGATTCCATTGAAAAAGAAAAATGGGAGCATTGGTTTAATGACTGGTTCTTGCGTATGAGAAAGTGTATTGAGTGTGGTGGAAAATATTTCGAAAAACAGTAAATACTTTTTTCATACGACAAGACTTATGCCGTGACCTACGTACAATGACATTCGTGCTAGTTGTACTACAGGCCTAACGTTTAATCAACTGCTCAATTATAATTCTTGTATCTCATCATCATCATCATCATCAGCCGGAAGACGTCCACTGCTGAACATAGGCCTCCCCCTTAGACCGCCACGCCGAACGACAATTCGCCACTTGCATCCATCACACATTCTTGTATCTGTTTCAGCTATAATTCTGACATCATACTTCTGGGGATGGTTAGCTGACACTAAAGGCAGAAGACCAGCCATGATGGTTGCTATGTTCATATCTGTAATAATATCAGTGGCATCAAGCTTTGCACCTAATCTTACGTCATTTGCTGTTCTGCAGTTCGTCTCCGCTATTTTGTAAGTTACTGCTCCTTATTAGGTTAATCGTAACCAATCTTAGAAAGTGACCACTCGTTTTAGAACTCTAATTCTGTAAGGGTGCAATCACAGTGGCGCGGGGCGGGCAGCGGGAGCGGGTGGCGGGTCACACAACATACTAGATTTCCGCTCAAACCGCCCCGCCCGCACTTGGTGCAGCTTAGTCAAAAACTATGTGTTTGCGTTACCCGCCAAAGGATTCCGCTGCCCGCCCCGCTGCCACTGTAATTGCACACTAATGGTAAGGCACACTAGGACCACGGGTTTTTGTTAAGATTTTTCTGTGGAATGGCTCCCACGATTGGACCGAGCAGGATTTAAGCCTGTGTCCTCCGAATTCAGTACATCCGACATTCTCACCAATCGAGCCACTTTGGTAACACTGAAATATATTATTTTCCTAATGAATCCAGGAATTTACTGAGAAAAATCTAAGTCTAGGTTTTTAGGGTTCCGTAGTCAACAAGGAACCCTTATAGTTTCGCCATGTCCGTCCGTCCGTCCGTCCGTCTGTCCGCAGCTTAGCTCAGAGACGCCCAGTACTAGAAAGCTGTAATTTGGTGTAAATATGCGGATTTATTGCGCCGAAAAAGTGGTAAAATAAAATCTCGTAAAATATTTTTTTTAGGGTACCCCCTGTACACATAAAGTGGGGGATGATTTCTTTTTTCTCGCGTACCCCTTAGTGTGGGGTATCATTAAATAGGCCTTTAAAAAATATTCATAGTTTCCATTAACAACTTTTTGATAAAAAGATACGTTTGTGAAATATTAAGCTTTAAAGTGCTAATTTTTGCTCGACTCGAGTGTCCCCCCCCCCCTCTACCAGATAAACGGTTATGTTAGGGGGTGTGAAAAAATTCACAATAGTAGTATATATAAAGAAGTTTAAAAGAAAATTATCATGACTAAGTATGCTTTACAAGTTTACGAGTAATAGTCGACCAACTTATAAAACGTACTTGGATAACATATTTTCCTAAACAAAATGTATCGGAGAACATGTTCTTCAACTGCAAGTGTAAGTTTGTCAAATTTATTTTTACAGCTATAATAGGTGGGTATGTTTTGGGGATAGGTAGGTTTTTATTGTCAACTATTTTAACTAACTTCAAAAAACGGATGAGGTTCTCAATTCGTCATAATCTTTTTTTTATGTATTTTCCCCGATTTCTCAAAGACGCCTGGACCGATTTTGAAAATTCTTCTTTTTAAAATTAAATTCAGCGTATCGTTTAGTTAGTTCGCATAAGTATTTTGATGGGCAACTACGGAACCCTACACTGTGCGTGGCCCGACACGCACTTGGCCGTTTTTTAAATCTTATTTCATTTTGTTCTTCTTGCAGCATGACGGGCCCCTCAGCAGTTGTCTACACATATCTCGGGGAGTTCAACAATCTTCGAAATAGGGACAAGATGGTCACATGCGGATCATCTTTTATTGGAATTGGGACTGTAGTGTTACCATGTAAGTTGACACTGTCTATTCTTTCAAGTTAAGCAACCAGGGACAATCGGCATCCGTAAAAGATACGGAAAATCTTTTTTTTTTTAATGTAGCGTGGTGATATCGTCAAATTAGTCCTCCACCCAGGGCAGGAGGGACTGTCAGATTTGTAGCGACTGAAATCCATGGTGTCCTTCAATAGCCCTTTACGTTCAGTAGTCACGGCATTCGTTAGTCCCACGACCGAATTCTTTCTTAGGAAACTGGTATAGTTTGAGTTAGCCATAACTTGACTGTAATTGACCAATTTTATCATTTTGTTGTATGGGAAGAAAACAAGCAGGACGGCAGAAATAAACCAAATTTTGGAAAATGAAATAACAAGATCTTCTGTTTCTTTCAGGTTTCGCATGGTTGATTCTCCCTCTAGACTTCTCCTACCGCATCGACTTCTTGGATATTACCTACTGTCCTTGGCGCCTACTTATCGTAGCTTCTACGATACCATTTAGCTTGGCATCATTGTTTCTGTTCTTTGCACCAGAAAGCCCCAAATTCCTGTATGCTAATGGGCGCTACGAGGAGACTTTGGAAGTCGTGAAAATAATCTATGCCTTAAACACTTTCAAGAATAAAGATAGTTTTCCTGTAAGTATTGAAGAGTCTATATAACTACTTTCTGTACGGAGTGTATCGGTGTTTTGGCACAAACCATCAGAGTAAACAGCTGTCTTCATAGGACCAAGATCGTGATGTCGAAAATAATATTAGAGAGCAAATGAAAATCTATTAAAATAGATTTTCAACTTTGTGCTGTAGAGCATAAACTTGTAAATCAAAGCGTAATGTTTTGATCTTGTCTAAGCCCTCAGTTGTCTTATACAATAGGTTCTACAAACAGCTGCAAATAGGACGTCTACACTTTTCTGATACTTAGTTACGTTCAGAAACACACCTTTAGTTAATAACTTTTTTTTTAAGATGGTCCTTTCCCAAACAAACCGATGAGTCTCCTTTGCATTACAGGTGAAATCGCTGATTGTCGAAAACCAAATAACAAAGTTGAATAGCGCCACAGGTATAACAGCTATCTTCGCCTCCATGAAAGAACAAACTTTACCAATCTTCAAACCGCCGCTACTTCCCTGGATTTGTCTCACCTGCTTCGTACAATTCGGGATATTTGCTGCGTAAGTATCTTTGAATTAAAAGTGCTTCTTTTATGAAAGTATAATATCACGCCAATATAATTGTCCACAAAGGATTGGGCAAGGTTGTATGTTTAGTCCTGTTTTGTTTATGACGGGAAAAGCTCTTGCCAGCACCTGGATACAAATTCAGAACCTTCTATAAGCTATTTGCTCAACCTGTAAATCAAACTCAGGACCTTCTCAGCAGTAAGAATTGCGACCACTAAAACAAAGAAGCTGACTGGGCTATTTAAACCTTCAATATAAGAATCGTACAATAACATATTTGGTGTTGCAGAACAAATGGCTTCTACATCTGGTTTCCAACCATCCTTAATGCCTTGGCTAGCGAGGACAGCGCTGACATGAAAATCTGTGATGTCATCGAATTGACGCGAAATAAAGCCGCTGCTGATGCTTTGAATAGTACTACGGTTAGTTAAATCTTTATCATCTTCCTTCGTTAGTCTATTTCAAAATAATTTTAACTTAAATCCCTATCATAGTGTTAAGGACGATACTCACCGCGACCATAAATATTTCGAATCGTTTTGCACAAACTACATGATGATTTGTAAGAACTTTTATTTGCAAAACAAGCATTCATCATCGAGCAGCTTCTTGCGATTTATTTTGATGAATTGATGCTTGCCAAACGTTGCATAAAACCTAACACTATAAATATCTGCAAAATAAATACGCTTCGCGAATGCCCACGGCAGCGGGTACAGTCCTTTAAAATAAAAACCATTTAGATTTCACAAATTGTTCACTTGCATATCTTGCATAGCGAATGTTCGCAAAACGAATCAATGTTTCGCGAATGTTCGCCCTTTGTACGGTCGTTTAATTTCAAAGTCCTAATAGAACTGTTCTCATTTCAGATTATATGCGACGATACCATCTACACCTCCACCTTTGAGCGTTCAATCTACGTTGGTCTGGTCTTCTATTCCATGTACATCATCGTAGCAGTCCTCGTGGACTTCGTTGGCAAGAAGTTGATACTTGTGGTAACACTCTGCGTCACTGGGATATGTGCTGTTGCAGCCAATCTTACTTATAACCAACAAGTCGCTGTAGTACTGTTTGCTATCTTCCAAATGTCTGGAGCTTGCATTGGATTGACTAATGCAGTTGCTGTGGAGTTGTTTCCTACTAAGTATAGGTGTGTTTTATCACCTTTTGATATGTTGTCTTGCAATACAAAATCATCCTTATTCACGGTTGATTTACGTCTAGCTTATCAATGGTCTAGCTGCAACATTCTGATACAACCTATGTTAAAATAACAAGAATAATGTAGCAATGAGGACTGGCCCTTCATTAAATCTATACCGTAATTTATTAATTAATATCATTAAGTTTTATTTCATTTATGTCTTTATCTTTTTCACACAGAGCTATGGCGATTTGCCTGTCAATGATGCTGGGACGTACTGGTTCAATGGTAGGATCCAACCTTATCGGATGGTTCCTGGATGTCAATTGTGGCGCAGGATTTTATGTTTTCGGGATCCTCCTTGTTTGTAAGCATACTTTGTACTACTTTTTTATAACACATGTTATCTTCTACTATCTTATGCTCACCTGTAACTAATATTGATCTCTAATTAATTAATGTCCGAGATCGTTTTACTAGATCAGTGCAAAGAATATAATGCATTATTTTCTGAATGTTATCTACAATGTTCTATTGTCCATTGAAGTCTTCTATTAATATATTTTTTCTTTTAATTACAGTAAACGGCTTGAGCTGTATTACATTACCGAATATGAAAAAAGAAAAACCATGCGAAACGGGGACAGCTGAACCCGGACAAAGACAAATGCAAGAACCCTAGCTACGTAAATCTAAAGAAGAAATAAAGTGAAAAAGAGAAAGATTTATCAAAAAATATATAAACGTTTTACAGGGATCTCTACTGTATTCACACGTACCACCACGCAACCACAGTGTATCGACAAGACATTAGTGATGTAGCTGCAGCGGGTCCATATTGGCTCACCTAAAGTTGTTTACCCGAAATTGTTCTTCCACGATTTGTAATCCGAATGATCACTCTACCTAAAATTTTTCATCCTAAAGTTTTCGTTCATACTTTTTGTAGTGCTACCGGCGATGTTCATAACACTCATGTTTCCGAAAATTGTTATCAATAATATCGTTATTGTAAATATATTTAAACTCCTACTGTATTTTATCATAACGTTTTTATCCCTAAACCTTATTAAGTAGGATAACATTTCTAATTAGTCATTTTACTGGATTTAGTTTGACTAAATCCAGTAAAATGTCAGAAAAGTCGACGGAGCACCGCTTCGCTGTGCTCCTACTTCTGGGTGGTTTAAAAAAAAATAACCACGAAGGAGATGGCGGGGTCTGAAAGACCCCGCCATCCTAAACCTATATATACAACATGTTACATAATTAACGCACATCCTGAAATTAGTTTGTTCAGAATCGTTTACTGAATCGATTTCTACCATTTTTAATATAGGTAATACATTTTTTTTTTATTATTAAAACTACGGAAATTATAGTCACATCACCCCTGTACAGTCAAAACAAACTAAAATAGACCGTAAATCAAGGCAACAAGACTTAAAAGTGCAATTTTATTTGTATTAATACAAATTCCGCCATTCAATACAAAATAAAGAAAAATAAACCTTACTGCAAAATAACTAAATTAGTTAATAACAATGCATTTACATGTTAAATTAAAAATTCAATATATGTATTATGAGTATAACATAATATTCTAATTGGGGTGTCTGAGAGTGTGCGTTAATTACGTTACATGTTGTATTAATAATAACCTAACCTGTCCGAGTCGAGGTGCCCCCAGTTGTTTTGTCAGTGTCGTCTTGGGGGCACTATGAAAAAAATACTTCGAAGATTTTTGCGACGAATTTCGCTCCGCTCGCTCGGCTCGCGCATAGCTGATCACAGTTCTAACCTAACCTAACCTATGGATATACTTTCAGGTACACACCGCTATAAATAAAAATTAAAGAAGACGCTTTAACAAAAAACCAATTCATATAATTAGTGAGTGCGAAGCAAGCACTTCCTCAAGTATACGTACTAGTATGCCAACAAAATAAAACAAAATAAAAAGAAATGTAAACAAAAAAGATATGACTTTGAATAATAGTGTAAAAGAAGGTTATGTTGAGAAAATATAGGTAAACAAATAATCTATACATATAATAAATTTGTAGAAAAGTGGTGTCTGTACAATGGAAATATACAAAAAAAAGTAGCAGGGGTTGTTATTTTATCGATGCCGAACCCGAAAATGTAGTTAAAATTTTTTTTGTCTGTTTGTCTGTTTGTCGGTTTGTCTGTTTGTCTGTTTGTCTGTGTGTTTGTGCACGCTAATCTTCGGAACTACTGGACGGATTTAAATGTTTTTTTTTTGTTGTATAGTTATTAAGTCCGGTTAACATATAGGCTATAATTTATCTTGGAAACTTGAACACCTGATGCAGAACCGCAACAGACCTGCTTAACTATAAGAGATACAGAAATGGTGCCATAGCAAAAATTGTTCCACGTGATGAGCATTTTCTGCTGAGAGAATAAATTTGAAGATCCTGGACACCTGATGTGGAACTTCAAGAGCCCAGCTACACTATAACATATACAGGAAGGACGTCTTAGCAAGAGTTGTTCAGCCTGATGAGCACCTTCTGTTGATGTATAAAAATTGAAGATCTGGAACACCTGATGTGGAACTTCAAGAGCCCAGCTACACTATAACATGTACAGGAATGACGTCTTAGCAACAGTTGTTCAGCCTGATGAGCACCTTCTGTTGATGTATAAAAATTGAAGATCTGGAACACCTGATGTGGAACTCCAAGAGCCCAGCTACACTATAACATATATGGCAATGACGTCTTAGCAAGAGTTATTCAGCCTGATGAGTAGGTACTCTCTGTCAACGTATAAAAATTGAAGATCTGGAACACCTGATGTGGAACTTCAAGAGCCCATCTACACTATAACATATACAGGAATGACGTCTTAGCAAGAGTTGTTTAGTCTGATGGGCATTTCCTGTTGTCTTACAAAAATGAAAGATCTGGAACGTCTGGAATCGTCTCGCGCATCCCGTCCCCAGGCTCCTAGAATTCGACATCAGACGTTTTAGATCTTCGATTTTGACGACCCCGACTGCTGGCATAAGCAACAGGATCCGCGTACGAAGTCGCGGGCAGAAGCTAGTAGTCTAATAAATGTTTATTGCTACTGACATTATGAAGTTGAATAATTCGGAATTATGAAAATTAGTGACAGAGCAATTAGGAGTTGTGATCATTAGGATTAAAAATGTTAGGAATACAATTTTCGGGTTTCCAATGATCGGAGTTTAAATTTTAGGTGAACTTTGGCGCGCCCAGCTGCAGCTTTTTGCTGTTGCTTTGTGGATTAGCTTTGTTTATTAAACATCTCACTGCAATGTAGAATCAAAGCGTCTTCTCGTCGACGCAACGTTGTGGTTGCGATGCGGTCAGCATAACCCACGAAATCGATTATAACCACAAGTGAGGTCCTTTTGAATTAAATTATTTATTTTAATGCAAAATATGTGTCGTGGTTGTGGCACGTGTGAATAGAGCCTTCCTATGAAAATTCTAACAGATTCTTTCTGCTTTCTAAGCAAATTTTTATAATTTAAGCAATGACTGACTGGCCTGTTGGTCTAGTGGTTAGTGACCCTGACTGCTATGCCGGAGGTCGTGGGTTCGATTCCCACCCAGGACAAATGTTTGTGTGATGAGCACGATCATTTGTTCTGTGTCTGGGTGTAATTTATCTATAATATGTATGTATTTAGAAATTAGAAATATATAAGTATGTTTATCAGTTGTATAGTACCCATAACACAAGCTCTGCTTAGCTTGGGACTAGATGGCGTTGTGTGATAGTTGTGGAATATTAAAAAAAAAAAAAAAAAAATGGCTATATATTATGTCAGACAAGCGATCTCTGAATAAAAAATACGTTCATGAATATTCGATTTTTTTTACTTTAATTCACAAAATCATTTCAAGATTCATCAGAGGCAGAATAAACTCATTCAGTAAGGACATATCACTAAATTAAATCTAGAGGAAACATCGATCTCCATTGTTATCGGACAAAAAAGAAACAAATATCATCGCAGTTGACTGAGTGAACAACAATATGGCCGGAGCAAGAGATTGGATCGCGCGCCATTAGAAATATTGAAGTTATAAGTTTACGTGACTGACTGTCACCCTGTCTGTCTGGAGACATTGTATTAGTTACGATTCACTAAATAGCGAACGTTAAAACTGTATGGCATGAGCTTTAAAGAATATTTTATAATTTACCTAAACGAGTAAATACTAAAATAACTGAACCACGCGAAGTGCACGACTGCGTTTTAATATTTTGACTTACATAATTATTTATTTTGTCATTTGCTTGCCAAGACTTTTCTTTTAAAACAGAAAATAAGAGTAGCATCTTACGTTTAAAATCGTAAAATCGATTCAAGAGTTTAGACGCTACAGTGGAACGTACAAACATACATAGACCGGCAAAATCATCATTCTTCCTTTTGACTTCACCGCAGTCGAGTAAAAGTACACAAAGGATTTATTCCAAAATGTTCAGATACTCGTAACAATATCTATGATGTAGCAAGAAAAGGCTTGCCTTACTTTTTGAGAAAATTATCCTTTGAATCCATGTAACAAACCATAAGATATGACTTTTTTCAGTTATTAGAAAGACTTTTTTCAGGCATTTGATTGTACCAAGCGGAAAATCATAGAGGAAATACAATAAAAAACCTCGGTAGGTGTGTTTCTTGTAAGATAATCTCGGCTTAATTTCAAGTTGCGCTTTTGTCTGCTAAGCCTGCAGCTTCTAGAATATTGGTTTTCTCAACAAAAACACATTTGTCTTTATTGTTGTTCACTCAAGAACTGCACATAGGATTTGCATAAACTATTCATTTTGATTTCACTTTATTTGTAAACTCAGACTGTGCAAATGGACGACTCGAACGGGTTTAAAAGCATTATGCTTAACGACTTGTTTCTTTTTGTTTTATTTATTACTACCTTCTTGTTCGTTTTTTTGGTTATGTTACCAAAACAATGGCAGTTGATGGGGATAAAAAGCTATGATAAATCTACGTCATATTGTCTGGAATAAAAAGGTGAGATGGGGCGGACATGAAAGAGTTTTCAGGAAATATTTTATTCATTAAAATTCTGCGGGCAAGATTTTATTAATTTTCTCTGTATATCTAAGTCAAATGATGATGATTGATTATAGATTTTTTGTTTTTACTGTAAGCTGCACCATGAAGTTTAAAAAAAAAACCCTCGGGTAGTTTCCATGAAATTGATTTAGCCATCACAAACTTTAAACAAGCGCAAAATATCCTATGCATTCCGAAGTGATTCGATAACTGGCCCATCGTGTCCGACCCCTCCTATATGTAATTTTATGGATGTTACACCCTGGGCTATGCCTTATCTAGTTAGGACACCCTACCAACGGTAAACGTAGACTAAAAAAATTGTGAAAAAAAAGTTGACGCACCGATTTATGTTCAATTTTATTTTGGAAAATTTTGCTACTCTGTTGCAGTTAAGATGGCGTTTATGGGGTGTCTGAAATGTGATTTGTCGCTAGCCTCGGGCACAGGAAAAGCGTTTAATTGCCGTCGAGTAGGCATCACGGATCCAACCAATGGGACGGCCCGCGTATATTGAATAAACTTACCTTTAGTGACCCTGTGATACCTGGATATACCCCACCTTTTAATCGAAACGTTCAGGATTAGGAAGCGTATTTGATTAGTCTAGATGACACGAAAATTTGATTTAATTTTGTTAGAATGGAATCATAACAAATAAATAAAGTGGATTTAAGGAATAGACGTTTGATATTGCTTTGTACGAGTATTTTCTGGAGATAATTTATAAAATTTTTGAGCAGTGGTGGCCCAGTGGTATCAGTTCCGACTTACGAGTTGTAAATCGTGGATTCGAATACCAAGAATAAAAAAACGATTCCCATCCCACAATCAATATTCTACAACTCTAAGCCACACTCAAATACAGTCCCAGAAATGAACCAAAACAAGGGATTTTAGCGGCAAAATATTTAAATATGAAATTGAAGCGACTCAAACACACAACAATGTTGTGGTCTACGGTAGCGTTAACCGTTACTAATATGGCGGAACGGTAAACCGCGTCAATTATGTCCCAATTTACGCATTTAAAATTCATGAAGGGTAAACCGATTTAAAGGTTTATAGTGTGTGCTGAGCCAAAATTTACTTACTTATCTTTACAGGCCACCTCTCTCCAGTGAAGAGGGACGGGAACAAGAGAAAACCAACAAAGTACTCGTAGTAAAATTAATTGGAAGTTTACTGAAACAAATTGTAAAACGATGAATGATGTTATGCATAGAAAAAACTTGTAATAAAATTTGATATGAGGAGAAAATTACAATGTAATTATGAGTTCTCTTTAAAATATTTACATTTCGCAAAATAGTATCAGATCGAAATTGTTCCCTTGTGGTACTCCAAATAATTTATTTAGAAAATCGCAAATATAATTTTCTTGTCCCATGTATTTAACTCTGTGATGAAACTAATTCTTGATAGTACACCTCTGACACAATAAATACTTAGTTCTTCCCATTATTTGATGCAATATAAGAATTAAACAGTATCGAATGCCAATCTGAGAGGCTTTATTGAAGGATTCTCGGTACTAATCTAACACCCACCCCAGTAACCACTTGGCGTGAGCAGGTCGAATGGACATACTTGTAGATCGGGATTAACAAGGCGATGAAGGTATCAAACGAGCCATGTACTTCAGACGAGTGGGATATGTCATATGATGGATTGTATCGTTGATGTAATGGTCATTTTAAAACTCTGCCACATATACGGAGTTGGTGGTGGCCTCGGACAGGTCCCTTAGAGCGCAGGTGGAGTTACACAAAGTTCAAGTGAGGAGATGGCCCATCGTTTGTGATGAGGCTCCGTAGTCGCACCAATAGTGGTCTTAAACGTAATAGTGGTCGTCTTGTGTTTAATTCTCGGGTTGTGAAAAGGGCCATTTGATTTTCAATCAAAAAGTTCATAGTCGCAACCACAGAATCTAGATTTGTGCCAGGTCATTGTCAAAAAGCTTGCCCACTTTCATTAATTTACACACCATTTCCATTAACTTATTCCACTGCATCAAACTGAAACTGTCTGGACAAAACAAATACAGTAATAACATATTGGCAGTGTATTGTTGGGTCAAAACAATTACCACAACTATCGAGGAACAAACAAATCAGCGACAATTGTGTGTTATGTTTACTGGAGACAAACAAACACACGAACGGAGCGTCGGAAACCGCAACAATTTGGGGCTACACTGAATGTTAGCTTAGATAACTGCAACATTTAACATGCAGCTTACAACCACCTTAGCTGCAAAGTAACAAAGCCGACTTTTGAATGTTTTTTGAGTTTGATAGCTAGGTATTGAGTGTAGACGACCCGAATTTACAAGCGAGGACGAGAGAACAAGTTTGGGCCTTTTGAGATACAATCTTTCTGTTTGGTTTATACAAAATATGGTTTTCACACTATACTCTCAGTTTGGCTATGTTCTAGACCAGACTCACACATAAATAGTAAAGTTACAAAGTGACTGAAATAACACTGAAATAAGCAGCACTTTGAATACACATAGGCGTAGTATACAAAATACTCCGTACAAACGATTATAATGAAAACTACTTCTCCACAATTTCTACAATACATACATCATGTTTATCAAAGATATTTGATACTATTTTTTCTATCACAACTTTAGAGATAGAAAAACTTACCACATTCATAAAAAACAATCATTAATAAATAATTTAAATGCGCCCATAAGTCCATTGCTGTAATAATTAAAACTTCTGATTTCATTCTTTCATCCTAAAAGTCAGACGGCCTCTTACCACCAATTCATACAATGAATACCTCTGAATTTTAAAATAATTCTTAATTTATTCTTCTCAATGTTATTATATTCAAAAACTGTTCCCAACAATAAGGTCAGTGCGATCTTTCGTTATTTCATTAGTCTCCTAACATCTGTTGCTCTCAAACTTGATAGTATTGTTTCAAGATTACTCCACAAACGATTTCATTTCACTTAACCTCTTCACAAAATACTCTAGACCCTTAAGACAAACACGGAAGGTTCAAAATGGAATACCAACTAGAAATGAAAACGCAAAATAGAAATTCAAAATTTGACAGTTCACGATACATTTCCCATGGATTTCAGTATTAATTGAATATTTTGGAAACCATGAATAATATTGTTATTGTGTTGTTGCCGACTAAGATTTTTGAACAAGCATTTTTCAGTGGACAGAATTTTAATACATTTCGTGTAAGAATGTGTTATTTACATCGTAGATTAGTAAAGTTACCTTCCGCGAAAAATCCCGAGCTTAAGTAAGCATTCCAATAAGTACATTCAAGCGCACGTTGTTAGCACATATTCAACGTTATAACCGATATTTTTTGAGGGACAAAGTAGGTATATTAAAAATACTATATAGGTATTTTAAAATCATGAAAACATAAGGAAATATGAATACAGTACAAGAAAATCACTTTTGAAAATTGCTGTGTGTATTTGTTATTTATTGGGGCCAAATACAGTTACTTACATGCTACAAAATACAGAGAATTACTTAATTTGGATTGTCAAATAAGCAACCCACATCACTGGCCAAGTACTAATTTTAAAAGAAGCTGTAATATAAAAGAAAACAAAACAAAAATCGTGGTTATAGTAATGCTGTGAGTAGCTTAATTCAACATAATTTAGACAAAATATCCAGAGCCATTAATTTTCCATATCCAGAGTTTTGTGTTGTAGTATCAAGCAACGGCAAAAATGTGATTCTTCTTCATTTCATGGCTTCGTGACTATAGCTACAATACATAAAAAGGTGGATAAGGTCAACAAAAAAAAAGAAATGCACACCAAATTCATATACCTACTAAATTGTGACCTGAGGCGGCTTAATTTTTAGGTTGGTGCGTTATTTATCGCTTTGATGTCACCTACACCTGCACGCGAGCCGGCGCCGCCGCGCCTGCCAGTGTGCGACACCCCTGATCAATGGCGCGGCGGTTCTGCTTCTAGTTGGCAGGTAATATTTTGTGGAAGTATTAAATTATTATGACTTTCATTGTTCTGACTTCTTTTGGGACAGGCCCACTGCACTATTCTTTAACTAAAAACTCCTGAAAACCTGAATAGAGAGTGGCGACAATTACAGAAAAGCAGAGACAATGAAGCTCGATGGATCCAGCAATTAAAGAGAAAATAATAGCGGAGGAGTGGGAAATGTATTATTTTCCTTCCTTCCTTTTAAGTAATTTTAAATAGTATTAATACAAATAAAGTTCATACTTCTTTGACAACTTACTTCAAAAATAGGTACGACATCATCGCGTATTTATTTGACTTCTTGTTTTTTTTTTTGGCCGTCATGCTGTTATGAGGACCACAAATAGTACCTCTTTTTATCTTGGTAAAATCATCAAATGTGTCCCCCCACCCAGGACAGAGCGGGAGGGACTATCAGACTCGTACTGACTAAAATCCACGGTGTCCTTCAATAGCCTTTTACGTTTCAGGGTCACGGTAATTCGTAAGTCCCGCGACCTCGAATAGAACCTTACTATCATTATTCATCATTCTCCTGCCCTCATCCCTAATTCATTTGCAGTCGGCGTAGCATATTCTTCTTCCTCACTTCTCTTTTACTCGTCAAACACAACAGAATAGAAAAAGTAATTTATTTGAACAGGTATCTATAAAAACATGAATAATTGTTACCAACAAAAAAAAACTTAACCACTCACTAGACGTAACTTTCAAAGGTTTTTTAACACTCCCGAAAGTTTCAAAACTTTTCACCGGTCGCTGTGGTGGACACAGTTTAACAGTTGGTGAAATACTTTACTAGTGTCGCGCTGTTTGACTCATTTTTGATCTCTTGGCTCTCGACTTCTTCATTTCTGATCTTAACTTGAATAAACGAGGCTAAAATTATTATACTTTAGTATTTGAATTTCAGTCTTACCAAATTTATTTTATTCAAGAATGACTAAAACGGTTTAATCCAGCTAGACAAAAGTACAAAAAATACTGGTATTCCAAATAATAATCTGAATTTTACGCGTTTAGTAGTTAGAAAGTAAAACTCCAAATATAACAATACAAAAAAAAAAACAGAAAATCAAAACCCGGTTTTATTACTTTAGCTAACTAAACATCGTCATGTAAAACTTAAAGCAAGTCTCACGCAACGATTAATATGTCGTATATATTTCATGGGAAGTATTCGAATCAGTGGAGTATTAGCATAAACAGAAGGGGGCCGTAAACGTTGACGCCCGGTCTCTGGTACCGCCTGGTGCCTGCGGTACCGAACGTTAGGTTTTAAGGGAATTACGTCGCATTACACTCTAGTACCGTTAACGACGACGTGAAGGATTATTGGTGGAAGCTTCGTGATGTTTCCACGACTGTTTCTTTTTTTTTTTAATGTGTTGTTACGTTCTCGGGTGAAGGCTTAAAGATTTGTTTTTGGATTATGATAAATAGGGTGATATACCCAATGTGTTGACATTTACGTTAATCTTTTTATTAAAGCTTTATGGTAGGTTTTTATGATCTACAATTAGTCTGGTTTAGGGTGTAGGTATTTGTGAGTTTAAATGTTTTAAACGCACCCTTGATAAAGGAGAAATTCCTAGTGTGGGGTAACGTTTACTTAAAAAAAAACACCGCTGCTCTCAAAATGGTATTGTTTTAGACCTTAGTAGTAGATTAAAGCCAGACTCTTATAAAAAATCCATGCAATTGAGATGATCCGTTATCCGTCATTCGAAAGTTATGTGTGACGGAAAACACCGTTAGGAAACCTGGACTTTTTAAATAAATATTCAGGATTATTTGTAAAACATTATTAGCTGAAATCATCACTAAGCTGAAAGTTCTCATGGTTCTAAAACAACTTTTACAATGAAACTAACACTTTTTTATTAACCGACCCTGAAAGATAAACAAATCAGGTGTTTCATACATTGTCACGAACAAATATTCCATTTTGTATGAAACATCTTTTTTAACAAAGTTATCATAAGCAAGGAAGCCACTGTACCGAGAATTCCATCAACATACTCAAAGTACAAGTGTCTCTTCACACGCACAACTATCAACTAGAACATGTTTAAGTCTATAACTTTGTGAACCTCGCAATCCTAGTGAATACGTGACTCGATGAGTAATTTAAACTTGGCACATTGAATGTGCGGATCATAAAGAGGATAATATAACTCAACCGTTTAGTTAGTCTAAAATCATTACCAGAAGATTTATCACGAGTTTTCGCTTTATGACGTAAACGGGAACTTTGACGTACACCATAGAAGCTTTTTCAAAATGGTAACCTATTCAGTCACTAGACCAGGAGCATTACCACGAGCTCTTAACGCGATCCAGTTTAATTTAATAAAGCTGTGGGAAAGAGACAGAGCTATACAAGTCGTCTAGCGCCATCTCTTTCCCACAGCCTAAACTGGATCGCGTTAAGAGTTCATGGTAGGCCACCAGGTAGCCTACCATGACATCTTAAAGCGAGAGTAATTACAGTGTGGGGAAAGAGACAGAGCTATACAAGTCTTCTAGCGCCATCTCTTTCCCACAGCCTAAACTGGATCGCGTTAAGAGTTCATGGTAGGCCACCAGGTAGCCTACCATGACATCTTAAAGCGAGAGTAATTATAGTGTGGGGAAAGAGACATAGCTATACAAGTCGTCTAGCGCCATCTCTTTCCCACAGCCTAAACAGGATTGCGTTAAGAGTTCATGGTTGGCCACCAGGTAGCCTACCATGACGTCTTAAAGCGAGAGTAATTCCAGTGTGGGGAAAGAGACATAGCTATACAAGTCGTCTAGCGCCATCTCTTTCCCACAGCCTAAACTGGATCGCGTTAAGAGTTCATGGTAGGCCACCAGGTCGCCTACCATGACATCTTAAAGCAAGAGTAATTACAGTGTGGGGAAAGAGACATAGCTATACAAGTCGTCTAGCGCCATCTCTTTCCCACAGAAAAAACTGGATCGCGTTAAGAGTTCATGGTAGGCCACCAGGTAGCCTACCATGACGTCTTAATATAATAATAATAATAATATTTATTTATTACAGATAATACAATACAATTTGTTAGTAAACATCTTAAACACTAGTGTTAGTATATTAAATTAAATTAATTTAAAATTGCATTGTTAACATAATTCAACCTGATAATACATTCCATAATGTCATCTTTACTATTAAAATAACAAAACAAATAATAATAATAAAAATGTCTTAAAGCGAGAGTAATTACAGTGTGAGAAAGAGACAGATCTATACAAGGCGTCTAGCGTCATCTCTATCCCACACTGGAATTACTCTCGCTTTAAGACGTCAAGCTACTAGACTAGGTTACCACATGGTGGCAAGAGTGACTGCCGAGTCTGAAGTCCTAGGTTGGATTCCCAGGTTATACACCAATGATATTCAAATCCCTAACAAATTTCTCAGCAACAGTTACAAAGTCTGGATTTATGTGCGGTTGCTGGCAATAGGGTCGTCCCCTATTACAAGGGGCTTTAACATAACTGGTAAAATGTGGGTAGGTATCACTATTAGGTACACCTCTGCCTTACCTTTCGAGGATAAGAGGTGTGATAAAATGTTATGTAGTGTTGACAATGCTGTTGTGTGGAAGTGGAAGTTGCCACGTAACAGCCCCTTAGAAAAGGTACAGACACGAGTCGCTAACACATCAAACTTCTCCAATCTGTCATATTTCTTTAATAGATTTTCAACTTTAACACAATAGTAGGCGGTTAATTTTCGATTGGAAAAAATTGACAATATGAGGAGTATTGACAGTATTGAGGTTAATGAAATAAATAATAAAAATAATAGTATAATCCTCGATACGGCTTGCATTGTGAGGAGGTTCCTGTCTCTGGAGCCCTAACCACCGGTAGCTTGGCCCCTGCTCCCACACCGGCGAACCTCTATTTTTATATTTTTAATGTTTTATATGGCTTTGTTTTTTTATTTAAATTATTTAAAAATGTTATTATGATTATGTAAGTTAAATGAATAAGGGCTGGTTTTTCAATAGTCAGTTAAGCTTTACCTGAGGAATAAAAATAACGGTATGACATATTTTCCATAGATAAGCTGTCAAACCGCCATTATTATTCCTCAGTTAACGGATAACTGACTATTGAAAAACCAGCCCTAAACCGAATAATAATAATTTTTTTCTCTTGGATAAAATAAAAAAAAAATAGCAGGATATTTATAATTTTCATTTTGACGTTACGAAAACAGTCGGCATACTCACCACAACAAAAAATCAGAATAAGGTATATCTATGATTTATTTAAAACTAGACACAGTAAAAGTTTTAAGACTAAAAACTTACGATTCTGGAACATTTCTTCGTTTCGCCGTTGAACGGTTCACCGACAGAACTATTCACTTTTCATTTTTTCACCGATAGAACGTTTCAATGACGAACGATTCGCCGACAGAACGATTAAGTCATGAGTATTGTGTTTCATGAAGTATTGTTTATATGAAGCCATTTAGACGAAGCCCCGCTGCGCGGGGCTTCTATTTCTGTGTTCAGTGTTTGAAGGAACCTAACTAACCGAACTTTGGGGTGCCCCTGATGTCGGATTTAGTTACTAGTATTATAATGTCAAACCATGTCTTTGTCGACGAATCGTTCTGCGGTGAAAGTTTTGTCGTCGAACCGTCCAGGAATGAATCGTTGTGTCGGCGAATCGTTAAGCGGAGAAACGTTTGTCGGAGTTATGTTTCAGAGTGAAAACTTACATAGGCCCAACAAAATTTTTTCAACAGCCTTACGTTACGCCACAACAATAAAACTGCTCGTTTATATTTACGCATTCAGAATACCAGCGCAGCACGCGGTACACTGTTCTCTTTTACGATCACCGTTATACTATCCCTCGGTACTCGGCATATTTACTTTTATTGCGACGACGGTACTCGTATTTTGTAGGTACCCTCGAATTCGGCGAAATTAAAATAGAGTATTGAACCCTTCCGTATGTTGAGCAAGGGTTTGACTGACAACTGTCAGACAATCATAAAGAATGTTATTTATGGAGCCAGAATTACCGACACTTACCGTTGTACCACAAAAAGTTAAACGGTTTAACACTTTAAAAAGTGTAACTGCAATACGTCCCTTATTTCATCTATTTTTAGTCGACATGAACCAGTAATGGTCGCAAATATTCGCAATGATTCAAATTGGCAGATACACAGATTTCCACTTGGCTATTCCAGGAAAAGTTACTGTGTACACAAGGCTTGGTATTTTAATGGTTTTGCTATCCTTAGCCTAATTCAAGATATACGAGTACTTAAATGGTAATCATGTTTGTAAAAATAGAAACACCTCATGTTTATGAGACTACCAAAATGTTATAGAATTTTAGATTTTCCATCAAAAAAACAATAACAGGGACAATAACAGGGACAAAAAGTTTTCTATAATTATGTTTATCTAAGTTATAAACTATCTGTGAACATGCAAATTCGTTCAGTACTTTTACGTGTAAGAGTAACAAACATTTATCTATTCATCTTAACAAACATTTGTATAGATAGTGAGATAAGATAGCTTAAGTCAGTCCATCCTAAGGTTGTCTGGAAGATATCGCTATTAGCGATAAGACCGCCGTTGTACCCTTAAAATTATCAATTTTGTAAGTTTGTTTTCATTTTGGTGTACAATAAAGCATATTCTATTCTATAAGATAGTAAAACGTAAAAGACGTAGGATTTAGTCGATCATTTTCTTCTTTTTTTTTTAATTTACCCACTCTAGACACTAGAGATTCATCCCGTATCGTGGTTGCGGTTACAAACTCATATACCTACACAAACACCCAGACCCGAAACAACTTTTTGTAGATCATACAAATATTTGTTCCGTGCGGGGATTGAACCTGCGACACGAGCGCAGCAGTCGGTCGCTCAGCCACTGCGCCATCGTGCCGTCAAATTGTTTCTGTACATTGGTTTAACCGCTAATATGTTGAATTCTAAATCCACCTGTATGAACCGTGATCACTTACCCAATTTACGACTCGGTAAACTCCTGTCACCGATACATATCTTCAATGAAATTGGGTCAACGGGGTAACCTACCCAAAATAAACCTACACGCGACTACGGTCAAGGGTATTCTTATTCACTAACCCCCATAAATAACCCTTTTAGTTAAAGAAATCACGTTTGCGAGTGTACACTACGTTGAAAACCATCGATACGACACTATACGCTTTCATAGATTTATTAAAGCGTTGTCCCGAACTAGGAAGGACCCCTGGGGGTCTAATCTCTAAGCACGAAACCCGTGGTATCGGCCTTAGTTACGGGCGTTTTGACAACGATTTCGAACTAAGAGTGAATGATATTGCGAAATGCTGCTAGTTATAAGCTACAGTACTTAGATTACTTAGTTACCGATAAGCTACTTAGATTCATGTCCTACAGAAAATCGTTAAACTACATTTTTGCAATGCAATTTAACGTAATGACGTAGACACTAGCGCCGCGTCTAAAAGACTTCAATCTAAGGGGAATGTCCGTCTGCAATTTTGATTTTGACGTTTATTCCTTTCTTTCAGTACTAGTGTCTTCGTTAACGGACATAGAAAGTAGACCCCCTGTATCGTGTGTTTAAAAACATTTAAACTCACTTATACAAACAGTAGGAACAATTACCTATAGGTCATGCAAATATGTGATAGGAAGGCATGCTTCATCGTCGACCACATCATGCTTACCATCGAGGCGAGATAGTGTTCAAACACGAGACTTTACCTGAATATCTTCTACAGGGAATCATTCCGACCTCTCTATCAGCACAAACCTTAGGTTTCCGAATCAATAGGTGAAATAAATGTGAAAGAAAAGTACCCATTTTTTTCCCACGCATACGTCGTTCAAACGTAAGTTACAGCGTCTGACATTAACCCAAGCTTACGTCTCTATTCGCATGGCAAGCTTACAGGACAGAGATAAGAGATAATTCGATACGAGTGGATTAGTATCGCGACACTAAATACAGATTACTCTGACGTACGAACATGGCATTTGGAGGGTTATGCCGATACGACCCGATGGCGTACATAATACGATCGTGTGTATTAATATATGCTACACTTGTGGGAGATTATTGTGAGTGTTTGGAAATATATAGAGATGAGAACGAAATATTATGTCAGCTGGTCGTCTATTTTAGGCTTAATAATATAATTCGTCAGTAACAGCCACAGAGTCTGGATTCGTAGCCAGCTGGTGACAATTGGCATGGTCTGTTTCTTGTGATAATAGGGTAGTTTACTGCATAAATAACTGGAGCAATAGTGGCCCAGTGGCATCGGTCCCGACTTACGAGTTAAACATAATTGGCGAACTGTGGGTACTATTCTGTACACTTCCAAATAGCCCTAACATTCAACTTCCCTCCGTGCAACGGCACAGTGTAGTGGTGATTTGTTTCGCTGCCGATAATTATTACTTTTTACGTGTTTCGTCGTTGATTACCGGCTCGTGAATTCATCCCAGCTGTGTGCTTTTGTGCTTAGTGGTGGTTTTGTGAGTTTTTAAGTGTTTTTACGCGTATTTTATTGGTAAATATAGTTTAAAATTAGTTTTATCGGCATTCGGTGAGTACTTTTTATTTTTTGGTTCTGGGGGTACCGTGAAAAATTTATCTTTTCAAATTTTTTCTTCGTTTCCTCGTTCTTATTTCAATTTATTTGTTGTTTTTAATTCAAATGATGTTGTCCAGTAATGATGAACCACCTGATACCGGTGGCGTAGACTCATCGCGTCGAATAACAAAGCCACACAGGTCACCGACCTCCGCTTATTCTAAACGTTTGTTTGTTGAAATGTCTCCCTCTTATTTAACACCCGAGGATAACCCAAAGAGACAACATTTAACCGATTCTGTTGAAAAGTCGTCGCCGGTAACAGCTAATGTCATTAATTCGAACGAGGAGTATTACGACTTAGTAAATCAGGCGTCTGCATATTTGTCGAAAATAAACGACATTGTGAACGATCAAGGATCTCGCATTAATATAGCCAATAAAACCGCGATTATGGACATGACACAGCGTATTACGTCTATTGTCTCTTTGTTAGCCATACGGTCATCTTCCAATGAAACGAAGTTAGTCAATATTGAGCGCGAACTGGATAAAGTAAAATCAAATAATAATGTCAGTATTGTCAAAAACGATTCAAACAAAATTTCATATGCGGATTCCCTGAAACTTCGTCTGCCAAAGGTCGCTCCGGTAATGGAGTCTAGACCACCGCTCCCGTGCGTGATAGCGTACCCCGCCAATGAAAAGTCAGCTGATTACGCGACTTCGTCAGCTACCAAGGAAGCTCTTAAAAAAGTTATTAAGCCAAGTGATGACGGTTTTCAAATTGTAGGCATGAAAAAAATCGCGAAATCGGGCGTTGTGTTACGTGTCGCTAACGACACTCAAATAAATAAGCTGCAATCGGTCGAAGGTATTAGATCCGCCGGGTTAAGACTCGAAAAACCGAAAGGCCGAAGGCCACGTATATTAGTTAAAGACGTCCCATCCTCAATGGAAGACAACACTTTTTTGCTTGCTTTGTACCGTCAAAATATAAAAGACGAATTGTCAATTAAAGAGGAAGATTTTATTAAGTCGACAAAAATTATACGTAGACGTAAACTAGATAACGGTCGGAAGTGGGTAGGCATTGAGATCGACGCCACCATACGACAGCATTTAGTTAATACCAAACAGAAGCTTTTTATTGACTTCGCGACTTGTCGGTTTTTTGATGATGTCGATGTAGTACGTTGTCTGCATTGTCAGCAGTTCGGTCACGTAAAAAAATACTGCGTTAATAAATCTCCTACCTGTGCTAATTGTTCTGAAGCACATGAAACAAAAGAATGCCCGCATAAGGATAATTCTGATTTCACACCAGTATGCGTGGCGTGTAAACGTTTTAAAAAACCGTTTGACCATCGGTGCGGTTCTCAACAGTGTACCACCTATAAAGTTAGGCTCGAACAGTTAATACTCAACACTAACTACTAATATAATGGATGGTTTAAAAATAGGTCAATTAAATCTCCATAACGACAGGGTGGCGACTTCTGAATTGGACAAATTAATTATCGATTATAACTTTGTACTGATTCAAGAACAATACCAAAACACGAGCTTACGTCACAAGGTAGTTCAGTTGGATAGTAAGGCACGAGCCGGAATTTACGTGTCGCGTTCTTCTAACTTTACAGTAACGTCTTTGCGTAACCTCATGACGCCTCACTGTGCAGTTGCGGAAGTCTCATCCGCTACTTTTAAAGTTTACATTGTGAGCTGTTATTTTCAATATTCAGACCCTGTTGCTCCTCACATACATAACCTCCGTCACGTCTTGCGGTCACTCGCGGGCTGCAAAGTTATCGTAGGCGCAGACGTTAATGCGTCTTCGTCCTTTTTTTCTCCTGTGGCAACACTACAGCTAACAGCTGATTTTAAATTGTCCTGATTTTATTTCTTTTAAATATTGAATTTATTAGTTTTTTTTGAGATTTTTCCAATATCTCATCAAAAAAATTGTTTATTATTGTATTTTCTGTGTTAGAATCACGTATTGAACGTAAAATAAGTGTTAATTATCAATGTGAACTGTGTGACAGTTACCGGCCTAAGGGAATTTTGCATTTTCATCTATCAGGTACAATAAATTCTTAACTTTAAATTATTAGATTGTTTACGAGTCGTAATTACAGCTATTATAACCTAATGTTCATTTTTATTTGATGTTCTCTAAATACCGATGATCTTTTGAACGTAAACATAACCTTGCTTAGCTTGGTGACAGAACTCGCTTCGGATCTTGTTTTCGTGTTTTTTCTACTACTTCTATTTTTATCCTGCTGCTGTATCTGTCTAATCTCATTCAATTCCTTTTTTTTTTTCGATTTCCATTCCTAAGTACTTACTGTGATAATGACCATGACACGTAGTGCCCGCGCTCGCCAAGAAGAACTTAATCTGGCTTTGAGCGAACTGAAGGCGTCTAAGCAGTCCTGTGACCAGCTGAGTAGGGAAATAGATGAGAATGAAAGAGTTCTCTTGGAAGTGCACGAAAAAAATAGAACATTGAAAAGAGAAATGGCTCAGTTATACACTCAATACACTGATGTCATTGAGGACCGGGATAGGCTCCAACTTATTGTGGACGGCTTCAGCCAATGTAGCACAGAGTATGAACAAGCTCTTAATGACAAACACTTTTTACAACAGCAGCTACATGAGGCTAAAAGTCAAATAACAGATCTTGAGACTACAAACATTAACATCACAGCCTCGCTGAATCAGAGTCTTTTCAGTGAGTTGGTGCCTATTGCCCCGTCAATGGTTTCTGCCCTAAATCCCATTTGCACTATTGACTTGACAAGTGAGGATGATTCTAAATCATGTAGTTCAGTGAGGGTAGTCACCAGTAAAAATAAAATCAAAAAATATATTAAAATCAACAAGTACATTTTAAAAACACAAAAACTAGTCAAAAGACAAAAGTTTTTCATTAAAAGTGTGAAATTAAATAGGGAAAGATTAAATCTACTCAAACAATTGGATTTATATGCATTTAATTTGGAGCGAAGCACCGAGAAGTACCAAATTGACACAGAAGACCTGCAATCAAAAATAGACCACCTACAAGATAAACTAAATTCAATGACTACCAAATACAATACCTCTGAACATCTTATGAGGGAATATGTGTTGGCGATGAATGATCTGGTGAACTCTCAAACAAACAACTGTGAGCACTGTCAAGAAACTACCAATGTGCATACACCGGACCATTCATTGACAGCATGTAATACCACCTTACTGCATCCATGTGTTGATTTGGAAATTCCGGTGAACGGTTCAAATGAAAAATTGAAAAAAAAGTTGAGTGATGTAGTTATATTTTGTGATGAAATTGGAAAAAATTTAGGACATTTATTAACAGATGCATATCCAGGACATAAAATAATAAACAACTGTATGCCTGGATGTTCCCTGTATTATATAATGAACAAAATTATTAAATGTAATTTTAGCCCAAACACTACAATAATAATATTAATGGGTAACAGAGGAAATCTGAACAAAGGGGAATTTCTCCACTATTATAGAACTTTGTGTAACTTACATTTAAAAGTTGTGCTGTTTACATTCCCATATAGTAAAAGTTTGCCACAGGAAGAAAATAACTTTAGATATAATATGAATATGACTATGCACAATTTGACATATAATAATAATTTATTTCAATTAATAGACATTAACAATTTTATTGATAACAATTATTACTTGACAAAAGATAGATATCTTACAGACAGGTACTATCTTACAAACTATTGTAAGAAGCAGTTAACCAAGTCTTTATCTTATTATTTTTCAATTACAGCCAAGAATATTGCTAAAAAAGTTGCTTCTATGGAGCAATGTAATACCAAACTCAGTAATTCTATAAATAATTTGATTACCGTTGTTGAACCAGATTATCATTTAAATTAGAGATAGAGACAATGGAGACAACCTCTTGCAATAATATAAGGAATGAATCTGATGAAAGTTGTAGAAATTTAAACAGTATCAACCTGGTGCATCAAAATATTCAAGGATTTTTAAACAAAGAACTAGAAGTAGAGCTTTTTCTCAATCACAACAATGTAGATATACTTTGTATTACAGAACATTGGCTCAAAAGCCATCAGTACATTTTCAATTTTAGCAATCACCAGGTTGGGAGTTCATTCAGCAGAGTAAATGCTATACATGGCGGTGCATTAATCTTAGTAAATAACCAGCTCAAATTTAAAGACCGCAAAGATATTGTAAGCCTGTCTGTTGAGCGGTCAATTGAAATAGCCTGTATAGAATTGGAGCAGTTTATCATATTAAGTGTATACAGACCCCCCTCAGGGTTGTATGATTGTTTTGAAAAGGTGATGGATGAAGTGCTACACAAAATTTGTAAGTCAAAAAAGTCAATTGTAATTTGTGGTGATTTTAATGTTAATTTATTAGAAAATTATGGGTTGAGCACTAAAATTATTAGCCTATTCCAGTCATACAATCTTGAAAATAAATTTTTAGAGCCTACTAGAATAACCCCCACCAGTGCCACTTGCCTGGACAACATATATACAGATGTAATACCAACTCACAAGGCAATTATAAACCTCCTAGATTCAGATCATTGCGGGCAACTTGTTACTTTTTCAAATGTGAGTAAAAAACTAATTAAAAAGGATATCATTGTTAACCCAAAAACCAAAGGTCGTTTGGAAAGCTTCAAGACTAAACTTTTACATAAATTACCAGTTTTGAGTAATAAAAAAGACCCCAATCAACAATATAATAATTTTTTCAATGTATACTGCAAACAATTTGATAGTACATTTGTTCCCAAGACTATCTCAGTCAATAGTAATGCTTCTTTTAACGACTGGGCCACCATTGGTATTCATAAGAGTAGAAAGCGACTGTATGAACTGTATGAAGAGCGGATTTTTATTAACACCACGGAATTTAATCTATATGTTAAGAATTATTCAAAATTATTCAAAAAGGTTTGTTGTATAGCAAAGTCCCGTTATTTGAGTTCAAAAATTAAAAATAGTACTAATGTAATTAAAACAACATGGAACATTATCAATAGCGAAACGGGAAGGTCTTGCAATAGAAATAGCGACTACAGCCTTGCTATTGATGATAGAATTTTAAATTCAGATGCTCAAGTTGCCACAGCCTTTGAGAGTTTCTTTGCTGACATTCCTGTATCGACTACTAAGTCACTAAACTCATCTCCTGCTGCTGCAGAATCTTTGCTAAAAGAAAACGTTCCACATTGTGATTCCGAATTTAATTTTCAATATGTAACTTGTAAAGATGTTATCAAAACTTTCCATACATTAAATGTTAAGAAGACCGCCGATCTTTGGGGTCATTCAGTGGAAGTTGCTAAGTCTGTTATAAACATAGTAGCACCTTATTTAGCTCAAATTTTTAATGATAGTATTGACCGTGGAGAGTTTCCTGATCTGATGAAAAATAGTAAAATAATACCTTTATTTAAATCAGGTAGTACTTCAGACCCTACTAATTATAGACCTATCTCTGTACTACCTACTTTCAGTAAAATCTTCGAAAAACTTATATTAGATCAAATGCAATTTTTTTTCAATAAACATAAGTTACTGCATACTAAACAATTTGGTTTTACAAGGGGTCGTTCAACTACTGATGCGGGTGTTGAACTGTTAGGACATATTTATAATGCGTGGGAGGATAAATGCGACGCCTTGGGCATTTTCTGTGATTTGTCCAAGGCGTTCGATTGCGTTCTTCACGAAACATTAATCAGGAAACTCCACCACTACGGAATCCGGAACGCCTCCCTGGATCTTCTTACTTCATATTTGAGTAATAGGATTCAGAGAGTGGATGTAAATGGAAAAAGATCTCCCGGTTCTGTAATTAAAATGGGGGTACCACAGGGTTCAATTCTTGGCCCTTTTTTGTTTCTAATTTATATTAATGATTTGCCTTACCTCATACAAGATAATCATGATATAGTGTTATTTGCAGATGACACTTCTCTTTTATTTAAACTAAAACGTCAGCAGCTAGATACTGACCATGTAAATAGTGCCCTTTTAAAAGTAGTAAATTGGTTTAATTGTAATAATCTTCTTCTAAATGAAAAGAAAACTAAATGTATTAAATTTACAATACCTCATGTTAAACAAGTGGATACTAATATTCTAATCAAAGATCAGGCCTTGAAACCAGAAGATACCACAGTATTCTTAGGAATAACTTTGGATGCAAAACTTCAGTGGGGCCCCCATATAGATAAATTGTCCAAAAAACTTAGCTCTGCAGCATTCGCCGTTAGGAAAATTCGCGATTTAACAGATTTGGAGACAGCACGTTTAGTTTACTTTAGTTATTTCCACAGTGTAATGTCATACGGTATTCTTTTATGGGGCAGTGCCGCCGACATACAAACAATTTTTGTTTTGCAAAAAAGGGCAATTCGATCAATTTATAAACTAAATCCGAGATATTCCCTTCGAGAAAAGTTTAAAGAGATTAATATAATGACTGTGCCCTCTCAGTTTATTTATGAAAATCTGTTATACGCCCATAAAAATGTTAATCTTTTTAAAAAATATCGTGATGTCCATAGTATAAACACAAGAAATAAAGATAAATTTATAGTTCCAGCTACGCGGCTCAAAAAAATAGGGGGTACGTATAAATGCCAATGTATACGTTTTTATAATAAGCTACCAGGTCATGTTCAAGAGCTAAGCATCAATAAGTTCAAATCCTTTGTAAAACGGAAGCTATGTCAAAAAGCTTATTATCATGTCAAACTTTACCTAGAGGACAAAAATGCTTGGGATTAAACTGCTCCAATATAATTTACTCAATGAATGTCGAATTTATGTTGCCTTGTCAGTTCATTATTATTTTTAGCTTATATAGTATACGCCTTGACATTTGTTTATTTTATTTATTTTTTACACCATGACATTTGATTTTTTTTTTTACACTATGACATTTGTTATATTTTTATGTACCTTTTTACACATTGACAATTGTTTTATTTTTATTATTTGACATTGATTATTTTGTAATTTTTATTCTACTTGACATGAATTACTTTGTAATTTTTTATTTTTTTTTACTTTTTATTTATTTTTTTGTCCTATTTTTTATCAGTTGACATGAATTACTTATTGTAATTTTTTGCTTTTTATTTTTTATATTTTTTGTTTTATTTTGTGTATTTTTTTTTTTTTTTTGTTTTTTTGTGAATGTTAGGACCAATGCAGGCATCTTGTGTTATTTATTATTTAATTGAATTGTCTGACAATTTGAGTACTCTATGCGGCCTACCCGAATGTCCTGTCTTTGGTACTGTTCGTCGTTTCGTTGAGCTCCTTGAGTTATGAGTCGAGCTACACGATAACTGACAAATGCTTGCACTGACTGGACAGGTCCACTCAAATCTGTGTGGTTCTTTCCTTAAAAGACCATTTCAGACACCTGCATGGTCTTCGCATAGCTTGAAAAGTATGATGTCTGGACTTTAAAAGAGACTGTGACCTCTGAGTTTGTTTCGGATGTTTCTTCTCAGAGTAGTCAGGTACGAAACACCGGCCACATCTAGCTTTAAAAAATATGATTTGACGTGTAAAAGTGTTTTTTAACAACCAACTTGCAAAATAAATATCATTTATCATTATCATTTATCATTTATCATTTGTGGTATGGCAAAGTCCGGTCCACGGACTACGAACGGCGCTGCGCTGTTGAAGACTTCATTGCTGAAATGAATCTAACAATTCATAACACCCCCGATGCACCACCTACTTTTTGCAGCCCAATGGGCGAATCTTGTATTGACGTCACACTTTCTAGTGCCGACGTACACCTGGATAGGTGGCGTGTCCTACCGGACGCGTCTTGTAGTGATCATCGCTTGATCGTGTACGAATTTGTTCCGGTTTTTATTCAGGGTTCCTCACATGTCATTGGTAACTTTAGGTACAAAAGTAAAGGAGCTAATTGGGAATTCTTTAGATCACTTTTTGCGTGTCATGCCAAAGAGTTCACTCGCGATGGGCTGTCAGCTGAAGAAAGTGCTGAAATTATGTCAGACACCTTCACGTACTGTGCTGACATTGCCATTGGTCGCGGATCTATGACCAATATACGTAGATGTGACTGGTGGTGTGACTACCTAACCGAACAGCGTAAAACTTATCGACGGGCGCGTAAATATCTTAACAAGCTTAAAAAACGTCAAGTCACCGGAGACTTGCTAACAACTGCTTTAAATACATTTAGAGTTGCCAAGTCCCGTTACAGAGCATCGGTTGAAAAAGCTAAGGGTAATCTGTTGCGTAAAGTAGTTGATAAATTGGAAAAAGAAGGTCCGTGGTCTCCTTTATATCATGAGTTTAAAGCCAATCGATCAGTCGACCTCGCGTTTGTTCAGAATATTAAAGTAAATAATATACACACGACTGGTATTGAAGAAACAACTGAGGTTCTGTTAAATACTCTTATCCCGGATGATTCATCTGTTAATGATAATGACTACCACAAACAAATTAGAGCATGGGCTGCAGTCGCACCTGAATCACCAGCGTCAGACCTTCCATCAACTGACGAATTCCTTAATGTTGTCAGGAGACTGCCCCTTAACAAGTCATCAGGTGAAGATAAAATTTCTAATCGTATGATAAAGGAAGCGTGTAAATCGGCGGGTGACGCGATATTAATTGTTTACAACCGGTGTATTTCCGAAGGCGTTTTTCCTCGTATATGGAGACATGGCTTTATACGTATAATACCTAAAAGCGGCGACAAACCACCTGATGACCCTAAGTCTTACCGGCCCATAACATTATTACCATCTCTGGGTAAGCTCCTTGAGCGGCTTATTGTTCCGCGATTGCTACCGGACGGACCCAAATTCCATAAAAACCAATTTGGTTTTACTGTCGGGAAATCTACCGTGGACGCGGCACTCTCTGTTAGAAAAATAGTTAATACCTCCGAACACAAGTACGTACTTGGAATCTTTTTGGATAGTTCTGGGGCTTTTGATAACGCATGGTGGCCAATGCTTCTGCTTAAAATAAAAGGCCGTGGTTGCTATAATAATATATATAATCTCCTTTGCTCATACTTTTCAAATGGTTCTGCAAAACTTAAACTCGGACATCATTCCGTATCGAAACCTCTCACCATGGGCTGTCCTCAGGGTTCGGTTATCGGTCCCCATTTATGGAATCTAGGCTTTGATGATTTCCTCGCGATTCCACTTCCTAGTGGCTGTTCTTTAACTGGTTACGCGGATGACGGTCTCCTACTCATTCAGGCGAGTACTCGTGCTGGTCTCGAGAATTTGGCTAACACATGCCTACGATTAATATCTCAGTGGGGCGATCGAAACCGTCTGACTTTTGCTCCACATAAAACCTATCAGCTCCTTTTAAAAGGAGACCTTAAATCGTGGCCTAGTATTAAATTCAACAATGTTCCCGTTAAAAAGAAGCAATCGGTGTGCTATCTCGGTTTAGTCTTAGAGAGAAATTTTACATTCATAGATCATATAAAAACGGTTGGGGAAAAAGCTAAAAATAACTTTTATGCCTTAACGAGAATATCAAAATCGACTTGGGGTTTGTCATTTTTAACCTTAAAAACTATTTACGGGGCCACTTACTTGGGCTGTATGTGCTACGGAGCACCGGTTTGGGCCGATAGGGCCACCATAGGGGCGGCACGGCGTAAATTGCTTCAAAGTCAGCGCTTGGCTTTGTTATTCTTATGTAAAGCATACAGGACCGTCAGTACTGAAGCTTTACCGGTACTTGCTGGTGTTCTTCCAGTCGACCTTGAAGTGCAGCGACGTGCTGCAATGTACTATTCCGCACGGGAGACCACTGACGCTGATTTTTTACCGCAACGTGAACGTGCTAAAATATCTAGGTTATTCAAACCACAAAGTGACGTCTGGGAGGAACTTTTATCCGAATGGCAATGTAGGTGGGATAATTCCATCAAGGGGCGGCACCTCCACCAATTCTTTCCATCCGTTCGCGAGCGGTTGGCTAGGACGTGGCTGGAGGTGGATCACTGTGTTGCCCAATTTCTCACGGGACATGGTAACTTTAAAAGTAAATTATTTTCCTTCAAGCTTGTTCCCTCGCCTTTCTGTCAATGTTCAACATCAGATTGTGAATATGAACAATCAGCACATCATATTCTATGGGAGTGTATTCTTTGGCAGAACGAGCGCAATATTATGTTGGATACTGTACAGGCTACATCTGGAGTCATTTACTATACGGACCTTGTGGAAACTCGAACAAACTTCCGTGCGTTCAAGCGTTTTTGCCATACCTATTATTGGAATCAAATATAACAGCTCACAATTTAGGACCCATTAATATTAGTCATTTTACCCGTGGTGCTAGGCAACTGGGCTTCTCCCAGTTGTAATGTCCCTTTGTGCCTGTTGGCCTTGTTTTGTTCTGTCTCCTGCTTGCATGGAGGGAAGTGGGAACATATATTTTTTCCTACTCCTCCACTATTCTTTTCTGATTAATTTCGTTGCAGGATCCAAGACAGGTAAATTCATTCTCCGGGACACGTGGAGCTTAATTGTCTCGGCGCTTTTCTGGTGGTTGCCACTGTTGATTCTGGCTTTCAGGAGTTGCAGTGGTTGGGAATAGTGTGGTGGGTTTGTCCCAATAGCCCTAACATTGCAGGTGTAACTACAAGGAAGCAATCCCACCGGTGCGCGGCACAGGGTGCAGCACAAATGAACCAGGCTTGTTCTGGCGAGTGCAAGTGACAGAGCTATATAAGTCGTCTAACGCCATCTCGTTCACTCACTGGAACAAACCTGGTTTTAAGTCGTTGTAATACCCCCCCTGGTCAACTCACTGAAGCAAACACGAATAAATTGCACACACCTGCATGAAAAAAAATTACGCACAGCCTTGTATACCAGCTTAGTACGCGCACTGCAAAAGTGTGCGAAGAAAAATATTGTGTGCACTTTGGTTCCCAAAAACCTTTTTTCCAAACATTTGAATAGTATGACTGGAGACTGTCACAATAAATATCACTGTGCATTATAGTAAACAAAGGGATTGACCCAGTTCGATGCACATGGGACCTGCCGACCGTTTTGATAACAGCGACCACTGGTCAGACCGTTGTTTTTAGGACATCTCAAGGGCAAACCGCTTAGAGCATCCTATTAGATACCTGCTTTAGTACAATACTACAGCTATCATCATTATCAGCCTATAAACGTTCCCACTGTTGGGACACAAGGCTCCGCTCTGTGAGAGGGAGTGGGCCATAATCCACCACGCGGGCCCAATGCGGGTTGGCAAATGTCACATGCCTTTGAATTTTTGGTTCTAGGACATGCCGGTTTTCTCACGATGTTTTGAGAGCAGTGGTGATGAAATAAATCACACAAAGTAATGCGCCTAGCTGTGTTTGAACCCAAGACCTACAACTCGTCGAGGCTGACACCACTGCAGCAATAAATTGGATGCAAATATTAAATAGTGAAGGAGAGCATCATTGAGGAAATTTGGCATGTGTTAGTACCAATTTGAAGACATAAATATGATACGACCGCGTGATGCATTACAACCCAAGGCCTGTGAGGGCTTTGACCCAGCAGTGGGAATATTGTAGGCTGATTATGCTTGTGTAACACACAAATTAAAAAAAAAATGTTTTTCAAACAAACTCATTTTCATATCATATGATATTCATTCATAATGAAAAGTTACACTTTCCAAAAAATAAAAACCGTATTTTTTTCAAACTATATCTGACGTTTGTGGTTGGTTAGAGGTTCGTGCGACAAAGAAAACTCTACCAAGCTGGAAATAGCATACCTCTTTACAGAGATTGATGTGCATTATTCATTCTTGTAAAAGTACCAACTTTTACAAGTTTTTAATACAATCATGCAGTAAAGTCCAATATATTAAAAAATATACAAGTAAACAAAATTGCGGTTAGATGCATCCAATAAAACCAAAAAAAAAACTACACACGAAACTTATTCATACATTCGTACCGTTACGCTAATTTTGTAAATAACAAGGAACAAGACCCAGTGGGACGGAAATGCAACAAAATTTTAAACTGCACACAACTACTGCGGTGTTTTTAGCCAATTCACTTTGCATTCGTATGTAACAAATGGGTTGAAAGTTCCGCTAAAGCTAAATATACAGTAAATATACTAAATGTCGAATTTTGTTGCGAATTTTGTTGCTGTATCATGTTCTACTGTACAGTTCTGTTAGTTAGGGCAGTGTAACATGCTCAATTAATTATGAAAATTTTAGTGAGTTATTATGAGTACGTTTGGTACAGTTATTACTATTGTACTGAAACAATGTTTTACTCCAACAAGCTATAATAAATGAATTTTAGTGTTCTATAAAATACTTTGAATACCTACTAGTGATTTTAATGATTTTTGGCCGTGAGGAGGCCCAGAATACAATAGGGTCGTATTGTGAATACAATACGACCCTATTGTATTCTGGGCCGTCCCCTCACGGCCTCTGCAAGGCGGGAACGAACGCGTGTCGCAAGAAGTGCCAAAACCCGTCACACTATACCCCCTCAGTGTCCGACTGGCTGGCGGCTACCCACTCGCATAAATCCGGTGTAAATAAAGTCGTCTGCGTTTTGTCCAATTCTCCAATTATTCTTAAAGAATCATCAAATCAACAGTTGGAGGATATAAGGTGTAACATTTCACCGGAACTAATAACTGTTGTAACAACGTTTCATGCTACTTTCTTCGCACCTTCAAAAAGATTATGAACAAGTTGCAGGGTTGACAACGCGCAGGAGATACCTCTTGGGTTGCAGGTGTCTATAGACTACGGTAACCGCTTTCTACGAGTATCAGGCGAACTGTATACTAGTTTGTACTTTGGGTACAAACTAATAGGTGGTTGTAGTAGTAGGTGTAGTAGTTGTAGTAGTAGGTGTAGTAGTTGTAGTAGTAGGTGTAGTAAAAAAAAATTGAAACTTACCGCATAATCACAATTTTCTTACCCTCATCCATCGTAATTATGGTTGGTCGCGGGACTAACAGCTACCGTGATCCCGGAACGGAAAGGCCTATTGAAGGACACCCTGGATTTAAGTCAGTACAAGTCTGACAGTCCCTAGCTCCTACTCTGCCCTGGGCGGGAGAAATCATTTCATGATTTTACCACACATAAAAAAGAAAAAAGAAAAGTGTAGTAATTATGGTTAGATTAGCATGTCTTCAACTAAGCAAAACTGAAGGAATAAAGCAGTTTATTAAGTCTAATTAGTAGTAAAATAGCAGCAACACTAATCGCAGTGTACTCTTTTTTTTTTTTTTTTTTAGGTGGTAAAATCATCAAATGAGTTCTCCCGCCCTGGGTGGGGCGGAAGGGACTGTCAGACTCTTACTGACTAAAATCCACCCGTGTTCCTTCCTATACCCTTTACGTTCCGGGGCCACGGTAACCTGGGTTAAGAAAAAACCCGCGACCCCAGCAGGCATTTGGCGCGAAACACGACGCGCCACCGACCCGGGCTTGGTCCTTGGTCGGACGGCGAGCTACCCATAACTCACCGTCCGCAAGCCCGCTCCACCGCTGTGCCCTCTGCTAATCAGAGGGACACGCGTTGGAGCGTCCACACGACAGGCTATTCGCATACGGGCAAAGAGACCCCTTAGGCACACAGTGCCTAAGGAAGAGTTTTTGCCCGCATCCCAGGGTGCACCGGCCCGAAAAACTGGTCTTCCCCCCGGACGTATCCGAGAGGGAACTCCAGTCCACGGGCGCACGTGGAGGTTTCCTGTCATAGCACCCCATCGCAGTGTACTCTTGCAAGATAAATGCAATGTACGATGGAAATAAATAGAGTTTACTTTAATTATGCTACCGCACGTTCTATTAATTAATTTATGTAACTAACTTGTGTCTGCAGTAATGTGATATTACTCGCTGCACTTAGGGGGCAGGGGAGCTACGCAAATGTATTGCAGAAGTTTTAACAATAAATACGACTATGGATTAAGATCAACTTTATTTGTGGCGAAAAGAGTTTATAGAGAGCCCGGGTAGCGGGACTGAAAAAGCTGGGTATCGCGGCCCTGGCACGCAAAAGACAACAAAAGAAACTGGGTCGTCTTCTTCAATACGAGCTTGACAGTACCTTCAGCTCTACTCCCAGAATGGGGAGACTCATTTGATGATTTCTATACGCCTCAAAAAGTTATGTATATGGAGAGTTATTGGGGTATCTGGCATTTTTTAAAATATTCAATACAACTAAATAATAATGTAGAAATACCCGCTCCTGGTGCACCACCAATTTCATACAACCTAAACTTAATGTCGTTAAACATGCCTCAAGAGTGCAATCAGTAAATATATTCAATAAACTGCCTGTACAATTCAAAAACTCTACGAATCCAAATGAATTCAAAAGAGAATTGAAGGCATTGTTATTGAGGAAATGTTATTACAGCGTAGAAGAGTTTCTCAAAGATAATAGTAGTTCGGAGTAATAATTATAATTTTTAATGAAGAGGATGTATTTTTAATGACTTTTAGGACCTTAAATTATTATAATACTATCAATCCGTTTTGACATTGCGTAATTATTAATGAATTTTTATTTATATACATTTTTGAATTGATTTTTATTTTGAATTGAATTACTTAGAATTAATTTGCAAATTAATGAATTTTATTTATATACATTTATAAATTGTTTTCTTTTTTAGGGTAATATTACTTTTGAATTATAATTAAATTTAATACAATTTTATTAAGCTAAATGATTATAATTAATATTAAGACGTATTAAAAGACTGACTATGTTTTATATAAGGACCAATGTCAATTGTGGTGTTCTTTCTTTTTTTTTGTACTGGATATGTTAAATTTTTGTGTTTTGCTATTATGACCCACTGTATAACCACTGTTCGACACAAATGTAATTTTGTTGAGAATAAATCTATCTTCTATCTTCTTCTATACTTATAATAAATCTGTAGAGGGGTCAATTCTGTACATGAAATATATTTCTAAAATAACTATCAGGGGGTGATTAGGGATCGATACTGATGCCAAAAATGCAATTAATAGAATTATTGTCTGTCTGTCTGTCTGTCTGTCGGTCTGTCTGTCTGTCTGTCTGTCTGTATAACCGCTATAGAAACAAAAACTACTCGACGGATTTTGACGAAACTTGGTACAATTATTTTTCATACTCCTGCGCTGGTTATAGTATACTTTTCATCACGCTACAATCAATAGGAGCAGAGCAGTGAAGGGAAATGTTAGGAAAACGGGAGAAGTTACTCCATACACGCTAATCTTCGAAACTACTGGATGGATTTCATTGTTTTTTTTTTTTGTTGTATATCTATTAAGTCTGGGCAACATATAGACTATAATTTATCTTGGAAACTTGAACACCTGATGCAGGACTGCAATGGATCAGCTAAACTATAAGAGATACAAAAATAGCGCCGTAGCAAAAATTTTTCCGCGTGATGAGCATTTTCTGCTGAGAAAATAAATTTGAAGACATGGAACACCTGATGTGGAACTCCAAGAGCCCAGCTACACTATTACATATACAGTAATGACGTCTTAGCAAGAGTTGTTCAGCCTGATGAGCACTCCCTGTTGTCGTATAAAAACTGAAGATCTGGAACACCTGATGTGGAACTCCAAGAGCCCAGCTACACTATAACATATATATGAATAACATCTTAGCAAGAGTTGTTTAGTCTGATGGGCATTTCCTGTTGACTTACAAAAATGAAAGATCTGGAACGTCTGGAATCGTCATGCGCGTCCCGTTGTTTTCCCGGCCCCAGGCTCTAAGATTTCGACATCAGACGTTTCAGATCTTCGATTTTGACGACCCCATTGTCGCTGGCATAAGCAACAGGATCCGCGTACGAAGTCGCTGGCAGAAGCTAGTAAATAAATAAACCTTGGGCAGTCAAAATGGCAGTTTGGCTAATGTTTTAAGTAAAATGTAAGTTATTCTTGATCAGTTAGCCAGGCACCTTATTTTATCTTATTTATCTCAAAACAGTGAAAGAATACAATCGTAAGGGAACTATCATTTCTAAGAATCAAAAGGTTTCCTGTTTCCAGCATTGGAAATATACAAAAGCTAAAATTAATTGATTATGCTGAAATAGTTTTAAAAGGACATAGAATTTCATATTTCTACCAAAGGTTACAATAAAAAATGCAACATTGCATGCAGCGTTCAAGCAGACAAAGAGATCTATAAACTCTCTGAACGGATTGCAATAGAAACGGAGGAGTACGGAAACGCAATCGCTTGAACAGCATTTGATATAGAGCTGAAGGTTTACGAAACGGAAGTGGAGACAACTTGGAAGTTTTTATCTTCACTTCTTTGCTTTTTTACGGTTTTATTTACGTTTGAGTATCTCAGTCACTCGTTCTTTTAAAGTGACGCATTTTTTTAACTAGAAATGGAAATGACTTTATTATCATTTAGAAAAACTAAATATATGTTATTATTTGCTTTTGCTTTTGTTTTATAGGTTTGGATAAAGACAGGAGTATGATACAGTAATACAATATTTTAAGTAGGACTAAATCATTGTATTCAACTCACACTAACATTCTGACTAACATTTTGTAACTGCTAGCCTTTTAGAGAGACTAAAAGTCACTCAACGAGCAATGGAAAGAACCAGATTCACCGACATAGCTTGCAAAATCTGCAAATTGAAGTGGCAATGGACAGGCCACTTCGCTCGTAGAACCAGCAACCGATGGGGAAGAAAAGTTCTCGAGTGGCGACCATGGACCGGAACGTAGGCAGGCAGGCCTCCCACTAGGTGAACCGACGACATCGTGAGAGTCGCGGGCAACCGATGGATGCAAGTGGCGAATTGTTATTCGGCGTAGCGGCCTAAGGGGGAGGTCTATGTTCAGCAGGATGTCTTCCGGCTGATGATGATGATGAACATTCTGACAAAAAGTTAAAGCAAGCTTCAGGTAAAATATTAACTTAAAAGTCGAGGCTGTCGCATCTGTCAACTGTTATTTGCTATAGGTTTTCTTTCGATCCCAATCTAACCTAGAAGCAAAGATGAGGACTAAGATGGATCTTCTATAGATCTCACCCCACTGGGTGAGGTCTTTAGAAGATCCATCTGTTCCTTCTGGAACAGAGACTGCTTACCGCCGGACTCCAACGGAACGGTGGTCGTGAGTCTGGCGTAGATTCACGACCGTTAGGCCTGCTCCCAACAGTGGGACCGTACAGCCGTTACCGCACCGCTAGGAGGTGGATTCTATAAACCCCAATTGGTACGTTCTGTAATGTCTTTTCTTTATATCTCGCATACATTTGTTCTTACAAATGTATGCGACCCATGTATGTGACCAATCAGGCCCTATCTGAAAACCAGCGCTGTGACTTTTTTTTCTAAATGTCACAGCTCATGCTGAGATAGGGGCCTTTTGGCCTCGTACAGGACCAAAATTGGTTATTTTATTTTAATTTATTTTGTAAGTATTAAGTTAAGTTTCTTTTATTTAATTTTTACATCTTTGTTTTACATTTTAAGTTGTTGTTCTGTCCTGTGTGAGTCCAATAAAACTTTTTCTTTCTTTCTTTCTTTCTTTCTTTCAATCACATACGTTCTTACGTATGTGATTGGAATTGAAGATAGAATTGTAGACTCACCTACGATTATCTTTACGTATTTGTTTTCGAGCGTATGGCACTCTCGTGGGCTGCAGCTGAAAATCAGCGTCAGGTGGCTAACTCTGTGTTGCCATCTGGCATTATGCTGAGCTGAGGCCCTTTGGCATTAAATTGTTAGTTTTTAAATTATTATTTCAGTTATTGTATTACTCTTGTTACAACTTTAATTACTTTTAAGTTTTAGTGCCAATAAACACAATTTTCTTTCTTTATTTGGATAAAGTTATTTTACTGCGTTTTCCCACACAGTGACTTATATTCTGTTTAAACTTTATAACAATTAATAACCTCAAATTATACTTGTAGCACACACGAGTGTTGTGAATATTAAAACTTATCTGAATTAAGACAGAGAAAGAAGGAATTATGATTTGTTTTCTTGAACCCGGCTTTATTTTAGGTGGTATATTCATCAAATGAGTCCTCCCCGACCTAGGTAGGTCCTGCTCTACCTAGAGCAGGACATCAGACTAGTACTGACTAAAATCCACCGTGTTTTTTAAAGTTGAGACGAGTTGTTCTTATTAGAGATATAAAGACAGCTTTTATATTACTAGTCAGACTTATTACTGAGGTATGTACTGTTGGTAATGTAAAGAGTAATTTGTATTTTTATGTTATTTAGTTTTGTCGTTTAACGTGTCCGAATAAAACTGGGATTTGGTTGCGGAAAAATTTACCTATTTTGTTAAAAACAATATATACTCTTATAGTCTTAACTTACTTCAGCCATTTAAGAAGATTTTAGATGAATAGAATATACTTTCATTTTTCACCAAAGTTGTTAGACAACTATTTTTATAAATTATGGAATCAGGCGTTACTTTGCGGAAATCCATCCACAATAAATGTTATGAATAATATCTAGTTTTAATTCCGCGACAAAAATCCAGGCAATCATGCATATGCACATGCAGCAAAGGACCCACCCTCCCGCCCACAAGCATATGCACAAGTGCAAGAAACAGAAAAACATGCCATGCAATCAAACCGCTATACTCAAGATAGAGTATAGGTTTGATTGTATGGCATGTTTTTCTGTATACACTAATTCTAAGGTTACGGATAAGGTTACAGTTAAGATTTTCTTAATGACAACCACGTCCTTGTTAATAATAATATAATATAATAATAATAATAATTGATTTATTTCAGACCATTGATCCATATAGTGTTAGTAAAATCTTAACCTATTGTTAGTATATAAAATTGATATACTTAATTTAATTGGGGACATGTACGCCAGTGCGCACATGTCTACCTGCCCAGTGCCTGATGAAGGGCCCATCAATTTTGTCCGCCAGTGTAGCCAGTATGTTGTTGGGGCTACCCCTGAATCGCTTCAGCATACTGGCACATCGCTTGCGCATAACGGCATAAAAATCATCCAACCTCGCTTCAGCGAACATACCAGACGCGCTGCAAAACCGAGGCAGCCCCAACAACATCCTCAACGCATTGTTATACTGAACGCGCAGAGCGTTGTAAGCCTTCTGCGTATACCTAACCCACAGGCTGCACGTGTAAAACGATTGACAAAACGCTTGAAAAAGAGTCAGTTTCACCTCTCTAGTACAACGTGCAAACCTGCGAGCCAGCATATTGCATCTGGCCGCCAACGCCCTGCGCTCCCTGTCTAAATCTTGGTCATCCATGAGAAAGCCCGTGACAATATGACCTAGGTATTTAAACTGCGTAACAAACTCCAACGGAGTTCCTCGCAAGTTAATAGATGGAATATTAATGGATGGAAAGTTAATGCAGTGCTGAAAGCCCTCTCACAAATTGAACCTTGTGCAGTTATGTAAGAAGCACAAGACTGATGACGACGCTTGTCAATCAACAAATGAACCCATTTTTTTTAATCCAATGCCATTGTTTATGTTAATATAGCTGAACTGACTTAAGACTAACGCTACGGCTGTACTAGCTTTTTAATTAAACAAAAACCAAAAAGAAAACAAAAATGGCGTAGTTAATTCTGATATAGTCCAAACAACAGGCAACTGACACTCTTCACAATTTTAATGTGTAGCAAAAATTACTGAAAACATTCCATAATATCGTCGACGCCAATGAAATATGTATGATGTCAAAGCAGCAGTCACAACATGCACGCGACGACAACGTTCAAAACTATGCCACAGTATAAGTAATAGTGAACAGTATTTCAACTAAGAGATGACAATTCATCATCATCTGCGTAGCCTCTTCCCAACTATATTGGGGTCAGCTTCCAGTCTAACGGGATGCAGCTGAATATCAATTATTTACACGGAGCGGCTGCCTATCGGTCCTGCCTAGCTGTTTGACTAAGGGCTCATGTGCACAACGGCGCCGCCGCGCCGCAATGCTATGTATACTTTGAATACTTTCACGACCGCGCCGCCGCCGCCGCCAAAATTCCGCAAATTAATAAAGTATCTCGGTCGTTATATCGATTCTGATCTTTTTCTATAACCAATCAATGGCTGAAAATGCCAATCATGAAGCCTTAAATATATCTAATCACAAGAAGCCGTCAAAGAACACAATAAAGATAGACGTGGATTGTATTAATTTTGGGAGGTAGAAGGAAGCGCCGAACCCAAATAAATTGAGATAAAGGTATCACGATGATACAAAGCCTGCCCTATTCTAGGCATTTCTCCTGTGTCGTGAGTGCGCAAACATGTAAACTCACATACATAAACAGCAGGACCCATACCAAGAGTTGTAAATCACAAAAACATTTGTTGCGTGAGGGCATCGAATTTGCAGCACGCAGTGCAGTCGACCGCCCGGCCACTGTGCCAAACGTGCCGCCAAGATCTGCAATTATTTACATAAAAGAGCTTCTTCTTCGTGACCGTCTTAGCAAACTGATCGCAATCGATGTAACGACTTCCATAGGGGTTGACGTCGCTCCAGCGAACGACATAATATTATCGATTCCCATTTCTCCTTTTTGAGATACAGCACATTCACTTATCTACTGGTCATCCTTACACTGTGGAACACTAGCAACAAACGTGACAACAATGTCCAAAACTGCGCTGTGCTTTTGTGCTTATTTCCTACAGAGTGACCGCTCATTGCTGGGTTTATTAACTTGCAATGACAGAGACATGATGTGTATGGAGGAGCACAGTGGACGTTGTTTCATTTGGCAGCTACTTAATTAGCATTTCAGTAGTCATACATAATGGAAATACTGGAACTGGAAAGTTCTGTGGTAATTAATTGTCATGATGAAAATGTGATGATGGAAGGACGGCCACAGGAGTTCTTGAGTGGTTTCTGCGAACGCAAGGAGCATTGGAGGAAAGGGGCGGTTTTTAGTCTTTTAATCAGCATGAGTCTGACACCCTCTACCGGGTCCACCTTATAGAGATACCACGGTCCACGATCATACTCAATTTCACCCAAACAAGAATGCGGAGAGGGAAATGTTGTGAAATGTGAATCTGTCAATGCCAAAAGTGTCAATGTCAATTAAGTCTATCTGTACGCCTTGATGTTTTAAACTGAGTATCGTACTTGGTTAGTCAGTTAGATATATAATGGAAGTTTTGTATGTACAATACATTGTAATATAGTTATAGAAAAATAACCGTCTTACGACAGAAAAGTTTAAATTCACGGCACACAAACTAGAAGTTCACTTAGAACCCACTACTAAGTGAACTTCTATTTTCTCCTAAATCGAGTCCTAACTCTTTATCATGAAACATCAACTGCCTTACCACAAAAAGATAAACATCAGTCTGTTTGTGTATTAATTATTTTAAACGCATTAACGCATGCGACGCGCATCGTAAAGATGATTTTTTGAGGAGAGAAAAATTTTAGATTGCAAGTGGGTTTCGAACCCGCGTCTTCTGGATAGGGACTACAGACGTCTTAACCAACTAGGCAGGTGCAGGTGCAGGTGTGGGTTGCCATGGCCTAGTTGGTTAAGGCGTCTCGATTAGGAGACAATAGAAGTTCTCTTAGTAGTGGGTTCTAAGTGAACTTCTATTTTGTCCTAAATCGGGTTATTACTTTCGATATAAGAGTCATGGAAAATCAAAGAAACTGTTTGAGAGATATGATATAGCAAGCAAACGGGTCACTACTAAGCCAACGAGCTATAGAGAAGTTTAGGAGAAAAAATAAATATTTAAAAAAACAAAAAACCCGACTGCGTAAAAAAACTAAAAAGAAAGAAACAAGCCCAGTAGTTTAAAATTCACTCATTCACACTCACAGTCGGGGCCCATTCAAATTATACCAATCAAATCTTCCCAAGGGGCCCCGGCCGTGAGTGTGAATGAGTGAATTCTAAACTACTGGGCTTGTTTCTCTCTTTTTAGTTTTTACGCAGTCGGGTTTTTTGTTTTTTTTTTTTAATATTTATTTTATTTTACTATTTTTATTTAGTTTTTGTTAGCATTTATCAGTCCAAATTAAATTGAAACATATAAGTTAAGTTAAACCATTTTTAAAATCCTTTAATTTGATACCCCACTTGACAGAATGTGAGAGATTTTAAAAAAATATTTTTATTTCGGAACCCTTTGCACGCGAGTTCGACTCGCACTTGGCCAGTTTTATGTACCCAGTGACACTCTCACGTTTAAGACGAATCTAACGACACCTCTCAAGTTAAAATCCATCAAGCCGTTTAGGCTGCAGAGCAACACAAAGAAATATACATACATACATACATACATACCCTCGAAAAACATAACCCTCCTGGCGCAGTCGGGTAAAAAGGAAGGCTGCGCCGACCCCAAATAAATTTCAATAAGAGTAGAGGAATAATGAAAAAATAACACGTAGTTCCCTAGGCATGCCTAACCTTTTTCTATACAAGACTCCAAGTTGAGTCAAGATTACACAACAGCTAATATTAAATTCTGATAAGTTTAATATTAGCTGTTGTGTGTCTTCACCCGCAGCATGTATCACGAAAATTCGTCGTAACAACGCATTTACCACGATAAACGTTATCTTATGCGTTGAACCAGACTATAATAGAAAACAGACATCCATCCACACAAACTTTCGCATTAATGTCACTAGTATAATTCATCATCATCATCATCAGCCTATAAATGTTACCATTGTTGGGACACAGGCCTCCTTTTAGTGAGAGGCAGTGGGCCATTATGCACCACGCAGGCCCAAAGCGGGTTGGTAGATGGCACAAATGTTTTTGGAATTTTTGAATAAATATTAGTTGTGTATTTTTTCTCTTGTTACATAACGATGAAGATACAACACTTCTAAAATCACAAAACGTCACTCGGTCCGTATTTTTCTACAGGCGTTTTGACGTCACAAGCCCCAACTCCTGAATTTCGAAGCGTTTTATCTTTTTCACAATCATTGATAAAAAAATGTGTGCCTTATTTCTCAATGCTCTATCTGACGGACAAAACAGATTTTCAATTTATTTATGCAGTCATCATCAGCCTATAATGTTCCCACTGCTGGGACAAAGGCCTCCTCTCTATGAGAGGGAGTGGGCCATAATCCACCACGCGAGACCAGTGCGGATTGGCGCATGTCACATGTCTACAAATTTTTAGTTCTAGGACATGCTGGTTTCCTCACGATGTTTTTCTTTACCGTTTTGAGAGCAGTGGTGATGAAATAAATTACACAAAGTAATGCGCCTGGCGGGGTTCGAACCCACGATCTACAACCCGTAAATCGAGACCGAAACGAGACGATTGAGCCACCTCTGCTCCTACTAGTATAATTAATCCAGGTTAAAACCAACCAGTACTATATAATTACTGTATCCTGTAACTTATAAAGAATGACTGTGAAGCAAAACCACAATACCTAAACTAACAAACATGTTAAATGTTCTATTATAATTTACCAGTGGCAGTGTACTTAAAAAACAATGAAACAGACTATGACTGCACAACATTAATTAATCAAGTTTACATCTCTAGCGAGTGAGTCATGAAGAAATGTTATTAAAAATGTGCTTCATTTGTAGCACTTAGGGCAGGACAGGAGGGAGTGTCAGACTTGTACTGACTAAAATCCACGGTATCCTTCAATAGCCCTTTACGTTCCGGGGCCACGGTTACTAGATAGTTCCGCGACTTATTGCGACCACTTTTGGGTACGATTCCCAGGTCGAACAAATGAAATATGGCTTTTCCTTTGTGTTAGTAACAATCATGTCTTACTCGTATTGTATTAGGTTGATAGCCTTGCCTCCATTATTTGGGGCTGACGAAATGCTATTAGTTACTCCTCTCCCCCTTTTTTTTTTTTTTAGCTTGGTAAAATCATCAAATGAGTCCTCCCATTAGACTTCCACTGACTAAAATCCACGGTGTCCTTCAATAGCCCTTTATGTTCCGGGGTCACGGTAAGGAAATAATCCCGCGACCCTGGCAGGCTTTGGCCCTCTGAGATGGGGGCCCCGTCATTATGCTGACGCTCTTTGAGGCGCGCGTGGGACACAACGCGCCGTCGACCCGGGACTACTCTCCCCCTTATATAGAGGACCAATGCCTGCCGGGGTCGCGGGACTGTCTCATCAGGTAACAGTGACCCTGAAACGTAAAGGGCTATTCAGGGATCACCGTGGATTTTAGTCAGTAGAAGTCTGACAGTCCCTTCCGTCCCACCCTAGGTGGGAGGAGTCATTTGATGATTTTACCACGTGCCTCGCACTTTGGAGATCAGAAGCGTGATTCTATAACAGTTCCATGGAAAAACATTCGTGTGTTTTCAAGTTAGTGTTGAATATTTTATTACTATAAACTACTGTAACATCAACAAACATACTAAAACAGACTGTGACTGCACAACATTAATAAATCAAGTAAAATTACATCTCTAGCGAGCGAGTCATACGGTGTAATCTTTATTAGTGGAAACTTTTCACTCTGTATTAGTCCCCAGGCCCTCGTTCGCTTTACAAATTGTTTTACTGCATACACACGTGAAACAAAGGACGGAGTGAACGCTTTTTGGATAGAAAGTCTCTTAGTTTGGGTAAACAGGCGGTGAAAATAATATTATTGTGGCTAATAAGGTCTATCATATGATAGAAAAGAAAGAAAAAACTTTAAAAAAAGTTTCTTAAAGATCCATGTTGTAGAATAGATGTAAGAAAACATAGGAAAAAAACCTAACCTTATATTGAATACACAAAAGTCTAAAATCTTGATACCGCCTTAAACAATCATGATGATTACCTAATGGTCGCGCCTACTCTGTTTGAGAAAAGGAACAGAGTAAAGTTTGCTTCCGTCTCAATGCAGGACTAAGGAGTTTTATTTTATGTAAAAAATAACTTCGCCCATAATTTCTTTGTCGTGGTTGTAATACGTTCACATTTAAACTCATATACACCATTACTCACCCACCCAGAACAACTATTGACAGGTCATACAAACATTTGATCGGTACGGTAATGGGAACTGCGACATGCAGCGCAGCACTGCTCAGTTACTGTGCCAACAGTGCTATCAAAACCATCATTCTGAAAACTCGGACCTAACTACGAAATATTATAAATATTTCATTCCTCAAAAAATATTTGCACAAAATGTCAAAAAATAATATATTATATAAGCAAACAATTTAATTTACAACAGACATACCCAAAAAGACATGCCAAAAATGTCATTTAGTCAAAAATGTCATAACGCACAAAAATCCGGGCGTACGTCGCGTCGTGCCTACGTAGGTATTACGTAGGTAACGCGTATCATAGGTTCACGTCGCTCAGAACGCGCTCAGAATATTTCGCATCACGAAAAAAATTAAAAACGCCTCCGCGGGGCCTTCATATTCAATTAAAATTTTATGTAACACGCGTATATACGCTTGTTATATGATATTACGGTGCTGTTTTTTTGATGGACGTACTGTTCAAGCGTGAGTAATTTTTTTATAACTTTGACCAACATGGTAAATGAAAATAATGGTGAAATAGCACTTTTGTGATTATATTTTGTTAAGTTGATGAAACAGAATGTAGTCATAATTATCATCTTCTTCAAATGTTTGTTTGGCATTTAAATCGGTGTTATGCTTTTAGAACCACAAAATTTTCATTACACATTATGTTTTTTCGGTGTATCATTAATATTAGACCCGCCCATTCGGGCACTCCGCAATTGCGGCGGTAAGACCCCTCTTTGAGGAGTGGCTGGAGAGAAGTCATGGCGTCCTGACCTACCGCTTGACGCAGGTCCTCACCGGACACGGAAGTTTCGGGAGGTACCTGTGTCTGATGCGAAAGGAGGAAACGCCTGGGTGTCACCACTGTGAAGATCGCCCGGAGGACACGGTGGAGCATACGGTGCAAGACTGCCCCGCTTGGGCAGAGCACCGACGTGTCCTCACGGCTGCGATAGGCGGAGCGACGACAACAACATCGTCGCTAGACGATCTCCGGCCACCGTAGGCGCGGGCATGCGGGCAGCGAGTAAAGGGCAACTGCTGCCCGACCATGGACCATGCCCGGGTCGACGGCGCGTTGTGTCCCACGCGCGCCTCAAAGAGCGTCATCATAATGACGGGGCCCCCCTCTCAGAGGGCCAAAGCCTGCCGGGGTCGCGGGATTATTTCCTTACCGTGACCCCGGAACAGAAAGGGCTATTAAAGGACACCGTGGATTTTAGTCAGTAGAAGTCTGACAGTCCCTCCCGCCCTGCCCGGGGTGGGAGGACTCATTTGATGATTTTACCACGCTAAAATAAAAAAAAAAAAGACCCGCCCATTGCTTGTAGGCACTAAACTAAGTTTTCATCACAAATATGTCATTTATTTTCCATGTATGTATGTTAACTATAGCTTGTTGAAAACTCAACATTAAAATATGGCGTCGCATGATTCCTGGCAATAAAGCCAGCGGTTCACTTCACGCGTTGAATTTATTTTTACACAGTGCTGGCACATATTTAATCTGATGACTCAGCGTGTGTTCCTGCCTTACTATTGTTTCACGATTATGTACCCTTTTTATCTCGATCGTGATACTCTTTTTCTTTTCAACTAGAAGGACCTATTAACTGAAAATAATAGTGTTTTAAAAATATAAAATTGTATTTAACATTGAACTAATATGTTTTCAAAATGGAAATCTAAACTTCTCAATATAGTTAGAATATTCTATTGTAAAATCCAATAATTCCACCCAAATCCGATAACCAATTCGATCGTTAGCGATCCCAATAACCATTTTCACGAAGATTGGTCACTATTTCTTCGAAAATACCGAATCTAACTAAAACTGGATATCCACCAACCAAAATCTACTCTCACTACGTTACAGTAATTATACTCCCAGCTAGATTTCAACAATGTATCGAGTAGCTGCTACATCTTGTCTACGCCTCTACGCCGTAGCTCTTGTCTACGCCTCTACGGCGTAGCTCGTAGCAAGGCGCTACGCCGTAGCCCGTAGCTCAAAGGTTACACGAACTGAAGTGCCGTAGGTTCCGTCCGACATTGAGACTACCTCTTACTGAAGCTAGGGGTACGGATAGACAAATGTATTATGCTGTATCTCACAAATAGAGTGAGGGTTACGTCGTCTTGCTTTAATGAAGATCAAAGGGTTACTACGGCATCCCTGTTGTGGATTTGGAATTTACCTACCGTAAATTTTTTGAAGGATATTTAAACACCATAATTTCCTTAATCGAAGATCAATCTTCTTCTTGCAGTATAAAGTTGAAAATCTATCAAAAACTGATTAAGGTAGGTTAATGTTCTGCCCTGCACCAAAATAAAACTAAAAAAAGCTGAAATAAGTCTACAACACTGAAACAATAAACTGTTCTATATTTGTTAATACAAATTACAAACATACTTTTTATTATTTGTACAAATAATAATATAATAGAATAATCTAATTTCTATAATAGTAGAACAATATCCTCAATGGATAATCATCATTAAAACCATAATCATTAAATTCAAGGTCTCCTACTAAAACAATGGAACCAAAATGACTATATTTTAGAGACAATAAACCCTTAGTAATTAGAACTTTAAGCTTTTAGTTAACAAACAAAAAACATACACTATACCGTGGTTTCGTGTGTCTAACTACACTACTCTTATCAGCGTTGATTTTGTCCTTATCAGATATACATAATTGCTAGCTTTTAAAAGTAATGAAATAATTGGTGCGGTGCCAATTAACCTACATGAGTTTGGTTAAAGTTAAACAAAAATATACAATTTTATAACTGGCGTCATCGTTATTCATTAATTATGCAGCTTGTGGTTTAATTTGAAGTACGTGAATTGATCTGGTTTCGAAGTTATTCTGCGTGTACCACTGCCGGTTTGTGGATGGTGATGTTTTTAAACCATGCCCTACACTAGGCATTTCATTGATAGATTGTTTGCCGGTTATGTTAAAATTTACTTTTGGTCAAATAAAAATACTCGTCATAAGTCACATTTGTTAGACTCAGAAGCATTTAGAGACAAATACATATATGAAAAAATTCTATTTGATTACTTAAAATCATAAAAATATTTTAAATGGCAGAGTGATATTTATTTGTCAAACTTTCACGCCTATATCACTGAACTGATGGTGATGAATATTATAACAAAGAAATATGAAACCGTGAAGGCATTGACATGAAACGGAGCTGAGCCCCAAAAAAGGAAATATGAATTGAATGAAGTCTTGACTCCAACTGCATCAAGTTCAATACACATACACAAACAACCATCAACTTAACATACCCAAACCAACAAATCTAAACATCTGAATTTCAAAAGTCAAACGCTAAAACAATATACACGGCACAACCCTAAACCACTTACAATAAATGTGTAGTCATCAACAATGATTCATGGAATACGGCGCAGGGTTGATATACGCCACCTCCTTGCTAAGATACAACTACGCTAGTGACCGCAAGAGGGCGCTACGAACGCCGTGATAAACTGTTATTGGGCCTCGGCCCTTTGGCCAAATGAATGGTCAGGCACGAATCTAGATTTGAGTAATGGGTTATAATAAAGCTGGTGTCGAGAGTTGACTGTTTTACGTGTGACTGAGATATTAGTATTCGTAAACAAAAAGAACTGTAAAAAGTGTTTCGGTAATAAGCACTTGGAGTGGTCTCGTTCTGTCTTAAAGTTTTTCATAGAATTTGGATTTAAGATCGCTTATTTCAGTTTAAACATTACAAAAGTCCTTGGAGTAGCCATGGCTACGGTAAATAAAGTCGATTTTTTTGTGCATATGTGTTGCCTCGTTTTACTCCGGATTAGAAAACGAACTTCATTGTTCACCAACATTTAGAAAACTGGTTCTGCTATACATTAACATCACAGATTAATTAACATTAAAGAAGAACCTGAGGTTGGTCGCTAGTACAGTCAGCTTCAGAGAAATCTCACCACCGTTGGTAATGATATCACTAACAAAAAGGGTGAGTTTTCTTTGAAGCTTACCATACACACTAATAAAAATAATACTGCATAGAAACACACTGACTTCCTTATGTCCCACAAAAGGAAAAACACAGTACAGTACACTTATCACGTGACACTCAGTAAAATATAAGACAGTACTTCAAAACAGCCAAAAACTCAAACAACGTACCAACAAAGGCATCTAAATTACGCTTCACTTTCAAGTTTAAAATAAACTTGTACTTCAACCGAAACTTAGTTCCGAATTCAGTACGGCTTGTTCGCTAAGTGATATGCACTCTTAACTTTTTGGTCCTGGCACTCTTAGCTCGCTTCATCTGTTTGAGAGACAGATGCTCTCTGGATACTGGATGCACTTCTTGAAACAAAGTGACAGAATTAAAGCGGCGGAGAAAACGTTTTAAACTAATTACTGTCACCAGTGTGCAGTGGCAGAAAGTGCAACTGTTGTAAGTAGCTGGCAGATGAAGGGTAATCGCTTAAGCAAAACTGCTGTAAGTTGACAAATGTAAAAACTGGATTTATACATTTTTATTTTTTAAACAGTCAGCAGAGGTGTGCTAAATCGTACGGCGTCCTTCGCGTTCAATATAATAATGCGTTCAGGATGTTGATGGGGTTGCCCCGTTTCTGTAGTGCGTCAGGGATGTTTGCTGAAGCCCGAGTCGATTGTTTTTATACAACGATGAGGAAGCGATGCACCTCCCTGGTGCGCCGTGTGCGGGCCAGCCCCAACATCATCCTGCGCTGTGTGGCGAGCAGACTCGATTGTTTATATGTGAGTCGCTGCTGCAAGCTGTCCACATCAGTGATAAGTGTGTGGCAGTGACTCATATGTATTCATGGTTTTAGGTTAAGTGATTAGAATAGGAATACTAACATAGAAATAAGGAAAATTGTTACTAACACAATGAGTCCATGTTACTTGAAATAAAGATTTATATATATATACATCGTATAGCGTTTTGGCAATTAATCCCATGTGAAAATTTAAAATAAGGGACAAACGTATTGCCATCAACTTAGTACAATAGGGTAAATTACTGCATAATCAAATTGAAAATCTGTTTAGCTGGTAGGTAGAGTATTGAAAAATAATGAACGCGTATTTTTTGTTTTTTACATCAATGAATATTAAGAAAGGTGAAATGCTTCGGAATTCGGGTGTGGGGGTTGTGACGTCATAACGCCTATAAAATTACGACCGACCGACCGACCTAGTGTCTTTTGTGATTTTTAGAAGTACTGTATCTGCGTCGATTTAGGTTAACGTACCAAAAGAAAAAATACTTGACAAGTAAAACTAATGCGTGTTGCAGGACTGTCTTTTAAGGACACCGTGGCCCTGGAACGCAAAAGGCACGTGAAGGAATAGGGTAGTGAGAGTCTGACAGTCTCTCCCGCAGGCCTGGGGAAGACTAACTTGATGAACATTATTACAACCGAAAAAACTTAAGCTGCTGCAATGCAAGAAATTCTAACTTTTTAAGACAAGCGTTCATCTTTTTTAACACGCTTATATTAGCTTCACTTGTATGTATATATGTAAGAAAATCTTGGAATCTTAATTTGACCGACTTCCCAATCTTCAGTTAGGATGAAATTTTGCACACACTCTGAGTTCTGAAGACAATACATGACTAGCTAAGAAACGTCATTACAAATCCTTGGCGGCCTCCCCAAGATGGCGGACTGGCTGTTTAAAATCCACCCCCATGATATGGGTATCAAATGAAAGAGTTTGCTGTCAGGAATACTAAATATAACATGGCGGACATCCAAGATGGCGGATTGGCTATTTGAAGTGCACCCCCATGATATGGGTATTAAACGAAAGGGTTTGCTGAATGGGATACGAAAAAAATTATCACGTGACCTAAATCCAACATGGCGGCCGTCCCAAGGTGGCGGATTGGCTATTTGAAATGCAGCCGTATGATTTAGGTTTAAAATGAAAGGGTTTGCTGAAAATAATGCGAAATGACATTTTCTTACAAATTCTTACCATGTCATGGGTATCAATCAATAAGGTTCGACGAGAGGAACACAAAGATTGTAATTTTTAGTGCGTGCTAAAAGCGTGTTTTTTAAACTAATAGCAATTATTGTGGTAAGGCGGTAGAAATCTAAAGCAGTATTTGTTATTTTTTTGAGATACGCTTATTGCTATACGGGGACAGACAGTGTCTGGTCTTTAAGTACGGTTTTATGTAAACGTGGACTGAAGGCACGTTTATCTAGTTGAATTCTGTTTTGTACCTTTTGCGGTGAAGTATTCTGTTATTACTTTAGTTAGAACATTATTTAATTTTTGACGGCACGTTTGGTGCAGTGTCCAAGCGATCGCCTGCAGCGCTGCGTGTTGCAAATTCATTTCCGGCACGGAACAAATATCTCTATTGCCTAAATATTCTGGATTTGGTTATTTGGTTGAAATATGCAAGCGACATGATCTGGATCCCTTTATAACTACTGTGAACTCAGCCAGAAGGTGTTTGAGCCTGGAATTTTTTAAATGAGAATATAGTTACCTTAGGCGGTTTTCTTTCCACTTTTGTCTGTTTTTTTTATGTTTTTGCTGGCAGGCAGATGTCTGCATTTTTCTTTTTAATGTTAAATCTTTAATATAAGTTGTATGCTGCTGTCTGTGCTCGCATCATACATATTTTTTTTTACTATAATTCTATACGCGAGGACTCGTAATTGGCTGTCTGATGCCTATGATTACCCCTTTTTGTTATGATTTTGTTAGCTGTAAGTCCTCCATGTAATAAATAAATAAATTTGTAAAAACACTGACAGTAGTAGTAGTTAGACTACATCGACGAGAATTAAATCAGGACATTTTTTTTACCCGGAATCGGCATGTACCTGTAGCTAAGTAAGGTTTAGTTTTTTGTCTTGGCTCTCAGATAAAATACTAAACCTGTAAATGCACCGAGAACTAAATGAGTTTCGGAACCCTTAAAATCTATACATATAAATAAAATTGAAGTCTCTGTTTGTAATATTGAAATAACCGTTTTTTACTACATGCATACGAATATTTATACGGTACATACTCCAAAATATCAAGTTTTACAATTTTTGTCTGTTTGTAATGGCTAATCTCGGAAATGGCTGGGCCGAATTTGACGGGACTTCTATTGGCAGGTAGCCGATGTAATAAGGAGTAACTAGGAGTAAGGAGTAACTAACTTTTATTTTAGAAAAATTGCTTTGTCTAAAAAAAAACATTGTTGAGTTCCGACATCCACGCGAACGAAGTCGCGGGCACAGCTAGTATTTATTATAAACTCGAGTGCAAAACATAGTTCTCAAGTGTACTATAAAACACCAAGGGCAGTGATGAGTAGTTAAACAATTTGTTAAATCCTATCCGTCGTAATTTAAAAAAAAAATGTTAAGTATTTTACATTATCTATTTGGCGTAATTAATGCAGTTTCATCTAAAAATATGGCAGGAGTCGATTTCCTGCCACCGCAAGCCGGATCGCCCGGAGGATACGGTGGAGCATATAGTGCAGGTCTGCTCCGCTTGGCCAGAGCACCGCACTGAGGCGATAGGCGCAACCTCTCCCACCCGGCATTGTTCGAGGTCATGCTGAGGGGTGAGACGGATTGGGAAGTGGTCGCCTCCTTCTGCGAAGCAGTCATGCTAGCGAAGGAGGAGGCGGGATGCGTGAGGAAGCGGATAGCGTCCACCTCACGACCCAGCCGCCTCAGGAGACGCCCATGGCAACGGACGTCGCGGGACGATTTTCGGGCATGCCCGGGTTTCAAAGAGCTGTCAGCAATATGACGGGGCCCCCTCTTTGAAGGCCAAAGCCTGCCGGGGTCGTGGGTCTATTGGGTCAACGTGGCCCCGGAACGTAAATGGCTATTGAAGGACACCATGGAATTTGTTCAGTACAAGTCTGAAAGTCCCTGCCCTACTTTTCCCACGTTTTTATAAACTCACTTTTCTTGTTTGTTTATTTGTTTTTATGCCATAAAGCTTCTTCAGTGAGCTGACAAGACAATATTGTATTGACAGTTTAAATGTTCGATTCAGTCTCACGCGATTTAATAAATAAATGTACAGTCGAATTCCAAAATCCTTCTTCCATTTCTGAAAGCAATAGCCTGACGCTTCGCTGTGACTTACGACCTTTTATTATAAGTTATTACTATACAAATCAAAGGAACTTACGGTATACTTCATAATTTCAACCTTCTTCTACAAGTAATGCTGGCGCAGTGGTTAAGGTGCTCGGGTATATCCTTCACTGGCGAAGGATCGATCCTCACCTTTTTCTAATTGCTTTTATTTTAATAATTTTAAATAATTGCTTTATTCTTTTTGTTATTTTTCATGCATTTTTTTGTAGAAATTTGATAAATAAAATTGTTTTTTTTTTTTAATAATTACTAATACTAGTCATTAGAGTTATGTGTCGAACGTTATCATCATTTAAGAATAATAAAGTTTTGTAGGTAGATCAGAGAAAACAAAACAAAAGTTACAAAAGTAAATTATTTCGATTTGTGAGGTGGACATAACTATGTTAGATCGTTTCGAGTCTCATAATAGAACGTTGTTAATTCCTGGTTATTTTGTGTGACGATTGTTTACATCTATTACGCTGTTTTAATGTTATTGTTTTGCTGTGAAATATTAACAGTGGGAATAATATAATCACTGAGGGTGAATAATATAGCCGTGCATAAATATGGATGAAACAATACAAATATCAAATTAAACCGGACTAAGTGTGAGTATTAACATTTAATTTTTAGTTATTTCACATGTTAATATATTATTTATTAGATAAGATTCCCTACAATAGGTTTGTTTAAAAGATAGTAATACGTGTTATTTATAGTTTTTTCTTTTAGTAAAATAAATTATCAGTTGTATTCTGCATAAAGATAATAATAGTATTCCATGTTTTGTTCTAGTGAAATACTGTGAGTCCTGTGGATATGAGATACGAGGAACGACAAGCGCTATTGCTAAGCTAGTCGAGAGCAAAGTCCAACACCGACGGTTGTCAGACATCATAATAAAATTATGGTGAAGGAATACGAAGGAAATAGCTTCCCCCAATGAGTAACTAATTCAACACGAAATGAATAACCGTTTAGTTTCACCGTGCACTCAAGACAAAAATTACACCAAACATCAGCCAAAAACCGTTTGTTTTATAGAAATAAAAAAAAAACGTTTAAAAGCACGACCATATTTTTTATAACGCTTTTGTTGTATTCATTGTTAATAGACTGTAAGCGAAAACATCATTTTATTCACAGTTCTTATTAATTTAGGGCTTAGATTTGAGGCTAAGTTTCAATCATTCTTTTCGTAATGAAAACGAAAATTAAACTGATGTCCTCAATAGGGTATTTTTATGGAGAGCGGTTATTATTTTTGTGGTTCTATTTCAGTAATAGAACATAATATTTCCATATTATATTTTTTTTTGCTAAATCGCACTAAGTGGAACGCAAAAAGACTGATTGCATAGAAAAAAAAATTTCGCACCGCAGCCCCGGAACGCAAAGAGCAACTGGCCCTTTGCGTTCCAGGACCGCGATGCCTTCACAATCATAGCTGTAGCAGTATTTTTTTAAGTAGTGCTAATGTTATTTGCGTGGTTATAATTCAGTAAAAGAACATTGATCCTTAAATAACTTTTTTTTGGTCATTCACATTTGGTGGAGCGGAATAAATTTATTTGCTAAAAACAACCTGTTTCTGCACCGTGACCCTGGAACGCAAAGGGCAAGTAGCGTTTTGCGTTCCAGGACCACAGTGCCATGGGACGATTGTTTGAAATAGTAACAAGGCACCGCGGCCTTGGAACGCATAGAGATATTGGCCTGCTGAACTATTACTATTTCAAATGGCTTTAATAAATAGTCATATCTTTAATATTTCTTTTGTTTTCATAAACACAAAATTACACATTAATTTTTTTATGGGATAACATACTAAAAAGGCCGCACTTTATAAAAAAACCCTTTAGTTTCTTAAATATAATTAAACGTAATTTAGTCGTTATATCAGCTAATGAAATTGGATAATATTGTTTTATCTTCATTCAAATTTTTTAATTTACTTATTTTATTACTGATAGCTGTTGGGCTAAGTGGAGTTCAATGAGATCTGAGTCTTATAATGTGTTTAGCTAGGTATTTTTTTGTTCTTTTTTTTTAAATCATGATATTTATATTAATCAATAACTTGTTAGTTATTCATGTTAATTTACAATTTATTAATGCTTATTATTTATTAAAAAAAGTCAAATATTAGTTTTATGTGTTTATGTTTTTTTTTGGTCTTTGTGGAAATAAAAAAAGTCATGCTGAATTAAAATGTTAATTTTGTTTTATTTATTTATTTATGTAATTAACAAACTTATACCTATTATATTTGTGATATCAGATTCATACGAATCTGACAATCCCTCAGTCAACAGTCTACTCATTTGATGAACTTCAACATGATATTTCAATAATATTTGTTCTTGCCTCAATATTGATATTCGCCGGCATTTTGAGAATACTTTAATATATCGCTATCTATTTATTCACACGTCACTAACCAACAACCACAATCTAACGACAACTTGATTTCGATCAAGTTAAATATTCCTAAAACTTGGTCTACCTCACAGAAATTGTGAACCAACGATTATAATCATATTTCTGTCCCATTACAATATTTAACTATTGAGTAAAACTTACAAAAAGAATATCTCTGCGAGAGGTTCGAACTCATGCCTTGCTGTTCACCGCATACGTCAAGTGGAACGCTTTACCGCTAGGCCAACTGAACACATACTGGTCACGTTGAAATTATGAATCCTATACAATCAGTAGTTAATGATGAATGTGTCTCTTAAAAATAAAAGGTCGTAAGTCAAACTAAACGTCAAGCTATTGCCTTGTAAGCGTGCCTAGCCGCTTTTGAACGTCGACTGTACGAGTCTGGTATTACTGCATTTGGGATACACAAAACGATATCGAAAGCATGTTAATATAAAACTTAGTGCGTGTGGTGTTATTTATTGTATTATACGAGGTAAGTTAACTAGTGAATAATACTAGGTGATTCCAATGTCATTATAAAAACAGTTCTGAAAGTATGTATTTTCTGCGACGTAACATGGATTACCCATGGCCCACTCCCTCTCACAAGAGAGGAGGCCTGTGTCCCAGCAGTGGGAACATTATAGGCTGTTGATGATGATGATGAACATGGATTAAATACGTTAATCATAAAGCAGGTCGCAGAAGGCATTTTGTTTGCAAAATATGAGGACCGCAATCTGTTTTATGAAGTGTGCAATGCAATGGATTCTAGGACTATTTAAAAACATGTTGCCACGTGCTGGAGTGGTCTAGTCCCCTGCCACACCTCATCCCTCGGACGCCGTATGATATGAACCCAATAAAAAAAGAAAAGCAAGCCAAATACTTAGGTGTGACCCTCTACAGCCTCCTTACCTTCCGTGCCCATGTAAAGGCAGTTCGCGTTCGGCTGCCTTTACCGGAGGTAGGCTTCATTTCTTGCTTACAGCAAGAAGCAAATGGTCACTCAAGTGCAAATTGCGTCTTTATAAAGCTGTCATCCGTCCTATTACACGTACATTTTTTTAGACCACGATAATTTCTGACAACATCAAAAATATACATCTTTACAATCCTAAGACTAAATGAGAAAAGGCAAAACTTGGTCCTCATATTTTGCATACAGATGTCTTATGGCGGCCCGGTCTAATAAAGAAATTCCAAAAAAACAGTGAAAACTAAAAAAAAGGAACCGACTTCAAATCCAAACACAAAAAAGTGTGACTTTTCTTTCGGAAGTCGGTGAAATAAAAAACAAAGCCACCGACTAGACTGGATATTGTTTTTTTTTTATTTACCCTTTTTTCATCGAATATGGCCACCGACTTCGAAAGAAAAAATATTTTACCCTTTTTGTGTGTTTGGTTTTGAAGTAGGTAGGTTCCTTTTTTTTAGAGTTTTTTGTTTTACTGTTTTTAGTTTGGATGTTCAACAAAAATCTTCGTATATTCGACGTCTTTGAAAATCTACAATCCAAGTAAGCAACAAAAAAAGGTCGGAAAAATCTATGCGGGCAATGAGATATCCATGATTATCATAATACTAAAATCTTTTCCAGAATGTAAGGAGCACTTTTCTGAAAACAGCATCAAAATCGGCTCAGTCTATAACCGCGGACAAACATACCTACATACGTACAGGTCGAACTGGTTAAAAATCAGGTTTAGTGGCTTGTAAACTTATCTATTCGATCAAAACAAAAGAGAATCTGAAAACGTACAGATCAAGAGGGAAGACAAATAACGGAGATTTTTCGAATAAATACATTTTTGGTTAAAACTTTGTTCTCCAATGGATTACAACAAAAATAATTGAGTGTATTATTATGTGAAGTATGCTCTTTCATTCTAGACCATTTTCATTCATGTCCGCGACCGGGTCGGATTGCGCCCCATGACCTTTACTTAAAATGGCTCAAAAACGGGAAAGGGGTTGTAATTTCACGCGCGAAGAAAATGACACGCTAATTAAACTAGATAAATGCATAACATAGTACGAAAAAAAAATAACACATGCAAAACACCTACAATAGGTACCTATAAGTATATACCTAGATGAATAGGTATAAATAACGTGTTACCTGGATGTAGGGGCAGTTATTTGTCCTTTATTGGAGAGAAAACATAATTCACAGCAACTTTGGAGACTCGAAATCTCATTTTGAAATCAGTATCGTCATATTCTTCCATTTATTATTCGAACGATTTCGAAATATTGGTTCCCTACGTGGCCCCTCACGCGATCAAAAAATTCATCAAATTCATCTTCAATAATATCAAAAATATCCATTTTAAAACGAAAATAAATTGATAGGCGCTTGGGTTTATGACATTTGCCAAATTTACTTGTCCAGTAAACGACTACTTGGCAGTCCATCCGATGATTAACTTACTAAGCAGATGAAGTGGTGATTAACTTTACTGAGGGATTGTGAAACACTATTTACTTGTTTACTGAGCAGTTATGTTCAAAGTAGCTTACTTATAACTTTACTTAGCGATTGTGAAACATGCCCTTAGTATCTGTTTTTCGTTTACACAGCTTACTTCGAACTTAATGCATTATTAGTATTTGTGTAAACTCTAAAATAAAATTTAATTAAGTCGACTGTTTATAGTATACAAAGTTTACTCTTTTTGTATTAGAGGTCATAGGTTGAATAGACGATAAAATGACCTTCACCTTATGTTTAGTACTTTGTAGGTGCTAATTAAGACCTTGTAAATATGTATAAACAAGCTCATTCAAAGACTGTGTACGCTGTGTTAACATTGTAGTTACAAGTGAGTTTGATCTTAATTATTCATGAAATTCGATTTATTTTCAAACAATTAACACACACTATTTTTGCAAAGAACACTTTGGTTTTTTTTTAATAATCGGCTGTGCACAATTTCAATTTTGTATCAAAATCAAACCAGTCATTTATGTTTTTAATTAATCCCATTCTTTTGTTGTGTTTCACGCGCGCCTCAAAGAGCGTCAGCATGATGACGGGGCCTCCCTCTAGAGGGCCAAAGCCTGCCGGGGTCGCGGGACTTATCTCATTACCGTGATCCCGGAACATAAAGGGCTATTGAAGGACACCGTGGATTTTAGTTAGTACGAGTCTGCCGTCCCTCCCGCCCTGCCCGGGGTGGGAGGACTCATTTGATGATTTTACCATGTAAAAAAAAAATGAACACAAACATAAGATAAAAAAACACTTGTCCTTACATCAATCATCAGCCTATCGCAGTCCACTACTAGACATAGGCTTCTCCCAGGTTGCGCCACATCACCCTGTCTTTTGCCTACCGCATCCTTTCTGTTATCCTTCATCATTCTTTTCTTTAAGGTCGTCGTTCACATTAGCTGGAGGTGACCCACACTACACTTGGCGATACGTGGTCTCCAATCTATGAAATATAAAATTTTTCGCGATAGCGTACTTCGCAGTAAAGAACTTTCGCTATAACGTACTTCGCAGTAAAGAACTTTCGCGATAATCCTACGTCGCAATAACAAACTTTCGCATAACGTACATACATCGCGTACACACTAATTTCCTGAAAGATCTAAATCCATTGCATGAAACAATAAACAAATGTAGATACACATCTAACAAACGTTACTTTTGTCGTACATTGTAAGACAAAACAAACATTGAAACTAGAGATCAAGCTCAAATCAAAATAGTTTTAACTAAAGCAACTATGTTGTTTTATTACGAGGGGCTCTCGCGTATTTTAATTGAAACTACCCCACTTTCGCTTCACTGCAATAATTGAATTTCTGCTTTCTGGAGATATTTTGTCGTACATTTTGTGACATTTAAGGGTCTCATAGATTATGAAAAGGTAAAGTTTATACGTTTGTTTTTAGGAAGTAATCTCTGGAACTACTGAACTGAGCATAGCACCAGTAGAAAGCTACAATATTCATGGGCAGAGTGCAAGTTTCCAAATACCTAAAATAATTACACCCATATGGAAAATATAAGTTTTTAAACTAACATGTTAACTAATGCCTACTATCATTTTCACATAAAACGGACTAACATGTTTAATTTTATTATTTGTTTTGAGGTTCCGATGTTTTGGCCTGTTGTAACTACTTGCGGAAAATGTTGTGACAAAAGCTTTGAGTGTATATATGTGGATTACTGGTGATGAAGAGAAGATACCACCAATTATTTTTAGGTAGAAAAAAAATGCTGCGTCAGAAAACTATTTTCTCAATTATCACGGAACAAGTACTTGAAGATCATATATATGTTCCTTGCGAGAATCAAACGCACGAGTCAATCACTCAGCCACTTACGCCAATGTTTCTGCAATTATCGTAAGTGCAATCTCAATTAAGATATAAACGTTTATTCGACTTTGCCTAATAATATACGATTGAATGTCAAAACAGAGATAGCTAAATCTCATCATCCACACACATAATAAATTATCCCATCAATAATATACCCTCTAATTCAAACTAACAACTCATTTGATAAATGAACACAACATGTATAATGAAATAGGAGGCGCCTTCGATTTCTCTAATGGCTTATCAGCTATGGCTATAATAGCATAGCAGCCATAGCTATAATAGCTATTTATAATTCATAAAGGCGACTGCACACCTGCGATCTACAAATTAGCTGATCAATTAGTCGCACCGCGTTCGTCGTACGCCGCGCAGATTCTATTTGCTTGAGGTAACGAGGAGTTAGTTAATACTGTTTGAGCATGTACTGATTATGTGTGTCGTCATGTTTTGTGGTTTCTGTATTCAAATCTTTGTGACTTTTTGGCACTTTGTATTCTAAAAGCATCAGCACAATCAACCTATAATGTTGCCACTACAACTGCGGTCTGACGGGAGGATTCTTTTGATGATTTTATAAAAAGAAAGACCTTTTTTGTAAAATCATTAAACGTGTTCTCCCGTCCTGAGTGGAGCAGAAAGGACAGAGAGACTCTTGTTGACAAAAAATCCACCACGTTTCTACAGTTGCCCTTAGCGTTCCAGGGTCACCTTTACACAAGATCTCCCGACCCGACATAGGCCTCCTTTCTTCCATTATGATTGTGTTGGTAGATGTACATGTCTTCGAATTTTTGGTTCTAGTATGTACATGCCGGTTTCCTCCCCGATTTTTTCCTTCGCCGTTTTGAGAGCATATGTGATGAGTTAAATAACTATGCGACAAAACTTTTTAGCAAGGTTTGATGACGCCATATTGTGACGTCATTACTAATCCTTTCCCCTTTCTCATCACTGCTTCATCATCAGCCTATAATGTTCCCACTGCTAGGACACAGGCCTCCTCTCTGTGAGAGGGAGTGGGCCATAATCCACCACGCGGGTCCAGTTCGGATTAGTAGATGTCACATGTTTTCAAATTTTTGGTTCTAGGACATGCCGGTTTCCTATCGATGTTTTCCTTCACCGTTTTGAGAGCAGTGGTGATGAAATAAATTACACAAAGTAATGCGCCTAGCGGGGTTAGAACCCACGACCTACAATTTTCACTGCATCACTGCTTAAAGAAACTCAATTACACGAAATGATTTAAGGCCTATGTACGTTTGAAGGAGTAAGATAGTATGTCAATGTGTCTAGGCCTTCTAACTTCATAAAGTATTCTTAGCTATTGCCTCTTTCTTCTTGAACCCAGTGTAATGAGAAAATGCTGTCTCACAAAATTAGTTTACTTCTTATAACAAACATAAATATTCATTTACAAAAATCTCCGACGTAAAAAATGTAAGACGCGTGCTTCATAAAAATGTAGCTTTACGACGAACTCGTCTGGAATTTACACTAAATCTACTTTAACTTAACTAAGACTTCGCCTGTGAAGTGTTAAATAAACTTTAAGTTGTAACGGCTTAATTTACTTGCTACAAATACTGTAACGTATTTAAAACATTGTTGAAACATTGATCTATTTAATTATGGATAACTTTACGTAGAAACCACAGTTTGTAGCACGAGTAAGCATAATATTATTCTCCATGTGTAGAATTTTTAATTTATTCACGTTATGTAAGAAAATATTAAAGGTACAATATACTTACCTATCATGTTATGTGTTCTCAAACATCTGTACTTAGTTGCTAGCGGTACACTAAAATTCACTTCAGGGTCGTGAGAATGTCAGAGATTACTGCAGCCCTGGAACTCAAGGGCAATTGAAAGAACAGAACTTTGTATCTTCCGCTCCACCAAAAAAGGACAAAAACAATGGAGTTAGTAAAACGCTGCTGATTATCTGATTGACTACATTCCATCAATACAATGACAATAAAGCCTTTGCATCAATAGGAACTGCCCATAGCCTGAGCCTTCCCTAGCCTAATGACAAATATAATTACTATAATTATTACTATAGAAAGAGAGAAAACAAATTATAGTACCACCTGTTTCTTTCCTGTATGACATCGATAATATTTTTCGTAAAGGACTTTCCTACAGTACAGACTTTCCTACAGTTGTTTTTCTTCCTTTGTAGAGAACATGGCAACTTTAGCAGAGAATGCTCAGGAGCTCAGCAGTGCTCAGTGATGCTTACAGGTGGTGGCTCAGTGGTATTGGCTCCGACTTACAAGTTGTAGGCTGTGATTCGAACCCAACAAAGCACATTACTTTGTGTGCTTTATTTGATCACCGCAACTCTCAAAACGACGAAGGAAAACGTAGTGAGGGAACCGGTATGTCCTAGAACCCAAAAATTCGAAGACATGTGACATCTACCAACCCGCACTGGACTCGTATGTTGAATTATTGCCCACTCCCTCTTACACAGAGACCAGCTCCGCCGTCTTAGGGCACAAATCGACTCACTCTCGGGAAGACTGGATGTCACAACGTACGTGGGGCCTGATTGACGATCGCAGAAGGCTACATTTGAGACTGCTTGGAACCCATGACGACGCCATACGAGCCGACCTTAACACACAATACCGTCAGAAACGCAAGGAAATCTATCGCAGTACCCGCAAAGATAGGAGGCAGTGGGCTGACGGTATTGCTGATCGTGCTCAACTAGCTGCAAACACCGGTAACCTGAAGGAGTTGTACAAAGCTACCTAAACCTTGGCGGGTAACAGCAAGTCAAAGAAAAAGCCGCTGAAATCCAAGGATGGTCAACTCATTGTGACGTCAGAAGGGCAGCTTCAACGCTGGCATCAACACTTTGAGGAGGTCTTCCGTTTGTCAGTTACATCGACGCCTGATGTTACACTTGTAAGCTCCCCACCGCCTCGGCTTCTCGACATCAACACGGAACCACCGACAGCCTCTGAAGTTGCGGAGGCAGTCCGCTCTTTGAAAACAGGCAAAGCACCAGGACTTGACTTGATAACTGCGGAAATGCTACAAGCCGACTTATCCTCCGCCGTCGACGTCTTGACGCCCCTTATTGAAAAGATCTGGACAGCCGAAGAGCTCCCTGACGATTGGAACAAAGGTCTCCTTATAACTGTGCCTAAGAAAGGTGATCTAAGCCAGTGTGATAACTGGAGAGGTATTAAATGTTAACAAGTAAACTTGAAAGCAAGAAGGATCATTTCCAAGACGGATCTCGCCGCGCGCATTTTAGAACTGGCCGGCTAATTTTTATTATTCCTACTTCGACTCTGACGTTTTGTAAAACAAGACATTACTTTTCTTTACTGAACTGATATAATTTAATTTACTTAAGAGCATTAAAACATCTCAAGAAAAACTATCTTTATTTGAATGACACTTGAAGATTTAACATTTATTACGTTGCTCTCGATTCCCTCGAAGGTTTTCTGTAAAATTATGCTGGATAGACTGTCGAAGGTCGTGGAGCCTCTTCTACGCAATAAGCAGGCTGGATTCCGCAGGAACCGCTCATGTACGGACCAGATAAACACTCTCCGAATCATATTGGAACAGGCATCAGAATGGCAGAGGGAGGTTTATCTAACCTTTGTCGACTTCGAAAAAGCCTTTGACACGCTGAAGTGGTCTAGCATCTGGTCCCGCCTCCTGGAAATTGGAGTGCCGCCGAAAATCGTCCGTTTGTTACAAACCATTTACAAGACTTATTGTTGTAAGGTAACTCACGACGGCCTCATCTCGGACGACGTAACAGTACACGCGGGTGTTCGCCAAGGTTGCCTCCTGTCGCCGCTCCTTTTCTTAGTCGTTCTTGATGGAATAATGCTTCGCATCTTAGAGAACAGGCGCCGCGGCATAGAGTGGGGATTATCCAACGTCTTGGAGGACTTGGATTACGCCGATGACCTATGCCTGCTGAGTCATACCCATGCCGATATGCAAGCTAAGTTGAACGACTTGGAACAGGAAGCGGCGATAACAGGGCTTAAAATAAACATCCGGAAGACCCAGGAAATGAGAACTGGTGTGAAGAATCGCTCACCGTTGCTGATTGGCACAGAGGCAGTGGAACGCGTCCACAAATTTACTTACCTCGGAAGCGTCGTGTCAGAGACTGGTGGTAGTGAGGAGGACATCAACTCACGGATAGCCAAAGCCAGAGCTACCTTCGCACAGCTGAGACCTGTTTGGCAATCGCGGAAACTGACCCGAAGGATTAAACTTAAAATATTCGGGTCCAATGTAAAATCCGTGCTGCTTTACGGGTGCGAAACGTGGAAGGTTACAAAGGACATCTCACGCCAATTACAAGTCTTCGTCAACCGTTGTCTTCGTCGCATTCTCGGAATTTACTGGCCCGAGACCATCTCCAACGTAGAGCTGCTGGGGAAATGCAACGAGAGCCCGATCGACAACCAGATCAAGCGTCGCAAGTGGAGATGGATTGGCCACACGCTCCGAAGGGACCCTGACCACATACCCAAACAAGCTTTGGATTGGAATCCCCAAGGGAAAAGAAAGCGTGGCCGTCCCCGTCAAACCTGGCGACGCACCGTGCTAGCGGAAGCGGCGAGCATTGGATTGACGTGGAGCGAGGTGAAGCGTGAAGCTCAAGACAGATCGCGATGGAAGACATCTGTGGACGCCCTCTGCCCCATCTAGGGGACATAGGACCTTAAGTCAAGTCAAGTCAAGTCCCTCTTACAGAGTTCTCTCTGTGTCTCTCTGCTGGACTGTGTCCCAGCAGTGGGAACATTAAGGCTCATGATGTTGAATGCTCAGTCCATGCTATAGGTCTATGGACCTGCCCAATCAAACCGTTATAATATATCTGAGTGTTGCCAACGCAACACTAGAATGATTTAATCACGGCTAATTACTTCGTGTGATGCGGAATTTGGGTAATCAGATTCTCAAGCCTAGAGGATTATACCTATTGATGTAATGTAATTGCTTATATATTACGTTGATGAGTTATTACCTAGTGGTTTGGTGTCATGTAAGGAGCTCGTGGCTAAATAATTACGGCCGCACAAGCCGATCTTCTTAGTTAAGCCACGCATGCTCTAAAGTCTGACAACCAGTCTTACTACTTTATTTTTTTTAGCGTGGTAAAATCGTCAAATGAGTCCTCCCACCCAGGGCAGGGCGGGAGGGACTGTCAGACTCGTACTGACTAAAATCCACGGTGTCCTTCAATAGCCGTTTACGTTCCGGGGTCACGGTAATTCGTTAGTCCCGCGACCCCGGCAGGCTTTGGCCCTCTATAGAGGGGCCCAGTCATAATGCTGACACTCTTTGAGGCGCGCGTAGAACACAACGCGCCGTCGACCCGGAACAAATCTTACCATGGCGTATTGTATTACCCAGTTAATGGGTTGTGGAGGTCCGACAGGCAGTCGCTCCATGTAAAATACTGATATTCAGCTGGATCCGGTTTGACTGGAAACCGACCCCAATATAGTTGGGAAAAGGCTAGGCAGATGATGATGGTTTGGTGTCATATGAACATGTCTAGGCCATCTTTTATGAGTGGGATTATCACATTATGGGGATTGGTGTACAAATACCTTTGGTTCTCAATACAAAGATCTTCTAAAATAAGTTGCTTAAATGTGAACTCTTCGGATTTTTAGGTAGGTACAAAAATATTATTTTTCATAAAAAACATACAGAAGGTTTCGCCTGTAATTCCCGAGAGTTTACTCACCTAATAGTACACCCACATTCTGAAGTCTAATGCAATAATCCCATGTGGCTTGCATACAATCTAATTAAAAAATAAAGAAATATTTATAAAGCTCCTAATTCCTAACCAAGAACAAAAAAAAATACGAATAATTTTACTTAATTTCCTTATTTAATTTCCGCAACTCAAGTTATCATTTACTAATTCACTGACATTTAGCATTACACCCCTAACAGAATGTCCCACATGACTACCTCAAACCAAAATTCACGCACTATACAAGCAATGGCCAAAGGACCCCTACCAATTGCGTCCAATCGAATCGCCGGATTACATTCCTATCACTAGTGTTTATCACTTGCCTGAGGCGATTCGGCCTCCCACGAAATAATTTCGGCAAATGACGTTTAGACGTCGAAAACGTCGGAAAACGTCGGTAATTGCCCTCTCGCTATATAAATTGGCTGAGTGTGTTACCGGCAGTGGGAAGGGCTCGAGGTCTAACTAAGATATCTCGATTTTTTTTTACGATCTTTTGATTTGATTGTGGAAAATAGATATCGTCTATATTTCTATAACAAGAAAATTTAGAAATATATAGTTATTCAAATGTATTTAATTCTGCGCTTGATAACGTTTAAATAATAATAATTGGTATAATAATTAAATATAAAATAATTTGGTAAGTCTGCCACAGATTATAAAAAAAACAAAAACTTGTTTAAAAAAAAACTTCCCTATCAATAACTGACGCTTCCATTCTTCTGACTTCGTATAACCCTACGATCTTCTTAAACCTCCCAAAATCGAGAACCGCAAGTAGTAATGTTTAGTAGCACTCCTGCAAATGAGGTTTGTCGATGGAGCCGGGGCGGTGCTTCGCGCAATTACCGCACACCAGCGGGCGCCACCGTTGCTCACGCTGCACAGGAATTTATTGGAGGCGCGTGTCAAACACATTTTCTACGCGGTAACAAAAAAAAATAACGGGTAATGGGTGGGAAATTCTGTTGTTAATTATGACAGATTATATGGAAGACAATGGAAATGTTAGCGGAATACAATATATGTTTAAAAAGAAATACTTTATGGGTATTATGAAGAGGGTGCCGAAGAACTACGGAAACGGCCAAGAACTCTGACAAAGAATACTGAAGTATCTTGTTAGAGTTCAGGAGATTTATGGAGCCAACATCCCTAACGGGTCCTACACATTGCACTATGCAGCTATTGAACAAAGAGTTGACAATAGGACAGCATAACCGCTGACAAAACCCGCCAGCAGCGGATGTATAGGACATAGGTGGTATGCCGCCTTGTTCTCATAGTCAATTTTAGTATTATAAGGTGAGAGAGAGAGATTTTAACATGATGCACCTTTTCTATGTGAGAGCTGATGGAGCGAGTTTTTTGATAATTTTTACTTGTTATTACCGGAACTCATATATTTATAAAGCTACAACATGTCACTGGCCTGCAAATTGCAAAAAACGTAAAAAAATTGAATTTCGCGGGCTGGTTGGAGCATCCCCCTTAAATGATTCTTACAAACCTATTTTATGTCAACAAACACACTTTACTGTCTTAAACTCAAACTGTTGACCTTAAACCTAACCTTCTTAACCACAAATAAATAGTCCTTCTTTCTTCCTAAAAGAAGACTTTTCTCATGTAAATATTTCTCGTAATTCTTTTCAGAAATAAAGACTTGCCCGTAAAATACACCCTTACGTAAGTACAGTCTGAAGTTATTACGACTGGTTATTTGTAGGGGCTTACTCGTCCCACTTGCAGTCATATAAAGTCGTGGCGAGGGAATTTACGGGGACTGTGCGCCTGGCATTTTTGAGTTAATTCACCAAACATTATGTGCATCGCATTCAGAGGGTTGGCTCGGGAATGCATGGGTTTTTAGATGAAGTTTTTGATAGGAATTGTAATCTACGTAGTCTTTTAATGAAGGGTTAAAAGCTGGTGGGAGGATCTCGTGGCTTTATAGTTATGTCGCGCAAGCCCAAAGCGAATTCACTAGACGGACATGCCCGCGGGCAGATTGTTTCACTTCACAGACTCATCAATTTATTGTCTCAGTCTTAACCAGCTACACGGTTTAGTTGTTAAGATTCTCAAGTTCCCACGCAGACAAAATAAGATCACGCAGATGAGCTTCGGGCAAGTCTGTCAGACTCACTGCGACGGTCCTATACTTACTAGCAAATATTGTACAGACCCTTAGTTGCAAGGTATAGCAGGCATGTCTGCAGACTTGCCGGCGAGCATTTTAAGTAGGTCCATGGATAGCTGACCATCCACATCTCAAGGAGTTTTCTTCCAGTGGGGTCACCACTAGAAGAAAACTCCATACCATTGACGTGCTTTCTGAGGAGGCAATTAGATTTTTAATGGATGGTCACCATTCCGCGATCTGACCTGGACAAGCGTGGTTTTACTTTGTAGAACGACCCGTGCGGTTGTTCAGATTTTAATATATACATATTTATTTATACTATTTATATGTTGAAAATTCTGAAGAAACAATTTCCGAATTTGACCACACGCCAAAATAACCGTAACACACTTTCATCATAAATGATTTTAAATTACAAAGATCTCAACACACCACGTAAAGCACCAATGCACAGGTGTTAGAAAGAAAACACTAAATAGAACGCCACGTTTCTGAACGGAAAGGTATTTTGAGTCTTCCACGTTCCACAAATTCTTTTCGATGGCAGATTGAGAATTTTCGCTCCATCCCTCTTTTTTGCAATTTCACATGCTTGCCAGTGAACAAATATTGTTCTTTGGAATTTTCCAGAAATCTATGTACGTTCAATTGATAGGGAAAACACTTGGAAATAACTTGTCATTCACAGAAGAGAATTTTAAAACTCGTAGTTTTAGCAAATCTGAAAAACTAAACGGATTTTTGTAGAAATGTTTTGGTTTCAATATTATTTGAAACGTGCGTTATGTACGCACACATTCTACATCCATTCTGCATACATTCTCAGTTTTTTTTTGGAAATGCCTTTCCCTGGGTATTTCTCCTATTATGGGTGCTTTTATAAAAAAATAAACTCACATTTAAACATCCCCAATATCTCAGCCACCAAGCTAACCGTGTTGTCAACATTCTAAAATATCATTTTATCAGTTTCGTAAAAGTTTAAAGCATTTTGGTCATTGGCTCTGTTGTATTACAAACAATATTAGATACCTACATTAATTTAAAAGTTTTAAATATATAAAAATAAACAAAAGAGAGAATGCAAGACAACAATGATTCCTGAAAGGCATTTCAATAATCCTTGCAGTTAAGTGTTACTTAGAGACATTGCTTTTAAGTACTCGTACTTTTACGGCATTTAGTTTACAATCTAATGCGAGTGGAACTAATACTTTTACTGCAGAGTTGCTGTTACTGTATTTAACGGTTAATAGGTGTTTGAAGATTAAAGCTATGATTAAAGCTTGAATCCAGATTAGTGTGTACATGTGTACTCTGTAAGATTACGATAAAAGGGTTTTCTGTTATTAACATCATCTTTTTATGTAGAAAGAAGTATTTCATCCCAGCTGTTTTTTGAGAACACTTGTAATTGATAGGAATCTAGAGGAGCTGTTGGTAGGTAAAGCTAGGACATTTTATTTGAAAAGCAGATCGCGTATTAGTAGGTTTTAGATCAAAGTTAAAGTGTCTACTCAAAAAACCTCTATATCGTGCAGTGTACCTAACTAAAATGTGGTTTCCATTCAAACAATTCCATCGTACAAATTCGATTTTAAAATTCACATCACTACACCAACAAACCGCGAACCGATTTGATAGTTTCATAAAATCGATAAAACAAACACGAGTCTGTCAAACAGTAATCGAACATTCAATCTGTCTACGAACAGGTTATAATCGAGGGTTGGATAATATAATCGGATGGAACGTACGCTGGGCGTGGATACAATATGCTAATTCAATGTTTGCCAAATGTACTGTGCCGATTCGATTCCACTCGCCGAACGAGACCTACGACACGCGCTGTTTATCGATACTTCGATAGTGATGTGATGAGAGCTTTGTGCAGCACTATTATGTCGAATACCCACAGTAGGTAGGTTCTCGAAAATACATTCGAAATTCAAACATAATTCGTATCACATCGGTTGACGATGTTATTTTAAAATTATCTTGCGTGAAAATGTGGTGAGGACGAATTTGAAATACATTTTCCTTGGTAAGTCGGAATTTGCTACCCAGACACGACATTTCTATTTCCAACATCGTATATTTCGCTTATATTTCTTTATTTTAAATGCAGATATCTACGATGAGAGCTCTTAACAAAATTCAAACGTTGCAACCCTAATCCTAACTATCCTACTTTTTAATATTATAAATGCGAAATAATATACATTTATTGTATGGTTACTCCTCACAGTAACCATACAAAAACAAATATAAGTGACAAGCATGTTTATGGTGTACAATTTGTGAGAAGCTGGTGTCTGAATCAGGCATAAAAAATCACGCATCAAAAAATCAAATTAACACACGCAAAAGCGTCTTTAATTATGAAAACGCATGATTTATTTTTATGAGACTGGATGAGGAAAGCTCAAGACATGGCTCAGTGGCGCACATTGGGATGGGAAAGGCCTATGTCCAACAGTGGACGAATATAGGCTGATGATGATGATGATTTATTTTGACCTTTTTCTATAGTTGGTGCCAGTTAAGATGGCAATAGCGGTCATTGACCTTTACCTAATAAGTCCTCGTATAATGACATAAGCTCAGAATTAGCATTTTAATAAAATACCGAATAAATTAGTATTCATAAGACATCAAAATGGTTAAAACATTTCACCTATACCTCAGATTTTATATTATTTTTATATTTAAGACTCAGAAGTAAACACTATCATATCACAAAAAAAATGCTAATTCTGATCTTATGTCACTATACGAGGACTTATTAGGTAAAGGTCAATGACCGTTATTGCCATCTTAACTGGCACCAACTATGTATAACAACAATAGCGCCATAAGATCCAGCTTTATAGGAAGAGCAGAATTATGAACACGCTCACCTTAAAAACTCATGTATGGTTATTGCCCGTGGTTTCACCCTCGCTGCTCGGCTCCTATTAGTCGTAGAGTGATGTTATATAGCCTATAGCTTTATATGGGGTGACTGGTAATTAGTGAACGATACTTAACACGTTGACTGCCAACAAAAAAAATGCATCTTCCCGTTCGAGCCACGTCGGTCAGAGATAGTCGACAACTAGACTTTCCGTTCGGGCCGCGTCGGTCAGTGCTGACCGTGTTTTACGAGTGTTTTTGATCCATCCATACAGGCCGTAGGACAGTGCTATCAAACTAAATCCTATATTAATTGACCCGCGTGGTCCTCTAGTTACGCCGAACTGTGATGGTTTTTGAAAAACGTAAAAGACTTAGAAAAAAAACAACAATTACATAAAAGTGAAAATTTGTATGGCGCGAAATTGGAAAGGCCTTTGTCTAGCAGTAGATTCCTCCGGGCTGATGAGGATAAAGAAGTAAATTTTGCAGGACTGTGAGTGTGGATGTAAAAAGTAATCTATAAAACTACTCATCTGATTTCAAAAAATCTTTTACTAATGGTAAGCAGCGTTATCGATGAGTGCTTCAGTAATATTACAAATCCACAAGTTTTTGTGTGTTTGAGTGTGCCTTGTGTATTTGTGAGTATGTTTATATGTGTGTGTGTGTATACAAACGTCTAGATTACTAATGGAACCTAGTTTTAAAAAACTAATAATGTCCATCTTTTTTATTTACTTATACTCATATTCGTACCTAGTTTCAAAAAGGATAAGATTTTACATCCAAAGGTTTTCACCCCTTTTCACCCCCTTATAGGTAGATTTTCGCAAAATCCCTTCTTAGTGCTCACATCATAATAAATTGCAACTACCGACCAAAAATTAGGTTAAACCTTCAGCGGTTAGAGATCTTCCCCTTAAAACTTAAATACCCCTTTGCACTAATTTAGGGGGTGATTTTCGAAAAATCCAAAAACACGTGTATAATTATTTCTGATCTAGTATACAAATACTGATTTTCACATTCATCAACTCACGCGTTATGATTTTCCCATACAAACTTTAACAACTCCTAGATTACCAATGGAGTGTAGTTTAAATAGAGCCAATCTTATTTATTTACTTGTGTTATTATTTGTGTCATGTTTCAAACTTATAAACCCAAAGAATAAGATTTTTCATACAAACGTTTTCACCACTTTTCACCCCCTTAGAGGAGGATTTTCGTAAAATTCCGTCTTATTGCTTCCCTACATAGAAGACTGCAACAGTCTTAAAAAAAAACCCTGTTCTTTTATATAATATACGTATAGATGTAGATAAATACACTATTGAAACAATTGTCCGATGCAACGACGTCTTAGCTCAAGATACGGGCGTAAACTGCGTAAGGGGCGGGCGAGCTTGCAAACTCTGGAGGTGCGGGGTGACCTGACACCGTGACCCGCGCGGCCCCCTTTAACGGAAAGTCGCTTTTTCGTCTCTAGGAGCCGCGTCGGTCAGTGCTGTCTGACGTTTACTATCTCCATAAATAATGACTAAAGTTAACTTTTGTTAATAAAAACATACATTTGGACGTTAGATATAAGTATCTGATTAAAAAAACAGTTGGTCTAAATTTGGACGGAACTGTGATTTTTGCTTGGCCTGGAGGAAAAGTTCGCTGTCGATCAGCACTGACCGCCATGGCGTTCAACGTGTTAAACAGGTGATTGTGCTCATGATAACAAACAATTATTATTATGGGAGCAAAGCCGAAATGCCTAATGTACTGATATTTTTTTTACGATTTCGGCTTTGCTCCCATAATAAAAATTGTTTGTTATCATGAGCACAATCACGTGTTTAAGTATCGTTCACTAATTACCAGTCACCCTATATAAATGCGATAAAATGACCTATCTAAGGGTGCTTCACACGGCGCATGTAACCCGAGCAAGTGCCTCAACATGCTCAAGCTACATGCGCCGTGTACACGAACCCCGCGGGTAGCTTGATCAAGCAGCTTGCGCATGTTACTCGCGCAGGTAAATCGCAAACCCGCACCTTTACTTGCGCGAGTTGCATACGCCGTGACAAGCTCCCCGCGGGTAACTTGATCAAGTAGCTTGCGCATGTTGCTCGCGCGGATAACCCGCATCTTTACTTGCGCGGGTTACATGCGCCGTGTACAAGCACCCTTACACAAACAGATTTTTTCAATTCGAAGCAGTATAGTTCCTGATCGTTCCTGCGCGCTCAAACGCTCTCGTATTTTTTTTTTCACAACTATCACACAACGCCATCCAGTCCCGAGCTAAGCAGAGCGTGTGTTATGGGTACTAGACAACTGATAAACATACTTATATATTTCTAAATATATAAATATTATAGATAAATTACACCCAGACACAGAACAAATGATCGTGCTCATTACACAAACATTTGTCCTGGGTGGGACTCAAACCCAAGACCTCCGGCATAGCAGTCGGGGTCATTAACCACTAGACCAACAGGCCTGTCAAATTAAGTATAGATTAAATTATTACAAAATGTGATGAAATGAGAACAAACGCATCTATCTTAGTAACAAAAGGAAGAACTCGTCACATCACTACGTGTAAACACAGTGCGATGAACTATACACTACGTCCCGCAGTTCCAATGCAATACCACCGAACTCACTGATTGCCCAAGAATGTTATTGGATTGGGAAAATATCGGTTTCAGAATACTTAATATTGACGATTGTCATTGCATGTCAATCTGAGACACAGTTATATCATCAAAATGCAAATAATAATTACAATCTATATCACTAGGTACTTAATCAAATCCAAACTAATATTATAAATGCGAAAGTAACTCTGTCTGTCTCTGTCTGTCTGTTACGCTCTCTCAACCGATTTTGATGAAATTTGGCACAGACAATCTTTAGACCCTGAGAAAGAACATAGGCTATCAAAACACCACGCGGGCGAAGCCGCGGGCGGAAGCTAGTTATCATAAAGTGGAAAGATTTGTATGTTTGTAATGAGTAACCTCAAAAACTACTGGACTAATGTCAAACATTCTTTCACCAATAAAATCTGTTTTGGTCCTTTGTGACAGAGGCTAAAAGGGTCGATGGAACAGGCGAAATAACCATTTACTTTCATCAACTATCAGAAAATCGTATGAAAATGCCCTACCTGGACAACAAATCAAAGTATAACATATCCTAGACCATAGTCTATCCATAATTTGACCGAAACCAGTTCAAGTGTTTGAAAGACAAAAGCGTGACAAATAGGCAACCTGTCTACACACGCATAGTGAAGTAAAAATTTTAGCATCGCAGATGATTTTTTTTTCAATTACTACAATTATTTACATGCTTCAGCTAATCTACATCTTTCTCTTCAAAGAATCTCCACGCATCACTCCGTCCATCAATGAAAACTGCGCGAAAATACATTTAGTAGTTTTTGAGTTAATCGCACTTAGACAGACATACTCACCGGGGCGAATTTAATATATAAAATGTAATATAGTAATAGTTAAATTTTCCATTACCTATTCCCTAACCGTTCTTTGTACTTGTATCAGTCTAAGCTTTTCATACATAAACCATTAAGTGCACAAGCTGAGGCAACTTGCGCTATAAACTTGAACCGTTTAGTCATCCTTACAGCCGGATTTCCTTCAGTGTATAAATTGTGAAGGAAGTAAGTAGCCTCTCGAACATTTAAGACGTGAATTACTTAGCTCGCCAGGTGCCCGTGCTTTATAAACGGGTATTTTCTGCGCTAGAGACTGCGCAGATGTTTGACTAACTTAAAATGATTAGAAATTCGGTACGGAAAATTATCTGATACTTACCTTGTTTTTGAGAAGCGCTTATACTTTTCCTCAATTGAAAGTATTTTTTTAATAGTTGTCTCTGTAGCTATTTACGAAGACGCACAGGGTGTCGAAGATCGCGTGGGAATTCTTTAACCACACCGTAGGCTACGAACAGCGAGTATAAAGTAACTTGCCAGCCGATCAAGGACAAGCGTCGAGTCACATCACAGCGCGGTGTCCAGATTCATCAACTTTTTATAGATAACTTTGAGACGTGATATTATCTCGATATTTTTGTATTGAGTGATACAAAAAGAAAAAACACGTATTCAATGATTTTCGCCAAAGGTTAATATATTAAAATTTGGATGGTGACTAAAAAATCACCCTGTATATCAAACTGACAGGGTTGTTTAACTTTCCTAAAATAGCATCGTGGTCCTTGAAAGCAAAGGACAACTGAAGGAACATGTTGGTCAAGTCAAGTCTAATAGTCTCTTCCAGCCCTCCCAAAGCTGATGCATGATCAGATGATGATTTACCTAACTAAATAAAAAAATTTAAAAAAAAACTTTGCTTAATAGTAATGTAATTTATTTCGTAAAGTTTATGATAGTCGATTTCTCTGCCAGACAGCGCACAGTCTTAAATAACTGGGTGATAGATTTTATTCAAACTGATTCCATTTCAATCCCACAAATAGATACCTACTCTATCTAAAAGCCTACGCAAAATCTAACGAAATGAAAATGAAAACGAAGCCTTCGCTAAGTAACTCGGCACTAAGGAGGTTTCACACTGGTGAACCTCTAAGTTAGAAATTATTCAGCAATATACGAGTAGTTCTTTGTGGTACCAATAAATATTTGAATTTTAGCTTTGGCTTAATTCACTTCACACCTAAACATTCTGGTTTTGTAAATTTTCATAAATCAATTTTCTAATTTATCTTGGTGAGATCTGGTGGTCTAGCATGACGTCTTAAGGTCAAACAAGTCAACATTTTTTCCATAGAAACTTCGTTGGGGTTTTACTCCACTATTTGACAAGGTACATCCAAAATTACACATGATATCGTTTTGTCTCAATATTAATTTTGTCTGTATGGAAGCAGAATTGTAAAATATGAAGCTATTAAAAAGTTACGAGCTTCTAAAGATTCGTTTTTTTTGCTAATTTTAACACAAATTTAGGTGTAAATTAGAAGCTAAAGAAGCATCTCCAAAACGAAGTCCGTACCGACACAGCAAATTGAAATTAATTGGTACAGTGGATTTTTCATAAAACCCCTTCTTCCAAAGGCTTTTTCGTATTTTTTATGCGCGCCTTTTACTCTGAATGATCGTGCATCTCACTGAATAATGTTTTCCCCTGTTTTCTCCACGGGGGGGTGACGCTCGCGCACACATGTACAATATGGCTCGATTTCCGGTGAAATATCATGGTTTTTGACCATGCCTACCAGTGAGTTCGAGCTCGCGACTAGCGCCGCCTTAAGGTAACAGTAGCTCCACTGTGTGAACGGGATGGCGCTAGACAACTTGTATAGCTCTTTCTCTTTCCCACAGTGAAACTACGACGTCACGGTTGGCCCCCAGAAATGATCACGATAAGAACTAAACTTACTGTGATTTATATAAGTCCAATGCCATGTCGGAAGCCTGTTGGGTTTGGGAGGCGGCTTAATTAATTCTGACACCAGAGGTTGACCACACCTTCACGCGAAAATGACAAATACCAAGATGAGAAATGCATTCGTGAGCAAAAGTGTGGAATCACTAAGGTACTCCGATTCCGCGCGATCTTAAGTACAATTAAAAATAATAAAAATTATACCATTTTAAAGATTTGACTGTTAACTTTAAACTGATACTAAATTCAATCAATTCACGCTATTATTTAAAGAGCTATTCCGAATCAATTCAAAATAAGGGATTGCATACTTTTGCTCGCTAGTGTAGCTGGCCAATAGAATTTTCACCAAGCTCTCCTTGTCACGTAATGAGAAGCGGTCGCCTCCTTCTGCGAAGCAGTCATGCTAGTGAAGGAGGAGGCGGGACGCGTAAAGGAGAGGACAGCGTCTTCCCTTCCCACCCGCAGTGGAAGACCCCCACGGCGACGGACGTCGCTAGACGATCCCTATCTACCTTAGGCGCGGCCATGCGAGCGGGCGGCGAGTAAGGGGCGACTCGCTGTCCCACCAGTGACCACGCCCGGGTCAGGCAGCGGCGCGTTGTGTTCCACGTGCACCTCAAAGAGTGTCAGCAATGACGACCTTCCTCTAGAGGGCCAAAGCCTGCCGGGGTCGCGAGACTAACGAATTACCGTGACCCCGGAACGAAAAGGGCTATTGAAGGACACCGTGGATTTTAGTCAGTACGAGTCTGACAGTTCCTCCCGCTCTGCGCCTCGTCTCGCCAATGTGATACCACCCTAACAGTTAGCACTACGCGCATAGTTAATATTCCCGTTTTGCCACAGCCTCACTTAGGTACGGCGAAAGGCTGCAATATGCAATATATTATGCGCTGCAATATTCACTGATTTATTGAATTTCCCAGCAAACTGCTGCTGTAGTTAAGACTGGGTCTTGCATTATTACTTTGTTCACCTTTTAACTTAGTTTAATTTTTAATTACTTTTTAACAGTGTGCGCAATTAAGTTATTAATAGAAATATTTTTTGGTGTTGAATACAATCAAATGAGGCCTCGCGCACTAGGTTTCACCCGGAAGTGGCTGTTAAACTTGAATAATGAGAAACAATCCTGTTTCTTCAATTATTGTCCTGCGTTCCAGGACCACGGTAAACTTTTAAGAAATACACGTGACCACCACAGGAAATCAAATACAATATATCCGCTGTCAAACATCGCACAGCCTAACCCCAGCCGTTTATTCAGTTTTGCAACTTTCCAAATGAGAAAAAATTCATGCCCTGAGATGCCCTGCGGCGCCGCCGCACCGCCATTCGCTTTTGTATGATTTTCGGCGGCTGAGGTGCGGTAGCGGCGCGGCGGTGGCAGGGTCGCGATGGTATACACTACACTGCGGCGCGGCGGCGGCGGCGGCGGCGGCATCGTGTACATGAGTCCTGTAACTGTAAGTGCCAAAATGTGGATGTATTATTAGGCAAAAGTCTAAAGAAACCTTCGGGAATTACCGACGTGATAATATTGACATACATTCTTCATATCCTTAGGTAAGGAACTGTTGGACTGTCTAAGCAGAACACCATGAAGGGTAACCGAAGGTACAGGGTGGAATTTTAGTCAGTTAGAGTCCTTTCCGATCCATTAAAGACTGGAGGACTCGTATGCTGATTTTACCACCTAAAACATAATGATAAAAAGGTGCAAAACCGACTTTAAAGACTATTACTTCTTCGAACTTCTGCCGGATGCTCTCATCTCAAACCGGATAAAGATACACAGATACACAGTATGAACAAACCCAGCATAGCTTCATTTATCTATCAAGGATGGCATATAAACAGCAGACCATAACTTCATTTGCCGGAGTCGGCTCGACGTGCTTTGATTAAAATTTATCGACCTAAATTCTCATTTGTTTGCCCTTTGTTCCCGTTCCCCAACCATAGTACGAGCAACATGGACAAATTATTTCTAATTCGCTCTTGTGTACGCTCCATGTATTATGGAGATGGGATCCGATGCCGATGCTTAAGAAAATATTCTATAATTTCGGTTTGACTGTTATACATTCAGGGTACTGTATAAATTCAACTAACATAGTTGTTACCATCAGCTGCTTCATCCGTGTCTAACTCGAAAATTATTCTATGGGAACGTAATACGTGGTACCTAATAATGTTTCATTCCAGATAACAACCTATTTCTGATCCCTAAGAATCCTTTCAGCCGTTCTGACGTGATAAAGTAAAAAACATCCATCGATCCATATTTTCGCATTTTTAAACTAAAACTCGCTTGGCAGCATTGTCACCCAACGTGGCACTACTGCCAGCGTTATGGGCACTTTTTCCATAGACAGCGATGTGGATGAATTTTTAACCGACTTCCAAAAGGAGGAGGTTCTCAATTCGAATGTTTGTATTTTTTTTTAACCCTCTGTAACTTAATTTTGTTTGTAATTTAATCCAAAAGTTAAAAGTTTTTTTGCAAATAGGAAGTCTATATTTCAATAAATAAGATTAGTAAATACAACTTACACATGCTCAGACACGCAAATACAAAATTGAATTTTGTTTAACCACCATTACAAACTCCAACTTATTAATAAAACCCATATTTTCTCAAGAATATTCGCCTAAACTGTGTTCAGAATTAAATAGACATTAGGCAAACATGTTGGGCAAACAACTCGCTTGTATTAACGGTTATCGCATCGGTAGCCGACACCCCAATTACATAGCTATTAATGTTTCATATTGTGTGAGAGCAAAGAGATTTTATTGCCTGTATTTAGCTTATTTTGTGGTAGTATTGGTTCGGTATCGGAGTTCACGAATGGCTTCACGATCGCTCATCTAAGGTTAGTTTTAGAGCTGTGAATATTAAAGTTCAAAGTCAGTGACGTCAGGTCTTGAACGCGTGAAGGTGTACTGGAGCTCAGCTGTAAGACAAGACAACAAAGGTTATCATCATGTGAATAGGTAGTCAATACGGAAGACACTGATATTTTTTTTTATTGTTCATACATTTGCCAGTTTAATCGCAGCTTCACGATCACCCATATAAACGCATATTAATATTCTGTGTAATGATTTTTTAACTCTGTTAGCAGTAAAAAGTATTTACTTACAAAAACTTGTTACCCCTGAAGAAAACCTAAAGCCTAAATAATAACCAGTGTTCGTAACCTAAAATATTATAATATTTCGCACATTTCACGTACTGATGGACTCGCTGAAGTAACTCAAAATTACGCGTCACTACCCCATAGAACAAACAAGCAACCCCACCACTAAAAAACGAGCTCTACATCGAGCTAACAAAGTTGAATTTCGAACAAAGCCTCACCAAAGTTGAATAAGCAAACATAATTTCGAAAGCTAAATAATAAAGAACTGCTTTGTTCCATTAGGGGCTCGTGATGTTGAGGCTGTTTCGACACGCACTAAGCTAGAGAGGTCCACGACGTTCATTGAACAAACTTCTAAAGTGGGAAAAGAGGAACCCTTTTCTTGGGAACGTATTTACCGAGCCATCGCATGAGATTTGTCAAAGAAAACTCGGGAGCTGTACAAATAGAAGAGGTGGGAACGAATCAACTTGAGATAAATAAAGAGATTGTTTTTGTGCATTCAAATTGTACAATGTTGCGTGAAACGGGACGTCTGAGTACGGTTTGTTGGTTCGATAGTGTGAAATGTTTTGTTTTTATGTTCAAAGCAGATAAGTTTTTCTTCTGAAGTTCAAACTGTTTTATTTCACGTAAAACTATATGATATGACTATACTTTTGGCACGACAGAAAATGGGCGTATGAGTTGAATAGGTCCTTTTGACATGAACAGTCTAGAAACACCATGGTTACTTAAAAAAATAATTTAATTATTACAATTCCATCTCATTACAGTGTTAGATTTTTTTGTCTGCCTGTTCTGTCCTACTGGTGGTCAAGGGCCTCCCTCTTAACCTTTCCAATATTTCTTATATTATAAGTTTTCCGAACAATCTTTTAGAAGTCTAATTCCTCACGCCTGCCTTTTTTAGTGTGAAATTAACTCTTCTGATTTGTGTAGCACGAAAGGGTCCATCTCTCTTACTAGCTAAAAACCGAGTTCTTCAGTTGCCTTGTACGTTTCAAGGCCGCGGTACCCTGTTTAAACAGACCCACGACATAGTTACGCCAGATATGTGACCCGTTGTGAAATACTGATACTTTGAACTCGGAATTCCGTTGAAATTCTACCTACTCCTTTTCAAATCGGACACCCAACGCTTCCTCACATACAGGTACATTGTATCGGCTACTAGTAATTCAGTGGTGAGGAAGATAAAAGCTGCTAAATCCCAGTAAAGGCCTTCCAATCTATCGCCAGCAACATCCTGAATTGGATCGCTGGGAAAAATCTAACGTACGGAATTGCATTGCTGTGTGCATGTATCGATTTGTCCGGCGATTTCAAACTGTGGAACGATATTGCCATGAAAGATTGAGAGGTGACCGATATCTACTGTGTTTGCCGATGAGTTGATAGGTTGTACCTATTTATTTTGGTGTGTAGGCAAATGCAGTAAACTTTTTGAGACCGGTGATGGCCCAATAGAAAGTCATAGGTTCAAACTAAGGCCGCCGCTGTTTTTTTTTAATTTTTTTCATCATCACTGCTCTCAAAATGGTGAAGGAAAACATCGTGAGGAAACCGGCATGTCCTAGAACCAAAAATTCAAAGACATGTGACATCTGCCAACCCGCACTGGGCCCGCGTGGTGGATTATGGCCCACTCCCTCTCACAAGAGAGGAGGCCTGTGTCCCAGGAGTGGGAACATTATAGGCTGATGATGATGATGATCTACAAATAGTTGTTCCGGGTCTGGATGTTTGTGTATGTGAGTTTCTATGTTTGTAAACGCACCCACGGTGCAGGAGAAATTTATAGTTTGTAGCAACCGATTTGTCCCAGAACCATAACTTCGAAGACATGTAATATCCACTCTCTTTCTTTACTATTCTAAATATTTATAACTCAAAGGTGACTGACTGACATAGTGATCTATCAACGCACAGCCCAAACCACTGGACGGATCGGGCTGAAAATTGGCATGCAGGTAGATGTTATGACGAAGGCATCCGCTAAGAAAGTATTTTGAACAATTCTACCCCCAAAGGGATAAAATACGGGATGAAAGTTTGCATTTTTGTAAATTTTATAAAAAATACATTGTTTAGTTCCGAAATCCACGCGAACGAAGTCGCGGGCACAGCTAGTACTATATAAGATATTATAAGATGAAATAAAATGTGAAGTATATAGGAAATTTCAACTAATAACTTTTAGAGGGCACTGCTGTAATGAACCTTCCCAACACATTTTTTCCTAACAATCCCATTTTCCCAGAGGGTTGATCATCACGTCACTTATCACCAACTTTGCCTTAACTTAGCAAGTATTCAACTTAGCTCCCCAGTGGCAGCCGTCTTGAAGCGCCTCGATCCGATCGCTTCAACTTAGACACACTTAATTACCGGTCTCTACTTAATAAGTGGGATAAGTTAGTAATTTTCGTGATGTTTTAACTTGTTCGAAGTGTGGAAGTATCGTTGGAGGGTTAAAAGTGTAAATGTTTGCTAGAGTTAAGTTGGTGTTATAATAGTTTTGTTGCGTTTTCAACAGTTTTGTGTTCCGTAGTAGTTCCGAGTCCCGTTTTACACTTTCGGGGTAAAACGGGACTCTAATGCTAAGACTCCTATGTCCCACCAGGCTGTTTCTTATGAACCATGATAGTTAGGCACTTAAAATTTTCACAGATATTACGGTAAAAACAAACACAAAAAAACCAACACCGAATAAAATAAATATTTAAAGGCGAAGCCTCCTATACAACAGACGATGCTACGGAACCCTGGCCGGTTTTTTAATGAGTCCTTCCTCCCAGTGTGGAACGGAAAGATCTGTCAGACTTTTACTAACTAAAAATCCACCCTGTTCCGTCCGTTGCCCTTTGAGTTACAGGGCCACGGTATTCTGCTTAGACAGTTCCGCGATAAGAGTACCTTGCCTTTCGTGATAGTCAAGCATTACAATTACTTTTTTAATAAAGCATAAAATGACCAAGTCAAATCTTATAGCTAAAAATTTTCTAGTCTTATTAAAAACTGGGTTTGTATTTTTTTTTCATTTAAACCTAAGAATATTTCGAATATCTTAGGCATTCAAGCTATGTAAGTATTAAATTCAAGCAATCTTTTATGCTTTTTCTCAAATCTTTTTATTCAAATTGGGATATTCGTTTAAATATTGAAACAATTTAACAAATCTTTTATAAACTTGAAAGTTTTCTGAAATTTTCCATGCCAAATTTTACCCGTGACTTTACTCGCGTAGGTAAGTAATTCAATCTAAATAATATTTTAATTAAAACAACTGTTGCTCATTGGCGTAATTATAAACCGATGTTCGTACTGAAATCAACCTTGAATCTCAGTTGTCATATTTTCATTGTAGAGCTCTCTCTACAATGAAAATATGACAACTGTCCTATAGAGTTCTCACAAATTTTAAGTATGTACGACGTAAGTGATACGATGTGGAAAACACCCGTATCTTCGGCGTAATAGTTTACTCCAAAGATACGGGTGTTTCGTGCTTAAGAGTAGTGCCCCTGTTTCGTAGGTGAAATTCGGCGGCGGCGCGCGGCGTAAGGACTCAACACACACGGAGCATCTGTATTCGGTTTGAACGGACCCGTTGCTACTACAGGTAATATTTACATTAAATTTACAGTACCGTTTTTAATGCACTCGTCGGAAAAGTAATTTAAAACAGATCACTGTTTTAAATTACTTTGTGTTACGTGTATGTGAGTGAACTCGATCCTACAATTTCATACGCTATTGCCGAATAAAAATGATATGAAAAAGCGTACCTGTAAAACGGACCTCTGAGATGCGTAATACGGAAAAATATAGAAATTTATTTCTCCTAGGTTGCTCGATCTTTTGACAATCCAAAAATACTGTAAAGTTACTACTACAAGCAGAGCAATCATCGCGCTGTCAGTAAAATCGCGGGCAATTGTCGGAATGATATTGCGACAGTGCCGTCAAGGGCCCGCGCGGCTCGCGACTGTCCACCGCGATATCTTGCCAACTTTTCTCGTTTAAACTTATTCCCTTTTATCTGCGAGTGGCCGACGTGGGCCGCCCCGACTTATCGCACACTTTTATTAAATTACTTGATAATTTCAATCCCTGACGTCTCGCGTGGCTTGTTTATTATTTTCTGAGTATTTCTTGTCGAGTTTTGTGTGTTTTTAATGGGTCTTCTCTTTTGTAACCCACTAAAAACAAACAAATGATTTTCATCCTTATCCGTAACAATAATAAAAGCCTTTTTTTAGTCAGTTTAAAATATTGACACCGATAGACTGTTTTGCCGTAGCATAGGTCTCCCTCAAGTCCTTCCACAAGTCCCTATCGTTGGTTTTTCTCTTCCACATTATGATTAGTATTCCATCTTTTCAATGGTCTTCCTCTCGTTCTTTTGCCCTCTCTAAGGTAGCAATTTTTCACTTATTTTACCCATTTTGATACATAATTGTCAGTAATCTTCAGTGTTTTTCATGTAACATTCCTCCAATGCCCGCGTGGTGGCACAGCCCGCTCTCTTCAAGAAATATGAGTATCAGCGAGCAACAGTAGAGAAAATCATGCTTCAATATTTTAAGACGGCAGTGAAAGCTATCACAAAACCCGTATATACATGGCTGAGTAAGTCTCAAAGGTGTCATCGACACCTGTATCTGGTGCTATATCAAGCTTAGACCGAACCAATAAGCTACAAGACAAATGTAATGCTACCTTGATCCCTTTTGGGAATATAATCGTAGGGCTTCTACAGCCTGGATTCATGTTATCGATTGGAACTAGCTAGATTGATACTCGTATATAGCTGCGTTTCATTGTTCAGTTCATTTTCTAATTTAAATATTAACATCTTTTTAACCGACTTCAAAACGAAGGAGGTTATCAATTCGACGGTATGTTTTTTTTTTTGTGTGTTTGTTACGCGATTACTCCGCCAATTGTGGACCGATTTTCAAAATTCTTTTTTTGTTCGAAAGGAGATACTTCTGAAGTGTTCCCATTGTCACCATTTCTGGATCTTATGATTGGATCATGGAGAAATCGAGGGCAACCCTCAAATTTTATTGGCTCACACATAGTTTTTCGCAAATCTTATGAATTAATTTAAGTACTTGCGTATGGAAATCATCATCTCATGTAGCTGAGCTGATGATGGAAGGTACAACTCCTCTAGTAAGGACTCGGCATCGACTGATTTAGTAAATTATGTTTGTGTTCGCATATCTCCGAAACTACAAGTCCGATTTAAGTAATTATTTTTTTGTTGTACTAGGTATCGTTCAACTTAGGAAATACTGCAAGTTTCATCAAAGTCGGCTCAGGAGTTTTTGAGATAAGGATTTAATGAAAGAGACTACGGATGCACATGTAAGAAATGATGTATTTGACAAGAATTGTGGTTGAATATTTAAACTAAAAAGAGAGAAATAAAAACTTTTTCAAAAGAGAAATAAAAAGTTTTGTAGGTTATTTTACCCTTTTTTGTGGTTGTTTTTGAAGGCGGTTACATTTTTTTTTAAATTTTTTTTTTAAATAAAACGTTTGTCCCATACAAGGTATTTCTCCTGTATCGTGGGTCCGTTTACAAACATAGAAACACACAAACATTCAGATCTAATAAAATTACTTAATCACGTCGCGTCAAAGCCTCAGAAATCATTTAGGTAAAGTTTAGTGTATACTTTACAGTCCGGTTTTATGTTCCCGTGTAATAATTTTCAATATAAACGCAAGCGAAGGCGCTGGTAACGGCTAGTAAGAAAAAAAGGCAAACAATGATTATAATCTTCTTTCTTTTTAATTACTCAAAACTTCTTCACTCAAAACTAATAAAAACATTAAAATATTAATCCCACCAAAAACATTTCATGTAAAGTGTTGCCAAAACGAGCACATAAGGTTTGCCCTACAAAAAAGATATCAGATCTTATGTAGAACCAAGCTTCTGAATCTACACGGCCTAACTCTACCAACTCTAACTTCACAAATTCTACACATTAGCAAAAATGTACGGCTTCACCGTTTCGCTACCGTCGTGGAGGTGATGCTAATATTTAGTTTCTGAAGTAAGTAACGAAACAGCCAAGCCATACATTTTTGCTAATGTGTAGAATTTGTGAAGTTAGAGTTGGTAGAGTTAGGCCGTGTAGATTCAGAAGCTTGGTTCTACATAAGATCTGATATCTTTTTTGTAGGGCAAACCTTATGTGCTCGTTTTGGCAACACTTTACATGAAATGTTTTTGGTGGGATTTCAGTTCTTTTTGTAAGTTGCTAGCATCTTGGATTTATGACATCAAATTATTTTTCGAGTTGCTCTCAACGAGCACGTCTTTCATTTGATACCCATATTGCAGAAGTGCATTAAAAATAACTATTCCGCCATCTTGGATTTAGAATGATGACGTCACATTATTCATCGAGTTGCTCTCAACGAGCCCTTTCATTTGATTCCACATTGTAGAAATGCATTAAAAATAATTATTACGCCATCTTGGATTTATAATGACATCACATTATTCTTCTAGTTGATCTCAACAAACCTTTTCATTTGATACCCATATTATAGAAGTGCATTAAAAATAACTATTCCGCCATCCTAGATGGTCCGCCATATTGGATTTGTAATTACGTCACATTATTTTTTGAGTTGCTCTCTACGAGCCTTTTCATTTGATACCCATATTGTAGAAGGGCATTAAAAATAACTATTCCGCCATTTTAGATGGTCCGCCATATTGGATTTATAATGACGTCACATTATTTTTGAAGTTTCTCTCAAAGAGCCCTTTCATTTGATACCCATATTGTAGAAGTGCATTAAAAATAACTATTCCGCCATCTTGGATTTAGAATAACGTCACATTATTCATCGAGTTGCTCTCAACGAGCCCTTTCATTTGATGCCCATATTGTAGAAGTGCATTAAATATAACTAATCCGCCATCATACATGGTCCGCCATATTGGATTTGTAATGACGTCACATCATTCTTCTAGTTTCTCTCAACCAACCCTTTCATTTGATATCCATATTGTAGAAATGCACTAAAATCAACTATTCTGCCATCTTAGATAGTCCGCCATATTGGATTTAGGATGACGTCACATACCTAATCGTGTATTGTAATCCAAACTAAACGTGTATACAGAATTTCAGCTCAATCGGTTGAAGATAATTCTATTTCAAAATTAAGTTCAAAGATTACACCCGAACAAACATACATACGTGGCAAGTTCCACCCCCCCCCCCCCCCAATTTTAGGAGATGGGGGATGTTTTTTTGTATACTACATACCAATTTTCGGCTTTCTAGCACTTCAGGAAGAACCCTAACATTTTAAGGTCTCATATAAACTTCAACCCCCCATTTTAGGGGATGGGGGGTGAAAGTTATAGGTTTGTGAATTTTTTTGTTGGTTGTATACTAAACTTAGATTACATACCGAATTTCAGCTCTCTAGCACTTCAGGAAGTAGCCAAACATTTTGATGATCATCAGTGTGTCAGTGTGTCAGTGAATCAGTGACGAAATCCGTGTATTTTAGATATCAATAAAATCTAAAGTATTATAGCTATTCTATTGAGACTTTGTGTGCTTAATAAGACTATTGATGGCATCATATTCTGAGAATATGAACTATCTGGTACATCGGAAACCAACTCTATGAGGGTTCAAAAAAACGACGAAACACTTCGAGAAAAGGTAGGTAGTGCCCTTGCGCTTCGCTTGGCTCGTCTTGGCGGGGGCACTACCGTGCCCCCAGATAAAGCATTAAAAAACTTACTTATGTACTGACTTGCTAGACTAATATCCGAAAGCTTCACAAACAAAAATGGTTCTTAAAATATTTCAAAAACATACGCCTCAAAACCGAGATTGATGAGGCGTATTAATCCACAATTTGCATGAAAGATCTCACGAGTGCGATATCGAAAGTAAATCTCTATAATGTCAGATAAGAGATTGAAAATTAATTTTATCTGATCGCATTTCTTAAAGACTTTATAATGGCGATTCGTGAGAAGTTTATCGCTTATCCAGTGTCGGAATGCCCTATCAACTTGGAAACTAATTGAACAACTGCCATAGCTCGGCAATTATTAAAGTATGGGAAAAGTTTCTTAATATTGTGAGCTTTCGACTATCAAACTGTCTTTTTAGCGATTGCAATGCTGTAATTGTTCGTTGTTATTGTGAATTTATTGGTAACTTGTTGTTTTACTTTGCTTTCGATGTTCGTATTGAACTATTTTGCTGTATTTTGTATGTATTCTAAATTGTATTTTGTAGAATAATGTAATAGTATGATTTGATTGAATGTTATGTTTAAGGACTCTCAGATTTATTTATAATCCCTGAAAAATTATTTAAAAATACTCAATCACAATTTCACATTTCATTTCATCTCACGTGGCACTAGAATAGAGCACTTCTAGTACAGATATGGGAAAACCTTTAGCCCATCTTCTCCTTCTTCTCTTCTTCAAACTTTAGCCATGCTGAGTGTAGGTCTGTTCCGAATCTTTCCAGTTTTGGCAGTTTTGGAATAGGTATGTGTGAAACTAGATAGGAATAATAGTTATTTTTTTCTTTCTAAGAAACAATAGTTTACTATTAAGACTAACTTGAACTATACAAAACACACCCTTACATTCAAAGTTAATGAGTTGGCCATTCGCCTTTTCTACAAAATTATAATAATAAAAGTTTATAAATTCATACCCAAATTCTTATCCTTCGCATCGTATCAAGTTCAACCAACTAAAAGCTTGAGGTTCAAATTATTTTATGAAAATTACGTACCTCGAAATGAAAACAGCCAGAGGGCAATTTTCCTTTAAAATTAATAAACTACTCAGACACAAGAAACCTTATCCTATCAAATTCTTACTCACCGTCAGTCATTTCATATTTTTCCAACTTTAATTTTCTTGCTAGAAAAATTCAAGTTAATTAATTAAAGTAAAAATAAAATTGTACAGCTAAATTTTCTTTTAAACAATGCAGTCGAAATATTCTTAAAATATCTTCTTGTTCTTGTTCAATTTAAATGAAATGGAGTGGTTCTCAAATATTATTTTCAATTAAATAGACTAATTCGCATGGTTTCACTCATTTATGAGAGATATAATAATAATTTTCATAAATATAATTATAAAATTCTGATTCGAAGGTACTCAAAGAAGCGTCAAATAAATATAATTAATTTCGTAAATGGGTGTGTTAGAGTGTATCAGACTAATGCAAAGCCTAAACAACTTCATATATGATTTCTGCTTATTCACATGGGAAATCTGTAGAAATAGTTTCTAACAAATTCACAGTAAAATAATTTACTACACAGTATATTTATATTTTTATTCAAAAATATTTTTTTACGTTGTATGTATGGATTCTCTATTACGCAATTCGGATGCTGCAAGTCCAAAGGTGTATCTACAAACCTTGTAAAAATATTTACTAATTTACCGCAATCCTAAAAAACAATATTCATTTATTTAACCAAAACTCATCCAACCATTAAGTAACCTTATGCCACGTATGTATAATATCCTTCTTATTACACTAGAAATAAAATAAAGGACCACAGACAAAGTTCGCATATAATATGGGCACAGATTACACGAGAGTTTCGGGGAAAACGTTTTTATCTTGGGAGTAAGATACAGCCTATTATCCGCCATACTTATGTGACGGGTTGAGATGAAACTTGCCATCTGGGGAGCTGGGCCCATTACCACAGAGAATAAATGTAGAAGAAGGTTAACTACTCGAGGCCTAGAATGGCCTCAAAGATATTTTAGGGAAAAGTTTTGTTTTTTGCTTTGTTCTCTTCATCCTAACAAAATATTGAAAGGCGACCGAGTAACAAGACTGGAGTCAGCTCGCTCTAGGTATATAAAAAAATATTGATATTTAGCTTTAGCTTTATCTATATAGTTGAGTAAAGGCTGGGTCAATGATGATGCAGAGGTTTCACAGTCATCAATTGGTACCTCTATAGAATACCCTAGCTCTGCCATTAACAACACACAATAATATACAAACACTTTGGACGACAAGTTTTGGTGTAGTGATTATTAAGCGATTGACTACTGCGCTACTGCACTACGTGTCGCGGCTTCGTTTTCCGCATGGAACAAATAAAAGGGTAGTTTACAGCATAAATAAATTGCAAATCTGTTTAGTACATCAGTTGGAGTATTGAAAAATATTGGACTCTTTTTTTTTTATTTAAAACAATGAATGTTGACAAAGTTATGAAGCATCAAAATTCAGGAGTGGGGGCTTGTGACGTCATAAAGCTCGTAAAATGATACAGACGGCGCGTGACGTTTTTTTGATTTTTAATAGCGTTGTATTTTCGTCAGATTTTGTTTCCGTAACAAAAGAAAAAAATTCTGTTCAAATGTTTTTACTACTTAATTATCTTTTTTTACTAAAATAGCCTTTTGTGTTACCTACACGCTAGAAATAACCATTCCAGATGTTTGTGTATTTTAGTTAAAATGTTTGTAACGTTTTCAAAGAAACAATCTTCTGAAATATTTGTAAAACTAAGTAAGTAAACTGTGAAAAAATCTGTATGAGGCACTCACTACTCCAGTATCTTTAGTGTCCAAAAAACATATTATTATGTTTGTTTTGTTTGTACGAGTACCTAAGCCAAAAATGTTGAAATGAAGTATGAAGTAAACCTTCTGAATTGTCCTTTGTGTATGAATATCTAAAGAATGGCCCACATTACTCTCTATAGTTATGTGCGAACTACTTTACGTGCGTCCTCGTATTTATATTAAAGACAATGTCTGTATAACATCATACCTACTGCTGAAACAACGCGTTCCGAACATTCGCAAGTCGTTTAGATCGCACTTTTTAAAATAGAAAAGACAATTTTGAAATGGGTTTGTAAGCTAGGAAGTAAAGTGCCGCTTAAAAGTTAGGGAACAACTAAAGTTTTAGTCTAAAAAGAAATGGTGCATGAGTAGTTACAGCGACTCGAGCACTATACCCTACTTACCTTGTTCTTAGTTAAGATAATAGCGTACTTATCTTTTTCAATGTTTTGCTAGGATAATTTTTGAGACTTCGGACTTTGTAGCCCATTTTGTAGGTCTATAAACTTCGTGAAATATACAGGTTTTCTGTTGGCTTAGAAGTTTTTAGAAGCTGAAATCTCAAAGGTTAAAATTCGGAACGAGATCACAAATGTCATTTTTAAGACGTCTAAACTTAGTTCTACACTAGCTGTGCCCGCGACTTCGTTCGCGTGGATGTTGGAACTTAACAATGTATTTTTTAGTGCGAAGCGCTGTGGGAGGATACCGATACAAATCATTTTCTTTATGCTTTTTTTTAGCGTCATAAAATCGTCAAATTAGTCTTCTCACCCAGGGCTGGGCAAGAGGGACTGTCAGACTTGTATTGACTAAAATCCACGGCGTCCTTTAATAGCCCTTTACGTTCCGGGGTCACGGTAGCTCGTAAGTCCTACGACCCCGGCTGGCTTTGGCCCTCTAATAGAGCGGGAGCCCGCAACAGATGTCCGTGACCAATTTCTTCTCAAGCGATAATTAGCAGGCTACATGAGGGAGTCGTATCATAAAGATTCGTGGAAGTCAGCTGCGGTTCCGTTGGTGGGATAAGCAGCAATCGCCGTTCAAACACGTAGAAAAAATATTTTTTTTTAGTCATTTCCTCCCAACTGAAACCTGGTTAATATTGAAGATTACCTTGTATCACGAAGAATAAAACCAATCAGCCGACGATACCATGGTGGGATACACGTCAGCTGGTCACTCGAACATGTAATTTTTTATTTTATTTTCAGTGATTTCCTCTCAACCCAAATTTAACCCAATGAAAGTTTACATGTAGTTATGGCTAAAAACAGACGTCAGCTGGCTGTAGCTCGGTGGAAAGATCGTCAGCTGATGCTTTGAAAATTACAAGTAGGACTACCGCTCTCAGCCTAAATCTGCATTCAGTTCAATGTTTTCAATTCCTCCCTACAGAAAACCTGTTTATATTGAGGCTTACTCAATATCACGATGAAAAAATCCATTCATCTTATGTTTACAGACAGATAAGGATCAAAATACAGAGTTGTTCTTATAAAGCTGGGCATCAGGAACATATGTGATTCCGTAAGAGATACGAAAAAACTTATTTAGATAACTTTAGCTCTTTTTTCAGTATAAACATTTTGGCATTTTTATTTTTTTGGTCAAGTGTGAATTGTCCACTAAAATGAATTCGCTAGGAACAATATTTGGATTATACAAAATGTGCAATACCTTAAAAACTACTTACCCGATTTTCATGAAACAAACTGTACAATAGTTTTTACAACAAGACCAACACATTAAAATAAAGTCCATTTCAATAACCCCATAAACAAAAAACTACATTTTCAAGTTACGTAGTTATGATCAACATAATTATGTATCATAAGATTTATTTTTTAATGCCTTTCGACTCTGTTGATGTCAATTATTATTTCGATGTATCGGAAGACAAAAATCAGGTAGGCGGAAATTGGATAAAGGACATAACATTCATCACGCTCCATACATTTTTTGGGCTTTTCTGAAAGTGCCGGCCAAAGTAGGTATTAAAAGTCAGCGATGAGACCACCACCGCCCGCTACGATGAGAGGTGCACGTAGTGGGAGGTGCGACAAGATGTACTTAGGTAAATATTGTTTGTAAGGAGATAAGATTATTTTTTGTAATTGTATTAGAATTTTGTATGTTATTTGTTTGTGCTTAATTCTTATTAGAATACTGTATTTTTTTTATTAGAGTTCATTAAAATACATTTCGTATCGAAACTAACTAGAAAATTGTACTAAAGTTTGATAATTAATATGTTGATCATAATTACGTAACTTGAAAATGTATTTTTTGGTTTATGGGGTTATTGCAATGGAACAAATTTTAACGTGTTGGTCTTGTTTTAAAAACTATTGTACAGTTTGTTTCATGAAAATCGGTTAAGTAATTTTTAAGGTATTGCACATTTTGTATAATCCTAATATTGTTCCTAAGCGAATTCATTTTAGTGGACAATTCACACTTGACCAAAAAAATAAAAATGCCAAAATGTTTATACTGAAAAAAGAGCTAAAGTTATCTAAATAAGTTTTTTCGTATCTCTTACGGAATCACATATGTTCCTGATGCCCAGCTTTATAAGAATAACTCTGTATTTTGACCCATAACTGTCTGTAAACATAAGATGAATGGATTTTTTCATCGTGATATTGAGTAAGCCTCAATATAAACAGGTTTTCTGTAGGGAGGAATTGAAAACATTGAACTGAATGCAGATTTAGGCTGAGAGCGGTAGTCCTACTTGTAATTTTCAAAGCATCAGCTGACGATCTTTCCACCGAGCTACAGCCAGCTGACGTCTGTTTTTAGCCATAACTACATGTAAACTTTCATTGGGTTAAATTTGGGTTGAGAGGAAATCACTGAAAATAAAATAAAAAATTACATGTTCGAGTGACCAGCTGACGTGTATCCCACCATGGTATCGTCGGCTGATTGGTTTTATTCTTCGTGATACAAGGTAATCTTCAATATTAACCAGGTTTCAGTTGGGAGGAAATGACTAAAAAAAAATTTTTTTTCTACGTGTTTGAACGGCGATTGCTGCTTATCCCACCAACGGAACAGCAGCTGACTTCCACGAATCTTTATGATATGACTCCCTTATGTAGTCTACTAAGTATGGCTTGAGAAGAAATCACTAACGATATTTTGGCCTGGCTCCCGCTCTATAAGGGGTTTGGCCCCCGTCATTGTGCTGATGCTCTTTGAGGCGCGCGTGGAACACAACGTTGACGTCGACTCGGGCATGGTCCATGATCGGACAGCGAGTCGCCCATTACTCGTCGCCCGAATGCCCACATGCCCACGCCTGTTGGCCAGAGATCGTCCTGCGACGTCCGTCACCGTGGGCGTCTACCACGGCGGCTGGGTGTGGGTCGTGAGGTGGACGCTGTCCTCTTCCTCACGCGTCCCACTTCCTCCTCCTTCGCTGGCATGACTGTTTCGCAGAAGGAGGCGACCGGTTTCCACTCTATTTCACGTCAACCAATGCCGAGCGCGAGAGGTCGCCGCCTATTACCGTTGTGAGGACATGTGCGATGCTCTGCCCAAGCGGGGCAATTTTGCACCGTATGCTCTACCGTGTTCTCTGGACGATCCTCGTAGTGGTGACACCCACGCGTTTCTTCCCTCCCCATCCGACACAGGTACCTCCCAAAACTTCCGTGTCCAGTGAGGATCTGCGTCATAATAGCCCTTAATGTACCGGGGTCACGTCGTAAGCGCCCGGAATATGACCCACTATTTCCGACGCCCTGGGCGTCTTCAGCGGTGGCTCGGGTGAGAGGTAGAGGGTGCACTTTCCCTCACGCGCAATTATGATATGCTCAGTATTGCCCAGGCAGGTAATAATTTTGTTGTGGCATTATTTTGAAACTATGATACCTCCTAAGATATTCATTGAAATCAAACGATGTCACGGGCAATTTTGTTCAAAATTAAATGCTTGTGATGATTAACGTATTTATTTTGATAAGGGTTAATATCATATTAATGAAAGTACCTTCGCAAATAATGCATTACTTTAAAACAAATTTGATTTCCATAAAAAAGGTTATAGTGACTTAATCTTAAAAGATAGATATATGCTCTCGCGGACTTTATTTTAGAACTTTTTATGAGGGATAATTCCGTAGTACATAATTTTTACGTATCTTTAACCGTTTACGCAGCGCACACAACGAAAGCTCTCGAAAAGGAATACATTTTCCCGATTTTGAAACATTTCTCATTGCTGCTCCGCTCCTTTTGGTGATAGCGTGATTTTATATAGCCTATAGCCTTCCTCGATAAATGGACTATCTAACACAAAAAGAATTTTTCAATTCCAACCAGTAGTTCCTGAGATTAGCGCGTTCAAACAAACAAACAAACAAACAAACAAACTTTTCAGCTTTATAATATTAGTATAGATTTGTATTCTAGTATCTTGGGTGCGTTTACAAACATGTAAGCTCACAATTTAGACCCAATTGACAAAACATCTACAAAACATAGTGTTCGTAGTTCAAATCGGAGCCTTCATTCAAAATGAACTACAAAGCGTACACAAACACAAAATCAACGTCAAAGCAACTAACACAGTAACACAGTGAGTAGTTTACCCTCCAAAAAGTCGACATCACATCATGCTGACGCGAGCGCACATAAGTAACAAAGCCAAATTCGAAAAGGGTCATTTCTCCAAATCGAATTACAGTTTTTTCCAAGAGCAAATTTTTTAGATTGGACTCGGCAGGGGCGTCGGATAGTAAAATTAGAGCGTGGCTCGTAATTGTTTGAAGCGAACGTACGCTTGTTACCAATTAAGTGAACCAGCATATCAAGCAACTCCCAACTTTATAGATCTGTGTTAGAGGTGATTGTGAGTGCACAGATAAAGTTGGTGCTGATATCCGGAATTAGAACAAAGGGTTGTCACCGGTAGAACGTTGCTCAATAAAGTTTAATCAGAGCCGACAAGCAAATGTAACTTACATTCAACCTTACACCTTCATTGTTAGTGATGTAAATATATTTACGTTCGTTACGTAACAAGGCTGTATAATTCGCTGGAAATTATATTATGGGTGCTAATTTTCTGAAGTTTGTTTGCAAGGATAAGACAGAATCTATAGGATATCAGTAAAAAATAGGATATCAGTAGATTGAATCAATTTTGTAATTAAGATAAGGATAATAAATTTTGAAGCATACTTTCATTATTAGAAAACTTTGACGAGAAAAATTACATGGTATTCAAAGTATAAACGATCCTTTCACAATGCTTTGTAGTTATTTAATGTTTTTGTTTTTCTTTTTTTTAGCTCGTCTTATTTTCAACATCAAATCGAAAGCTATTTCATTTACTTTACTTGCGCACTTGTAAATATTTGCAATAAAAAATAACATAATAAAAAAAATACAAAAAGACTTTTTTTTTTTAATAATTTGTACCGATAATATGAATGTAAGTAAAAATAAAGAAGCAACAATTTAAGACAAATACAAGTAAAAATAACTCGAAAAGGGCAGTTTAACTAGATCTAAAAGTGAGATACGTCACGTTTGTAATATCTATTACAAAGAACCCTACATAGAACACCAAAAACAATAGCGAAGTCGACATAGTAGAAGCACAAACAACGGCTGACGTATTAGGTATTCACAAAGACAGTAAACGTGCCGACCCAACTGCTACCCAACAAAAGCCTAGACCGGTCGATAGCCATGACAAACATCATCAGACATCCATGAATATTGTGTAGTGGCTCGGTCCACAGATATTACAAGCTGGTATATTTATACCCCTAAATAAACGGCTGATTCCACAAGTACTCTAAAATGAAGACAAGGGTTTATAGCCTAAATAAAGACCTAAGTGTTTTGAAACGACTTGAGGCAAGCACCCTTTAATGAGCAGCGAATCACGCAATAAAACCACATAATATCTGGGGGCACGGCAGTGCCCCGCCAAGTCTCGAGCAAAACGGGCACGGCCGTACCATCTTTTCTCGAAGCGATTCGCGGCTGTTTCGCCCCCCCTATATCTTCGAAGTGGACAAAGCTAGGAGTTTAGGTTTTCGGTGAATAATAGTAGGCATTAGAACAAGCTTAAGTTCGAAATTACATGCCAATTGAATGAATAGTTTAGGAGTTACGGTCGATCAAAGTTACACCATTTTGTCACTCACTGACTGACTGACTCACTGACCGATCATCAAAAATCTAAGGTACTTCTAGCAGACTTAGAAACTTCAAATTTTGCACCAAGATAGGTCATTAGCCACATATAAAGGAAAAATTATAAAAACATTAAAAAATAATATACCATAGAAAACAATTTTATATTTGCGGTTTGGCAAGAACATTGTGTATGGATATTGACTGCATTGTTAACTTTGTTCGTTGTTTAAGTATTCAATTGGATGAATACATACATAGAATAGAAAAGAATAATATAAATGTAATACATAGACTATAATTAATCTAAATTAATACATAAAGTTCATAATTCATTAAATTAATAAAGCTAAAACTCCATTGTATTGCGATAAATATTGTATGCGCGCTCGATAGATGGCATTGTACCTGTCTGAATCGCGCTATGGTTTCGTTACAGAGCGCAGTCTAAGTAGTACTTTAAAATAATTCAGTAATTTTCATTTGATAGCGCCATCTATCTATGAACAACCATTTCGAAACTAAAAAAATATTGTAGCGATATTCAGAGAAATTAAGTTAGCCGGATTAGATAGTAGATTTATTATTGTTACTAAAACAGTTATTTAGGAAAATAGTTTATTAATATAACATAGACATAGTTACATAAATCTAGTTGTTTACGTGTTATTTAGTTTAGTTATATTTAGTTTGTAAGTTAGTAGATATATATTTATTTAGTTATTTGTTAGTTAGTTTAGTTCTATTTAGTTTGTTAGATAGAGAATGGGTCCTAAGCAAAAAAGTAGCTGAAGTCCAAGAAATTATGAGGACACCTAAAAAAAAGAAAGAAATACACTTACAAAAAATAAATGAGATCCCACCAAAAACATTAAATGTAAAAAATGCCAAGTCTCTCGATGCAGTCTTTCCATCGTAAAAAGTTTTGAGATCTCACAGAAGCCAAGTCCTATTCAAATTATTTTGTAGTTATAAATCAACATTTAGTAATTATATCAATAGTTTTCTTTATATTATAACTATAGTGACTTGGCAATGAGCACAAGTAAAAACAAATAAAACGGCATATTTGGAGGAGTTGAAAGTTACACACACCGCATGCATAAACATTCTCTTTTATTTACTTTATTTATTCTCTTAACATTCATCATTTACTTTCATAAAGCGATGGCCCGCAAGGTATTCTTAATTATTGTATTGGAACATGTAGTCGGTAGTGACCATCATGATTCACACATAACAAATAATCTGATCACAGGTCTCGTCAGTAACATTTGCACATAATTCCAGGCAGCAAGCAGCTTTTAATTTGTGCTCATTGCCAAGTCACTATAGTTATAATATAAAGAAAACTATTGATATAATTACTAAATGTTGATTTATAACTACAAAATAATTTGAATAGGACTTGGCTTCTGTGAGATCTCAAAACTTTTTACGATGGAAAGACTGCATCGAGAGACTTGGCATTTTTTACATTTAATGTTTTTGGTGGGATTAAATTATTTACCAAAATAAATTACACATCAGCAGAAAACAGTCCAAACCTCTCGCTGTATCTAATTTGATACACACATATTACGGCTCAATACCCGTTCCTTGTTACTCGAAACCCAATCGTGGCAATACCCAATCACAAATCGAAATAGCTTTCCTGAAATTCAGCAATGTCGATTTTATATCAAAAGCCGAATCGAAGAGATAAAACCTCGCGAAAAATCTTCTCCCTCGGCCCCGCAAGCGATTATCAAACCATTTAGTTTTATTACCATCGATCGCTCCCTATGAAACTCATTCAAAATGGTTGACATTTAACGCACGAATTCATTTCTAATTTTCCGTCATTGTTTGAGCGAAATTAGTATTTGATTGCTTCTCAACGTAAGGTCACGAATTCGTATAGCCAATATAAAAGTTGAATTCGGAGGAATTTCTATTAAAATGTTTGATGTGAATATTATTTGTTTTGAGACCTCTGGGGAAGATTACGGATTTACATTTTGGGAAGGTTATAAAGGTGTCCTAAGAGGATATACCTCTAATGTAAGTCTGATGTTTGTAACTAAAGGTCTAGTTGGTGTGACATTCTATATTTGATATATCGAATTTACAAAAGCTAACGAAATGTTTGTTATGTCAGCCACATCGTAGAATTTATTTACTTCTTCGCTACTTTAAAGTTTGTTGTATAATATGTGTTAGTGTCAAACAATACTAAGCTAAAACTATGGATATGGCTTGATACCTGAGCGATAAATCATTATCAATATCAAAACTGCTACGAGCAATCCAAACTCCTACAGTTTTTCATATAAAAGTAATAACAAACATATGACAGTACATAAATTGAATATTTTGACAAAAAATGCGTATTCTCCATGTTATGTCAGTCACAGATGTCGAAACAGCAGTTTTATAAATTTATCTGTGAGCGCAACCCTTGGCCGAGATTATGAGGCGGTTTTATAGTTAAGCCTTCGATCCACTGGCTGTAGATATTTATAGGACAAACAGTTATTAGACAAAGATAAACAATTTGTTTTATTTATATTGATTTGGAAAACTAGTCGTTTGGAAAAAGGCCGACTAATAATATTATGATACGAGTAGTTGGCCAAACCGATCATTGCTATCGGTGGATTCATGACAAATCAGCAATGATCAAATCATGATACGAAACATCGTAAATACGAATTATTTTTTCTTTTAAGGTCTTTTTTTTTTTCATTTTACGAATAGTTGGTACATCTCTAGTTTTATCGAAAATTGTTTTTGTTTTACTGGGTAGGTTTTCTAAATAAAGTTTAAGTTAGAGCGTACTTATCATAACATAGAACTTTATCTTAATCTGTGTTTTGGTACAATGATAATAATGTACGCTTCCAAAGATCATTTTTGTTTCCTTTTTTTCATTGTTTTAAAATTAAGTAATTATAACGCTTCAAATTACAAAGTTCCTTCCTACCCACTTATGAATCGAATAACCTAACAACAACCTTTTGCAAGCAACTCACGTCTCCGGCAAAAATAAAAACGTCCAATATGAAAATTATACAAAACTAGCTGAGACACGGGTGCGAAAATACAAGTATCTTGTAGTATATTTTTTACATTAATTAAATGCTATATTAGATGAAGAAGTATTCTGTTTATTTAAATATTTCAAAGAAGTAAATATTTTTGGTTAAATAAAATTAAAAAAAAAACTAAGAGTCACATAAACTGTGATAGTCGCAATCATAATGTATGTGACTATCACTTTAAATTTATTTTGAAATGCTTATTCACTTTTGGTCGTTTAGAACACCCAAATAAGCACCTATTGTAAATTATACATTTTAAAAATCGAAGTATTAACTTAATTTTCACGTTTTCTGTCGTCCGTAAGTACAATCCACTCTCTTTTAACCATTGCGACCAACTTAGAAGATCATCTAGCTTGATTGGATTCCTAACTTTCTGTACAGTTGCTTCATAAGGATTATTGGCTCTATTAATACATTCTAAGGACATACTTGGCCGGTATTACATGTGATAGTCGGCGGTCATTAGGGCATAATGTTGTATCTTGGCTGGCATATCTCCCAAATGAGAGGGAACTTGTTACGCAAGTGTTTAGTGGATTATGATTATCGTTATAGTAGTTAGAATGGGGTAAAGTAGATTTTGATTAGTGCTAACGATAGTTAGTACAAAGATGGACTAGACTGTAATGGGTATAATGATATTATGCCTTACCAAATGAGTTGATGGTAGAAGTTGATTGTATCGGATCATATTTTGGCCTCGTAGAAGATTAATTTCATTTCTTTTTCTTTTTGTAACCTATAATGTTAATTTCTGTTATTTGTTTTGTCCTGTGTAAGTCCAATTGTATTGTCTGACAATTTGAGTACTCTATGCAGCCTACCCGAATGTCCTGTCTTTGGTACTGTTCGTCGTTTCTTTGAGCTCCTTGAGTTGTGAGTCGAGCTACACGATAACTGACAAATGCTTGCACTGACTGGACAGGTTCACTCAAATCTGTGTGGTAAGACCATTTCAGATACCTGCATGGTCTTCGCATAGCTTGAAAAGTATGATGTCTGGACTTTAAAAGAGACTGTGACCTCTGAGTTTGTTTCGGATGTTTCTTCTCAGAGTAGTCAGGTACGAAACACCGCCCACATCTAGCTTTAAAAAATATGATTTGACGTGTAAAAGTGTTTTTTAACAACCAACTTGCAAAAATAAATATCATTTATCATAATTAACACACTCTTTTTTAACCGACTTCAAAAAAAGGAGGAAGTTCTCAATTCGTCGGAATCTTTTTTTTATTTTTTTTTATGTATGTTCCGCGATTTCTCGAAGACGCCTGGACCAATTTGGAAAATTTTTCTTTTGTTTGAAAGGGTATACTTTCCAATTGGTACCATGATCATCAGGTCAGGATCTGATGATGGAATCCCAGGGAAATCGAGGGCAAACTTCAAATTTTATAGGCACATAGTACCATTTTCATATATTTTCTAAAGCTGTTCAAGAATTTGCCTCTGATAATCATCATCTCAGGTGGATGAGCTGATGATGGAAGGTACAACTCCTCTAGTAAGGAGTCGGCATAGACTGATTTAGTAAATTATGTTTGTGTTCGCATATCTCCGGAACTACAAGTCCGATTTAAGTAATTCTTTTTATGTTGTACTAGGTATCATTCAACTTAAGGAATACTGCAAGTTTCATTAAAATCGGATCAGTAGTTTTTGAGATAGGGAAGGAATGAAGGAGATGTTAACGATGTTATTACCGGTGCTACGGATTTCTTACATATGTAAGAAAATGATGTATTTGACAAGAATTGTGGTTAATTATTTAAACTAAAAAGAGTAAAATAAAAACTTTTTCAAAAAAAAATGTAACCGCCTTCAAAAACAACCACAAAAACCGGCCAAGTGCGTGTCGGGCCACGCACAGTGTAGGGTTCCGTAGTTGCCCATCAAAATACTTATGCGAACTAACTAAACTGATTCGCTGAATTTAATTTTTAAAAGAAAAATTTTCAAAATCGGTCCAGGAGTCTGAGAAATCGGGGAAAATACATAAAAAAAAAAGATTACGATGAATTTAGAACCTCCTCCTTTTTTTGAAGTTAGTTAAAAATAGTTGACGATAAAAACCTACCTATCCCTAAAAAACATACCTATTAAAGCTGTAAAAATAAAGTTGACAAACTTACATTTGCAGTTGAAGAAGATGTTCTCCGATACATTTTGTTTAAGAAAATATGTTATCCAAGTACATTTTATAAGTTGGTCGACTATTACACGTAAAGTTGTAAAGCCTACTTAGTCATGATAATTTTCTTTTAAACTTCGTTATATACAGGGTGAAATTTTCATGGTTGTTCTCCCGCGGCAGGACGATTACCCATCAGTAGTACTATCGAAACACAAAGTTAAACTTTAAAAAAAAAGTTCTTTATTTTTCAAATCTTTAAAAAAGTATTCATAAACTCGAAAGAGCGAGAATCGATAGTAGTCAGCACTAGATATGACGTAGGTAGGTACCTTCACGAAACTCACGACGCGGCAAACTACAAAAGAAGAGTGAATAATAAAATAAATGTTCAGAGCAAAATAAGCTCTCTCGAGCCTGCACGAACGCGGCGGTGAGGGGGGGCCGCGGCCTCCCTCACCCGCGCCCGCGCCTCTGCGTTTACGTTTAGTTTAGTCCTTCCGCGAACGTCATAAGTGTAATACGTTATCGACATCTTTTCAAAACTGAATCCTCATTACAATTTTTGTGACTTTTGACCTTTATTTGTGGTCTGAGCTCAAACGCCTGGTGTATTGTGAGGTATAAATCAAACTCGTGACGTGTTGTTATGTGCGATAGTGGACGCTTTCAATATCGTGAGACGTGATAGAGACACTTTATCAAACTGAAAGACAACCAGTTAAAACGTGCTCGTTTGTGCATTGAAAATAGTGGTTTGCATTTCGAACAATAACTCCGCTACCGGGAAATGTAAGTACCTACTCACTCGTACCTCGTAAATAAACATTTAAAAGTAGGTTAGGTAATCAAAATCATTGTAAATATTAAGTTGATTCCATTTTTTTAATACGCCTCAAATACTTAATTATCTAAATCAGACTTTTTTAAAGATAATTATTTATGACGGTCCTAAATCCGTAAAAGTATGAAGGGAAAATTGGAATAACTTATTGGGTTTTGTGTTTGATTAAGTCAGGACTCAGGCGTATGATCAGCTGATTTAAAAGTGCAACGACCGGGCCAACCACGCGCCCGCTCGCGTTCCGCGTATCATATCGCGCGATGCCCTACTGTTGGTTCAAGTCACTTTCGAGTTTTGTTTATCACAATTGTAAATCTGCCATTTATTGAGTCTAATTTTTTTTATAAATATGAATCGATTGTATTACCGATACAAACTCATTTCGCTTCGGTAGAACAACCATTAGAATTTCACGCTGTATACTACTATTGTGAATTTTTCACACCCCCAAACATAACCGTTTAGCTGGTAGAGCGGGGGGCCACTCGAGTCGAGCAAAATTTAGCACTTTAAAGCTTAATATTTCACAAACGAATTTTTTCATCAAAAAATTGTTAATGGAAACTATCAATATTTTTTAAAGACCTATTTAATGATACCCCAGACTAAGGGGTACGCGAGAAAAAAAAAAACATCCCTACTTTACGTGTACAGGAGGTACCCTAAAAAAAATATTTTACGAGATTTTATTTTACCACTTTTTCGGCACAACAAATCCGTATATTTACACCAAATTACAGCTCTCTAGTACTGTGCGTCTCTGAGCTAAACTGCGGACAGACGGACGGACGGACGGACGGACGGACGGACGGACATGGCGAAACTATAAGGGTTCCTTGTTGACTGCGGAACCCTAAAAATGGTAAAATAACCTACAAAACTTTTCTTTCGGAAGTCGGTGGCAAAAAACACAATGAAACTAATAAAAAAAAGTCACCAACTTCCGAAAGAAAAGTTTTGTAGGTTATTTTACCATTTTTTGTGGTTGTTTTTGAAGGCGGTTACATTTTTTTTTATTTGTACTAGACTGTAATCAAATCTCCATGGTACCAGGAAAGCAATGATGCAAAAGGAATGGCAAAGTGAGCCACCGACTCCCTCCGCCCGAATAATGATGATGATTTGCCGAGACAAGAGTACAGTGAATAAGTAGATGTCACTCTTCAATCGGCAGTAAAGGTAGTCAATAATTCAATAAAAGAAGATGCGATCTCAAGTTTTCTTCAGATTAACTTTACCTAGGTACACTGGGACCTTATGTTGTTGGAACTAAATAATACGTTTGTTAGTAACATTTTGAAAATTAAAAAATAAATATTTAAAAAAAAACAAAAAACCCGACTGCGTAAAATACTAAAAAGAAAGAAACAAGCCCAGTAGTTTATAATTCACTCATTCACTCTCACAGTCGGGGCCCATTCCAATTATACCAATCAAATCTTCCCCAGGGGCCCCGACTGTGAGAGTGAATGAGTGAATTATAAACTACTGGGCTTGTTTCTTTCTTTTTAGTATTTTACGCAGTCGGGTTTTTTGTTTTTTTTTAAATATTTATTTTATTTTACTATTTTTAGTTTTTGTTAGCATTTATCAGTCCAAATTAAGTTGAAACACATAAGTTATATATATTTTGGTAAACCATTTTTAAAATCCTTTAATTTGATACCCCACTTGATAGAATGTGAGAGATTTTAAAAAAATATTTTTAGTTCGGAACCCTTTGCACACGAGTTCGACTCGCACTTGGCCAGTTTTATGTACCCAGTGACACTCTCACGTTTAAGACGAATCTAACGACACCTCTCAAGTTAAAATCCATCAAGCCGTTTAGGCTGCAGAGCAACACACAGAAACATACATACATACATACATATATACATACACTCGAAAAACATAACCCTCCTGGCGCAGTCGGGTAAAAAAGCGAGTCTCGTTAACAATAGATTTTATTTTCATGCCTTCATAGAATTTTTGTAGATCTTCTTATAAAGTCTTCAACATTATTTCAGTTACAGACAAAAATCTCACATGTAAAACACCTATCCCTTTCACAAAATAACCTCACAATTTCGAAGCCCTACTATTTAATATGGGTACGCCCCTATTTGTGTCCAAATAGAAATAGGACGTGCCCCTGCGGCCGTTTAGGGCAACTGTAAATAAAGTGTGAAAATATTTTGTAAGGGCCGCCCCACACCGTGTGAAGTGTTTGAACATGCGACAGGTGAGAACCAAAATTTTCGTTACTTTAGAAAACAAAGTTAAGGTGATGGTTCTACGATATAAAATGTCCTTAAAAAATATTCGGAGATAAGGATTTAGATTTTTATTTATAATGTTTTTATTGATTTTATAGAGCTCGGCATTGATTGACTATTGGCTAAAGGTCGAAGAAAATAATTCTAAGACTTAACAATGTCGCTGTTATGAATTATTTTACATTTTATGCAACTGGATAAAGAATTTTTGAAACCGGACCCACACATAAAAACACAAATCTTTCCCTTATATAATATAAGTGTAGATAAAGAAAAACAATCTTCAGATTTTGTTCTGGTAAATAAAATGCAGGTGATAAAGTGAAGGCTGTAGTGTTTACGTCAAGTTTTCACATAAAGCATCAGGCGAGATTGTTTGATGTTGAGATGGGACTGTGTGGACCAACAACGGGTTTAAAAAACTTTTTAAGAGATTTTCTGCTAGATCTAACTTATTGTTACGAGCTGGGTACTGGGATAAATTAATTAACACCAATTAAAACCAAATAAACTTTAATCACACACGAATCACAAACTAAAATAAACACTTAACACTACTCAACACTTAAACACTTATACACACTCTTAATCACACGTAAAAGTCACTTAGAGATCGCTTGTTCACTTCGAGTCGCCTCGATCGTAGTCAAAACCAGACTGACTCAGGTTGGTGATCGACGCCCTTTTTATACCCCGGCCGGACCCACTAGATGTTTCTAGAAGGTGGTCGAATGTTCTGGAAACATCCATAGACTTCGACATAGTCCCATACCTTCTGGAACATTCCAGAACCATCTCGAAACATCTAGAACAGGGTAGAATTTTCTAGAAATTTCTTGACCGATCTTTAGTAGAATTGTCGAGAACCTTGTGGAACTTTCGAGAAGATTATAGATAGGTCTCGCAATTCGATCGACGTAACACTGCCCCCTCCTTAGACATGCTCGTCCCGAGCATCGTTAGTCCCGTTGTATCGCGCCAAACGGTCAACATGGACAATCTTGGGCGCGCCACGTAGACCACTCTGTATGCGGTAAGGAACATCATTGCTCCTGGTCACATCTCGGTATGGTCCATCCCGTTTTACTTTTACTTTACGGGACTTCCTTTTCCTGCGCACTGGGCTATGCACAACAAGTGACGCTTCGTCAAAACCACTACCGTTTGTCTGGGGTCTTTTCACACAGTTGTCCATGTCATTTTCCTGCGCAGGCTGTAGGGTTTCCTTCCATTCATTACCGAGAACCGTGCTTCCTTTTAGCGTCCTCACGAGCACTTCTTCTTTAGGCTCTTGCTTACTGTCTGCAGAACAAGGTCTTCTAGACGGTGTATCAGCGTTACCATGCGATCTCCAATTGCGATGCTGGGCAGTCATATCAGCTGCCCTTCGCTTTGGACAGCTTGAGCGAAGATGACCCTTTTCTCCGCAAGTATAGCACCTAGGGCCGTACCCTCTCGAACGGTCGCGTACAGAAGATGGCACAACCTCCCTACTACGCTGAGTTCGATGGTCTTGCCTCACTGCCTCCACTTCCAAAGCATGGGCCAAGGCGCCCTTCAAGGTCTCGTGATGCCCAAGTCTTACGGCTGCTCTAACTTCCAAGTCACGTATCCCGTCGATGAAAGCCTGTACCAGATTGCAATCGATGAGAGCCGGGACGGACCGATATGCTTTCCGGACCATCTTCTCAATTTCTAGGGCCCACTGTTGTAGGTTCTCGGCACTATGTTGAACCCGATCCTTCAGCTTAGCACGAAATACGTACTCCAGGTGCGCGTCGCCGTACCTGGATTCCAACGCTTCCAGCAGCTGCTCATATGTCACATCCTTGCCAAGAACCTCAAGTACAGTCAGAGCCTGGTCTCGCAGACCCAAGATGAGCGCGGTCGTAGCTTGCTCCTTGGTCCACCCATTCGCTTTCATAACGGCCTCAAACTGCATCCTGTACGCCGACCATGAAGATGTTCCGTCGAATGGTGGCACCTTAAACCCCCGTGCCGAAGGTGCAGCAATCACTGGACACACAACCCCGTCTCCAGACCGAAGTTCACCCAAAGCCTTTTTCACCCCGGCAATTTGGACCTCAGCTTCAGAGATGCGGTTCTCGTGCTGATTGACTTGCTCTTTAACCACTTTGAGCTCCTTGCCAAATGTCGAGAGCAGGTCTTTTATCAGGAACATCTGCTCTTCTTGGCGGCGGGCCTGCTCCTCCTTATCCTTTTGTAGCTGTTCTTCCAGGCGGCGAGACTGTTCCTCCTGGCGGCGGGCCTGCTCCTCCTTATCCTTTTGTAGCTGTTCTTCCAGGCGGCGAGCCTGCTCCTCCTGGCGGCGGGCTTGCTCCTCCTGGCGGCGGGCATGCTCCTCCTGGCGGCGGGCTTGCTCCTCCTGGCGGCGGGCTTGCTCCTCCTTGTCCTTTTGTAGGTGCTCTTCCAGGCGTCGAGCCTGTTCCTCCTGGCGGCGAGCCTGCTCCTGCAGAAGCGCCATAAGCGCAGACAGGTCTGGACCCGCTGGTGCTGAAGAGACTGCAGATGGACCAGCGGCTGGTTCCGTCGTAGGCTGAGCACCACCCGGCGTCTGTATCGGGGAACCTCCAAACCGCCTCTGGTCCATGTCTTGCTGGCGCTGACTCCTGGTACGAATACCGTCCGTGTCGTCCTTTGGTAAAATCGGCATTTTATCCCTTACTTCTGACACCAAATGTTACGAGCTGGGTATTGGGATAAATTAATTAACACCAATTAAAACCAAATAAACTTTAATCACACACGAATCACAAACTAAAATAAACACTTAACACTACTCAACACTTAAACACTTATACACACTCTTAATCACACGTAAAAGTCACTTAGAGATCGCTTGTTCACTTCGAGTCGGCTCGATCGTAGTCAAAACCAGACTGACTCAGGTTGGTGATCGACGCCCTTTTTATACCCCGGCCGGACCCACTAGATGTTTCTAGAAGGTGGTCGAATGTTCTGGAAACATCCATAGACTTCGACATAGTCCCATACCTTCTGGAACATTCCAGAACCATCTCGAAACATCTAGAACAGGGTAGAATTTTCTAGAAATTTCTTGACCGATCTTTAGTAGAATTGTCGAGAACCTTGTGGAACTTTCGAGAAGATTATAGATAGGTCTCGCAATTCGATCGACGTAACATTATTTATAAGAATAACTGATTTGTGTTTTAAAATCTGCGTTGGTTACATTTTTTTAAAAAGGTAAATGACCTCTACATAATCAATTTCTGACAATAAATGATTTGAATGTTTAAAAAAAGCTTATCATAACAGTTGACGTTACCAATTTTGCATGTTGGCAACGTCGCAATTCTGTCTGTCAACAAAAAGAACTCCTTCTTCACTTGCTATTATATGCACCTAAATGCAACAAATACCTACTTTAAGTATTTTTCCCCTACTTTAAACCTAAATATTTTTGTGGAAAGAAAATTTGATTGCGGGCAGGACTTGAACCTGTGACCTTCCGATTCATTACATCGGAGTTCATCGGACGCTTTACCAACTAAGCTAATCATCGACGTTAATGCGTATAAAAAAAAACTTCATAACAGAACAAAAAACATGTTTTTAGCAGCAAACAACCGTTTTAGAAGTCGATTTAAAATCGAAACACTTCCTATTGTTCTAAAAAGGACACTGCCCAATCCTCCTTGTCGCTCAACTCCTATTTTACTCCAATATTAGCTGAAATACAGTATAATAATTTGTCCAGCGCCTCCATCTCATATAAACGACGCAATCTGCTGAGATCTCTCCTGAATTTGTTAGACCTCATCTTTTGTCCAGAAAACATGATGCTTTGATAATTTAATAAGGTCCAGTGGAGAGGGATGGAAATGGCAAAAATAGTTGTAAAATCATCAAATGAGTCCACCCAGGGCAGGACGGGAGGGACTGTCAGACTTGTACTGAAATTCACGGTGTCCTTCAATTGCCCTTTACGTTCCGAGGCCACGGTTACATAGTAAGACAGCCCCGCGACTGGTCTACAAGCATTAAGTACATTGTGCAAACTATGTAAGGGACTTAGTTGTGTTTATGTGTTAAAGAAAAAAATAAAAAATTCTGTATTCTATTTAAAAATATTGTACGATAATAGCACGGTACCTGGATCTATTTATTACCGTATTCAGCAGCCTCGCTTAAAACGTCAGAATACATACCTACATGTATTTTAATGGATTCCCAAATAAACTCACTAAAACAAAAAATCAAACAATCCTTTCAACTATGTATAATAATAATAATATATTTCTCACGGAACGTTATTAAAATGACTACACCACTTTACGAGGCGGTGACACCGTCCTAGAATTTTTCTCCGACAATAGGCCGACAGCTTCCGGAAGCACACGAAAGCGCCCGACGTCACCCGAAGGTACCCGACGTCACCCGAAGGTACACGATGACACCCGATAGCAAGCTACACCGAAACTCCATTACACGATTGCTTCGACCACTTAACATTATCCTCACTAATTAATATAAATGATTAACAAATTGCACACCGCACCCGGCAGCAGAAGCTTTGTTGGTATCAGTTTTTGCGGGAAAGTCACTTTTTACAGAACCTTGGTTGAAAAGCTGAGGAAAATAATGCTTTCAGTTAAAAGTGTTGATTAAAAGGAAAAATAATTTCACTAATGATTAAGTTTTTTTTTTTAATAAACGGAATAGCTATTACTTTTATAATTGTCAACTTGTGTAATTCTACTTATTTCGAATTTGATAATAATTATTATTTCTCTTTAACATTCTTGACACCGAAAACTTCCTTCGATTTAGCCAAAACCTTTAATAAAACTGTTACTAAGGCCGTGAACACACCACACACGGTACAAAATCCATTAAAATTTCATCGTGTTTACCATCTAAGAATAAATTAGATCGATCCACGTAACATTTCACGAAACATTGCACTTGTGTTAGGATCATTTTTAATCTAAATTCCTTCCATGCTCGCCCTTTGTACTGCCACAAGAAATTGCCCCACCCTCATGGGCTACGTATTGCCTACATTATCCTGGATAAGAATTTATTCCACCCGAATAACCAGGAACACTTTAAAGAAATTGGGCAAAGGCCTTCTGAGAAGGAACTCCTTTTAAGACAAACTAATAAAATCTTAGAAGGGATTAAGGATGATTTTCGGTGAAACTATGCGGGTTGGGAAAGTTGTAAAAGTTTTCCGGCCCTACGTTATATTAGAAACAATATTCTTCAAGCAATTTTGAGAAAAAAATGGTCTAGGTTATCCACCTGACAAGTTATTAGTTGCCTGTGCATTTCGTAAAGTTTCTGCTATTAAACAGGAATTACAAACAAACGTAAATAAGAAAATAAAACCATTTTGCTTTACAATTTGTGCAACACGAACAATCTCTTGAAACACCGACTTGGCTATACTCCTTTAAAACGTGCTTAATTCACAAATTAAAACACAATCTCAAACTGTACAATAAACTAACTCATTAATTGACAGTTTGACTTTGAGAACGGAAGAAAAACATCTTAATTTGTTCACAGGCTAAGAGCTAAGTTCTGAGACAAAACCTACTTAGGGTGTCGTTCCAAGAGACACGTTGTTTAGTTTTGTAACTCTCAGTTCTCAACTCGAGTGGAGGAATCTGCTTAAGTGGATGAAAAGCACAGCTTTACCTAGGAAATGTTTGCACACTTCAACGAACACGTTTTATAGATCTCAAGCTGAGCAGGTTGAGAGATGAGTTCTTTTTATATGATGTTGCGAAAGATCTGTATCTACTAACGCGAATTGCTATCTGTTGGCCCGATTTCCTCTTACGGTAATGTCGGTAACGTACAATCGACAAAGTGGAATCATGACCCATTTTGACAGTAAATTGTTTGAATCCGTCAAGTTGACAAAGATCAAAGTCGTTACCATAATGTATGTTTACGCGAATGTGGACCTAATTGTATTTGAATGTCTGTAAGAAAATAAGCTTATGGTGGATCATAATTCCACTTTGTCGATTGTACATTGGTCGCGCGTACGAATTTACAAATATAATATTTCCTGAAAAAGACGTGTTACGTCTATCCTTAGTAATTATATACTTAGAGTCGTTCGTGCAACAGAAGGACAGAAATATTATGATGATGACTACAAAACCTGCCGATTGATTTTGTTAATTTTATACTTACTTCAATAAAATATTATACACAGAGGTAGGCTTCATTCCTTAAGCATACGAGTATAAACTTACGGGACTGAAATACGGCGCAACTGCTTTCCAATTTTATTTTGTACGAAAATTATAGGACCTATTTTCGACCTTATTTACAGGGAAAAACAATTCCAACATTTCAGTCCATAAAGAAACAGTAGGAAAACGAACAGCGAAACAAAATGCAAACTATCCAATGGGGATGGCAACTCAAAGCTAATCGTAGATGGCGCTGCGATAGTTGGTCCCTACGTCAGATTACTGTCTACCTTGTACAAAAAACAAACAATATTTATTGTTATAAAAATTGAGTATAAATACAAAACAAATATAGAAAATTATTCGTCAATGCAAGTGCATATACTAAAAAAAGAATTAAGACGCCGCGGTGCATCTACAAGAGGAAAAAAAGTTATTTAATTGAGTGGTAATACATTTGATTTTACCGTAATAAATCCACAATTACTTGTAGTTGAGGTTTCAATTTTTGAGTTTAGGTATGTTTTACCTATCCTCTCCTATAACAAGAATATAATGCTGCTTCTGACTTTCTATTTTGATAAAATATCATAATGTTTTAAGTCAGTAATTTTACCCCTTTTTTCTATTTAGATTCGAGAAGTATCACAATATATTTAATTTCTTAACACCACAACTATCACAAAACACGTTCCAGGTGATAATTCTTCCGCCAGACGAACCATTTCATGATTTATAGAGCGATGCAATACTGGTACTTAACCTCCAATAGAAAAGTAGATATTATTTTGAAAAGTGTATTCGATTGTTTAGTTATGGTATAATCATAGAATTTCATTAATAAACTCAACTAACGGCCTGTCTCGGCTTCGCAAGGCTGGATATTTGTTTATTATATAGTTTTTCCTTAGTTATAATTCAATTTTTGTTCTCAAGGCAGTCACAGCAGCTACTCATTATTTCTTGATAGTGTGAATTGTCGGAAATTTGTATGTTCCATCATTTTTACAGCTTATTACACAACATCTAGTCATTTTACATCAGTAAATAATTTTTTTTTCTGAAAATTCCTTTGATTTGACAGTTCTTTTGGGACCAAACTGTCACTTGTCACTTTGACACTTGCCTTCCCCATTGTTTTATTCAACAAAAAGTAACCAAAAGACGATCATTTTATTTCATACGGGGCGTACGGATGCGGTGTATGTACACACTAGTGTATGTTTGTTCCAAACGCCCTCAGGTGACTGCACAGGGCGCACAGGCGAAGCAATACGCTCCAATAGATTGAATAATTAACTTACGCGTGTGTTTTCAAAACTCACATGCGAAAAAATATTGCATCCGCGAATGAATCATTATAAAAATGTGTATTGAGTAGGTTAAATTGGAGTTGAAATGCAAAGTTATTGGATATCAAGACTATTTATAAATAACTAGCTGACCCGGCGAACTTCGTACCGCCTAACAGTCGATTCTTTTAGTTTTGACCTGATCTCGTTCAACAGTTTTCGCAGGAATTTCGCATGGTAGTGTACATCATAATTAATTTTTTTTTCAGTTTTCTTATTTTGGAAGTTACAGGAGGGAGGACACATTTTACCACTTTGGAAGTGTCTTTCGCGCAAACTCTTCAGTTTAGAAAAAAAAAAAAAGATGTTTGTAAATTCCATAACATTTTTGAAGACCTATCCATAGGTACCCCACACCACACGTATGGAATGGAATTGGAGTTTTTTTTTTTTGAGTTTCAGTTTTAAGTATGGGGAACCCCCAATATTTTAATTTTTGTGTGAAAATCCTAAGGCTGCTTTTCCACCAGACATGCGCTATGCTACGTTGCTGCGGATGCGTTTGATATCCACCAATCATATTTACATAGCACAGCACTGGTGGAAACGGATTCAACTAAGATGTGTTTTTATATGAAAAGATGCGTGCTATGGCTACGTGCTATGGATACATGCTATTGGTCGTTTTCCGTACAATCTATACATCGCATAGCTCGAGCTGCGCAGCTACCTTGTGACAGCGCATCTTCATAGCGCAGCTACCTTGTGGCAGCGCATCTTTATAGCGCGGCTACCTTGTGACAGCGCATCTTTGTAGCACAGCTACGCATCTTCGTATCGCATTATGCATCTTCATAGCGCAGCTACCTCGTGGCGGCGCATTTTAGTAGCGCCAGGGCCCCCGTAAGGACTACTGGCACCTGTGTGCAAAAAAGGATTTTGGCGCCTGTGTGCAAAAAAGTATTTAGGCGCCCCTTAAAGCATGGTGCGTAGGTCAGTGGTGTATTTTAAAATTCAGCGCCCTCGGGCTATAAAGCTTGCCGCCTCGGAACTTAAACACAGAATAAACCATAAAGTGCTACTCAAAGTTCACACCCAGAGTGCTGTGCCATACCATCTTAGAGAAGACAAACTTAAAATTTTAAATTGTGTAGACCACATAAGAAGCATATTTTGTAATTGAAAAATAAGCTATCAAAGGAGAGCTCAAGAAAAGCAAACGTCAAGTTTATTTGAAGCGCGAGCGAAGCGAGCGCGAAATTTTTTAGGTTTTTGGAATAGGACATGGTAATTCTTCATAGAAGAGCGAACGCAGTCAGCTCTAAAAGTAAAACGTTTCCGGACTTCAAGTTTTAATCTAAAAGTGAGATCAAATATTTGAAGTCTTTAGTAGTCCTACTCCTATTTCAAAATGATTTTTGATATATTTTTTTAATTTTTTTTTTGGGCGCTTGGCTTTGGCGCCCTTAGAGGATGGCGCCCGTGTGCATTGCACACTTTGCACATAATTATGGTAGCGGGGGCCCTGCGTAGCGCAGCTACATTGTGACAGCGCATCTTACTCGCACAGCTACATAGCATAGCATCAATGGAAACAGTCACACAGTTTCGTAGCTTAGCTTTTCAATCCTCGCAGCACAGCTACATAGCACATCTCTGGTGGAAAGGCACCTTAATGCGGTTCACATAATACATATCTACTTACCAAGTTTCAACAGGATAGCTCTTATACTTTCGAAAAAAAAGTGGTTGTGACATACGGATGGCCAGACAGACAAACATGACGAATCTATGAGGGTTCCGTTTTTGGCCATTTAGCCAAACCCTAGAGGAACCTTATAAAGAAAGTTGATAATAAATACAAAATTAATTACAATTACAATTTCAGATTTCTTATTTTACTTATTCATAATTGGACCGATTTATGCAAAAATGATCCAACCCACAATCTCGACAATTTCGAGTTTTTGTGACTTATGTACTCTAAATAAGGTATATTTTAACATATCAAAGACTCGGAACTCTATGTTAATAATTGACGAAAATCCGTATGGTCCAAACCACAACTGTCATAGCGAACATCATTTTTTCATAATGCATAAATGTTTCAAGCTATTAGAATCATTTTTGCATTTTCTTGGTTGCCCTGATATAGGTTTTTTGTTTTTTGCTATAATGATTCAAACTACTTGGAACAATAATGCTTTTTATACAATATGGAAAATATTATAAAAATCATTCTGCTTAAATGTTCCAATAACCTTGAATCATTTTAACTCAATTCCAAATAACATTCGACTACAGAAGTATACTGATTCAGACCACATGACTATTCTATTTAATTAAAGAAAAACGAAAAATTCAATTCTTAAAAAACGATTCACGGTTAAATATAAAATTATCATTAATATCTCGGCTAAAAAGTAAACAAAATATTATTTTTATACCGAAAACTTTAATGAAATACGTATATAACTATTTAAACCTTCTATCTTTTATTGCATTTTTTTGTACCTGCAATAAAATTGTATGTTTTGCATGAAATTTATTCTATTTTTTTAGAATAATGTGGTCATGTAGACAAACTTATTGAAGATCATTTTTGCATATTTCTAGGAAGGATTTCATAGGAAGATTTTGAACAGGCTAAAACTTGTGAAGAAACTGAATGTCTGACTTACGATTTGGAGAAAACCTTGCCTTTACCTAGAATACCGACCAATATAGTTTTCTACAAAAGGCAGTTATGGGTATACAACTGTGGTATACACTCGGCTTCCAACGGTGTTGGGAATTGTTTTGTTTGGGCTGAAGGCGAGGCAGGCAGAGGGGCCCAAGAAGTGGGTTCATGTTTGAGGAAATATATTAAGTGCGTGCTACCTCCTACAGTAAAAAAATTGATTTTGTGGAGTGACTGTTGCGGAGGGCAAAACAGGAATATCAAAATCGTTTTGATTTTAAAGGCTTTATTAAATAGACACCCCACTCTCGAGACAATCAGCTTCCGTTACCTAGAATCAGGACACACTTTCCTACCAAATGACAACGACTTCGCTAAAATTGAGACTCGACTCAAGCAATATGAAAGGATATACTCCGTGGATGATTATATTGCCATTATGAAACAATGCAAAAACAAAAATCCTTTACAGGTCCATAAAATGGAAAGTTGTGATTTTGTTGGATCTCAAATTCTAGAAAAGAAAATAGTTAATAGAAAAATATTTAATGATAAGAGCAAAGTAAACTGGCTCAAAACAAAAGAAATTTTAATCACAAAAAAGACTCAACATTCTTTGTTCATGAGAACTTCCTTTAATGAGGACTACAAAGAACTGAATATTAAAAAGAAATTAAAAGGTGTTGATTTGGGTGTCATAGAAGAAGATTTGCAAGAATTATGGCCTTCAGGAAAACTGATTAACAAAAAGAAGTTAAACGATTTGAAATCGTTATTCCATCTCATACCAAATGATTGCATTGGTTATTATAAAAAACTGAAGGGAGACGATGCAATAATAGACGATATAGATGGTTATTGTGATGAACCCGACTTTGATTTGGATGAGGAGTAGGGTAACATTTGTGTTTTTTTAAATAAAATAAAAATAATAAACATTTTTAAGCTTTTATTTTTGTCATAGTTTGGAACATTTTTGCATTTTTCTTTCCGCAGCCTACACAGCTAATTCCATACAAAATGTATAATGTAATAATGATCCACGCGCAAGTTTTCTTGAATATCTACGAAACTATTAAAATTTATTTACTAAATACATGCATGTAAATTAGTTTAGAACACTTAGAATAACATAAAATTAAAAACATAACATTTAGAACTACAAAGCCAGAGAAATACCGAAATAAACTTTAAACTCTATTATCTCGAAATGAGGTTAGTGTGGACTGAATCATTTTTGCTTAAATCGGTCCAATTAAGTTTTACTTTTATTTTAGAACTTTATGGTGGTTTTTTCATCATGGTAAAATTTTCAAATGAGTCCTCCCACCCAGGGTAGGGCGGGAGGGACTGTCAGACTCGTACTGACTAAAATCCACGGCGTCCTTCAATAGCCCTTTACGTTCCAGAGTCACGGTAATGAGATAAGTCCCGCGACCCCGGCAGGCTTTGGCCCTCTAGAGGGAAGCCCCGTCATCATGCTGACGCTTTTTGAGTTGCGTGTGGAAATCAACGCGCCGTTGACCCGGGCATGGTTCATGGTCAGACAGCGAGTCGCCCATTACTCGCCGCCCGCATGCCCACGCCTGCGGTGGCCGGAGATCGTCCCGCGACGACTGTCGCCGTGGGCGTCTACTACTACCGCGTGGGTGAGGTATGGACGCTGTCCTCTCACTCGCGCATCCCGCCTCCGCCTTGGCGAGCATGACTGCTTCGCGGAAGGAGGCGCCCTCTTCCCACTCCGTCTCGCCACGCAGAATGGCCGCGACCAATGCCAGGCGCGAGAGGTCGTCACCTATCGCCTGCGTGAGGACACGGCGGTGCTCTGCCCAAGCGGGGCAGTCCTGCACCGTATATGCTTCACCTGTCGTGTATGCACATGCACGTGTCCTCCGGGCGATCCTCGCAGTGGCGACACCCAGACGTTTCCTCCTTCCTCATCAGACACAGGTACCTCCCGAAACATCTGTGTCCGAGAACTTTATGGTAAACGAAATTTCTTGTTTGATTTCCTGGCGAGTAAGCAAACAGTGAAAACCTGACCCGACAAACGCCGTTCTATCAGAAGTTATTGGTCTGTGGTAGTCTTACAATTACATGCTTATATTTTCTGGTCAAGTCTGGTCATCCTACAGTCCTTTCCGCTTCACCCAAGGTGAGAGAAATCATTTGATAATTTAAACATACCAAAAAAAAAACAAAAAAAAAGTAAAGAAAAATACGTTTTTTTTTTCTATTTCATTCAGCATACTTAACAAAAAAAAAGCAATCACAAAAAAAAAACAAATAAAAATACCATCCTAAGATTCGAACCTGCACTGGAAATATATCGATCCAATCGTATAACCTCTAGACCATCGACGTTGCTGTCAATGCTCTTCAAATAGACGTTCGCGTTATGATACTTAGGTTGGAACGAAAAACAGATGACGAATAACATACAATATGTGTTTCATAACAGAAAGTTTAAAAAAAAAGAATATTTTAGTCCTTATTAACCTGGTCCTGATGGTTACAAACACAACAAAAAAAGAATCATCCGAATCGGTCCAGCCGTTTTCAAGTTTTGCTCTTAGCAACACATTTAGCGATCCATTTTTATATTATAGATAGTTTTTCATTCATGCTTATTTTAATGTAGGTACTCGTAGATGCAAAAGAGAAACTGTCTTTGAGTCAGCTACCATTTTATGCCTGAGTTTGGCACAAAAAGACCATGACTAGTGTTAATTTCTAGCCTACTAATAAAGCTAAATATCCATTAAACAAAAGTGGAAATAAAGATTTTGACTTTTCCACCACGCAGGGCGGAAGGACTCATTCGATTTATTGACTTCAAAAATTAACTCATGGCGATTCCCACTGACCAATCATACTCAAGCCCATTCCAATCTCCAGACCCCAATACAGACTAGAACATGAGCTAGAACTCCCAAACGTAGAGATCGTTCAATTAACGCTGCTAGCTGGACCGGCTACTAATTAAATGAATGACCAATTAGGTCCATAACGACTGGCTACGTCCGGACATCTTGGATAATCTGCTTCAGTAGTTCTGATCATCGCTAGATGCTCTGTGACATTAACCGAGCCTTCAAATTAACACAGGATCGATTCTAGTTTGCATGTTAGTATCAATGTATAATCGTTATAATGTATCAATGTGTAATCGTTATATAATCTATAGATTATCATACTCAGTTCTATCCGCACACGAAATAAATTTTAAAAAGTTAACAAGTTTAAGTAAACTTAAGTAGGTTCGTTTTTTTTAATTTATTTTCTGAAATCAATACAATTTTGGTATTCAATTACAAACTCCCGACTGTTACTTTTGATGGCGAGAGGCGCTCTTTCACAACAATGGACCTACGAAAAAATTTATGGGTTATACAATACTACACCGTAAATTTTAAACTAGGTATAAAACAACTAATAAATTATGACAATGCAAAGAATAAAAATAATATCTTTAAGCTGAAGAGTTGTTGGTTGCACGCGCTAATCTTGGAAAAACTGGATCAAATTGAAAAAAAAAATTTTTGTGGTGTAGTCTATTTATTGGGGAAGGCTATAGGCTATATAATATCAAGAAATGACCAATAAAAGCTGAAAAGCGGGCAAAACCGCGGGTAAAGCTATTCGGAAATAAAAGTATGGAGGACTCTACTTTTATCACCATGATTTTTGACAGTGTGTTGGCGATTAAGGGCAGCCACATACATCTTTTTTTTCCGTTCGGAATTCGAAATCTATACATATAATAAAATAGTAGGAAAGTCAAAACTGTACATTGAATATTTTTTGAAAAGAATACTTGGGGTGTGATCTACAATCGATACCGAAGCCAAAAATATAGTTTTTAGAATTTTTGTCTGTTTGTCTGTTTGTCTGTTTGTCTGTATGTATGTCCGGGATAAACTCAAAAAGTACTGGACGGATTTTAATGATTTTTTTTTTGTTGTATAGGTATTAAGTCTGGCCAACACATAGGCTATAATTTATCTTGGAAACTTGAACACCTGGTGCAGAACCGCAACGGACCAGCTAAACTATAAGAGATACAAAAATGGTGCGATAGCAAAAATTGTTACGCGTGATGAGCATTTTCTGCTGAGGGAATAAATTTGAAGATCTGGAACACCTGATGTGGAACTCCAAGAGCCCAGCTACACTATAACATAAACAGTAATGACGTCTTAGCAAAGTTGTTCACCCTGATGAGCACTTTCTTTTGCCATATAAATATTGAAGATCTGGAATACCTGATGTGGAACACCAAGAGCCCAGCTACACTATTACATATACAGGAATGACGTCTTTGCAAAGTTGTTCAGCCTGACGATCACTCTCTGTTGACATATAAAAACTGAAGATCTGGAACACCTGATGTGGAACACCAAAAGCCCCAGCTACACTATAACATATAAAGGAATGACGTTTTAGCAAAGTTGTTCAGCCTGACGATCACTCTCTGTTGACATATAAAAACTGAAGATCTGGAACACCTGATGTGGAACACCTAAAGCCCAGATACACTATAACATATAAAGGAATGACGTTTTAGCAAGAGTTGCTCAGCCTGATGAGCACTCTCTGTTGACGTATAAAAATTGAAGATCTGGAACACCTGTTGTGGAATTCCAAGAGCCCAGCTACAAAGGAATGACGTCTTAGCAAAGTTGTTCAGCCTGATGAGCAGTCTCTGTTGTACGTCACTAACAAAGTAAATGCGTATTTTGTTTTTCGTTGTTTAAAATCCCATTTGACTAAGACAACACTGCAACACTCAACGTGTTCGTAGTCATGAAACTGTGACAAAGCAAAGGTGTTTCAGGATTGTAATGTAGTCGTCTTCCCCTGGAGGCGACGGCCCTCCACCGCGTCTATCGAGGCGCATCGCCAGGAGAATGATCATCTCATCCGCACGCAAAATACACGCATATGACGTGGAGTTGCGGATACCAGCCCGCTATACAATACAATACAATCGCCAGGATGAATCCCAGGAAAGAACTCCGGCGCGATCACAGGGCAATATGGAGAGAGCGACTGTCGCAACCGAGTTCCGGGCACGCCCCAACTAGGGTTGCCAACATTTTTTTTGTCAGAATATAGTATTTTTTTTTAAAAAGCCATAAAAAAATAGTGCGCTTCAAAAAAATATAGTATTTTAGTAGGGAAGCATAAAAAATAGACTAAAGTTATATTTTTACTTATTTAATTTTTTTGTACTTCTTCCATATTTTTTAAAAACGTGTTCGTAAATTGCAGGAAGTTTTTTTTATTTTTTAGTAATGAAATAGAAACGCAAAATATAAACATTTAGCTATTGTACGGAAATATAGTATTTTCGCGTACTATATATTTCTTCAAAAGTATATAGTACAGAGACCCTAAATATAGTACAATAGGTACTATATATTATAGTAAGGTTGGCAACCCTAGCCCCAACCGCGGTGGCGGCGCGGAGTGGCTGGATAGGCGTCACGGCGTCCCGCCTGACCTACCACATGACGTAGGTCCTCAACGAACACGAAAGTTTCGGGAGGTAGCAGTGTCGGATAGGGAAGGAAGAATCGCCTGGGTGTCACCACTGCGTGGATCGCCTGGAGGACACGGTGGAGCATACGGTGCAGGACTACCCACTTGGGCAGAGAACCGCCGTGTCCTCACTACGACGATAATCGGTGACCTCTCGTGCTTAGTATTGGTCGAGACCATGATGCTGCGGGGCGAGACAGGATGGAAAGCAGTCGCCTCCTTCTGCGAAGCAGTCATGATAGCGAAGGAGGAGGCGGGACGCATGAGGGAGAGGACAATGTCCACCTCCAGCCCAACCGCAGCGGTAGACGCCGATGGCGACAGACGTCGTTACACGATCTCCAGCCACTGCAGGCGCGGCCATGCGGGCGGCGAGTAAGAGTGCACGTTGTGTTCCACGTGATGTATTACCACGCTAAAAAAAATGTAATCGTCTGAATATACCATGTCGAACAAAAAAGCCGTCGAGACCGTGGACCACTTTGAGACATTCGCCATGATGATAGACCCATGGACAATATCACGGTAGGTACTGTTCTCCGGAAAATTCCGGCAGACACTGCCCGTTGTAAGAAGAATTGATAAGTTACGTATTCGGAGTCCCATCAAGTATAACACTTCAGGAAAATTCTTGGCTATTTGATCGTGCGATACTAAAAAAATGACCGAACCGCTGCAATAAATGAAAACATATTAGCCGAAATTGTTGGGAATGATGTGGTTCACACGACATACAATAACGTCGTCAATCAGGATGATGCCAGCAACTACCCACTCGAGATTTTAAATTCATTAACTGCCTGTGGTCCTCGAGCTCATAAAATAACCTAAAAGTAATAATAATGCTTCTAAGAAATCTAACTCCACCAAAATTGTGCAATGGAACGCGACTAATAGTTACTGCATTACACAGAAATTTAAGCGAAGCTGAAATTCTCACCGGATGTGGCTCAGGGGAAACTGCATTGATACCGTGAATACCACTCATCTCCAACAATTTCCTTTTCCAGTTCAAACTTACACAATTCCCGGTAGCCGCTTACTTCGCGATGACCATAAATAAGTCCCAAGGACAGACCCTGAAGGAAGCTGATGTCGACCTAAGGTCCAACTGTTTTTCCCACGGCCAACTATATATAACACATGCTCGCCTGTCAGTAATGCTGACCAGCTTTTTATTTTAGCACCAGAGGGAAAAACTACCAATGTCGTATATAAAGTGTTGTGTCTGGAAGTTTTCATTTCATTTGCTTTAAAGTTTGTTATAGATTCTATAACAAACTTTAAAGTGGGATATCAGGTACCCCCACTTTCTCAACGAATTAAAAAAGAAAATATTGGTATAGGTGCCATAAAACCAAATACAATGCGGACGAAGTCGCGGGCAACAGCTAGTGATGAATGAAATTTTCATATTTCATTCATAATTTCATTCAACACATACAAAACATGCACACACATTTGTATAATTCACTGTGTTCGGATAGAAAACGGATCAGGATTCCTGATCAGGAAAACTGATGTATGTGATCGTCCTAAGAACTCTAAAATTAGAGATGTATGTTAGGAAAAATCTTCATCTTTTCAAAAAAATGAGTGATAGGCATAATTTTAATACGAGAAATAAAGACAAAATTGATCAACTTTATTTTAGATTGTCAAAAGTACAAAAGTCTTTTATGGGGTACTGTGTTAAATGTTACAACATAATACCATAATATAATCATCGCTTTACGAGCCGCGAGACTAAGCGGTCGTGTATTTTGTTTATTATACGAAAATTAAATAAATAAATACAATGCTATTGCAAATCTGTTGAGTCAGATTTACTCAGTGTGTCGAGTGTTAATTATAAACTTTATCATTGTGAAAGATGAACTAAATAGTTTTTTAGACAATCAGCGTTTTTTGTGTTTGGTGTTATGTCTGACCCAGGAGATAGCCCCTTTGGACGTAGTAAATTGATACGTCGAAGTCCTCCACCGACGCCATCGCCTGATGATCAAAACCAGATGACAGAACCAGCGCCGCCAGCAGCCATGGAGAATGAACCTTCAGTCGAATGCGTCTCCACACCGGAGATACAGAGATGGATTGGATCCATCGATACTATTTTGTCCGAAGTTTGCACAATCGTGGGAGATGGAAAAATGAATTCCGAACAGAAGCTACGCGTCTCAAATCTCTGCCGTAAAGTTTCACATGGGACGGCTCAGATGGCCGTACTATACCAATCCCTAAAGCAGAAGACTATCCAGGCGCACACCACCATCCAGCACCTTCAAGCCCACCGGAATGTTGCGGAATCTATTTACCAATTCAAAGAGGTAATGGAAACAAAAATGAGCCGACCCGAACCTGAACATACCTCCTATGCTAACATGGTAAAGAAAGGTGCTGATACTTTTGTGCGACCAGCTAATCTCAGTTCGATTGCAATATATCCCAGCGATAAAAGCAAAAGCAGTGACGACACCAAATCATTGGTACAAAAAATCATCTCGCCCGAGGAATTAAAATTGCATGTTCGTGGACTGAGCAAAATAAGAAACGGAGGCGTCATTATCAGGACGGATAATAAAGGCGACATCGACAAATTAAAAAGCTCACATAAGCTAGCATCCTCGGGCCTTACAGTTGAAGAAGCATCTAAACGCCGCCCTAGGATTGCTGTCATCGGTGTTCCTGTAGCCCTTACGGAAAAAGAGGTATTCGACTGCATTTATGTGCAAAACCTTGCCGATAAATTGCAGAACACTACTCAAGAGTCCTTTTTACAATCCGTCAAATTGAGCCATAAGTCAGGAAAGAACGATCGTCCCACCTGTAATTATATACTGGAAGTTCCTGCTAGTACCAGGAAAATTATAATGGACCAAGGTCGAATTTTCATAAACTGGACATCATGTCCAGTAAGAGATTTTACTATTGTGACCCGGTGTTTTAACTGCCAGCAATTCGGACACGCAGCCAAATATTGCAGAGAAACAGCCCCTACTTGTAACCACTGTGGAGAGTCTGGACATTCTTTCAAGGAATGCACCAATAAAAGTTCTCCGCCTCAATGTGCGACCTGCAAACGGTTCAAGAGGAGAAATGACCATTTAACAGGTGATGTGAACTGCCCGGCACGTAAATATGCAGAAGACAATTATATTAATTCCATTGACTATGAAGGCGCCTAGGAGCGCCACCGTCTACTTTTTAATCTAGCACATAGTAGGTTAGCTTTTTTACATAATTATATTTGGTTTATGGCCAATCAGTTAATTTGTGACCTAGATAGCTTTTCCGTGTCTGAAGCTAAAATATGTAATGTCGAGGAGTGTAAAGATGTAGTCTACACTGGGGACAATACATTGACTTTACTCACACAAAACATACGCAGTATAAGTCGAAATTTTAACGGTTTCCAAGTTTTATTACAAAGTCTTGACATATGTTGTGACATAATAGTTCTGACAGAATGTTGGCTATCCAAACAAACAACTAATATACCATCTCTTGATGGCTATAATCTTCACAAAAGTAATATAACATTCAACCAGAATGATGGCATAGTGGTGTATATTAAAGATAATTTAAAAACAGTAGTAGAACAACCTCATTTCCTAGACTGTAACTGCTTAGTAATTAAAATGATCCCAAATACAGTAATTATGGCTATTTATAGGCCTCCATCCCAAAGTATTGACAGATTTTTAGATTCGCTTAACAACAATCTAGAAAAATTATCGTCATTTAAGAATATTGTACTAATAGGTGATATCAACATAAATATTGCTGCCGAGAAATTAGATACTCATTCTCATAATTACCTAAATATATGCTCATTTCATGGACTTCTACCAGGTCATTATCATCCAACACATCAGAGTGGCTCTTGTCTGGACCACATACTCATAAAATCAAAAAATCCATCCAAAACATTGGTAACTAATTCATCACTAACCGATCATCAAGCTATTTTACTAACATTGCAAGTGTCGTCACCTAGAAAAAACTGCATGCGTAGCTTTACTAAACTCAACATGACAAGCCTTGAAACTGACTTACGCGGTATTAATTTTGACCCCGTTTACGATTCACATGATCCAAATATTTCTTTGCAATACTTTATTGATTTGGTACAATCAGTGATAATAAAAAATACGTATAAGAAAACAATACCTAGAAAGTACCATAACTTAAAACCATGGATAACGCCCGGACTTGTTCGCTGTATCAGACATAGAGATAAACTTCACCAAAAATCTAAGCATTCACCAGATGATGAAGTACTGTCAATTGTTTACAAGCGATACAGAAACTTCTGTAATAATCTGTTGAAGAAGCTAAAATGTCAATATGAAAAAAGTCAACTACAGAAAGCAGGGAAAAACAATAAACTTATATGGAAATTTATAAAAACAAACGCAATTAGGTCAAAAAATCCTGAACCGGCACTTGATCTTTTATCTTCAGAGTTAAGCCAAACCGAAGCTGCAAATAAGGCTAACAACTTCTTCATTAACGTCGGTAAAAATTTAGCAGAAAAAACAATATCTAATAATAGAGTTTTTTCCATTTCAAGCCAAAGCAGTACAGTGACAACGCAAAACTCGTTTGTTTTATTAAATACTGATGTGGATGAAGTAATTAGTATTATAAACAGTTTAAAGGATATTTGTGCCGTAGGATTTGATAACATACCCAATAGCGTACTTAAAAGATTTAAACATATCATTGCCCCTCCCCTGACCCACATTTTTCAGCTATGTTTAACGAAAGGAATATTTCCTACATTGCTTAAAAAAGCCGTGGTGACCCCTGTGTTTAAAGCTGGAGACAAAACCTGTGTTAATAACTATAGACCAATATCAGTCCTAACCGGCCTCTCAAAGATTTTGGAAAAAATTATAAACAGTAGATTAGTAAATTATCTAGAAGGAAATAAATTACTCTCTGACCATCAATTTGGTTTTAGGCCTAAAAGATCAACAAGCCAAGCTGTACACCAGCTGACTAATTTTATAAGCACAAACCTAGATAATGGCATGCACACAATAGGTATCTTTTTAGACCTCGCAAAGGCTTTTGACACAATTTCTTGTCCTATACTTTTGAACAAACTTGAAAGATTGGGGATACGGGGAGTACAGTTGCAACTTTTGTCTGATTACCTAAGTGACCGCCATCAGTGTGTAAAAATAGGTCAGTTTATAAGTTCTGAACTTAAAAATAGCTGCTATGGAATCCCACAAGGCAGTATCTTGGGCCCTACCTTATTTTTAATCTATATTAATGACCTCTGCAATTTGACACTCCAAAAGGGTATTATTACGTCATACGCGGATGACACAGCTCTATTATTCGCAGCGGAATCAAAGGCAGACGTCTACGAGGTAGCACAAAAGGGATTTAATACTGTGGCTAATTGGCTTAATAATAATCTACTAACTTTAAATATAGATAAAACCAAGTACCTGTTATTTACAATGAGAAACACTAATCCAACGTTTACTAACCTAAACATCCAAGCGCATAACAACTGCAATTTACAGTATGCTGACTCTGCTTGCGCTTGTCCCACTTTAGCTAAAACCGACCATATCAAATATCTAGGCGTTACGATTGACACACATCTGAATTTCCGCATACATATTGATTTGTTATGCTCAAGAGTACGTAAACTAATTTACATTTTTAAAAATTTACGTAATATTGCCGACTTTACATTAATTAAGCAGGTTTATTTGGCTTTGTGTCAATCCATTATCACCTACTGCATAACATCCTGGGGTGGTGCCGCAAAATCATATTTAATACACCTAGAACGGGCCCAAAGAGCAGTTTTAAAGGTTGCTACTTTTCGACCATTTAGATACCCTACTCACCAGCTTTATTTGGCATGTGAGGTACTAACAATACGCCAATTATTTGTTTTGAATGTCGTTTTGCTTCAGCACAGCGAACTTGATTTTAACCCAGTACCCTCAGATAAGAGAAGAAAAGATTTGGTATGTGCTAACCCTCAGACTAAACATGCTTACGCCAGACGATTTTATTTCTTTTTAGGACCATACTTGTATAATCACGTCAACAGACTGCTAAAGATTCATAATTTAACCTATAAAAGATGTTACTTACGAATGCAGGAATATTTGGGAACACTTAATTACACAGACACAGAAAAATTGCTGGAAATTTTAACATAGAATTAGTTTTTAGTCTTTATACTATTGTCATAAATTATTCGTAAATTTATTTTTATATAAAACATGTCTCTATAATCTAGTTTTAATATTTTTACCCAAAAATACCGAGTTATTTTAGTCATTGAATGTTAATTATCTTCTTGTTTATTTGTCGTCTTATGAAAATATTGTTGTTCTTTTCAAATGTTAATTGTAAAGCGATGACCTGAAACACAGGTTTTAATAAACCTAGATCAGGCAGACCGCTACATTACGCATAGAATTATTGTACTTAGCTGTAATTATGAAAATCTTTATATTGACCTAATTCTTGAATAAAATTTATTATTATTATTATTATATTATTATTATTATTATTATTACCTAGTGAGGTCTTAAAACTAAATGAAAGAAAATTTAAAACATATATCAAAAATTCTCTAAGTAAACAAGCATATTATAAATTAGAAGATTATATTCTAATTTATAGGGAGTACACTTCGTGTGTCGGTGCGACAAGACGTGTGTTAAAGAGACTTAAAATTTAAACAGTTAATTATAAATACCTGTATACGACTTTGAACTTTGTTGTAACGAAATTAAGCCTCAGTTTGTGAGTGAAAGTGCGTACTCCAGTTATTACCTCTTAGTACGGAGCTATACATCCCAGCGGTGCTCGATCGCGTTTAAAACCTGACCTTTGATCGCGACAAAAAGAGAACGTCGTGATTTTTTGGCTCGCTCGCCCTCAACCGTCATCGCGCGCAAACAATAAACATGACGACTGAGCGACAAGCGAAAGGCGGTTTACTAACGAGTGAAAGCGGAGGCGTATCAACACCGGATTTACGAACCCTGGAACAAGCTGATAATGTGTCGCAAAGGAAGAGAAAGAACTTCGGATATGAATACGATGTCAAATCGGATCTAGAAGAATTTAAGCGTGATATTATGTCTTTCTTCCAAGATTTTAGCAAGTCACAAAAGGAAAGCCTCACTCAATTTCACGAAAGTATGGCACAAATTAAAGAGGAGATAAATAGTGTTAAAAATATTACGAATACTTTAGCATCAGAACAAAGAAACCTGAAAAAGGAAATAAATGATGTAAAATCACTAAATAGTTCGTTGCAACTAAAATTAAATACTTTAGAAGAAAACTTATCATTCCCGATAGTTGAAATGGACATCCCACCATTGCAACAGAAATCGCTTCCGCGTATTACTGAAGACACAATACTCGAATTGCGTGAGCGACAACGCCGAGAGAAAAATGTCATTATTGGGGGTATAGTGGAAGTAAATGATACTAATAAAAAAACACGTATAGATTATGATATGAACAAAGTAATGGAGATTATCACTAGCATTTCACCGGAATGTCCCAATCCTGTGAATATAATTAGATTGGGTACATATGTTCCTAACAAAAACCGCCTGCTTAAAGTATGTTTTCAATCGCAGGAAACCTCTAAATACATACTGCGCAAGCGAAGCAACATAAAGGATAAACAAATACACATATATGCTGACCAGACTCCGTCTCAATTAAAATACTATAAGCAAATCCGAGAAGAACTACAGCACCGTCAACAGAGTGGTGAAACTAATATTACTATTAAATATAGGGACTCGGTTCCCCAAATAGTCAAAATAAGTCCAAAAAACCTAAACAAAGTGGACCTACCCCCGACATCCTAAATATCGAAAAAAAAGAAATGGATTGCGAAATAACGTACCAAAACCTAGACTGTTATAAAGACCTATCCACCTGTAAGTCCTCTCTAAAATTATTTTATACTAATATAAGAAGCCTGGTTAAAATTGGCAAAATGGAAGAATTATTATGTATTTTAAAAGCCACTAAGCGGACTATTGGACTGATTTTACTAACAGAAACTTGGATCAAGTCTGACGCTGAGGCCAACCTGCTTCAAATTGCTGGCTACACACATATCTACAATTACAGAAAAGGCCGTCGCGGTGGGGGAGTGTCTGTTTATGTTCATAACACTATTAAACATGAAATAACGGCAATAAAAAGTAAAGAAGACAACGAATTTATTTGGTTACACCTTAATAAGTATGCCCTTCACATTGGTCTTATCTACAAGCCCCCAAATACAAACGTCAATAGTTTTTTAGAAACCTACACGTCTCTTTTGGAAAATAAGCGACGAGTTATAGTTTTCGGAGATTTTAATATCAATTTACTACGAAACGATCGTCAAACTACGATGTATGTTAACACAATCAAAGAATCAGGCTATCAACTACTGAATAAAATAGATGACGACTATTGTACTCGAGAAACAAGTAACACTAAATCGCTTATCGACCACGTCTGCACAAACTTGCATGGAGGAAGATTTCATATGGCTTGTATAGACTCATCCTTGTCGGACCACAAGCAACTATATTTAGAATTGAAAAATCACAAACAAATTCCAAAAATAAAAACTACTTTCACGGTTACAAATTTTGAAAAGTTTTTCAATGACATAAAGAATCAAAACTTCGAAAATAAGGAATCAAATTATGAAAACTTGGAAAAATTTATTATAACGCAACTAAAACAAAATAAAATAACTAAAGTGAAAATAATGAATAAGCCGAGAGATGACTGGATAAATAAGAAAATATTGGATGACATTGATGAGAGAAATATTATTTGGAAAAAGCATAAAATGAAGCCTGATGACCCTATCCTGCAAAAACGACTGAAATCAAAAAGATATAGTGTAATGAAACTTATTAGAAATACAAAAAAACAAATTCTACCACGACGCCTTCAATAAATGTGAACAAAAACCAAAAAAAATGTGGAGCCTAATTAATAACTTAGCAAATAATAAATGTAAAACTAATTCCACCCCTCCTAAACTTATTATTAATTCATGTGAGATTACACAAGGGGATGAGATTTGTCAATGTTTTAATAACTTTTTTTCTACAATTGGTTCTGACTTGGCGAATGAAATTCCATCGAAATATCACAACAACCTCACAAATACTCTAAACTACGTCACAGAAACACCTAATAATCAATTAACTAGATTCGAACCTTGCACAGTTGGAGAAATTAAGAAAATTATAGAAGATCTGAATACTAACACGAGTAGTGGTATCGACGGGATTAGTGCGAAGGACATAAAATGTATAAAGAACCTGATTCTCGATCACTTGACCAATTCCATTAATAAATGTCTTGAATTGGGCAAGTTCCCAGACAGCTTAAAAATTGCTAAATTAACGCCAATTTATAAATCTGGAAATAAAGCTGACCCTGGCAATTACCGACCAATATCCGTTTTACCTATAATATCTAAAATTTTTGAAAAGGTTATTTATAATCGCCTTATACATCATTTGAATGGTATTAATTTCTTTTATAATCAGCAATATGGTTTTCGTCCAAAATCGAACACCTTGTCAGCAACAATAGATCTAGTCACTCAAATCAAAACATCTATTGACAAGAAAGTTATTTGTTTAGGAATCTTTATTGATTTAAAAAAGGCGTTCGATACCGTTTGCCATTCTCTCTTGCTTAATAAACTTAAAAACATCGGAATAACTGAATCTGCGTATAGAGTCATGGAGTCATATCTTACTGACAGATTTCAAATAGTCAAAATAAATAATCATGTGAGTGAACCAGCTAAATTAAGTTGTGGAATTCCACAAGGATCAATTTTGGGACCCCTACTTTTCCTTATTTATATAAATAACATTAAGAACTGTAATATATCCGGCAGCACAACTCTGTATGCTGATGACACTTGTCTCTTTTACTTTGGCAATGATATTAGTGAGGTTACCAGACAAGCGTAAAATGATCTCTCTGTACTTAACGAATGGTTTAAATACAATTTATTAACAATTAATCCAAAAAAAACGTCGTACATGATATTTGCTGCTAAAAATAAAAAAATACCAGGAAACATCACATTAACTATAGAAAATGAAACACTACAAAAGTCAACAAATGAAAAATATTTAGGCTTAACTCTTGATCCAAGATTGACCTGGTGCAACCACATAGAAAAAATTCGAACTAAAATCTCTTCCCTTACTGGAGCACTACGAAGACTTTCTGGTTGTATCCCAAACAAGATTAGAAATATGATTTATAATGCACTCGTTAAACCACACTTAGAATATTTAGTAGAAATATGGGGTTGCGCCCCTAAAACCTACTTAAAGGAAATTCAAGTGATACAAAACAAACTAATAAAAGCTCTATACAACTACCACTACCTTACACCAACAAAACAAATTTATAATGATACGAAAATATTCAACACTAGCTGACCCGGCGAACTTCGTACCGCCTAACAGTCGATTCTTTTAGTTTTGACCTGATCTCGTTCAACAGTTTTCGCAGGAATTTCGCATGGTAGTGTACATCATAATTAATTTTTTTTTCAGTTTTCTTATTTTGGAAGTTACAGGAGGGAGGACACATTTTACCACTTTGGAAGTGTCTTTCGCGCAAACTCTTCAGTTTAGAAAAAAAAAAAAAGATGTTTGTAAATTCCATAACATTTTTGAAGACCTATCCATAGGTACCCCACACCACACGTATGGAATGGAATTGGAGTTTTTTTTTTTTGAGTTTCAGTTTTAAGTATGGGGAACCCCCAATATTTTAATTTTTGTGTGAAAATCCTAAGGCTGCTTTTCCACCAGACATGCGCTATGCTACGTTGCTGCGGATGCGTTTGATATCCACCAATCATATTTACATAGCACAGCACTGGTGGAAACGGATTCAACTAAGATGTGTTTTTATATGAAAAGATGCGTGCTATGGCTACGTGCTATGGATACATGCTATTGGTCGTTTTCCGTACAATCTATACATCGCATAGCTCGAGCTGCGCAGCTACCTTGTGACAGCGCATCTTCATAGCGCAGCTACCTTGTGGCAGCGCATCTTTATAGCGCGGCTACCTTGTGACAGCGCATCTTTGTAGCACAGCTACGCATCTTCGTATCGCATTATGCATCTTCATAGCGCAGCTACCTCGTGGCGGCGCATTTTAGTAGCGCCAGGGCCCCCGTAAGGACTACTGGCACCTGTGTGCAAAAAAGGATTTTGGCGCCTGTGTGCAAAAAAGTATTTAGGCGCCCCTTAAAGCATGGTGCGTAGGTCAGTGGTGTATTTTAAAATTCAGCGCCCTCGGGCTATAAAGCTTGCCGCCTCGGAACTTAAACACAGAATAAACCATAAAGTGCTACTCAAAGTTCACACCCAGAGTGCTGTGCCATACCATCTTAGAGAAGACAAACTTAAAATTTTAAATTGTGTAGACCACATAAGAAGCATATTTTGTAATTGAAAAATAAGCTATCAAAGGAGAGCTCAAGAAAAGCAAACGTCAAGTTTATTTGAAGCGCGAGCGAAGCGAGCGCGAAATTTTTTAGGTTTTTGGAATAGGACATGGTAATTCTTCATAGAAGAGCGAACGCAGTCAGCTCTAAAAGTAAAACGTTTCCGGACTTCAAGTTTTAATCTAAAAGTGAGATCAAATATTTGAAGTCTTTAGTAGTCCTACTCCTATTTCAAAATGATTTTTGATATATTTTTTTAATTTTTTTTTTGGGCGCTTGGCTTTGGCGCCCTTAGAGGATGGCGCCCGTGTGCATTGCACACTTTGCACATAATTATGGTAGCGGGGGCCCTGCGTAGCGCAGCTACATTGTGACAGCGCATCTTACTCGCACAGCTACATAGCATAGCATCAATGGAAACAGTCACACAGTTTCGTAGCTTAGCTTTTCAATCCTCGCAGCACAGCTACATAGCACATCTCTGGTGGAAAGGCACCTTAATGCGGTTCACATAATACATATCTACTTACCAAGTTTCAACAGGATAGCTCTTATACTTTCGAAAAAAAAGTGGTTGTGACATACGGATGGCCAGACAGACAAACATGACGAATCTATGAGGGTTCCGTTTTTGGCCATTTAGCCAAACCCTAGAGGAACCTTATAAAGAAAGTTGATAATAAATACAAAATTAATTACAATTACAATTTCAGATTTCTTATTTTACTTATTCATAATTAAGTTTTACTTTTATTTTAGAACTTTATGGTGGTTTTTTCATCATGGTAAAATTTTCAAATGAGTCCTCCCACCCAGGGTAGGGCGGGAGGGACTGTCAGACTCGTACTGACTAAAATCCACGGCGTCCTTCAATAGCCCTTTACGTTCCAGAGTCACGGTAATGAGATAAGTCCCGCGACCCCGGCAGGCTTTGGCCCTCTAGAGGGAAGCCCCGTCATCATGCTGACGCTTTTTGAGTTGCGTGTGGAAATCAACGCGCCGTTGACCCGGGCATGGTTCATGGTCAGACAGCGAGTCGCCCATTACTCGCCGCCCGCATGCCCACGCCTGCGGTGGCCGGAGATCGTCCCGCGACGACTGTCGCCGTGGGCGTCTACTACTACCGCGTGGGTGAGGTATGGACGCTGTCCTCTCACTCGCGCATCCCGCCTCCGCCTTGGCGAGCATGACTGCTTCGCGGAAGGAGGCGCCCTCTTCCCACTCCGTCTCGCCACGCAGAATGGCCGCGACCAATGCCAGGCGCGAGAGGTCGTCACCTATCGCCTGCGTGAGGACACGGCGGTGCTCTGCCCAAGCGGGGCAGTCCTGCACCGTATATGCTTCACCTGTCGTGTATGCACATGCACGTGTCCTCCGGGCGATCCTCGCAGTGGCGACACCCAGACGTTTCCTCCTTCCTCATCAGACACAGGTACCTCCCGAAACATCTGTGTCCGAGAACTTTATGGTAAACGAAATTTCTTGTTTGATTTCCTGGCGAGTAAGCAAACAGTGAAAACCTGACCCGACAAACGCCGTTCTATCAGAAGTTATTGGTCTGTGGTAGTCTTACAATTACATGCTTATATTTTCTGGTCAAGTCTGGTCATCCTACAGTCCTTTCCGCTTCACCCAAGGTGAGAGAAATCATTTGATAATTTAAACATACCAAAAAAAAAACAAAAAAAAAGTAAAGAAAAATACGTTTTTTTTTTCTATTTCATTCAGCATACTTAACAAAAAAAAAGCAATCACAAAAAAAAAACAAATAAAAATACCATCCTAAGATTCGAACCTGCACTGGAAATATATCGATCCAATCGTATAACCTCTAGACCATCGACGTTGCTGTCAATGCTCTTCAAATAGACGTTCGCGTTATGATACTTAGGTTGGAACGAAAAACAGATGACGAATAACATACAATATGTGTTTCATAACAGAAAGTTTAAAAAAAAAGAATATTTTAGTCCTTATTAACCTGGTCCTGATGGTTACAAACACAACAAAAAAAGAATCATCCGAATCGGTCCAGCCGTTTTCAAGTTTTGCTCTTAGCAACACATTTAGCGATCCATTTTTATATTATAGAAGATAGATAAGACAACTGTATATATACAAAACATGTGCACTAATAAGAAAAATTATAACAAATGAAACTCATTCTCAATTGACCTTCAAGAAAAGAAATCACGGATACCATACTAGAAATCGGAATAAACTCGTTCTCAGGCCACCCAGAACCAATTATGGAAAAAGAAATATTCTATTTGAAGGAGTCGAACTATTCAATAAACTGCCAGACAATATTATTAATACTAAAAATTTTAACTGTTTCAAGAGAATGCTTAAACAATACGTTCAAAAAGATTGCCTACAAAACTAGAATTTAACACTTTTTTATCTAATGTAAAACAATAACCTTATACCTAAACCCTAATTTTAATATTTTGTTTCCCTACCACCGACTCACGGAGTCAATATGTCATTTCATTACTGCATGATTTTATTGTGTATCTCATAGTTTAAGTGAACTGTTTGTGTTCTTTTTATGAGAATAAACTCTTTAAACCGATATTCAAGATAAAAATGCTTGGAAACATGCTGGTCCTGCTCCATAGTACAATGTAGGGCTTGAGCAGAATCAAACTTGGTTGAAATTTTAATGCTCACTCACTGCCATATTGTATTTGTATAAAGTTATAGTTGCATTATTTTGTGAAAGTGTGAACACCGTGTATAATTATTGTTTTTTTTATTCTTTAATACCCCTTCTACACGGTCAGACCTGACCGCCTGACAGAGGTGACCTTGGTCCGGTGTGCGACCAAATATGGGCGGAGTCAGTCGGGAGCGCAGCCGTCCCGACAGGCTGCGTCCGCGGTGGGACCCGACCGTCAGCCGACAGCGTTCCAGACGGTGGGGTACTGTTGACACGACCAAGTTCACCTCTGTCAGGCGGTCAGGTCTGACCGTGTAGAAGGGGTTTTAATGGTCATAACTTGAGTACACCGCTTTCACATTTATTTACTTTTTTTTTTTAATTGTGTTTTCAAAACATTGTGAAACATTTTTGAAAAAGAGTAAGTATGGAGTTTCTTGCCCATTCTTCTCCATACAACCTACCTTAGCGAATGGGTGTAGAATCAATCCCATCCCTTCCTATTTCCTTCAAATTTAATAATCGACGATTCAAAAGTGCCTCTTTGATGGCCTAATTTGAATAAATGATTTGACTTTGACTTTGAGATGCATGAGGAGTTATGTCATACAAAATCATTTTTATCGATTCATCACGCTTGACTCACTGTATTTATGAAGTAAATTAAGTCTAGCCTATAAAATTAAAAATGACTTTCTTCCCATTAGGCTAGTGATTTATGAGATAACTTCAAAATATTATGGAATTTTAAAGTAAACCTATTTAGAAACAGAAGGACACAGCATAACACTTCAACAGTGTTAATAATTCCTGAAAGTCATTTGGTGGAACTACTGACTACATTTTTCGTTGAAAACAGTCAAAAGCACGCACCATGTAACTGTGTGTATTCACCAAATTCTATATGCACTTTAACAGAGAGTAGTAACGAATACATGACATGAAAACTTTTTGTTTTTCAACACAAAGCAAACGAAAGCTCGTGGTTTTGATAGATATCAGCAGCCTTACTCTCGACACTGGATCTCAATTGAAATTGAAATTGGGATCGAGATCTTGTCATTTTTGGCACTCTTGAATGTTACACTAGCTCACGATTGAAACAGTATTGGGCGGATTTTTTTGGTACTAAATGAAATCGACTTTACTCGAACGAAAATAAATATCAGCACAAATTTATTTATTGATTTAATGAGTAATTCAATATTTTTAAATTTGGTAATTAACGTTTTCATTTGTATGGCCACCCCATGACAATCAGTGTAGGTGTAGTTGAACATGCAGTCGATTTAAATCTCAATCTCGACTTCGTTCAAGAGTGCCAATTTTCTGAATATTGGAATTGAAACTGAATCGAATTGGAATACGATCGAGATTGGGATTGATTTCAAGAGTATGGCCCCTGATTGGAAAAGTTTCACCGATCAATTTAATTGATAAAAAACGATAGATAAACAAACGAGCCGTTATTTAAAGAGGATTCCATTTCTAATTTTACTTTTCGTATTAAAGTTTTTGGTAATTTAAGTCATCAGATTGTACTGTTGATGTTTTCAAAGGGAAGTTACATTTAACAACATTTAAAAGTATGAAACTAATGACAGTTTGTTCGTTTTTAATTACAATACAATTATGGTGATGCGTTCTGAAAAATATTGGTGAGAACTGTATACGAACATGATCAACATATCGCAACTATTTCGAATGGAGAGTTAATGAACAGGCACGACTTAATTAATCAGAACTTTATTATTACTGTTTAATAAATGTACAAGTCATTTCATGTTTACTCATCATTATTTGCAACGCGAAATATTCCGGAACACAAATAGCTACTTATAATACATATAAATGGAAATTACAAATTGCAATGCCTCCAACCGAGCAGAATGAACATGAAAATAAATAAAACAAAAACTTTAAAATCGAGTGAAAGTAATTGAATCATTCGTTTTGTCAAAGTTGTTAACGAACACGGAATCTAATTGGCATCACTTGACCATTGAGACAAACAGCTGAGACGTGGCGGAGAATCTAAATCAGGGTTACAGAGGATCATGGAAAAACGTCTTGATTACGGCTGAATTAAATTTAATTTGTCGCGCGAGGTGTTCCACCCCCTCTCGCCTCTCGCTCTAATGAGTTCCCAACTTTTCCCTCTTTGTGAGATTAAGCCCAAAAATTGTGAAAAACTTGAGCGTCCTCGGGTCCCATGGCGGATGTTGTTTGACATACATAATATCTGGCGTCCTTGCCTGCCCCCGACAAGTTTTACGTACTTTCTACAGCTGTTTACTTAAGTATGCTCGGTGGAATTAAAACTTAGAAGAAAGTTTTTTATCTGAAGTGATTTCCTTAACTCACGCAACGAACTTTTTTTTAGAATTTATAGAAAGAGAACGTGTGTTTTGTTCTCCTAAAATACTGATGGCTCTTTGTTAAGGGCAACCCGAATGAAAATAACTTCGAGTATACATAGTAACCAAAACTGAAATATTTTCAAAACAAAACTGTTACTTTCCACACATATTCTTTATCAAGTATTCATTTCTAGCTGAGAGAAACTCATTGAACCAGAACCTTGCCCGCTGCGCTCAATACTGTTGGAACAATAACTTTGAAAATACGTTTAAACTGACAAAATTTATAGCACGGACGCTGCCACAAATAAATATGGAAACATTCCCTGCAGATGACAACTGTGAAGTCAATGTTTACTTAATTAAACACCGAGGCAAAATACATCGAGCAACAAACCTTTGTTTAATATAAATCAGAAATGAGATTAACAAAATTACAAGAGAATGTTTTAAAATCCTTCAAGCGAGGAAAATATTTAACGTAACTGGGAAATTTCATTAAGCTGCCACTAATTAAAGAGCTGTATTGTGGCTGAAAATTCGGCGGCGAAACGTAAATGTGGCTTGTACAAATTATATCTGCTAGTTATCATGTACATGAAACATGTAGGTACGGATATTGTTGCGGTTAAACGGTAAAATTATCCGTTCTAATAAGAATAAATTGAGCTTCCTATATGATTATTAAGTAGTAAACTTGGGATAATCATTTATTACAAACTAAGTTTCTAATGAAGCAGCTGAACTTTGCTAATCAATCAATTTTAATGAAAAACCGCACCCAACTTCCAGTTCTGGGGTTCTTAATAAAGCAATGGGGTTATAAAACGTCTAGATAAACCCGTAGGTATTTGGCTCGTTCGGTTTTTACGATGCGATCACCTTTCACGAGGGAAGGTGCACGAATGATGTAGCAGAAACTGAACAAACAATAACAAAAGAGCTCCATTTCGTACGGCGAGATATTGTCCCGAAATACCGTAGATCCCAGTACAAATAATACTTTACCGGGGACATATCCTCACGTACCCTCGCAGGGCATCTTCGACAGGCTTGTCTAGTTAAGCCTCACATATTTACTGATATTGATACAGGGAACAACCCGCCAAGATGACAATTACTCGGCTCGATGGCTCAGTCAAAGATAACTGGATATGACATGTTTGAATAAACAAAACTAAGTAATGTTCATGAAAACATTTGTAGCTAACATGAACACGATATTTTTGCGAATAATCATTGATTTGCTTCATGAAATGTTTTAGTAGTCAAATAACAAACACATAATTTCAAATTATAATTACAGGCTTACCTAACTCAAATTTTAAAATGTAACCAGCTTTGTTTATTTTATTAGCATCAATATCCTAGTAGTACCATATTAATGTAGCCTAATAATTTTACTAATTATAATTAGTCAAAAGATATTATGCGGCTACGGCTTTATGCCTGACAAGACGCGCTACGCACAATTTTAAGTGGCGTAGACTCGTAGGCGAGCGCGCTCATGCTACAAAGGTACGCGCTACGCTAGAATTCTACAATCACCTGTGTATAAATTACTTTCAGCAGTTACAAGTGTTTACAACTTTCACACTCGTGTAATTCCTGTGCTAAGTATACTCATTGGAACATAATGGCAATATTTATGGTGTGAAAAACAGTTACCGAATTTAGTTAGAAACTCATTTAGATGGTAGATTAAAAGTCAGTTAAGCCTAAATCACCCGTTAAACCGAAACTGTTAGGGTGCGAAAAAGTTATTTAGAGGTTTGAACCAAACACTAATTTGCGTGCGAACATCGCAGTTTAGCAAACCGCATCGGCTATTAAATAAAGTAAACGACAGTAATGGAGGTCCTTTCTAGTGAAGATTTATCTATGGCACACGACAAAACCGCTGAATTTCCCAGGAGCGCTATCCACAACATACAGCGAAGAAGAATAACTGGAGTGAATGCAAAATGAAAATTATCATACAAATTCGCCATCTTATATGAACCGAGGTATTACTGTCACAGTATAAGTATGCAAAAATATGTAAGGAGAGCACGGTTGCTTTTACGGGGCGGCGAAAATACCGCGACTGAATATTGGCTACAATACGTAGCGCGTAAATTTTCAGTACTTGTAATTTGCATCTGTAAAATAAATAATTGTGGGATGTCTTTGTTGTGGCTTCGATGTCTCCGGGGCGTTGTGACGTTTGTTCCGGAATCGTCGCCTGATGTATGGAAATTGTGTTGAATATTTTTTTGTCCTTGTGAGCTTTGAGTTTGTTTGGAGGCTTTACGCTTTTGTAGCGTTTTTTAAGTGGTACAGATGTTTCAAAGAATCTTCATCAAGTATTTTACAAGATACTCGCAGCTATAATTAGTCAACGACGATAACATAATAATGATGTTTGGGTATTGCAAAACACAACAAAAACGACATACATAGTACATAAGGCTAATACAATATTTTTGGATAGAATCGAGTATAAAGTAAGAGTAAGTGGTAGTAACTTCATTTAGTTCAAAACCACTTCAAAAATCTACTTGAACAATAAAGTACTTGAAATATGGAGTTGTTATAGCCGAAATTAACTTAGGTGCATCGAACAGTGAGCTTAGCATGAACGAGTGGTTTCAACGTCAATTTAGAACCCGCTAGACTCAGTAGCTTAAAGATTAACTGATGCGCTGTTTGTTGCGGGTTTGATTGAACACAGAACAAAAATATTTTAGGCCTACAGGTAGTTTGTTACACTTTGTGTGTGAGTTTCTTTACAAACTTTACGCACACCCGATACAGAAATTCCTATGTAGAGCGACATGTTTTTTTTATTGTTACCACATGCTATATTGACCAATAGTAGGTAGATGTAGGTAGTTTCAATTAAAACAGTTTTGAATTAAAGCATGTTCCGTTAAAAACGCACGTCGTGTACCTGTTCCTACATCGAATAAGCGATGAGGTCGAGTGCAACGACGCAATCTCTTGATGCGGAGTGAGGGAAATGAGCAGAAAACATCGATAGTTGCCGACCCGCTGAGCACAGCAAACGTAATATCCAGCCTCGCAAATAAACAGGTAGGTCGGTTGATATTTTTTTAACAGTTCCGTCTCGTTCGAACGTAGAGGTTCATGGATGGGTCGTCGTTTAAATGGGGATGGCAACTGGGGAACTAATGGCGCTAGTATAGCTTGTTCCAAGCATCGTCATTGGTTCAAATCTTATAAGTACTTCAAAATAGTACTACCTCATTGGTCGGATTACGACTTAGCTATGGTGGCGCCATCTACAATTAGCTTTGACCGGCCTTCCCCATTCTAGCATCTCGTACATAAATGTAGAGGAGCAGTGTATAAGACGGGGACGCCATCCAGGTATAATGGGGACATACACTCTTTAGGCCGGGGTCGCGGGATTATTTCCTTACCGTGACCCCGGAACATAACAGGCTACTGAAGGACACCGTGGATTTTAGTCAGTAGAAGTCTGACAGTCCCTCCCGCCCTGCCCGGGGTGGGAGGACTCATTTGATGATTTTACCACGCAAAAAAAAAAAAAAAAGGCATACTTAAGACAACACTAACGTAGCGCAAACGCCATCAGGACGTCTTTTACAAGCGGCCATTAAGAGGATCGTCTACCGAGCGCTCGTCCGTACTAAAAGAGAAAACGTTTTCCTACCCCTAAATGTTATCCTATCTCAATGATTTTTTAGAAGTTCTGACACAGTAAAAAACTAGGTTTATAGGTTTTCTTTTTTTCAAAAGTAACTCTTAGGCGCCTGTAACTTTCAAAATATTATAAATTTTGAAAAAAAGAAAACCTATAAACCTAGTTTTTTACTGTGTAAGAAGCGTTCTAAAAAATCATTGAGATAGGATAACATTTAGGGGTAGGAAAACGTTTTCTCTTTTAGTATGGACGAGCGCTCGGTAGACGATCCTCTTAACAAATGGCGTCCTGTTGGCGCTTCTGCTACGTTAGTAATGTGTTAAGTCTGCTTTAAGTGTGTGATTTCCCATCATACCTCGCGTCCCCGTCTTATACAATGTTCCCCTACTTATTCCATTTTGTTTTGACATTTTGATGTCGTAGAGAGTCGGCAGTCACATCTGCTTCTCAGATCTGTACATCGCCCGTTAGAAACTGTGTAATTTGAAGTGCTCACAAACATTATGTATCATATTAAAATTCTCAGTAAAATTATGAAGCTTATTCACACTCTTAGAATGTTAACAAAAGTTTCAAACGGCGCAGCGAGAGTCAAGATTTGGGCAGCATCTACCTACGCTTTCAAGAGGGGTAACCACATCATGACGCTGTCTGTTTACTAAAGTACCTCGGCCCTCCAGTTAGGTACTTTGAAAGGCACGGTAAACTGTTGGAATTCCTGAGATCTTCATAGTAGGTACCTACCTAATTGACTTATCCTACGATTAGGTCGACATGCGGCGGCTTTGTGAGGCCCGTCATTTTAGCCAGCGTTCTAATAATAACTATTTATAACCAGCTAAACATAGCCTAGATTATTCCCGAATTCCGGAACATTCTACTAAAATAGTCAGGATTGCGTAGCTCTATACTCGTGGGGTTTAAATTTAAAATAACATCGGGTATTCGCACGGTTGCTTCCGCCGTACTAATCAATTAATTAGCCAACAGCAGTCGATGTACGCTTGATGAAATACTCAACGACTTTCGCCTGCCTATTTTAGAACAACTTAATAATGTATGAAAATGTTTGTTGTTGGAGTGTAATAGGGTGTCTCAAGTGAAGTGTGCTTGAGGTTCGCGAAGCGTTTTTTAATGTCGCAACATAACGGTTAAGTTGATAAAGGTTGCAGTTACGAATTAAAAAGTTGTGAGTTTATAGCTGAAGCACACTATTATACCTTTACAAGGCCCAAACTTTTGCCACCGATGACTAACGATTTACTAATTTTTTAAGCGACTTAAAAGCGAGGAATTCTCAAAAGTGGATCGCAGAATCCTATAGCCAGGGGCGCCGAGTTTTTAAAATTCCCGTGGGTGCTCCAGCTTTTTTAACGATATACCTAGCTACCTATATGTACGAGTACTCTCGTGGGTGCTGGAGCACCCGAGAGCACCCACGGAGTCGGCGCCCCTGTCTATAGCTTATGTTTTTACCTATGTAGAAAAAAAAGCGGCCCGTAATAAAATTGACCACGAGGGCCCAGTGCGACACTGTCATCGACAAGTCATAATATTATTATCAGTAAGAAAGTAGGTTGTAGGTAAAAATCAATATGAGTAACAGAGGCTAACATATCTTTTTAGGTCTGGGATGTTGACCCACCATTTTAAGAGCAGCAATGATGAAATTAAGGGAGGGGTGAAAAACATGACAATGATAAGCAAGTTAGGGACTTTACCCATGGCACAATGCGACGCGATGCGATTCGTGCGATATCGAGTCGATTGCCGATTTAAGTCGCACCTATTTAATTATGGAGTGATGCGATGCAATTCGACCGTGAACTTCAAATATCGACCTTACCACTACGACATAAAGGCTCTGCAAACCAAAGACAAAAGATGTCGCCAGTGACAAATTGCGCAATCGAATTTCGAACAGAGAAGATATCGAGCATCTGTGAGCGATATCGTCAATACGTGCAACTCCATTAGCAAACACTAGCGATTGTCCATACATTTTCTTCGGCCGGACGCTTGTGTGATATCTGACCGATATCGTCAATCGATGCAATTCTGTATCGCGTCGCGCCATGGGTAGAGTCCCATTATAAAAGGACGCGAGGCAGTCACAAAGAAAAACATCCGAGGGTAGTCGAAAAAAATATTTAATTCATTAGAATATAAGCTGTCGTTACATAGTTAATACATTATTGTACTTGGCAGATTAACTTTACGAAATCGATAAAGTTAAAAATACATTTATAGCGATACACCTAACAAACAACATACATACATACATAATAATATATTATCTTAAAATGTTTAGTAAGTACCAATCACTTATTATAAAGGTTAGAAGAAATGCCATACTTTTATTGCTACAAAATTATTGTCAACACCCATTATCTATACATATAATAAAACTGTAGAAAAGTCATTTTTGTACATTAAAAAAAAACTCAAAAAATATAGCCAGGGTGTTAAAGGACAACCAATAGAACCCATTTCTAGCATTTTTAGAATTTTTGTCTGTTTGTCTGTTTGTCTGTTTGTATGTTTATTTGTTCGGGCATCACGTAAAATGTACGAAAGCTTTGTAGATAACTTTAATACACAACGACTGACCGTAACTTGAAGTAACATTTAGTTTTTGTTTCATTGGAATCGGTTCAGTCTATCAAAAGATATTTGAATTTAAAGTGTTCCAGAAGTAAAATTACGGTCAGTTCACACCGAGACGCGCAGGTCAGTAGCGCAATCTAGCTTCGAATAGAAAAACTACTTATTCAAATAATAAATTTAAACATAATTATTTCAACGCACGGCAGATGGCATTTAAAGAAAACCTGGAATAGAGGTGTTATTGAAGTAACATAATCATATGTACGGTATTTTGTTTCATCGTAATCAATTAACACCCGAAATTAATTAAAGCGATTTAAAGAAATCGAACAGAATGGAATGGAATGCACTGGACTGGACTGGACTAGAATGGAGTGGACTGGACTGGACTGGACTGGACTGAAATGGAGTGGAGTGGAGGAATGGTATGGAGTGGAGGAATGGAATGGAGTGGAGGAATGGAGGAATGGAATGGAGTGGAGTGGAGTGGAGTGGAGTGGAGTGGACTGGACTGGACTGGAGTGGAGCGGGTGGAGTGGAGTGGACCGGGTGGAGTGAAGTAGAGCGAGTGGAGTGGAGTGGAGTGGGTGGGGTGGAGTGGAGTGGAGCGAGTGGAGTGGAGCGGGTGGAGTGGAGTGGAGAGGGTGGAGTAGAGTGGAGCGGGTGGAGAGGAGTGGAGCGGTTGGAGTGGAGTGGAGAGAGTGGAGTAGAGTGAAGCGGGTGGTTTGGAGTGGAGCGGGTGGAGTGGAGTGGAGCGGGTGGAGTGGAGTGGAGTGAAGGAATGGATTGGAATGGAATGGAGTGGAGTGGAGTGGAGTGGACTGGTCTGGACTGGAGTGGAGTGGAGTGTAGTGGAGCGGATGGAGTGGAGTGGAGTGGGTGGAGTGGAGTGGAGCGGGTGGAGTGGAGTGGAGCGGGTGGAGAGGAGTGGAGCGGGTGGAGAGGAGTGGAGCGGGTGGAGTGGATTGGAGCGGGTGGAGTGGACGGGAGCGGGTGGAGTGGACTGAAGAAGGTGGAGTGGAGTGGAGCGGGTGGAGTGGACTACTGGAGAGGGTGGTGTGGAGTGGAGCGGGTAGAGTGGAGTGGAGCGGGTCTTTTTGTCGCTTTACGTTCACGCGCGCTGAAATAGGATTTAGAGTAGGTTCCATCAATTTTTTTTCCATACCAACATTCATTTAATTCATTAAACAATATCGAATTCAAATCGATTTACAAACTTCTCTTATCCAATAGCAATTAAATGGTACTGCCTTTGAACAACAGAGGGCGTTTATTACAAAGACGTCAAATATTCTTGAATTCGAAATACAAGGTTTATAAATGAAAAACGTGGCGAGAATTAAACGCTTCGCACTAAAAAAATAATTGTTAAATTCCGACATCCACGCGAACGAAGTCGCGGGCACAGCTAGTTTAAAAAATAAAAAACGAAAGCTTCTCGCTCAATAAGAGCTTCATGCAAAAATTAAATGGAATAAAATTCGAGATATCTGCATTTCCTCTACACAATATCTAGAAAAACCTATAATAATAAAAACTGTTACATTTAATAAATGCAATAATATACGTAAATAAACTAATTGAATAATAAAAATATTTAAATGGAATAAATTTTTGAGATATCATGAATTTTTCATATTTTTCACTGGAAACTTTGGTTTTGTTATTAGAAACTAAGATACCTACTTACAGTCTAAGTTACTTGATAAAATAGTAATGCCACACAGAGATTCTAAAACATAAATGGCGAAAAAGTCCATTTAATCAAAAAAATGTTAGTATGCAAAAATAAATTGCCTTCTAAAAACTACAGGTTTCTTCAAATGTTTAATCTTTAATGAAGTGTTACCAGCCTCCAAATATTATTATCACATTTTTTTTACTCTTAAAAAAGTTATAATTGTTTTTTCTTAACTATTAATTTTAGCTGCTAGTTACATTTTTCATAAATGATTTGAGTCTTTCAGAGATAAAAGGTACTATCGAGACATTTCCAATTTTATAAACAGAGGCAAAAAAAATCATACATGGACAAAAGCTCCACAATATTTGCAACTCTGCATTTTCGGAATATCCTGACGATTCATTTGGTTTTCCCAATACTTTTCCTCGCAGGATGGAAGACTTCGAGACTTCGAACTACATAGCTGAGATTTACATCAACACTTAACTTTAAGGCTTGAATTCTTGTTACGCTGACGTTTGTAGAGTACAGTCGGTCGCGTATTTTGAGAAAAAGTGACATCGTACGCGCCGCTGAAGTCAGCATTGCAGTATGATACGCAATGTATACTGGTACGCCCAACCGACGTATGCGAGCAACATCAGCGTAATAGGTATTGAAGCCTAAACAACGTTTCTGAGTAACACTGCATCTTAAATTAAAATTCATCATGGCGGGCGAGCGCTTCGCCAAAGTCAGTCGCTTGAGAGCCAACAAAGAGGTCGTATTTCTCCAAAATCTCTTGTTTGGTTAGTTTTTCGTCAGCATCCGTGTCGGCTTCGAAGACCAGATGCCTTGCCTCTGCTTCTGCGTGGTCGAACTCGGGAGGTGCGATCCAGTCTTTGACCTCGCCCTCGTCCATGAAACCATCCTTGTTTGTGTCTCTGTTGAAATATTTTATTGTTTAGTTATAATGTATGGGATAGCCTGGCGGCAGTAAAAATGTGACTAATTTTGGTGAAACTTTTTTTGCTAATGGCATTGTGTGAAATGCTAATCTACATAGGAGGATATTTTGTTATCATAATTATAATTTTTTGGTGCCTTGCTGTAAGGCCTCCAACTAGGACCTAAAAATAGCGCGACTGCGAAAGGGCATCCTGTATGAGGTACTCATCTGGACAGCAAGAGATAGGTTGAAACGGAAAAATTTGGTAAAACTGGTAATAAGGCCACTTTTATAGGTCTTTGAAGTTCTTTATCAATCAATATCCTATTACGACTTTAATAATAAGATTAGTTTCTCCATGCCCTAAGCAACAAACCGCTTATCGTGCAGGTCTTTAACCATAGAAAATTAACTACTTGATAAATTAATTACGTATTCTGTTGCCTACACTGTGCCATTAGTGTAGTGGTCTCAAAACCACCAACCTACCCACTTTTCGAGATTTTCTACCGATATAATACTGTTTCTAGCGAAATACTGATAAGTATAGATTGTTCCACCATTACTGAAGAAAAAAAATCTTCCTATTTATACCGGTTTTACAATTTAAATTGGCTGTCGGAATCTAATATGACGGTACGGTGGACGCAGTGGCTGACAGCTGCACTACGTGTAGAGGGTTCGATTCGCGCACGACCCAAACATTTTAAAGATCTACAAGTAGTTTTTCCAGGTCTGGGTGTTTGTCCTAGAAAGGAAAAAGTTAAAAAAAAAAAAAACGATTTACCTAACATTCATCTTTGAATCCAGAACACAACTCTTCGGTGCTATCATAAATAGATCAAACAAAAATGCATGTGAACTATCAGGTCAGCCATATTGTTCAGTGTCAATACATTCAATGAACCTAAATTGATATTATTGTGGTAGCGCTGTCCGACGCCTGCTCATTGACATGATTTGTGTATCAATGTGAATGACTAGGTTATTGCGAAAGACCATTGAACTAGGAATTGGAAACTTCACGAATTTTGCGGGGGGATTCTTTAAATGTAAAGAATGTTGTGCTAGGTTTATCTGTTTCTAAAGGAAAGAACCGCCACTATAAAACCTGTTTTTTTTAGTGTATGATGAAACGTCACTCTAAATTTAAAGAGATTCGGGTTGTATGTATTGGACAAAAAGGGGCAGGTAGTGCCTCTCTTTTTTAGTGCGCATTGGTTTGGAAGCGCTTATCGCATTAAATCTTTTTTTTTTACATGTCGTGAAAATAATTTAGTGTTAATTCTGCGAATTCAGTTCCAGGTTTGAATCTTTTTCGGGGACATTAATTTACAGTCATGGATTTTCGCAAAGTAGTGAAAATATAAACTAGTTTTGTCGTTATAAAGTTACTAGCTGTTGCCAGCGGCTTCACCCGCATGTAACTCAAAAATTATCACACGGGAACCGGGGATGGATCCTGATAATATACTATCTGTATACCAACTACCATCCAAAAATCTTCAGTAGATTTTGTAGCGTAGTAGCAAAATCCATCCATCCTCACAAAATTTCGCATATATAATATTAGAATCAGTACTAAGGACTGACCTGTAACCATTGAACTGTTCCCTCTCCTGCTTGACCCAGTCAGGTTCGTCCTCATCCTCGCCGTCTTCAGGCTTGTACATGTCTCCGATGTACTCGTCCAAGGAGACCTTGCCGTCCTGCAACATGGAGGAAAATCATGAAGTTTTATGTTGTGTGTTGTGTGTTGTTTTTGTTTTTTTTATGATCAATTGATCCGAAAAATCTTGTTGTATGGTTTAGTACTTTATTTAAATATGCTGCTACCAAAAAGTCACATTATGACAATGGGACATATTCTATTGCTTTAACGTATTATGCTACCGAAAAAAAACGAATATGAAAGGTTCTGTCGTTGAATCATTCATGGATTAATCGTTATGTCGGCGAAACGGTCGTCGTGGTAAGGTTCTGACGTCGAATCGTGCATGGATGAATAGATGTGTCGGCGAATCGTTCGTAGATGAAAGGTTGTCGTTGAAAGAATCATAAACGAAACATTATTGTCGGCGGCTCATTACGCCGAGAAACGTTTGTCGGAGTTATGTTTCAGAATCCGAAAATCTTATGTAGTTAAATCCTGTCGAAAGTCTCTCGCTATATCATCAAATGTACCAAGTTATCTAAACGCAAGGCATAAGCTGTGTCTACTTTTCTAAGCCCATGAATAATATTCAATCTAAATCCTAATCCCGTTGTTTGTTTCTGACGGCTGCTTCCGATGGGACTAAAGACACGGATAGGCAAATTCTATTGTGGATTGGTTGCAAACATACAGATCCAACCAAGCTATCAACTTAGATAGATGATTAATTTCCAGTGGATATACGAGTATGCATGGATGTTGTTATTACCTGATCTTTATCAATGTCCTCCATGGTCTCGAGTACTACAACATCCCTCATTTCGGAGTGGTCCTCCGGGTGAAGGAAAGCAGCAAACTCCGTGCGGTTCAACGCGTCATTTTCATCGGCGTCTGAAAATTTAAACATATTCAAAATGTAAACTTAATTTGTCAACTAAAGACAAAACAAGGCTTCAATGGAAGCAAATACGGTTTTTATTGCTTTTTTTATCCAATTTAAGAAAACAATAAATAGTATATAACACACCAAGGGAGTAAAGCGTTGTCTTATGTCACGGCCGTATAGAATCCCGAAGCTGACACTAAGAATTCTGAGTGAACCTCTGTAGCGCAGCGAGGAGGTTCAAGTAGTTATTCCCGAGTGAAACGAGGAAATTAAGTTAAAAATCCTTAGTGTGGCGAGGGATTCAAGTAGCCCAAGACAACGCAGCTTTACTCCCGAGGAGAGTACTCTGCTTTACACACCTACTGCGAGGAATAAATTCGATTTTTGGAATGTGGTACGACAACCTTCGAACGTGAAGTGGGCACCATAGCAAGCGATCAGCTGTTGCGGTCACCGGCCTTACTGCTACAACTCTTTGGTAAAAGTTTTCATACTATGTTTTATTTGAGGTTCCAATTGACCAGCGAAAGTTTTATCATAAAGTACTCAGTATATTCTTTACAAACCAATATTGAGCTAATATCAACGACTTCACTCCACATATATTTTTAAACTAACTCTTCTCGGTTTCACCGCCGCTGCTCGGTTTCCTTTTGGTTAAAGCGTGATGTTATATAGCCTATAGGATTCGTCGATAAATGGACTATCCAACACACAAATTCGCACAAGCAGTTTTTGAGATTAGCGCTTACAACCAAACAAACAAAGAAACAAACTCTTCAATAGTCAAGTATAGATTGCCATATCATTAATCTTACAGTTACAATCACGATTGCGATTCTTAGTTTACCGCCTACAGTCTCAACAATGACCCATTTCCTTCAATTGACTTGTAACTACCAATAGAACAATAACTAGGTCATATAACACCGCTTATGTTTGCTACTTTACGTAAGACGGTAAGAGAGTACGACTATTACACCTACGACATAGTAACTCTTTGAGTCAAAACGTAGCTATGAGTAATGAATAGAGCAATGATATTTTAGTAAACAGAATTATGTTATGAGCGCGCAAAACGTGAAGACCAGAAAATGTCCTACGTGGGACAATTTGCTAGTCTATGATGCCGACGTGCAGGGGGATTGATGACGCGTGGCGCTATTTGTTTATCTAGCTGTCACTTGTTTTTTTTTTTTGCTCCATATGCTTCATTTCTCTCACGAGTTCGGGCTAGACACTCGGATGTTTTTTATAATTTTATATCAAAGTCATCTATCTGATCTCAATATACTACTTACCAGCATAGGTCCATCTCCTGCGATCCCTCTTCAGCAAGTTGGTGTAAGTGAAACCTTCACTGTTGGGCATCTTGAGTTCTTTAGGGTCCATTTCATCCATAAAGCCATATACGTTCTTTCTGTATGACTATAAGAAGAAAAGATTTATTTAAGAATGTTTGTCTTGTACTACAAACTAGGAACTTTTTTCCAAGGGGATATGCAGAAACTACGGACCACCACTTGTCACTCCTGCAAGCAAGATGCATTGCTTGCAGATGTCATACATCAACATCTGCATAACCTGTTCTCAGCTATGTTGCGGATAGCTTCTAGTTAAACTGGATGCAGCTGAATATCAATATTTCACATGGTGTGACTGCCCTAACTACAAACAGTTACTGGGTTGTGTAACCCAGCAACTCGGCGATAAAATCAGTGCCAGCAGTACCAGTGTAAAATAGGGGTGTGCTAACGGTGCTCAGACACAAGGGCGCAGACTCTGAAGGGACTCAGAAATGGCAAGACCGGGGGGTATACGTCTTAAAAGCTTGTTCAAGTGAGTGAACGAGATGGCGCTAGACGACCTGTATAGCTCTATCACTTTCACTTGCCGAAATAAACTTGGTTTTAAGACGTTGTAATACCCCCCCAGGGCGCGATTAAATAAGCTCGCACTGAGCGCACAAAAGGCAAGTTCGGCACTGAATACGAAACTCCTAGGTAAGACTGGTTGTCAGACTTTCGAGCTTCGGAGTAACAGTAACATCTATCAAAGATTCAAAGATCTAAATATGAGAGCCGGGACCAACGGCACAGACATCCTGCACTGTACATCTGATCATACGTGTCTTGTAATTGAAATAAATCGCCACTGGTATGCGAACTAATTGAATATTATGTTAACTCAATGGGTCATGGGTGACCATGGTACTGACAGATAAAATGGGGCGTATCAACAATGTATAATAAGTATGTTAAAAAAAGTTAAATGATAAACGCCTGTTGATAAAACTAGTGTTTGATAAAGCGATTGTTCTTTGGTTATCTCACCACAGCTGCAGTTCCCTTCGATAGCCCGGGGAGTTGTGTTTGGCTTCATCAAAATCAACTTTATCCTTCAGTGGTAAAGTTCAATTTTAATTGCTACCGAAATAAATCGCCGCGCCATTTTTGTCGCCAAATTAATTTATGCTCACCTCCCAAGGAATAGTGTCATCATTGTTAGGGTTGTGCTGTCTCCAATGCCGGTCAACATCCTCACTGATGTACCGCTTCTGAGTGTATCGGATCCAGTCCTTCAGTTCCACTAATGAAACAAAGCCGTCCTTGTCTCCGTCAATCTTGTCAACGATTATTCTAGAAAGAATTAATCAAATTATTCACTGTCGCGCTTGATAATGGGGGTCAGTGAACTTTGTGATAGATGAAGTTTTTGTGTACTTTATTTTAGTGTAAGATCTTGTATGTATGTGTATATAATTATTATCATGAATGTGTGCACATTCCTTACTAAATTCTGCATACATGTTATTACCTGAAACATATACTCAAATTACATTTTTTCTTTAAATGAGCAATGCATCATGTAGGTGTTCCCACTATGGATGAAATTATCAAATAACAAAAATTCCGACACAGCTGAATTTTGATTATGACCTTGAGTACACTAGTGTAAATAATGTGTCAAAAAGCCCATCGCTCCCAAGTATGCTAAAAAGTTATTCAAGATCAAATGTTTTTTTTTATTCCCTGACTCAACCTCCTTTTCAGACTAAATTCAATAAATGCATAAATGGTGAAATACCACCAAATTTAAAATTCCAGATGAGCTTTTTGTACATAAAGACAGATTTTCATTTAGACTTGTTCAGAAATCCCCACTTTACTGTTTATAAACTTTACTCTCTGTAAATTGAAATCTGATAAGAGAACATTTGCTCAATTTAATTGCCTGAAAGAATTACACACACAATATAATTACTAATCAATTGTGCTTAATTATTTAATTAATCCTAGCAATTTCAATAACAGTTGAATTTTTTTTATTGAAAATAAAACCATACTGGTTCTAGAAATGACATGGGGAGAAAGGTTGTTTTACAGCATTATAATAAAGCTACAGGAATGTAAAACCATTCTAGAGCACAATAAATCATCATCTGCTTAGCCTTTTCTCAATAATGTTGGGGTACGAGCAGGGGCACTGAGTTTTTAAAATTCCCGTGGGTGCTCCAGCTTTTTTTAAGACATACCTAGCTACTTAAATGTACGAGTACTCGTATTTTTTAGAGGTGAGGAGTGGGTGCTCGGCACCCACTAATATAATTATGAGGCTATAATTTATCTTGGAAACTTGAACACCTGATGCAGAATTGCAATAGATCAACTATGATTTATTGCAGTTCTGCATCAGGTGTTAAAAAAAAAAGCCTTTTAATTCCAATAGACCCTGGCATGATAACACCCTAGAAGCTCAGCTTGAATCTCTCACTCCTTCAGCCTCAAACAACTACTCTCTTTGGAAGTTCACAAAGCACTATACTAGACCCCAGGTAGCTGTACCACCCCTCAGAAGGAACCAAGGTTGGGCAAGAACACCTCAAGAAAAAGCCGATACATTTGCCGAGCATTTGGCAGCTGTATTCCGTCCTAATGAGGCAACAAATAATGTATCGGAAGAAGAAATAAACTCATTTCTATGTCAAGATCTTCAAATGTCACCTCCGCCGCGGCCCATCACCACCAGAGAAGTCTGGGCTACAATAAAAAACCTCGGTAGTAGAAAAGCGCCAGGCTTTGATCTAATCACAAAAGAAATCTTATTGCAATTACCAAAAAAAGCCATCGTGTTTTTAACGACACTTTACAATGGGATTCTTAGAGTGCAGTACTTTCCACAGGAATGGAAGGTTTCACAGATACTCATGGTGCATAAACCAGGAAAACCACCCAATTTGGTGAGTTCCTACAGACCTATTAGCCTGTTACCAGTACTGTCGAAAATCTTTGAGAAACTTCTGCTCTCCAGATTACAACCAATCTTAAAAGAAAATAACACCATACCTTGTCACCAATTTGGATTTAGACCTGAGCATTCCACAGTCGAACAAGTTCACAGAGTGTGCGATAGGATTAGGAAATCGCTAGAGGAAAAGGAGTTCTGTTGCTCAGTCTTCCTTGACATTCAACAGGCTTTCGACCGCGTTTGGCACAAGGGCTTACTCTATAAGATAAAAGCTTGCCTTCCTCACAACTATTATGAGCTATTGAATAGCTACCTAACAAATCGACTGTTTCAAGTCAAGGAAGGTGAAGCAACGTCGGACTTATTGGAAATAGAGGCTGGCGTCCCTCAAGGATCAGTGCTGGGACCAATTCTGTACACGTTGTACACATCAGACTTGCCAGCAGAGGAAAATGTGACAACAGCTACATTTGCTGATGACACAGCAATATTGACTAGCAACCAGGATCCCACAATTGCTTCACAAACCCTGCAAAAAGGTCTAGACAAAATATCAAACTGGCTCGAAAAGTGGCGAATAGCAGTCAGCCCGTCTAAGTCGGTACAGGTCACTTTTACGCTACGCAGAGGCAATTGTCCTCCAGTAAAGCTAAATAACAACTTTCTACCACACAAAGATTGTGTGAGGTACTTAGGACTATACCTCGATCGCCGCTTAACATGGAGGCAGCACGTGAAGACCAAGAGAGATGAGCTCAACTTGCGCTACAAAAACCTGCACTGGTTATTGGGGCGGAACAGTAAATTATCAATTGACAACAAGCTCCTTATATATAAAGCCATTTTAAAGCCTGTCTGGATGTACGGCATCCAGCTATGGGGGAGCTGTAGCAACTCTAATATTTCCATCATACAGCGAATGCAAAATATGATTCTGAGAACAATATACAATGGGCCTTGGTTCATAACAAATACTGAAATACACAACCTACTACACATGAACTCTGTGAAAGACGAAATCTCGACCATAACCAAAACATACATGGAAAGGCTGGTGAGGCATCCAAATGAACTTGCCGCTGGGTTGACAAGACGCTTGTATCAAAAACGTCTCAGAAGAAAAGACATTTTGTCTCTACCCTCTTGAGTAGCATAAATACATGTTACGCCTATGAGTAGTTGCTCTCGCTGGAGAGCACACTCTAACTGCCAAATTTCACTTACCACATCTGTTTAAAGTACATAAGACTGATTGCAGATATTCAAGATAATTAAAAAAAAAAAAAAAAAATCCAATAGGTAATTAAAATAGTGGGTGCACCACTATTTACCACTCATGGGTGCTGGAGCACCCGAGCACCCATGTACTTGGCGCCCCTGGGTACGAGTATTTTAAACAACCAGTTACTGAGTCATACAAAACACCCTAGTAAGCCCCCGAAACAAACAATTGAACTGTAAGTTCTTTTTTTTTCCACAACTACTCTGCAACCTTGGTTCAGTTGTCAGGTTTGACAGTGTTTATAGGTTTTCCATAGGGAATACCTGAGTAGCAGTCATGAAGTGTGGATTTGTGTCCCTTAGTATGTGAGATTTAAAATAACTGATGAAATGTGGGTGTCCTATTAGGTATAAATCTGCTTAAATTTTTGGGGATTACAGACATGACATTATAATTTTTGTGTTACTCTTCTGTCTGTATTTTTGGGTTTCATTAAAAATTTGAAACCCAAAAAATTCAGTCTCAATTAAATAACATTTTTTCTTTTTTTTTAAAGAAGCCTGCCATACATTTTACGTACTGTATCATTGTTTTAAAAATAACTAGACTGTATACACAGATAATCTGAACTGTTATCTGCTAGTTAAACTAACCCACTTTGTATGTGTGGGTGAGATCATTGACACACTGAAATAATCTTCGAGATGCAGGAAATTGGAAGATCTGCTGTTTAACTAGAATTTACTGGAATTTTAAGATAAACATCTCACTTGTTAAGGTGAGGTAACAATGTACATATATTATTACACCCCTCTTTTTTTCAGTTAAAGGTAACAGGGGATGTCTTTTATTTCATGAAATATATAAATGACTTAATTTGTTTTTTGATTTACCTTCTTTGTTGATAGCTGGACAAATAGCTCTCCATAAACATAGGTTTATGTGGTAAAAGAGAACACAAAACAATTTGTTGCTAATAAGCGAGTTAATATTCTAGAAATAAAAGGAAAAGGAGTTAACTTGCATAAACTCACCCTAATCTCCTTTTACTTTCTTCAGGAGGCAGCTGGTCAAATGTCTTTGCCTGATCTTCACCTAAAAAGGCATCATGATCAAATTGCTTGTTATGGTGCTCGTTTTTAAAATGTTCAGACTCCGAGAGACGGTCCATAAGCCGCTTTGTTTCTTCAGGAGTCGGCACCCCGGCAAATACGGCCGAAACGGCCAATGCAACGAACAGTGATCTCAGCATTTTGATCTAAAAAAATACAATGCCATTTATATTTGAATCACAATACAAGGACAACACAAATCCTAATAAGTTTTCTTTAATTAAATTCTAATCACTCAATTGCATTACCTATTTCAATTCTACTTGAACTAACTAGTACTCTGTGCTAAGCGTTAAAATAGTTACCCGTTGGATACGGCCACGTCAACACGACCACGTAAACTTCCTCGTTCCCGGGAAGATAACACAATCGGGATGAATCGGAACTGAAATCTGCGGCAGGAAAGACGAAACCGGCGCACAGAGGAGGCAGGAGGGAGGCAGAAACCGCGACCGAGAGGATGCTGTTGTTTGGCGTATCGCCGTGCGATCCAAAACCTAAGCAAGTAATTGACACAGCTTTATAAACAAAGCTTTTTGCGAAAAACTGTTACATTTAAGTAATTTTTGCAGGATTTGTTGATATGCATAGTAATTTAAAATAATCTTGATTTTGCAGGACTATTTGAGGCATTCGATTTTTATTTCACTTTCTTTCAAAACTCTAAATTAAAATTTGGTTTTTGAACGGAGCTGTCAAGTTTGAAAAAGTAATATTGCCATTTATAAAAAGCAATGAAAAAAAGTTGTACAGCTTGGCCAGAACGGATTGAAAGGGAACTAAAATTTTTATTTCTGACAGCGTTTTAAAATCTTTGATATTTGATGTAAACAAAGACCGCAGGTTTGTTAGATTTATTATTGTGCCATAAAACTAACGTAATAAGTGAAAAAAATAAAAATGAAATCATTCAAAGTGCTGGTAGTGCGAAGACAGTGGCGACTTCCGGTTTTCTACATTTTTATGTCAAGCTGTATTTCTTTCATTGAGATAAAATTATTGTACAAATGATTTCATTCGATAATGCCAGGCATGGATTGTTGTCATCAATCGATTCCAAATTTTAAAAGAAAGTAGTAGAGAAGGTCATTTTTGACTATTCAGACGATAGAAGATATTGTATCACAGGGCTTCGGATGATTGTTGAATATGTAAACTAAAAAGGGTAATATAATTTTTTTTGAAAAAAATAAGAACCCGACTTTCAAACCAATCACAAAAAGTGTAAAATAACTTTTCCACAAACTTTTCTTTCGGAAGTTGGTGGCCATAGACAATGAAATCGATGCCTTAGTTCACAATTGCACTAACTACAAAATTTTCAATTTTCACTTTTTTATTGCCAAATACACTTTGGTCATCGGGCGCAATCCGATACGGTCGCGGACATGAATGAAAATGGTCTAGAATGAAAGAGCATAATTCACATAATAATACACTCAATTATTTTTGTTGTAATCCATTGGAGAACAAAGTTTTTACCAAAAATGTATTTATTCGAAAAATCTCCGTTCATTGTCTTTCCTCTTGATCTGTACGTTTCAGATTCTCTTTTGTTTTGATCGACTAGATACAATAGTTTACAAGCCACTAAATCTGATTTTTAACCGACTTAAAAAAAGTAGGTACTCAGTTCGACCTGTACGTATGAAGTAATGTTTGTCCGCGGTTATAGACTGTGCCGATTTTGATGCTGTTTTCAGAAAAGTGTTCCTAACATTCTGGAAAAGATTTTAGTATTATAGCAATCATGGATATCTCATTGCCCGCATAGATTTTTCCGCCCTTTTCTGTTGCTTACTTGGATTGTAGATTTTCAAAGACGTCGAATATACGAAGATTTTTGTTGAACATCCAAACTAAAACAGCAAAACAAAAAAAAAACTTAAAAAAGGAACCTACCTACTTCGAAACCAAACACACAAAAAAGATAAAATATTTTTTCTTTCGAAGTCGGTGGCCATATTTGATGAAAAAAGGGAAAATAAAAAATCTCAAGCGCTCGGCCTCGAATGCCTCGCTTGTCGAGTCAACATCTCCTGAGGATGCCCCGTGGAGGGGCGAAACACGTGTCGAGTATAGGTTTGATTGCATGGCATGTTTTTCTGTTTCTTGCACTTGTGCATATGCATGTGGGCGGGAGGGTGGGTCCTTTGCTGCATGTGCATATGCATGATTGCATAGGGTGGGATTGCATCCTGCAACAAGCCTGGATTTTTGTCGCGGAATTAAAACTAGATATTTTTCATAACATTTAATGTCATGGATTTCCGCAAAGTAACGCCTGATTCCATAATTTATTTTCTCATTTAGTTGATTGTAAAGATGTATATTTTTGATGTTGTCAGCAATTATCGTAGTCTAAAAAAATGTACGTGTAATAGGACGGATGACAGCTTTATAAAGACGCAATTTGCACTTGAGTGACAATTTGCTTCTTGCTGTAAGCAAGAAATGAAGCTGTCGCGACGAGCAGTCCGCGAAATAAACAGGTATCAGAATTAAACTAATATTATCGGAGCGAAACATGTATCAAACTGATCAACGTGAGGTGATCTGCTGGCAACACCGAATTCATAGGGATTGCCACAGATAAAGTACTTACAATTCATGGTTATGACGTTTACGTAATGTCTATGTAGTCTGTGCCCTTTTACCGCCTTTTGCTAAGACGCGAGTATTTAATCTAATACCCTTTCAATAGTGAAAAGTAAAAGTTAGTGGTGCTGATGGGAGTTTTCCAGCCTGGCAGCGGCTCATCCTGAAAGTTACAAAGCTAAGTGGTAGCGCTGAAATATGCGCGGTGATTCCCCACCTAATATTGATTCTAAAATTCCTAATTTTATTGATATAAGAGTTTATGGTGATCTCGGACTTGAGTCGGATACATGAGAGCCTTTCGTGTTGCAAGTCGTTCGATGTTGCAATGCGAAACCTCGTGGAATTAAGACTGGGCGAAAGGCCGTGATCAGTCAGTTGGGAGACCTTCGGTACTTCAATACGGAGTCGTCCCAACACAAAGCAATCTGCCGTTGTACGCACATCAGAGTACTTACAACGGAGATACGTATGTACAACATTGATGGGTACATACAGAAGAGTTAATTAAGAAATAATCTGGGGTGCACCCAGATATGATGGCAAGGGAGTTAATTAGTAGCTTAAGTGCTACGGCTCCGCTTTAATAATTAATATGCTGCGAGAGAGAGTCTCGTAGCAAGTGTGACTAAAATTAATCCTGGCAGTATATGTGTAACGTTGCTGTGCCGGGACCGTGGACTGAGAATTGCTCGGTCTACGGCTGTGACTCTAAATCTAAAACCGAGACACCAGAAATGTTTCTATGTATGTGTATACTAATTGTTTAAAATGGTGGGAATCAATTTAAATTTAACCAACAGATGGCGGACGGAACGTGACACTAAATGATAAGAACAAGCAACCGATGAACGCGAAGCAAACTTCCCTAACTATTGAAGATACTTCTCAGAAAACCAAATCTCAATTAAGAAACTCAGGTATAAAGTCCACATATATATTCTAATTCCATCGCGCGAGAAGTCCCGTCTGTGGAGCCACTCGCCGCGACATGGTGGAGATGCTGGGATCTGAGAAGAATAATCAATACAAAGGATTATTTAAAAGAGATTAAATTGGTTAAATATGGTTGAGTTCCTATGATTAGGTTCTTACTAGTGCTGCCATCTGTGAGAACTCTGTGTAAACTTAGTGTAAAGACTGATGAAAATATGCTAAAATGTTGAATAGGTTTGATACACGTTTCGCTGATATGACTCTGATAATAATTAATGTTAATTTAATCATATAAGGATTAACTATCACAAGTAATTAGTTAAGCGTGTTGAAGTTTATGGTGATAAGTTGGCATGACGGATCGCATAGATGGCGTTACTCGTTGTTGAATTATAATTCGGATTGATATGATTCTTTCTTGTTTGTGAAATAAACTAAGTGATGTTATACGTTTATTCGTTTCATGATTTATCAGAAGGATTTATCATTAGTTTTCACTAATTCATAAGGATACGACGTTACAAGTCTATTTATGTGAAACGGATATTCATTGCAAAACGGAAACGGAAAACTTTCGACAGGTACCTACGTGCTTTCTTGACATTCGCCATTTTGTGCGGTCAGTCTGTTCCTGCGCTTTAATAATTACTGCATTACTGCAAAGAGCTAATGGTTAACATTACCGGTGTCATGATAACAAAATAACGAAACTTATTTATTTGCCCCACGTAAAGAACAAAATAAGTGTGTTTAAGTGAACACTAAGGTCAGTATGGCTCAGACATGTTCGTGTTGATTACGATTTCGAATTTGATTTTAGTGAAATTGATAAATAGGTACTCTGATATACTCAGATCCACACGTAATCAGGTAGGAGAGAAGGGAGATCCTTCTCGTTCGTCGAAATCCCTTTGAATGTTGGCGGTCATGAACCACGCCTGCGCCGGTAAATGGAGCCCGTCTGTGGGGCTACTCGCCGTCGACCGCTTCGACGGGAAAGCTTGAAGGGAAGGCGTCATAAACACGGATTGTGCTAATTGTACTTCTACCCATGAAATTTCACTATATGATCGCCTGTGTAAAGTAAAGGGAAAATTCAATAAAATTTTAAAGAAAATTAAGTAGGTACCTACCTGAACAAAAAAAAATAATTATAAAAAAAATTCTTATCCTTTCAATCACTTCTTACAGGACCAGAATTGATCAGTGGAGAAGTAATTACCACCAAAGGGAGTAAATTAAGTTACCTACAGCTACCTATAGAATTAGTGAAGTACAATTAATAACATATGAAGTGAGTAATAGTTTTTAATCTCATACTTTCACGATGGACGAGTACTTATAAATACTGTCTCGTTCATAATAAACGAAAGCTCCTTGACTGACTAGGCTAGAGTGTTAGAGACTAAGCAGAGGTGTTGTCAACACATACAAATAAATAATTCTAGAGAGATTATAAATTCTTGTACTCATTATGTACATGGCGGTGTCAGTTAGTTGAGGGCCCACCGTTTATGACTGGTGATGTCTTTAAATTAATGGGCAGGTACATATTATTTATTCTATGATTGATTATGTACACCTGGTGATTGAGTGTGCTAGAATGAAATTTACTTACCTGTAAAGGGTGACCCAAGATACCTAAGTAAATCTGAAAGGAAATGTTTATTTCCATGATATTAACAAATTTTCCTTAAGGGAAAATTGAATTTGAAGTTCCATTTTCAGAAAGGCAATGAAAAAATTTAAAATACCCTGTATGTTGATGTGTGATATATTGCAATTAAATTATGAGTTTTGCAAACAATTATTAACTATAATGATGAAATTAATACAGAAATATTTCAGAAATTAAAACAAGCGTTATTTTGTTTTATATATTTTAATATGTAGCTGTAACAGTGCAACGTCATCTTACAGGACATCAATATGGAGGAATCCATACTCCTCATTCTTCGCGGCCTGTCTGATAAAATAAAAACTCTGTCCGAATGTGCTCGAAATACAATTATCAAACTCACTAATGAAATCAATGACTTGACCTTACATGAAGGAAGAGTGGTATCTTCTAAACTTCATACATGTCTTCAACGGTTGGAGAGGGAACTGAACAACTATTTTCGACTCGTTAGCGAACCACAGGTAGACGAGATCTCTTCCATTTCTGCAGTACAACTGGAAGCTGAAGAAATTTGCTGCGAACTTAAAGTAAAGTTAGAAGAATATGAAAGGTCAACAACAAATAGCAACAAAAATGAAGAACGCTTCCTAACAGGAAAATTACCAAAATTAGAGCTATCACAATTTGAAGGCAACATTCTTGAATGGCACCAATTTTGGGACCAATTTAATTCCAATATTCATAATCGCAATTTACCAGACGTTGACAAGTTATTATACCTAAAGAATTCTTTGAAGGGAGAAGCCAAAGGAGTGATAGACGGGTTGGATATTACAAATAAAAATTATTCCATAGCCATACAATCTTTAAAGGATAGGTATGGGAAACAAACTCAAGTAATTGATGCACACTATTCCTCACTCTACAGAATAAAACCAGCTAATAAAACCATAGCAGATTGTCGAAGAGTTTTAACTGATATTGAAAAACATTTGAGAGTTTTGGATTCCATGGGTGAGAATATCAACCATAACCATTTGAGGTTTATGGTAATGGAGAAGTTTCCAGAGGATATAATATATGAAATGAAATTGAAAATAAAACAAGAATCGATCGAAGAGATAAGGAAAAATTTAGAAATCATCATCTCAGCACGTGAAGATGCAAATAGATTAACAAATGAGAAAAACCTAAATGAGAAAGAGTATTATACTGTAAAAACACTTCACTCCGCAGGGAAGGATGATCGTACCAAACAGAAGAAAGAAGAAGACCAGAGAAAATACCAGCAGAGCAGCTATGAAAACAAAAGGGAAATGACTCGACACCACCCAACACAAAATAAGAGGAACATTTCCCAGAGGAACAACAGGAACGGTCCAAATGATGCAAGTTATCCTAGGAAAAACCCAAAGAAGGAGGGACCACCTAGAAAGAAGCCTAAATTTCAATGTATCTTCTGTAAAGAGTCACACTACAACGAAGAATGTACTAAATACAAAGAAATTAACGAGAGAAAATCCTTGTTAAAAAATAGATGCTACGGTTGTTTTAGAATAGGACATTCCCTTGTAGAATGTAGAAAGAAAAGGGAATGCTTTCATTGCCATAAAGTAGGTCATAATCGTGCTTTATGTCCTACCAAATTTCCTGATAGACAAAAGGATAAATCGACAACAACAAATGTTCTGCACACCAGAGATAAGGGACTCACAGTTCTCCAAACAGCGGTAGTTACAGCAAATAAAGTAGGAAATTCTTCTAAGAAACTTTCATGCAGAGTTCTTTTAGACTCCGGAAGCCAGAAAACGTACATCACACAGAAATCAGCAAAGGATCTTAATCTAAAATTTGAAGAAGAAAGCACATTAACTGTATTTACATTTGGATCAAATACCCCTCAAGAAATAGACAGTCCCGTAGTCAGAGTACAGTTGAGGACAAGAGCAGGTAAGACAATCACTCTGCTTGCTAACGTGGTACCAGTGATATCACATGGGGTACCATACCCTCATCTGGACCTCAGCCACTGGGAAGATATATCAGAACTAGCTGATGATGGTTCTCTCCAAGACCAAGTGGATATCCTGATCGGAAACGATTATTACTTTTCACTCATCTCAGAACGGAAAATTAAACTAAGAGAGAATTTGTATATGGTACAATCTGACTTCGGATGGATACTAAGCGGGAAAATGGATTCCAGTCCTACTCAAGAACTATCGGTGGTGACATACTTCCAGTCCAATATAGACACGTTATTCAACGATCCTGACCTACCACTGATCGAGACTAATATGAAAGGTCTGTGGGAACTTGAATCCATTGGCATAACTGACTCTCCGAAGGAAGACCGAGAAGATGAGGCAGTAAAAAGATTTAATGAAACTACTAAATATGAGGATAATAGGTACTCGGTATCCTGGCCCTGGATTGAGTACCCCCCTGCTTTGGATTTGAATTTTGGATTAGCTTACGGTCGCCTCGTCAACTTATTGAAACGACTAGATACATCCACATTATTGGCATATGAAGACACATTGAAGAACCAAATGATGAACAGAATAATTGAAGTCGCACCTGACTGGAGAGATCAACCAGTAAAACATCCAATTCATTACCTTCCACACCATGGAGTAAAAGTACCTGACAAACCAATGAGAATTGTCTACGACGCGTCATCTAAAACAAAGGACAATAAAAGTTTAAATCAATGCTTGTATTGTGGACCTATGATGTTAGAAGACTTGACCGGATTACTTGTAAAGTTCAGGTGTCAACCAATAGGTATATGTGCAGACGTCGAGAAGGCGTTCCTACAGATTGCACTTAATAAACCGGATAGAGATGTAACTCGATTTCTGTGGCTGAAAGATACAAAGAAGCCTGCTACAGAAGATAATCTGCTTCATTTAAGATTCACAAGGGTTCCGTTTGGCGTTATATCAAGCCCATTTTTACTCAATGCAACAATTAAATTACACCTACAAAGTTCAGATGATGAACAAGTCAAGAAATTAACTAAGGACATATACGTTGATAACGTCGTAACCGGAACAAAAACAGTAAAGGAAGCACTTCAACTTTATAAGAATTCTAAGAAGATATTCAACCAGCTATCCATGAATCTTAGAGATTGGAGTTCCAATTCCGAAGAATTTATAAAACAAGTACCTGAAACTTGCAAAGAAGACAAGATCAAGGTTCTTGGTCTAAACTGGAAACTGAAGGAAGACACACTTCAACTGAAAGATAAGATCTTTAATGAACCAGTATTCACAAAAAGAGGTGTCTTAAAAATCATAGCGTCAATCTATGATCCATGTGGATTTGCGGTACCGTCACTGTTGTCTAGCAAACTGTTCATACAAAATCTATGGAAGAATAAGGTAAAATGGGATACGCCATTTTCTGAGACATTAAAAACCGATTGGTCAGAGATATGTAACGAATTAGAAGAGGTTCGAGACATATCTTTGCCCAGATGTTACTTCAGGGACGCCACTATAAGTACATGTCAAATTCACTGCTTCACAGACTCTTCTACGAAGGCCTATGCAGCTGTGATCTACATAGTCAACAACAAAGAGATACAGTTTGTCATAGGGAAGTCAAGACTAGTTCCTTTGAAGGATCAAGACAATCTGAAAATACCACGATTGGAATTACTCGGCGTATTAATTGGAACTAGGCTAATTAAATATGTAACACAATTTTTGCAGTATAACATCACAAGTCAAACGTTATGGACTGATAGTCAAATTGTTATTGACTGGTGCAAGTCAGACAAACTTCTCACACCGTTTGTAGCCAGAAGAGTCGAAGAGATTAAAAGGAATAAAAACCTAATAATACGGCACGTCCCATCAGATCTAAATCCAGCGGATGTTGCCACAAGACCATTCAGCTCCAAGGAAGATAAATTAAAATGGCTGACTGGCCCTCAGTTTATATTACAACATCCGGATTCCTGGCCAACAGGAACCAAAAAAGTTTCTTCTCTTTGCGCGGGGGAGGGTCTCCCGAAAGAGATACAAGAATATACAATGGACACAGAAAATACATTTGATGCAAGAAATCAAGACAGTACAAGTAACGAAACTAAGATGAATGTAGACATAAGTGAAGAAAAGGGTGACAAAATTAAGCAACTTAGGAAATTACAAGCCGAACATTTTCCAAGAGAACTAGAAGGTAAAGAAACAAGCTTAAAAATTAATCTTGGACTATTTCTGGACGTAGATGGACTTTTACGTTGCAAAGGACGTTTAAAGAACACGGATTGGTCGTATGACCAACGTTACCCAATACTTATCCCAAAGGATAGCGACTACACTAATAAAATTATCAACCAGACTCACAGCGACAATCATCATGTAGGTGTTAACCATACCCTCGCTATAATTCGTCAAACCTTTTGGATTCCACAAGGGAAACGCCAAGTCCAGAAGATTATAAAGAAATGTCCTAGATGTCAGAAACACGGTGGGGGGCCGTTCAAGCTACCACCAACCCCAGCGTTACCCACTGAAAGAGTAAATTACACTTCACCGTTTACATTTACAGGTCTAGACTACATGGGCCCCGTACTAATCAAACATGGAAATGATACAAGTAAACGTTGGATAGCACTCTTTACTTGCCTAGCAGTTAGGGCAGTACATTTAGAAGTTGTAAAAGACCTCACAGCAGAAGAAGGACTTCACGCTTTGAGAAGAATGATATCGACAAGAGGTGTGCCACAGTTAATTACATCAGATAATGCTACAAATTTTAAGCTTATGTCAGAAATATTAACAAATTCTTATTGTATTAAACACGAAATTCGTTGGAGGTTCATACCCCAACTAGCTCCCTGGTTCGGGGGATTTTATGAACGATTAATAGGAATAGTAAAAAATTGTATGCTAAGAACATTGGAGAAGCACATGCTGACAGATAGTCAATTGTCCACATTAATAAAAGAAATTGAAGCAACTGTCAACACTAGACCGCTAACTTGTGTCGATTCTGAATTAATACATATTTTAAAACCGTCTGATTTCTTAACTATGGGAAAATGCATAACGATGGAAGGTTCCCCCGAAGACTTCTTAGTACAAGGCACTACGACAAAATCCGATCTCATCAAGGCTTGGAAAAGAGGTTTAATTATTCTCAATGAATTTAAAGACATGTTCACAAATCGATATTTGCAAAGTTTGCGTGAACGATACGGACATTCTGTTAAAGAACCTAGAATCACGGCAAAATTAATCCCGAAGGTAGGACAAATTGTACAGATAAAAGGAGATAGTAAAAATCGAGAAGAATGGAAAGTAGGAAAAATTACTTCGTTAGTCAAGGGTTCTGACGGACTTTGCAGAGTTGCGAAGGTCAATGTTGGAAATAAAGAGTTTGTGAGATCCTTAGTTCATTTGTATCCATTGGAAATGGAGGATAATGAACAAATAGAATACGATGCGAACGCATCAGAAAGGGAAAATGAGATACCCCGGAATATAACGGTCCACGAATTGTTACCATTAGAAGTTAAAACCACAGATTCAAAGAATACATCAGATAATTTAGAAAATGGGGAAGAAAATAGTGATTTGATAACTCCAATCGAAAAGGGTGTGTTGGAAGACTTTAATAAAGTATCAGAAAGCACGGACAGAGAGGAAATGTTGAATCAGAACGGGGATGAATCAGAAAAGATAGTTCAAGTAAACGAGGAGGTTAAACAAAGAAGAGGCGCGGCCACAAGAGCTCTGGAGAAAATCGCAGAGTGGACGCGTAGCTTACTAACCCTGCTTTAAAACTGTTCGGGCGGGAGTGTCGCGACGAGCAGTCCGCGAAATAAACAGGTATCAGAATTAAACTAATATTATCGGAGCGAAACATGTATCAAACTGATCAACGTGAGGTGATCTGCTGGCAACACCGAATTCATAGGGATTGCCACAGATAAAGTACTTACAATTCATGGTTATGACGTTTACGTAATGTCTATGTAGTCTGTGCCCTTTTACCGCCTTTTGCTAAGACGCGAGTATTTAATCTAATACCCTTTCAATAGTGAAAAGTAAAAGTTAGTGGTGCTGATGGGAGTTTTCCAGCCTGGCAGCGGCTCATCCTGAAAGTTACAAAGCTAAGTGGTAGCGCTGAAATATGCGCGGTGATTCCCCACCTAATATTGATTCTAAAATTCCTAATTTTATTGATATAAGAGTTTATGGTGATCTCGGACTTGAGTCGGATACATGAGAGCCTTTCGTGTTGCAAGTCGTTCGATGTTGCAATGCGAAACCTCGTGGAATTAAGACTGGGCGAAAGGCCGTGATCAGTCAGTTGGGAGACCTTCGGTACTTCAATACGGAGTCGTCCCAACACAAAGCAATCTGCCGTTGTACGCACATCAGAGTACTTACAACGGAGATACGTATGTACAACATTGATGGGTACATACAGAAGAGTTAATTAAGAAATAATCTGGGGTGCACCCAGATATGATGGCAAGGGAGTTAATTAGTAGCTTAAGTGCTACGGCTCCGCTTTAATAATTAATATGCTGCGAGAGAGAGTCTCGTAGCAAGTGTGACTAAAATTAATCCTGGCAGTATATGTGTAACGTTGCTGTGCCGGGACCGTGGACTGAGAATTGCTCGGTCTACGGCTGTGACTCTAAATCTAAAACCGAGACACCAGAAATGTTTCTATGTATGTGTATACTAATTGTTTAAAATGGTGGGAATCAATTTAAATTTAACCAACAGATGGCGGACGGAACGTGACACTAAATGATAAGAACAAGCAACCGATGAACGCGAAGCAAACTTCCCTAACTATTGAAGATACTTCTCAGAAAACCAAATCTCAATTAAGAAACTCAGGTATAAAGTCCACATATATATTCTAATTCCATCGCGCGAGAAGTCCCGTCTGTGGAGCCACTCGCCGCGACAGAAGCCTACCTCCGGTAAAGGCAGCCGAACGCGAACTGCCTTTACATGGGCACGGAAGGTAAGGAGACTGTACAGGGTCAACACCTAAGTATTTGGCTTGCTTTTCTCAAAGAATAGACTTGCCGTACATAGTGATTGGGTTCATATCATACGCCGTCCGAGGGATGAGGTGTGGCAGGAGACTAGACCACTCCAGCACGTGGCAACATGTTTTTAAATAGTCCTAGAATCCATTGCAATGCACACTTCATAAAACAGATTGCGGTCCTCATATTTTGCAAACAAAATGCCTTCTGCGACCTGCTTTATGATTAACGTATTTAATCCATGTTACGTCGCAGAAAAAACATACTTTTAGAACTGTTTTTATGATGACATTGGAATCACCTAGTGTTATTCACTAGTTAACTTACCTCGTGTAATACAATAAATAACACCACACGCACTAAGCTTTATATTAACATGCTTTCGATATCGTTTTGTGTATCCCCAATGCAGTAATACATTTTTTTATTAAATCGCGTGAGACTGAATCGAACATTTAAACTGTCAAGACAATATTGTCTTGTCGGTTCACTGAAGAAGATTTATGGCATAAAAACAAACAAATAAACAAACAAGAAAAGTGAGTTTATAAAAACGTGGGAAAATAGGGCAGGGACTTTCAGACTTTGGAGGGAACGACTGTCGCAACCGAGGTTTGGGCACGCCGCAATCGCGGCGGTAAGACCCCTCTTTGAGGAGTGGCTGGAGAGGCGTCACGGCGTCCTCACCTTCCGTCTGACGCAGGTCCTCACCGGGCACGGATGTTTCGGGAGGTTCCTGTGTCGTATGGGGAAGGAAGAAACGCCTGGGTGTCACCACTGCGAGGATCGCCCAGAGGACACGGTGGAGCATACGGTGCAGGACTGCCCCGCTTGGGCAGAGCACCGCCGTGTCCTCACAGCGGCGATAGGCGGCGACCTCTCGCGCCCGGCACTGGTCGAGGCCATGCTGTGGGGCGAGACGGAATGGGAAGCGGTCGCCTCCTTCTGCGAAGCAGTAATGCTAGCAAAGGAGGAGGCGGAACGCGTGAGGGAGAGGACAGCGTCCACCTCACGACCCAGCCGCCGTGGGAGACGCCCACGGCAACGGACGTCGGAAGATGATCTCCGGCCACCGTAGGCGCGGGCATGCGGACAGCGAGTAAAGGGCAACTCGCTGTCCGACCATGGACCATGCATGCGTGTTCCAGGCGCGCCTCAAAGAGCGTCAGCAAAACTGACGGGGCCGCGGGATTTTATTTCCTCACCGTGACCCCGGAACAGAAAGGGCTATTGAAGGACACCGTGGATTTTAGTCAGTACAAGTCTGACAGTCCCTCCCGCCCTGCCCGGGGTGGGAGGACTCATTTGATGTTCTACCACGCTAAAAAATAAAAAAGGGATTTTCACGACTTGTACTGAACAAAATCCATGGTGTCCTTCAATAGCCCTTTACGTTCCGGGGCCACGTTGACCCAATAGACACACGACCCCGGCAGGCTTTGGCCTTCAAAGAGGGGGGCCCCGTCATATTGCTGACAGCTCTTTGAAACCCGGGCATTCCCGAAAATCGTCTCGCGACGTCCGTTGCTGTGGGCGTCTCCAGAGGCGGCTGGGTCGTGAGGTGGACGCTATCCGCTCGCTCACGCATCCCGCCTCCTCTTTCGCTAGCATGACTGCTTCGCAGAAGGAGGCGACCACTTCCCATTCCGTCTCACCCCGCAGCATGACCTCGAACAATGCCGGGTGGGAGAGGTCGCGCCTATCGCCTCAGTGCGGTGCTCTGGCCAAGCGGAGCAGACCTGCACCATATGCTCCACCGTATCCTCCGGGCGATCTGGCTTGCGATGGCAGGAAATCGACCCCTGCCATATTTTTAGATGAAACTGCATTAATTACGCCGAATAAATAATGTAAAGTATTAATTTTTTTTTAAATTCCCACAGCCCACAAGAATGCGACCCTTACCATGGTAACCAAGAGACATTTAGCTATATATCCTCAAGGTTTGATTTATGTCCGCCGTGGGTTTTTTTCCCATACAATTCGCCCGTTGACCTTTCATGCTCTTTCGTTTCCGCGTATCGAAATGCCGCTATTCCGTCTCTTTCTACCAAAAACGTGGTTCACAGTTGTATATCGCATGAATGTTGTACCGTACTAATGACGTTTATTTTTGCAAAACCAATCAAGACATACTTTAACTGATTTTATGTTTAACAACTGCAGAAAATTTCAAAACACAAACGTATTATTTAAATTTGCAATAACTGCGCATACGTTTTAGCAGTGCTATAAGTGTGTATTATGTGTTGGTAGTACAAGAGGATCGAGAAAATTGCATGTACAAATGTGCTAAGTATGTACTTAGCACACTTGTGCATGAAATTTCTACTCCCAGTAGATGTCTACTGGAAGTACTACAAAGGTATTCCATCCACTTCTTCCTCTTCCTTGTTAACAATAATTGTGACTGACAAGAACCAAAAAGCCTGACATTATGGTGATCGATCGATCGGAGCGTCGCGCAATGATTGTTGATATAACGTTCCCGCATGACGAGAACCTCGTGAAGGCAGAGAAGGCTCTCGCTTGGCAGCTGGCTCAAACGCTTGATTCAGAAGGAAGGCTGTACTACTGGACGCGGCGCGTATCATTAGGAAGTTCGTCTCTCAAGAGTCCTGACCACCGGTATCCCGGACCCTGTTCCCGAAGCTAGTAGACTTTTTACATTTTTAAACGTTTTTGTATTTCTTTATTGTTAAAATATTTAAAAATGAAATGAATAAGTAAACATCAATGAAGATTGTGATGACACTGAATCGTCTGATGATGATCAAGATGAAGAGTCCATTGTTGAAGAAATTTAAGTTAATAAAGAATCATTGTTACCTTATACTTCTAAATTCCTTAAACTTATTTTATTAATTTTCTTCTGAAAATTCTTATTGGAATGATTCAGAAACGTTAAGATGGCACGGTTGGCGCAGTGGTTGAGAGATCGACAGCTGCGTAGCTTGTCGCGGGTTCAATCCCCGCACGGAACAAACATTTGTATGACCTACAAATAGTTGGGTAGTCTGGGTGTTCGTGTGTAAAAAATAAAGCCACCGACTTCCAAAAGAAAAGTTGTTTTAACTTTTTATGTTTGGTTTTCAAGATTTCCTATTTATTTCGAAAAGTTTTTTTTTTTAATTGCCATTAAGATCATACGTACAGCTTGGCCAGAACGGATTGAAACGGAACTAATCTTTTTGTTTGCTGACAACGTTTAAAATCTTTGATGTTTGATGCAAACAGAGAACGCAGGTTTGATAGATTTATTATTGTGCCATAAAACTAACGTAATAAGTGAAAAAAAAACTTGAGAGGTGTCAAGGGACACCCGGATAGAACGAAGTTCCTTTCGATTAATTAGTGAAGGTATTGTAATATTTTTTTTTTTTAAGTTATAATAATATTTTTTGATTTTTGTTATTTGACATCTGGGATTTCTATTTTGAAAGTAATATCGGTTTCAACACCCTCAAAAACAACGAAAACGACATCCATGATGAAAACCTCGATAATTTTGGCAGCCGCCTCCTTTGATTTACAGTTTGACTGCAATATTGGATTCAACACCCTCAAAAACCATGAAAACGACACCCATGACGAAAACATCGATAATTTTTTCAGCCGCCATCTTGGAGGTACATTTAAACTGCACCATCGGTTTCAACACCCTCGAAAACCATGAAAACGACAACCATGACGAAAACCTCGATAAATTTATGCAGCTGCCATCTTGTATTTACATTTTGACTGCACCATTGGTTTAAACACCCTGGAAAACCATGAAAACGACACCCATAACGAAAACCTCAATATTTTTCATTAAGGATTCATTATTATTATTTTTTTTATTATTTATTATTTTTCAAAAAACCTGTAAACACTCAACAAAAATAATCGTCGCGACACCACACTGTTCAATGCGAAATAGAAATGAAAATAATATCTGGCTTGCTTTCTATAAGAGAGAGAGAGACAGACAGAGAAACATGCGACGCCGCACAGCTTACAATAGCTTATAGCAAAACGTGTCGTGACAACTTTTCGTAAGAATTTTTTCCGTCTAGCCCCCTTTCACAACGCGCGATAAGGAACTTCGTTCCAAAAAACATTCAAAGTGCTGGTAGCGAGAGCACAGTGGCGACTTCCGGTTTTCTACTGTTTTTTGCCAAGCTGTAGTATCTCTAAGTAGTCTGTGGTAAGATCCCATAAAAAATATTATACTCTTTGATTTTGACTGCTGTTTTTTCTACAATTCTACTCTCTAATCTTTGCTTGTCTGTGGTTATGTCATAATCGTAACTGTTGTGCTTATTAATAAATTTGTCCATTAATTCCAAAAGAAATTCCAATTATGTTACTAGAAATAAGAGCAGCGCATTTGTGAATTACAAGTAATCGGCCGTGACAACAGTATATTCAGTGTTTAAGTTGCTAAAACAGAATTGCAAATGTCAATATGTCAGGATCTCGGCCTTAATTTCCAACATAGAATGGTGAGAGAAATGCATGTATAATTAGATGTTAATTAATCAGCTAATTATGATCAAAAGTTGAGGAATGGATTAAGGAATTGGTTTTGAAGACATGTTTTCGAAGTGGGCAAAGATGCAAGTAAAACTAGTGAAATTGCAACGTCGCCTGTAAGTCGGCATTTTTAATGAATTTATAAATTATGTGGTGCATTCATCTTCATTTCAGGGCGCAAATATATCACAACTAGAAAGAGATATCGGGTCAGAGCAGTTCCCACCGAATGAACATTATTTTGGTTTAGTTAATGTAAGTTGTTTATGTACTGCTTTCCATGCAATTAGTGATATTAGAAAATAACTTAGGTTTATTTATAGAATAAGGTAAGTAATTACATTTCCGTGTTTTAAAAGATTAGTGATCATTGCCAAAAATATAATAACTTGATATAAGTACACACATAACCTTCATGGAGTTTAATTTGTTAAGTATCTATTCAAATATTTTAACTGAGCAGATTTCTAATGTCCTCGGTTAGTATTATGGAATTTGATGTGTGTGAATGAGATAAGAAGTTCTTATCAATATTATCATTTTCTTACAATGATTAGATTTGTGCAGTAGCAGATGTCCAGTCACTATAAGATTCTAATAGAAACATAATTATGAAGTGTTTTGGTTGTATATTAAAAACTTGTAACTCAAGAATTGTAAAAACCACTCTAATTATTGAAGAATCCAAATCCAATAATTTTGTATAGTATAAATGCTACACAAATAATGAAATAAAACATTAAAATCTTTTTTTTTTCAGTTTGGCAATACATGTTATAGTAACTCAGTGTTGCAAGCATTGTATTTTTGTCGGCCATTCAGAGAGAAAGTTCTAGAATATAAGGCAAAGAATAAGAGAACGAAGGAGACTCTTCTGACATGCCTCGCAGATTTATTTTATAGCATTGCTACACAGAAGAAGAAAGTAGGTTCCATAGCGCCTAAGAAGTTTATTGCTAGGTTGCGAAAAGAAAAAGGTAAGAAATGGTTATGATTTCAACTTTTTATTTTCATCTAGACACGCGAGAGGGTAGCCAGCCAAGTTCAGGCTAGAACTTTACCATAATCCAATCTTTGTCCCATAATACTTGGGCCACGCTGAACACATTTTTTTTTTTCACAATGTCCTCATTTACTATATTATCAATAACTATATCTTTCCATCGGTCTTTCTTTCTTTCCCCTTGTATCAACATTATGTAGAACATTACAAACATATTTTTCTGCAGATTTTAAGTGAATGTCTTGTCATATCTAAATGTGTGTATTCTTTCTTATGTTACAGAGGAATTTGATAATTATATGCAACAAGATGCCCATGAATTCCTAAATTTTCTCATCAACCACATAAATGAAATTATTTTAGGTAAGTAACAATTTAATTTAATTAAAGCTGTTGAGTTCATTTAATTTACTCATTGGCTTTGCCAACACAAACATTTAACTATTCTCAAATACTTAATATATCATAATGAAACAGACTAAATTGACAAATATTAATAATTTGAACATGAACATGTTTAGTCCAATAAGAATCTGTTTGCAATAGTACCTTTTTATTTATTTATTTAACATTTTTTAAGATTTAAACGCAATATAACCATCTGCATTACAGTTTTCTAATAGAAAAACATTGCAGAATTTTATAGCATTTCAGTCAAAGCATATCTTACTCAAAATTGTCACAGTTATTGACATTGTAGAGACTAATGAGCTTTACCCTCTCCTGACCAAGTGAAGAAGCAGATGTTGAACTGATTACAAAAGCAAAGTAGCGATGACGGCGAGCTACGCCTGAGTAGACTTACTTTAAAGAAAGCTAAAATACGCATTTTTTTCCGATTGGTATCTTATCTGTCTCAGGAAGTTATAGGCTACTAATTAGAACTTCAAAATAACTAGGTCTTCACCATTAGTTTCACTCCCGCTCCTTGGCTCCTATTGTTTATAGCGTGATGTTAAAATAGCCTATAGCCTTCCTCGAAATATTTTATTGACCCAAATATTACTTTAATTTGAACCAATTGTTCTTGAGATTAGCGCGTTGAACAAACCAACTCTTCAAATTTCTATTATTAGTACAGATTATATTGCAACTGAAGAAATTATTAGAACGCAAAATGGCGTTTTATTTGAACCAAATGAAAATTTCGTAAGCTTCATACAATCCAGATCATCACTAACTCAAAAAATGGCAACCCCATTTCAGCTGAACGCAATCAAAGCACACTGAAAGTACAAAAGAATGCGTCTGGCGAGAACGTCACGTGCAACGGTACCGCGCCACAGAACGCAGAGCCCACGTGGGTGCACGAGATATTCCAGGGCACACTCACAAGCGAGACACGGTGCCTCAACTGTGAGACTGTTAGCAGCAAGGACGAGCATTTTTTTGATTTACAGGTAATGCTATTTCTTTTTTTATGAAGACAGCATAGGCAGGCCTGCCTGCCTCTAAGGGGGCCGACTAGGTGTTCGCAGCCAACCGATAGATTGTCGTCCGACGTTATGTAAATATATTTTGAGAAATTTGGCCAGAAAGTCAAGGGTACCTCCAAAAAAAATTTCAATACATATTTGAACTTTCCAGTCATTTATTTCCCAAATTATGTGCAATTTATGAAATGTACTAATTTCAATAGAATGAGTCGTTCGTAAGTTATCAAAAAAGTATCACTTTAGCGTCCTAAACGTCGTAAAATTCTAACAATAACCAGTTTATGACGCAGAGGTGGAATATTTTTGAAAAAAATCAAAACTAATAACTCAAAAACGGTAAGGATTGGGAAAGGGGTTCCCATAGTAAAATCAGTCAAAAATGACGTCTACTATAACCCCTCAAAGTATCTAGGTCGACTTAACCAGTAACCCTGTATATGATTATATTGACTTTGAAATTTTATAGTTGCGCACACCCTACCTATGTAGGTTTTGAGACAACTTTCAGGGTGTCCAAATACAAGTATTTACAGACTTACAGCTGGGTATCTCGAATTCCGAGATTCTTACCTAATCTATATAAATAAATCTATCTATATAAATAAAAATGAATTGTTGTTCGTTAGTCTGATTAAAACTCGAGAACGGCTGGGCCGATTTGGCTGATTTTGGTTTTGAATTACTTTGGAAACTCCAGGGAAGGTTTAAAAGGTTTTTTTTTAATCGTTTCTCAGGCGGTACGGAGTTCGCCGGGTCAGCTAGTTTAAGCTAAAATGACTGGACTACTGGCGAAAATAGCTCTACAAGGATTTTTCGAAAATGTTTTTTTTTAATTCGTTAGCGAATATTCGCCAAAATGCAGAAAACCTGATACGATATCAACCTGATCGCAAATTTATCAGCACAGCAAGCGCCGTACTAATAATAATTAATATTGAAGGAAAGAGGCGCGTGCGGTGCTGATATAATTGCGGCCACTTTTAGCACCGCAACAATCAACACTTTTTGAACATTAAAATTGTCAGATATGTCTAATTCTAGAGGTAGAAGCTGGTAGAAAATGCCTGAGGCATTAGTCCTTAAATAAATGAGACAGCTGTCCCCCAAGTCGCACGCCCTTCACTTCTTCTGTCTGGGAAGAAATGGTGAAAACAACTCCCCAGCTGTTCAGATATGCTCACGACAATATTTTTACCTCATTACAGGTCGACGTTGGTCAAAACACAAGCATAACACATTGTTTAAAATGCTTTAGCGACACAGAAACGCTATGTAACGACAACAAATTCAAATGTGACAACTGCAGCAGCTATCAAGAAGCCCAGAAACGTATGAGAGTAAAGAAACTGCCACTCATATTAGCTTTACACCTTAAGAGATTCAAGTATATGGAACAGTATAATAGGCATATCAAGGTGTCCCATAGAGTTGTTTTTCCTTTGGAGCTGAGGTTGTTTAATACGGTAAGTTTCATAGATCACTATTTTACTATAATTTTATTGTTCTCTCTCTTTCTCTCTGTCAACTATTTAGTTCTTTACCATCTATGTATATTTTTAAACATATCTGACTTCAAAAAATATCCTGTACTTTTACTCAACAAAAACATGCCTATGAACTGGTTTTTCAAGCTAAATATTAATAGCAAAATGGGCTCCCCAAGGTACTATCTTTGGGCCAATGTCTTCTGATATTGTTTGACTTGCTTGTTCGGATGCATTACTCATTTTGCCTATTTCCCAAAATAAGCAATGAATAAACAAGTTTTTCAAAAATCGAATCTATAAATTGGTATTTGGTGTTAGTAGCCTAATAAATGTTAAAATATATTTGTAAGGGTTTGCCCCTTACATTTTGGTCCTTCGAGCCGGATTGACATAAAGGGGTTTGAACTTTTTTGTATGGGCCGTGTACCAGATGCCATCCGCCATTTTGATTTTTTTACAAAACGCCGTACACGAATGAAACATTGATAAATCGATAGATCACATCAATATAAACATAAAATGTAATGGGCAAAACCTCGTAAACCGTCACGTTTCCGAGTTATGAGCTGTCAAACATGTAAAATTAGTGACACATTTTTTTTTATTTTTTTAATATTTGGATGTTTATTGATCAAAAAGGATACTTCCGCAATAAAACTAATTGAATATTAGTTTTTACACGCATTTTAAATGCTGAAATTGCGTTAAACGAAATAATCATATGTAAAAGCATTTGAAATGCGTGAAAAACTAATATTCAATTAGTTTTATTGCGGAAGTATCCTTTTTGATCAATAAATATCCAAATATTAAAAAAATAAGAAAAAATGTGTCACTATTTTTACATGTTTGACAGCTCATAACTCGGAAACGTGACGCTTTACGAGGTTTTGCCGCTTACATTTTATGTTTGTATTGATTTGATCTATCGATTCATCAATGTTTCATTCGTGTACGCTGTTTTGAAAAAAAATCAAAATGGCGGACAAGGAATTGGTACAAAAAGCACAAAGCCCTTTTGTTTGTGTAGTAAACTTGTGTATAATATGTTTCTTCGTTGTTTCTAATTATGCATCCTTCTTTGGCTTCTAAAATTCCCGTTGACCGTATTGCCTTCGTGGTCATACGACCTTCACAGATGATTTGGAGTTGACAATCCGTGCAGCAGACATAGAGCCAGTTATTTGGTTTTTGTAATGGTGTCCATTTGTTGGTGCATGACTCGGATGTGTAGATACATTTTGATAATGTAATGTTTGTTATTGCGCCGATTTCGCATGGAATTTGATGATTTCGCATGTTGCGTGTTGGTTTGTTTAGTGAGCATACATATGTCCTTGGTTCTATTTTAATACAATGTTCTAGGTCACTGTCTGTTAGCTGCATGTATGTCTCTTTTCTCACATTTACTGCAACATATTCTGAGTTTGTTTTCATTGTAATTGACTGGTTGTTATTTTTTATCATCGGAATGGGAACTGTTTTATATATAGTGAATGGAGTGTCACCTGTTAGTGGTAATGTTATTTCGATGATGAAATAATTTTCAAACAATCTAGATTTTACTTCTAGTAGTTTGTAAATATCAGCTAATTGGTTTTGAATGTTGTCAACGGGTAGCGATAATTGTTGTGGCAATTGTCCAGAGATAATGTTAAGCTCCTGAAAGAGTTGGAAGATCAGACCAAACAGACTGAAATGTCGCAACACGATGTCCATCAATACATCATTTCGTACTCTACGATGGGACTTCTGATCCTGTCAATATTCGTCGCGGGAGGAGCCTACGTGTACTGCAAACGCTGTGGCAAGCTCGCCGTTAGCGCCGCCGACACGCCAACCAGGCTACCGCCACAGAAGCAGCCTGCTATGATGTACGGTTAAGCAACCGCACATTGTACTTTACATTGGCCTAGTTAGAATACTGCAAATTTTGTTAATTTATAAAATGTAATATAGTCACGTTCTCAAGAACGTCAGTCTTCGATGTAATATCGAGCTCGCGCAACATTTAACATTTTAAACATTTTTATAACATTTTTATTTTATAACATTTTTAATTATTTTCATATTATATTATTTTAGTGCATTTTTCGTATTAAAATACCTTTTTGAACATTAACATTCATTTTATTAACATTCCACATTAAATGTAAGGGTTTGCCCCTTACATTTTGAGACTAAGTAAAATGTTTTGCGACGTCTTTGTTATGAAACGCAACACCCAAGCTACGATGCGTATTATAGTCATAATACAGCTGTTCTTGTTAAGTAGTTCTGTTACAAGGTTGACGGCATAAACGTCACACCGTTTGAACCAAATAGAGGAGTGTATTTTGACAAAATCGGCAATTTGCAAACCGTACATGATGACTGGAAGATTGTAACATATTATAACATGACAACTTACTGGGAAGGCATGGAAAATATACATAGAGTTGTGAAACATCTAGGAGAAAGGTGTGAGCAATTTGCATACCAAACATTATGCAAAACCATCATGACTGAATTCGCACAGGAACTCAATGAACTTGATCATAACAACTACATGTTGGAAACTCATCATGGGCAGACAAGGGGGCGCGTTACCCGAGGCCTCGTCGATGGAGTAGGTTACCTTGCAAACAGTCTATTCGGCGTGCTAGATGAGAGGTTCGCAACACAATATAAAAAAGACATAGAAACATTACATAACAACAGAGACCATCTATTAAAGCTGATCAAAGGTCAAACCTCAATCATCGAGGCACACAATAACATTTTAAAGAGAAACGAAGAAGCGATGAACACTCAGTTTAATCTATTAGAGCAACACCTTAATGCTACAGAGAATTATCTAAAGAAATTGGACGAAGCTGTGCAGCAAGACGAAGCGTTGAACTACTTTAACATCATGGCTCTGACAAGTTCAACAATTCTGTCCAAACTCCGCCACATACAACAGATGCTTTTAGACACAGCTATTAACATTCACCATGGTCATGTAGACACCAGACTTTTACCGCAGAACCAACTCTTTCAGGAGCTTAACATTATCTCTGGACAATTGCCACAACAATTATCGCTACCCGTTGACAACATTCAAAACCAATTAGCTGATATTTACAAACTACTAGAAGTAAAATCTAGATTGTTTGAAAATTATTTCATCATCGAAATAACATTACCACTAACAGGTGACACTCCATTCACTATATATAAAACAGTTCCCATTCCGATGATAAAAAATAACAACCAGTCAATTACAATGAAAACAAACTCAGAATATGTTGCAGTAAATGTGAGAAAAGAGACATACATGCAGCTAACAGACAGTGACCTAGAACATTGTATTAAAATAGAACCAAGGACATATGTATGCTCACTAAACAAACCAACACGCAACATGCGAAATCATCAAATTCCATGCGAAATCGGCGCAATAACAAACATTACATTATCAAAATGTATCTACACATCCGAGTCATGCACCAACAAATGGACACCATTACAAAAACCAAATAACTGGCTCTATGTCTGCTGCACGGATTGTCAACTCCAAATCATCTGTGAAGGTCGTATGACCACGAAGGCAATACGGTCAACGGGAATTTTAGAAGCCAAAGAAGGATGCATAATTAGAAACAACGAAGAAACATATTATACACAAGTTTACTACACAAACAAAATTTATGTCAACCCGGAAATACCGCTGATAGACCTGGATGACATCAACAATTTAACATCTGTACAACCGATTGACTTATCAACAAGCCAACATAACACGCATTTTGTGAAAAACGATTATGAAAAACTTCATAATTCGTTGAAAGAATTGGAAGATCAGACCAAACAGACTGAAATGTCGCAACACGATGTCCATCAATACATCATTTCGTACTCTACGATGGGACTTCTGATCCTGTCAATATTCGTCGCGGGAGGAGCCTACGTGTACTGCAAACGCTGTGGCAAGCTCGCCGTTAGCGCCGCCGACACGCCAACCAGGCTACCGCCACAGAAGCAGCCTGCTATGATGTACGGTTAAGCAACCGCACATTGTACTTTACATTGGCCTAGTTAGAATACTGCAAATTTTGTTAATTTATAAAATGTAATATAGTCACGTTCTCAAGAACGTCAGTCTTCGATGTAATATCGAGCTCGCGCAACATTTAACATTTTAAACATTTTTATAACATTTTTATTTTATAACATTTTTAATTATTTTCATATTATATTATTTTAGTGCATTTTTCGTATTAAAATACCTTTTTGAACATTAACATTCATTTTATTAACATTCCACATTAAATGTAAGGGTTTGCCCCTTACAATATTCGTAACTTATCCTCGAATATATATCAATCAAGTCTCACAGTTCAACTGAATACATATGTTATAGCATTTTCCCTTACAGTCCGACGACGCGGTGAACCCAGATAGGTTGTACGACTTGGTGGCAGTGGTGGTGCACTGTGGCTCCGGCCCCAATCGGGGACACTACATCAGTATTGTGAAGAGTCACGGCTTCTGGTTGTTATTTGATGATGATATGGTAGATGTGAGTATCCAACCAGTATTTTTTTGTAGTGTAGGACATTATGAAAATCAATCTTGTCTATGGTCTTGCCTCCAAGGAGATTCGTAGTTGTCTATGGAGTATGGGATAATTCGTAAACTATCTTTGGCCAAACATCCAAATCTAGTTAGTAGTAATGAAATGGGTGCATAAACATTATTTCACTGTTGGAAGTAGACAAAATTCTCACGCTGTGTCAAAAATAATCCAAATATTCAGGAATACGGTTCGGTGTCGCATAGTTTCGGCGATAACAACTAAACACAGACAGGAAACTGATACAAGAAATTTTCTACCTTGTCTTTTTAAATTAAATCTTTGTTTTCTCTTTACAGAAAATTGATGCCTCCGCTATAGAAGACTTCTACGGCCTAACTTCTGATATACAGAAATCTTCAGAGACAGGATATATATTATTTTATCAATCTAGAGATGCTAGTTGTTAAGTTTATTCAATTAATTTTAGTAATTTAAATTATTTAAGATAGTGATTATAATAAATCATGTTATCATGCCACATTTGTTAAAGTTGAAAAGGCATATAATTATTGAAAAATCGTTTAATTCCAATCATTGATTATATATATTATTCATCTTTTTAATGGTCATACAGTTGTAAATATATTTCATTTCAAAATAAAACGTTGTGATCTTTCTCCGCGTGAATTGTTTTTTTATTAATGATACCCAATATAAAACCAAGCGCACTACGCGAATACCACCTCTTGTGACTTGGCCACAAATACTTCTACCAAGAAAACTAGTATTGTTCAAGATAGCAGCCAGTCGTGCGACAAGTCTTGCCCCTTCCTTTGTCTTACCGTTAGGTACTGTTATTGAGTATTCCATCAAATGATAATGTCAATCACCATAATCAAGAGTAGTAAAAAACAAAAAAGTTGGCGCATTGTATGGGGGCTGTTGCACAGCGTGTCACAGGTTCAATTCCCGAACGGAGAATGGAGTATATCTACAGGGCCGCGCCGCCCCTGTGTGCGATGTGTGCGGCGCACACAGGCGCCAGGGGTATAGGGGCGCCGGATGAAATGCCAAAGCCAATTTATAATGAAATTATTTTTTCACATAACATACATTAAACCTCAGTATCGATAAGTAAGTAGATACAAGTCTCCCAAGACATAGGTACTATTTAAATTGAACCACTGTTTATATTTCGGGTATGAGTTTACACGAACTTCAAACGCTACGTCTGCGTTTTAAAATCAAAAGAAGTGCCGCAGTCAATACAATAGATAAAGCCGAGCTGTGGATCATGAGTTTATATTAAAGAAACTTGATGCGTCCCGGAGACAGCGGCGGCGAGTCTACAATTTTAAACAGCGACAGAAAAATTATAAACAATAATTAGAAACATTTTATCCAAAGTGGGTGCTAGGTGCACATTGGATGAACGTGCCGTGCTTTATGATATTTAAAATACCTAAGTTTAACTTCTTACACTAATAACAATGCAATAAGTAATAAGTTAAAGTGTTTTCATGACGATTGGAAAGGACCCAAAAAAATAAATTATCTGGTAACCAGAATTTGTTGAGAAAAATAAGACGGAAGGAAAAACGTGATAAAAACACTTCTAAAATAAGTAAATATTTCACGGCTCTCCCGTCTACTTCCAAGGAATCATTGGAGTGTTTCGAAACAGAACCGATGAAGGTGTTAAAACTGATACAAAAAATGCTTCCAGCAGGGGTATGTGCTTTTTAGGTTTTTTCCTATACAATAATTATGTTACAATGGCCCTGATGTTCCTTCTGAGTTTTAAATTCATACGTAAGGTGTTAATTTATAAAAATTATACGAGCAGTATTTGGCGCAGTGGCTGAGCGAACGATCGGCTGCTGCGCTGCGTGGCACGGGTTCGATTCCCTCACTCAACAAATATTGTATGACCTGCAAGTAATCGTTTCGGGTCTTATGTGTATGTGATTGCAATGATTGTAAACGCACACATGATACAGTGTAGGGAAACGTTAATTTTTTTTAAAATATGTATTAAGTTATAAAATCAGGCGTTACTTTGCGGTAATCCGTGACCATTAGGAAAAACATTTAAAATATCAGGGGTAGGAGGGTGTCTTCTGTCAACAGGTACTATTAAAATAAAAGCGGAGAAAATATTATTTTTCAATAAAAAAAATTCGAAACGACGAAAAAAAAGAGGCGCTTCTTAAGTTTTGCGCACAGGCGCTGCCAGGGGTCGGCGCGGCCCTGTATATCTACAAGTATTTTGGGTGTTTATCTTTGTAAACGGACCCACAATATACAAGGATAATATTCCTGCACGCGCAGCATGGCGATTCTATCTCTATTCTACCAAGAAAAGACAAAGTTACTTAATTGTTATTCCTATACAAATCGACTGTTCTTTTGCACAAGTATGACGCCGTGACGCGATTCGTACACCATTAAAGAATAGAAACATATTATATCTCTTCTATAATTTATTTAAACATTGCTATGCTAAAATCGATAAAAATCTTTTACGTTCCGTCATTTTGTCTATTCTCGCGTCGACAAAACCCGTTTCTACGGCGCCATGCTACGCGCGTGCTGGAGTGCTTGGATCTTAAGATCTTAGTCATTTACAGTTTTGACGGCACGTTTGGCGCAGTGGTTGAGAGATTGGACTGCTGCGTTACGTATCGCAGGTTCGATTCCCGCATGGAGCAAATATTTGTGATCTAGTAGTGAGTCTCTGATACATACCTTACGACTTTAGTATCCAGGGTGATCCAGGTAAGTATTGCAATACAAATCCATAGAGGGTTCGTCATCAAAATCAAAGCATTTATTTCAAGTAGGCCAGTTACAGGCACTTTTGAATTGTCATAGACAATCAAAGGAATATTATTAAACACTACAGAAGTGGTGCAGCAGTCCCAGTCACAAGACATAAAAACTGAAAGTACCATAGATGCCTGTTCCAAGAAGTAGATCTCTATGGAGAAGAACATGCAAGAAACTCCATGGACACTTTTAGATCGCCAGAATTATTACAGAACCTTTGTTACATCATTCATTTGAGGTGGTACACTATGTGAGAACGATGTAGCAAGTTTTTGATAAAAAGTGTCCAGGTTCGTAGGTACACAGGCACACGTGAATAGATACCGAAGTCGTGAGGTATCGGAGGCTTGCATCGCCTAGTGTAAGAAGGGGCTTAGAGTTGCTAAAAAGCAAGTCTGATCAGACTCAGTTGGGTTGTGGTCTAATGGGCAGTTTCTCCACATGTCTCGTATAAAATTGAGCCATCCATCAAATTCCGAAAATGAGGATGATCTTTAAAATACAGTACAACCTAGGCCAAGTGATATTTATATTATGTAAAAGAAAATGGTTGTAGTTAGGAATAATATCAATAGCTAGTTTCACAATATGAACAAAACAGTAAAATATTTACTGTTCATTATAAAAACCTTTTTGAAAAAAAGGGAACCGACTTCAAAACCAAACACAAAAAAACTATAAAATAACTTTTCTTTCGGAAGTCGGTGGCTTTGTTTTTTTTAACCGACTTCAAAAAAAAAGTAGGTTCTCAGTTCGACCTGTATGTATGTATGTATGTATGTTTGTCCGCGATTATCTCGCGTTTGGCTGAACGGATTTTGATGCAGTTTTCAGGAAAGTGTTCTCTACAATCTGGAGAAGGTTTTAGTATATAACACTAATAGATATCCCGTGACGTTGCCCTAGTGATGGGCCGGAGGGAAGAAAAAAATGGGAGGGAAAAAAAAGATTGGGAAAATATGGGAAAATAAAATAAATTCCCGGAATTTTCCCAAACGACGGGAAAATAAATATTGAACCAATAACAATGTTAAAAGTATGTAAATAATTACAAATACAAATACAAATACAAAATTCTTTATTTGGTTTTACAAAGTTTTTTACAGCTAAACTAGTTTTTGAAGCATCCATTTAGGCATAAAATACCTGTAGTTGGATGCTTCGCTCTTCAGTAACTTATTTATTAAATGTACATACTTATATTATACAGAACCAAACATAAAAAATATAATTAATTTAAAATCAATTAATTTAAAATCAAAATTAAAATCAAAAATTTAATTATTGTATTAGATGGTAATAAGGTGGTAGTAAGGCCTGCAACGGCTGGGTCATGCCAGTATTGATGTAGGTACTCTTTTGACATACTCATGGACTCAAACAGAACTAAATTGTACGGACCCTCGTATCCAAGGCGATAGGAGGGTCCGTACATTGCTTACTGCATATCGAATGCATCACTCACGGTCTTCGGTTATGAGATTGTATATTCGAGGTTGAGATTTTCTAAACGTTAAGACTTTCCACAATCGTGAGATATGCAATCTCAGTGAATATTTCCTAAAAGCCGACGTGAGAATGCATCGAGATGTAGTAGCGGTGGACAAGGGTCTTACCCCACTCTCCTGGGCTAAAGAGAACTGGCGCAAACCTGTAGTGCTTGACACTAATTGTCGCATGGAAATATGACAGATCAAGGAGCTTCACGGACGTTTTTTCCGGGCCATACATAGGCCTGATGCAGATGTAGACATATCTGCGTCGGTAGCCTGGATACGATCTGGAGACTCCTTTGGAGAAACCAAAGGTTTTGTCAGAGCAATAATGGATGTAGTCATGATGAAATATAACTACCGGAGATTTATTGTGAAGGATAGCAGGGCTGACATATGTCGGGCATGCCACCGTGTCCAGGCGAATCAATCTATCACATTTTCTCCGGGTGTTCTCGTCTCGCTAACGGAGAATATTTGCATAGACACCACCCTGTAGCCAGAATAATCCATCAACTTGCTCTAAAATACAACCTTGTGGAATCAGAAGTGCCGTACTACAGGTATGTGCTCGACTCAGTTCTTGAAAGTGGCAATATGACACTGCGATATGCACGCGCTGCGGGAAGAGCTCTGTCGCGATCTCAGGGCAGTATGGAGGGAGCGACGGTCGCAACAGAGGTCCGGGTACGCTACAATCGCGGCGGTAACACCCTCTCTTAGAGGAGTGGCTGGATAGGCGTCTCGGCGTCGTGACCTACCGCATGACGCAGGTCCTCACGGGACACGGAAGTTTCATGAGGTACATGTGTCGGATGGGGAAGCAGGAAACGCCTGGGTGTCACCACTGCGAGGACCGCCCGGAGGACACGGTGGAGCATACGGTGCAGGATTGCCCCGCTTGAGCAGAGCACAGCCGTGTTCTCACGGCTATAGGCAGAGACCTCTCGCGCCCGGCTTTGGTCGAAGCCATGCTTCGGGGCGAGACGGTGTGGGATGCGGTGGACTCCTTCTGCGAAGCAGTCATGCATGGGCCGAGTGAGAGAGAGGGCAGCGTCAGCGTCCGTCCACCCCAGCCGCAGTGGTAGACGCCCACGGCGCCGCACTTCGGCAGACGGATCTCCAGCCACCGTAGGCGCGGGCATGCGGGCGGCGAGTATTGGGCGACTCGCTGTCCGACCATGGACCATGCCCGGGTCAACGGCGCGTTGTGTTTCACGCGCGCCTTTTCAAGCATTTATTTTTGACCGTATTAAAGAATTTGATTTCTGTTCGAGTTCGTTCACCCGTTCACAGCTGTTCACAACGTTTCCATCACATTTTGCAGACTTTGAACTGGCAATTCATCGAAATACTTACAAATAACTTATTTTATTGGCCATATTATTAGGCTAAAAAAATGCTTAAAAAAATTTTTTTTTGAAAAAAAATTGACGATTTTTTTTTTAATGTACTTGGTTATTCATACGAGTAAGCACACTAAATCTCGCAGTTAATTTTTTAAGACCATATATTACGTTGAAAATCTGTTAGAGACTCGAGAGTTTACGTTTGCCATTTGTCTACAAAGCAAGACTAAAAAAAAATATAAATTGTTAGTTTAGAGCTATTATTTTGTGGCTGTTTAATACGTACAATACCTACTATTCAGCGCACCAAGTAATAGATCTATCTTCAAAGTCAGCTGATTACTATTATAGGTATAAAGCCGCATTTATAACAAAACTAATATTCAAAAAACAACCTAATAATCAGAAAAAGATCGGTGTGATACTTTTGAGACTTGTTCGAAGTTTATTTTAAGTCTTTTGAAATAAATACGTATCAACAAACATTTCCATACATAAAATCCCTTACTTTTATGCTGTAACCACACTTTTACAATGAATGTCTTTTTTTTAACCACTCACATGCATGCACAGACTCACACAAATGCAAAACTTTGTAATAAATAAATTAAATTGCATAATTTTATACGAAAAATATTTTCCCGTCATTTGGGAATATTCCCGGGAAGAAATGGGAAAGTATCGGGAATTTTCCCAACTCGGGAAAATTCCCGGGCAAAAACCCATCACTATTGCCCGCGTGGATCCGTTTTGCTTACTTGGATCTTAGATTTTCAGGGACGATTGCATGTTTGTCCGCGATTATCTCGCGTTTAGCTGAACCGATTTTGATGCAGTTTTCAGGAAAGTGTTTGTTACATTCTGGAAAAGGTTTTAGTATATAACACTAATAGATATCCCGTGACGTTGCCCGCGTGGATCCGTTTTGCTTACTTGGATCGTAGATTTTCAGGGACGATTGCATTTTTGTCCGCGATTATCTCGCGTTTGGCTGAACCGATTTTGATGCAGTTTTCAGGAAAGTGTTTGTTACATTCTGGAGAAGGTTTTAGTGTATAACACTAATAGATATCCCGTGACGTTGCCCGCGTGGATCCGTTTTGCTTACTTGGATCGTAGATTTTCAGGGACGATTGCATGTTTGTCCGCGATTATCTCGCGTTTGGCTGAACCGATTTTGATGCAGTTTTCAGAAAAGTGTTTGTTACATTCTGGGGAAGGTTTGAGTATATAACAATAATGGATATCTCGTGAAGTTGCTCGCATAGATCCGTTTTTGCTGCTTAATTAACCGACTTCAAAAAAAAAAGTAGGTTCTCAGTTCGACCTGTATGTATGTATGTATGTATGTATGTTTGTCCGCGATTATCTCGCGTTTGGCTGAACGGATTTTGATGAAGTTTTCAGGAAAGTGTTCATTACATTCTGGAGAAGGTTTTAGTATATAACACTAATAGATATCCCGTGACGTTGCCCGCGTGGATCCGTTTTGCTTACATGGATCGTAGATTTTCAGGGACGATTGCATGTTTGTCCGCAATTATCTCGCGTTTGGCTAAACCGATTTTGATGCAGTTTTCAGGAAAGTGTTCATTACATTCTGGAAAAGGTTTTAGTATAAAACACTAATACATATCCCGGGACGTTGCCCGCGTGGATCCGTTTTGCTTACTTGGATCGTAGATTTTCAGGGACGATTGCATGTTTGTCCGCAATTATCTCGCGTTTAGCTGAACGGATTTTGATGCAGTTTTCAGGAAAGTCTTCATTACATTCTGGAGAAGGTTTTAGTATATAACACTAATACATATCCCGTGACGTTGCCCGCGTGGATCCGTTATGCTTACTTGGATCGTAGATTTTCAGGGACGATTGCATGTTTGTCCGCAATTATCTCGCGTTTGGCTGAACCGATTTTAATGCAGTTTTCAGAAGTGTTTGTTACATTCTGGGGAAGGTTTTAGTATGTAACAATAATGGATATCTCGTGAGGTTGCTTACATAGATCCGTTTTGCTTAATAGGATTGTAGATTTTCAGACGCCGATTTTATGAAGTTTTTTGTTGTTGATTATCTCAACTAAAAAGGGAAAAATAAAAAACTTTTTGAAAAAAAGGGAACCGACTTCAAAACCAAACACAAAAAACTATAAAATAACTTTTCTTTCGGAAGTCGGTGGCCATATGTCAATGAAATAAAAAAAAAACAAAGCCACCGACTTCCGAAAGAAAAGTTATTTTATAGTTTTTTTGTGTTTGGTTTTGAAGTCGGTTCCCTTTTTTTCAAAAAGTTTTTAGAATTGTAGATTTTCAAAGAAGCCGATTTTATGAAGATTTTTGTTGAATATCGCAACTAAAAAGGGAAAAATAAAAAACTTTTTAAAAAAAAGGGAACCGACTTCAAAACCAAACACAAAAAAAACGATAAAATAACTTTTCTTTCGGAAGTCGGTGGCCATAACTCAATGAAATAAAAAAAAAACAAAGCCACCGACTTCCGAAAGAAAAGTTATTTTATCGTTTTTTTTGTGTTTGGTTTTGAAGTCGGTTCCCTTTTTTTTAAAAAGTTTTTTTATTATTTTATTTCATTGACATAATTATGGCCACCGACTTCCGAAAGAAAAGTTATTTTATAGTTTTTTTGTGTTTGGTTTTGAAGTCGGTTCCCTTTTTTTTTCAAAAAGGTTTTTATTTCTCCCTTTTTAGTTGAGATAATCAACAACAAAAATCTTCATAAAATCGGCGTCTTTGAAAATCTACAATTCTATTAAGAAAAACGGATCTATGTAAGCAACTTCACGAGATATCCATTATTGTTAAAACCTTCCCCAGAATGTAACAAACACTTTTCTGAAAACTGCATCAAAATCGGTTCAGCCAAACGCGAGATACTTGCGGACAAACATGCAATCGTCCCTGAAAATCTACGATCCAAGTAAGCAAAACGGATCCACGCGGGCAACGTCACGGGATATCTATTAGTGTTATATACTAAAACCTTCGCCAGAATATAATGAACACTTTCCTGAAAACTGCATCAAAATCCGTTCAGCCAAACGCGAGATAATCGCGGACAAACATACATACATACATACATACATACATACATACAGGTCGAACTGAGAACCTACTTTTTTTTTGAAGTCGGTTAAAAATGTATGTACTTGCTACTGTAAATATTTTCATGAAGGTGAAATAATAATGTTAAGAGAAAATAAAATTCTTGCTTCCTTAAAAATACTTTTTATTATCATTTTTAAGCTACAAACTCATAGGGGATGGGAGCCAGTAGCACTGGTTTCTCAGTACCACTGACAATATGAGCGGGCTTAGGTCCAGCAGGTTGTCTCTTAAGGTTGGCGATCTTGCCGGCAGCCTTAGCTTCAGCCAGGAGCCTCTCGTTCTCCTTCACCCTCTTGAGGAAATCCTGTCTGCACTTGGAGTGCTTGACGTGCTCAACGCGGACATTGATACGCTTGGGTAGGATCCTTCCACGGACACGCTTATTCACGATGACGCCAAGAGCGTGTTGTGTGACGTTGTAGACACGGCCAGTCTTTCCGTGGTAGACTTTGTGGGGCATACCCTTTTGAACTGCACCGTTACCCTATAACAAAACATTTAAAACTAAGTAAATTTTTCTGAGGCATACCCTGTTCTGAAAGAGACATGATAAAATAAGAGAATTACTCTTTTAAATTACTCTGCACAGTCACTTTCAATGATCTCCTGAGCTGTACTGGTAACACTAAGAAGAACTATTCTATCTCTGGTCCCATAGTTTGAAAACAAGCTTCTTAGAAGCACACCTTGTTATGAACACACTGAGCTCATCTAGCAACCAACATTCCTAAACAAAAGCTAATGAAGGATGAATGTCTCTGGAATTAAAACCTACCCTGACGTCAACGATGTCGCCGACTTTGTACACTTTCATGTACGTGGAAAGCGGGATGGTTCCATGGGTGCGGAATCTGCGGGCGAACAGGTCCCTGGTTCCGCGACGATAACCTTTGGAGTTCGTCATTTTTGGGCCTGAAACAAAATCAGTCTTCGGTCACCGCCAATCACCCACAACACGTGGATCTCCAATTTCGATTAACAAAAGCAAGAAGTAACCGGAACTGATATTACTAACACTACTACAATTTTAAAACTTGCATTTACGTACAATGTTTTCAACTTTTATTCGTATTTTGCGATATTTAAAATTAATTTACACGATAATCACCTTGTGTTACAAAGCTTGACGGATAAAGAAAGAGGTTATGTTAGTTTATGGTCGTTATAGAACCAAAAATGGATGAAGATATTGTCTTTGCCATTCTTTGCGCTAGTGTGCGCTAGGGTTATTGAAAAAGGGAATATCTATTGTATGAATGGGGAAGGCAAGTGTCAAAGTGAAAATGACAGTTTGGTCCCCAAAGAACTGTAAAATCAAAGGAATTTTCTGAAAAAAAAAACATTTATTGATGTAAAATGACTAGATGTTGTGTAATAAGCTGTAAAAATGATGGAATACACTTTTCAAAATAATATCTACTTTTCTTTTGGAGGTTATGTACCAGTATTGCATCGCTCGAAAATCGAAGAATTATCACCTGGAACGAGTTTTGTAATAGTTGTGGTGTTAAGAAATTAAATATATTGTGATATTTCTCGAATCTAAATAGAAAAAAAGGTTAAAATTACTGACTTAAAACATTATGATATTTTATCAAAATAGAAAGTCAAAAGCAGCATTATATTCTTGATAAAGGAGAGGACAGGTAAAACATACCTAAACTCAAAAATTGAAACCTCAACTACAAGTAATTGTGGATTTATTACGGTAAAATCAAATGTATAACCACTCAATTAAATCACTTTTTTTCTCTTGTAGATGCGCCGCGGCGTCTTAATTCTTCTTTTAGTATATAGTACTTGCATGGACGAATAATTTTCCATATTTGTTTTGTATTTATACTCAATTTTTATAACAAATAATCTTGTTTGTTTTTTTGTACAAGGTAGACGTGGGGACCAACTATCGCAGCGCCATCTACGATTAGCTTTGAGTTGCCATCCCCATTGTTTGCCTTTTGCCATTAGATTCCAAAATAATGATCTGCGACCATTTGTAATTTGTTTGAATTAATGCGCCGCCAAGGCCGGCCCAAAAATAGGTGGCAAGATGACCTAGAGGGCTGGTTCAACAGGGCCCAGGAAAATATAGTTTCCTGGAAGGAATTGGGGCTCAGCAGTGGCACAGTACAGGCAAGCCACAGGTATAAATTCAGAAAAAGAAATCAAGTTTAGTTTTAACTGTCGCGCGCGCCACAAACTATGGGGAAGGCAAGTGTCAAAGTGAAAATGACAGTTTGGTCCCCAAAGAACTGTAAAATCAAAGGAATTTTCAGAAAAAAAAACATTTATTGATGTAAAATGACTAGATGTTGTGTAATAAGCTGTAAAAATGATGGAATACACTTTTCAAAATAATATCTACTTTTCTTTTGGAGGTTATGTACCAGTATTGCATCGCTCGAAAATCGAAGAATTATCACCTGGAACGAGTTTTGTAATAGTTGTGGTGTTAAGAAATTAAATATATTGTGATATTTCTCGAATCTAAATAGAAAAAAAGGTTAAAATTACTGACTTAAAACATTATGATATTTTATCAAAATAGAAAGTCAAAAGCAGCATTATATTCTTGATAAAGGAGAGGACAGGTAAAACATACCTAAACTCAAAAATTGAAACCTCAACTACAAGTAATTGTGGATTTATTACGGTAAAATCAAATGTATAACCACTCAATTAAATCACTTTTTTTCTCTTGTAGATGCGCCGCGGCGTCTTAATTCTTCTTTTAGTATATAGTACTTGCATGGACGAATAATTTTCCATATTTGTTTTGTATTTATACTCAATTTTTATAACAAATAATCTTGTTTGTTTTTTTGTACAAGGTAGACGTGGGGACCAACTATCGCAGCGCCATCTACGATTAGCTTTGAGTTGCCATCCCCATTGCATCGCGCTAATTGCGCAAAAGCCCAAGAGTCATGCCAGAAATACCAAACACGTTATTTCCGGCATTCTAGCGCACTTCTAGCGCCAATTTTTCATTTCACCGTAGGAATTCTGTATTTTTCTTTCTTATAATAATTAATGAATCATTAAAAACCTACTAGCCTACAGTTTCAGGATTCAATTGCAATAAATAAGTAGTCATTATATTAAAATGTAGTAAATGAAATGTTAGAAGTTTTGCCTGCTCGAAAGTAGAAATTAGTTAAATTCAGTAAAGATCCATTTAGTACGAAGAAGTTATTTGTTTTCGTTGTTTAAGTTATTTTATTAGAGCTCATTTTTGAAAAGCATAAATAGACTAATAAAATTAAACAAAGTGAAGTTTATAGAAAACACATACACAAGTACATTTGTGGTTCAATGTAGAAAATAATTATTAAGTAGCCTACATGCAGGGTTCGGATGGATAACACGACGACAAGAGTAAAATTAGTCTGCTCACAGCCATCGGGCGTTTTTCCATTTTTGCTTCCCCGGCGCGGCACCGGCACGGGCGGCGCCGTCGCCGTCGCCGTTGCCGTGCCGTCTAATGGAAAAAAGCCCATATAAATCGGAGATCGTTGGCTAGTAAGAAGTAGTTGATTTGTACAGGAATAACGATGAAATAACTTTATCTCTTCTTGGTAGAATAGAGATAGAATCGCCATGCTACGCGATAAGCAGTGGAATTAAATCGACATCTAGAAAAAAAAAGGTTGCACTCCAGGAGTGCCGGTAGAAGTGAAAACTTTTTTGTTACTATGTTTTATTTTTAATTTGAATGACGTCTTACTCATTTTCGATCAGGGTCACGTGACCCTGACGGTCACGTGACCCTGACGGTCACGTGACCCTGACGCGAGTTTTAAATTTTTTACCCATTACAGAAAAAGTGTACAACGCCGCTAAAGAAGTTTTCACTTCAAAAAAAGGTTGCACTCCAGGAGTGCCGGTAGAAGTGAAAACTTTTTTGTTACTATGTTTTATTTTTAATTTGAATGACGTCTTACTCATTTTCGATCAGGGTCACGTGACCCTGACGCGAGTTTTAAATTTTTTACCCATTACAGAAAAAGTGTACAACGCCGCTAAAGAAGTTTTCACTTCAAAAAAAAAAAAAGGTTGCACTCCAGGAGTGCCGGTAGAAGTGAAAACTTTTTTGTTACTATGTTTTATTTTTAATTTGAATGACGTCTTACTCATTTTCGATCAGGGTCACGTGACCCTGACGGTCACGTGACCCTGACGGTCACGTGACCCTGACGCGAGTTTTAAATTTTTTACCCATTACAGAAAAAGTGTACAACGCCGCTAAAGAAGTTTTCACTTCAAAAAAAGGTTGCACTCCAGGAGTGCCGGTAGAAGTGAAAACTTTTTTGTTACTATGTTTTATTGAAGTGAAAACTTCTTTAGCGGCGTTGTACACTTTTTCTGTAATGGGTAAAAAATTTAAAACTCGCGTCAGGGTCACGTGACCGTCAGGGTCACGTGACCGTCAGGGTCACGTGACCCTGATCGAAAATGAGTAAGACGTCATTCAAATTAAAAATAAAACATAGTAACAAAAAAGTTTTCACTTCTACCGGCACTCCTGGAGTGCAACCTTTTTTTTTTTTAATTTGAATGACGTCTTACTCATTTTCGATCAGGGTCACGTGACCCTGACGCGAGTTTTAAATTTTTTACCCATTACAGAAAAAGTGTACAACGCCGCTAAAGAAGTTTTCACTTCAAAAAAAAGGTTGCACTCCAGGAGTGCCGGTAGAAGTGAAAACTTTTTTGTTACTATGTTTTATTTTTGAAGTGAAAACTTCTTTAGCGGCGTTGTACACTTTTTCTGTAATGGGTAAAAAATTTAAAACTCGCGTCAGGGTCACGTGACCAAAACTCGCGTCAGGGTCACGTGACCCTGATCGAAAATGAGTAAGACGTCATTCAAATTAAAAATAAAACATAGTAACAAAAAAGTTTTCACTTCTACCGGCACTCCTGGAGTGCAACCTTTTTTTAATTTGAATGACGTCTTACTCATTTTCGATCAGGGTCACGTGACCCTGACGCGAGTTTTAAATTTTTTACCCATTACAGAAAAAGTGTACAACGCCGCTAAAGAAGTTTTCACTTCAAAAAAAAGGTTGCACTCCAGGAGTGCCGGTAGAAGTGAAAACTTTTTTGTTACTATGTTTTATTTTTAATTTGAATGACGTCTTACTCATTTTCGATCAGGGTCACGTGACCCTGACGCGAGTTTTAAATTTTTTACCCATTACAGAAAAAGTGTACAACGCCGCTAAAGAAGTTTTCACTTCAAAAAGGTTGCACTCCAGGAGTGCCGGTAGAAGTGAAAACTTTTTTGTTACTATGTTTTATTGAAGTGAAAACTTCTTTAGCGGCGTTGTACACTTTTTCTGTAATGGGTAAAAAATTTAAAACTCGCGTCAGGGTCACGTGACCAAAACTCGCGTCAGGGTCACGTGACCCTGATCGAAAATGAGTAAGACGTCATTCAAATTAAAAATAAAACATAGTAACAAAAAAGTTTTCACTTCTACCGGCACTCCTGGAGTGCAACCTTTTTTTTGAAGTGAAAACTTCTTTAGCGGCGTTGTACACTTTTTCTGTAATGGGTAAAAAATTTAAAACTCGCGTCAGGGTCACGTGACCAAAACTCGCGTCAGGGTCACGTGACCCTGATCGAAAATGAGTAAGACGTCATTCAAATTAAAAATAAAACATAGTAACAAAAAAGTTTTCACTTCTACCGGCACTCCTGGAGTGCAACCTTTTTGAAGTGAAAACTTCTTTAGCGGCGTTGTACACTTTTTCTGTAATGGGTAAAAAATTTAAAACTCGCGTCAGGGTCACGTGACCAAAACTCGCGTCAGGGTCACGTGACCCTGATCGAAAATGAGTAAGACGTCATTCAAATTAAAAATAAAACATAGTAACAAAAAAGTTTTCACTTCTACCGGCACTCCTGGAGTGCAACCTTTTTAGGGTTCCGTAGTCAACAAGGAACCCTTATAGTTTCGCTATGTCCGTCCGTCCGTCCGTCCGTCCGTCCGTCCGTCTGTCCGCAGTTTAGCTCAGAGACGCACAGTACTAGAGAGCTGTAATTTGGTGTAAATATACGGATTTGTTGTGCCGAAAAAGTGGTATTTTTTGAAGTGAAAACTTCTTTAGCGGCGTTGTACACTTTTTCTGTAATGGGTAAAAAATTTAAAACTCGCGTCAGGGTCACGTGACCGTCAGGGTCACGTGACCGTCAGGGTCACGTGACCCTGATCGAAAATGAGTAAGACGTCATTCAAATTAAAAATAAAACATAGTAACAAAAAAGTTTTCACTTCTACCGGCACTCCTGGAGTGCAACCTTTTTTTTTAATTTGAATGACGTCTTACTCATTTTCGATCAGGGTCACGTGACCCTGACGCGAGTTTTAAATTTTTTACCCATTACAGAAAAAGTGTACAACGCCGCTAAAGAAGTTTTCACTTCAAAAAAACTCATTGCAAGTCTTTTGTCTTTGTTTCATAATTCCTTCACTTTTTTGCCACCAATTACTTCTTTGAGTTTTTTTTAGAATTCGGGGTACCTATTTTTTGTCAAAAAGTTTTACCCATGATAGTGGGCACATAATATGTTATAAATAATATCCCATCAAAAACATAAATGTGAAATGAGAGCCAAAGCCAAGCATAATAGTTTGGTATTATGCCTTGGTTGTTGACTTCAACAAAAAAAGAAGTGAAATCTAAATGGGTGCCAAGTTCAATGGTCAGTTCTGAAATTTATTTAAAACAACATAAAATAGATTTCTTTTTATAACTAAGGATCATATATTGTGGCCTAATTTCTGACTTGGCTATTTCTCATAAAATACGAATTATATTGTAGCCTTCATAATTTCTAAACCTGTAACTTCTCAGTTTTATTTTATTTTTCCGAAAATTTGGCTTGCTGGTAGTACTAACCAGTAACCATCGAACAATTCGTATATGAGAACTAGCCAAGCAAGAAATTAGGCTACAATGTATGATCCTTAGTTATGAAAAGAAATCTATTTTATGTTGTTTTAAATAAATTTCAGAACTGACCATTGAACTTGGCACCCATTTAGATTTCACTTCTTTTTTTGTTGAAGTCAACAACCAAGGCATAATACCAAACTATTATGCTTGGCTTTGGCTCTCATTTCACATTTATGTTTTTGATGGGATATCATTACTTTTTGTACATAAATAATGATCTTACACTGTTGATCGCTAAATATTGAAACAATAAATAATAATAAATCTCAGTTAATAACTGTACTCTGTGGGGATCAAGGGGATGTTAGACACGGGACACCGTTCGTTGCCGGCAAGAAGGGAAGTTCGATTTTTACGGACAAGGATTTACATTTAATATCATTATTTATATTTGTTCATTCATTGGTCTGTTTATAATAAAATTATTTAAAAAATTCATGTTCACAAAACCTTATACTAATCGCCTGCCCATCTTAACACCGCGATTCAGGATCGTGACGTAATTGCACAACGCCATCTAGTGGGTTACGTGTAATAAATACGAAAATCAATTTTTCTTAATAATAAGTACAAAGACGGGATTACATGGATTTTAAAAAATTAGGGTGGTATTCAACTCGATAAATATTCACGTAAAGATCTTAAAATCCACATGTAGAGATTTACAGGCACTAATTATAAGTTTAGTGAAAATTATAGTAAAATGATAAAAAATTGCCAGTTTCTGATTTTTTCCTTTGTATACACGTAATTACCTATCTGCATGCCAAATTTGAACTTTCTAGGTCATCTGGAACTGGGATATAGTTTTGATCTATAGGTCAGTCATAAAAATGACGATTTTTGGTCGTTAATAACTAAATAACCGTTTGAGATATGTTTATAAAATTTGGAACACATATCTATCTCGCCAGTCTCAATATATGTGCCAAATTTGACAAGTCTAGGTTAAATAGTTTTTGAGTTATGAGGGGCTGAAAAGTGCCTCCAAATGGTTCGTGTAATATTACACACTGTGAGCGCGCCTGTGCTTTGCTTTGGCTGGCCACGCTCAGTCGCGTGTCTAGATGTAGGGGAGAGAGGGACAAAACGGGGTCGCGGGGCAAGACGGGGCAACAACATATTCAAGTAACTATGCGCATTAGGTGTGTGTTGTTGTCACTCAGGAGGTCATTTTGTGTCAATCTTCAATCTGACAGCGATCGCTGACCAGACTGCCCGCGGTTTTATTTTTTACGAATTAAAACATTTTTCGAGGTCATTTCATATATTTTTTAGTGATTACATAAACGCATGTAAAAAGGTGAGTGTTCAAATTAAAAACTATTGTTTTTTATTGTGATGTTCTAGAGATTCTACATATTGATGTATTTTGAAGAAAATCACTCTCTCTATAGATGCGTTACTTTGAAAAATGTTTTAAAATTATGTGTCTCATTAGGGCATAACGGGGACATGGCTATTGGGTGCGATGTGGTAACTGGTACCCCATTGTGCCCCGTAACTGATGTCCCCATTGTGCCCCTTTCAAGCCTTAATTAATGATCTGTTAATTTCATAACATAATTTGTTTCGTTTTAGGTGTAAAATGGTACGTTCGTACAAAAATAACAGTTCGAGAAGAAGTTGGCCTTCCCGAATAGGGTACCCCGTACTGCCCCTACCCTGGGGCACAATGGGGTTTTCATAAGGGTTGCGAAAATTTGAAATGATTATAGACATTATTTGATTAGTTATTTCACAAAATTCTATGCCAAATGTTAGATTAATAAGTGACCAAAGTGCTATGATTAGTTTTCATTAATAAATATATTTTATTCATTCTTTTATTGTTCGTTATCCTTAAAGTCCCCGTTATGCCCCACCTTCCCCTAATACTTGGTTGAGTGATTGCGTAAATAATGCTCATTACAACCGTGATACGTTAATAGCGCAAAACCTACTCTCGTGGGCTAACTCAGCCCATGTTACTGATTTACTGAACAAATGTTTGTTCCAAGACTTTTGGAAATTCGCAAAAAAAAAGTATGTTAGTTTTTCATATAAAATGAGAAATTGATCGGGCTCATCAGTTTGAATTTTTTTTTTTTTTGCGAATTTCCAAAATTCTTGAAAAAAAAGACTCGAGTTACTCCACGATAGAGGTTATTGCGCTATTAACGTTACACGTTGTATGGTAGCAGCAGTTGCTGTGGATTTGCTATTTCTCTCGATTTCTCCAAGATTCCGGTTGTTAGAGGGTCACCTTATCGTATCACCCGATTACTGGGTTGTGGAGGTCCGAGGCAGTCGCTCCATGTAAAATACTGATATTCAGCTGCATCCGGTTTGACTGGAAGCCGACCCGCATTATAGTTGGGAAAAGGCTAGGCAGATGATGAGAGGGTCACCTTATTTCGTAATTTGTCTCTCACTCACAATCGTAGTCGCCTTTTTTTATCATGGCAAAATCATAAAATAAGTCCTCCCGCCCAGGGCGGGACAGGAACAGGAGGGACTGTCAGACTTGTACTGACTAAAATCCACGGTGTTCCTTCAATAGCCCTTTATGTAACCAGGGTCACGGTTACCAGGTGAGACGGTCCCGCGACCCCGGCAGGCTTTTGCCCTCTTAGGGGGCCCCGTCAGATTGGTGACAGCTCTTTGAGGCGCGCATGGAACACGACGCGCCGTCGACCCGGGCATTGTCCATGATCGGACGGCGAGTCACCCATTACTCGCCGCTCGCATGTCCGCGCTTACGGTGGTCGGAGATCGTCTTGAACTTGAGAATTATCAAAAGGCTCATTCTTCTCTGATCATCAACGCGCAATACGACAAAAAATAAAAGTCAAGTACGTTATCATTATAACTTTATTAAGTACTCGCTGTTACAAAATTTCACGTGGCCTTACACTCAGCATACCCTAAATCTTCATCATATGAAATATATGTTCCAGTAGAGGCATACAGCTGTTCCCAGAAGTTGACGTTATCATCATCAGTAATACTCTTAATAGTCAAGCTATTTCCTATGTCCACGTACTGCAATGTGTTGTTGTCAAACAATGGCCAAGTTATGTTGAAAGCAGAGTAATTGGTTGTGGGATTGCTGAAAAAGAAAAAATATTTTTGGCAAGGATTATTTTATAAAGAAGAGAGAATATTTTTGGCAAGGATTATTTTATAAAGAAGAGAGAGGCCTTAGAGATAGGTACTGACTTGACTTAATATTGGGTTTTACTAGTTGTTTATTAATTTATCTACGTACACATTTATATGACAGCCAAATCTTGGCTTGGAACTTTAACTATATAACTAAGAACCCCGTGAAAACCATCTACATTCTCGTTTGCGCCTGTGCACGGAGGTTCACGGCTCTAATGTGGAGCCGCCATTATAGTTTAGATTCTCTCACAGTCTTGACCGAAAAACTAAAAAAAAATAAACATTTTCTTGACAACATACCCGCATTTAGCAAAGTCCGTGAAGAGTGTAGTGACCAGATCTACAAGTTCGAATTCGAAACTGCCTTTAGCCACAGACAAGTTCAATGATTTCGGATCAAACAGATAAAACATGTCATCTAAATGGGCAGCTCCAGTTATGTTATATTTTCCCCCTTGTAGACCATACAAATTTCTACTAGACATGCACGAAAATTGGTAGAAATATCTTACAGTATTTTGAACAAAAGGCATTCTCGAAAAGTATCTTATAATATCATATCTGAATGTGGCATCATTCAAATAGGTTACAAACTCTTCAATCGAATTATCAACACTTTTGTTCCCGAAATAGTGCTTACGAATTGTATCTGATAGTTCCAAAATGTGATTTGGTCCAAGCTGATTTAAAAGTTTCCGAGGAACAAAAAGTTCTGGGTTCTTGTTGTAGTCTTCAATATACTTCGACGCGATGAGTTCAATCACTGTAAGTACTTCTTGGCTGGTGAATCCGAACAAAATATCTACTTCATTAACATGATCAAATTCGTTAAAAATATTATACGACAGGAAATTATCTGATTCATTAAACTTCTCAATCACAGGTACAAAATGAAACATTTTAAAAAAGTTATTGTTATAATCTTCAGATGATAAGATGTTGGGACTTGTGTTTATTAATTTATCTGAAGGAATAGATTGTAGAAATTCGAGAAGCTCATCGCGCTCTTCGCTTTCAAACCCAAGCATTTTACCAAGAACGGAGGCCCGTCTTTCTGGATGAAAAGCCAAATTCCAGTCACAAAATGTCGAGCCACTACTTAACGCTATCGCTCTATGAAACAGTCCTTTCGACATCGGAGAAATAATATGTAACGCAACAGAAGCACTACCAGCACTTTGACCCATGATAGTGACTTTGTTTGCATCGCCTCCAAAATATCTGATGTTATTTTGTACCCACTTCAAAGCCGCAACTTGATCCTTCAATCCTGCGTTTCCAGGAACTTCCTTAGTACCAAAGCTAATGAAGCCTAAAGCGTCTAATCTATAGTTAAATGTCACGACAACCATGTTTTTTCTCACCAGGAAGTCTGGACCGTACAAGTCTACATTACCCGATCCACTTTTAAATCCTCCTCCGTGAATGAATACCATCACCGGCATACGTTGAGAAGGCTTTAAATTTGGCGAATATACATTGAGAAACAAACAATCTTCTTGGCCATAGATGAAAGTGTTAGTTAGAATGTCGAATTGAGAGCATTTTGAACCATGCTGCTTGGCGTTTCTTATTCCAGGCCACGATAAAGGAGGCAGAGGTGCCTGAAAATAGATACCCATATGAATGTAGACAACGAATGAAAAATGAAGGGAACTATAACAACAATAGTTGCTAGAACTCTAGATACATCTATTGGAAATATTATGTACACACTTAACTTTTTTGATAGCTCGTATCATGACCTAATAATGGGGATGGCAACTCAAAGCTAATCGTAGATGGCGCTGCGATAGTTGGTCCCTACGTCAGATTACTGTCTACCTTGTATAAAAAACAAACAAGATTTATCGTTATAAAAATTGAGTGTAAATACAAAACAAATATGGAAAATTATTCGTCAATGCAAGTGCATATACTAAAAGAAGAATTAAGATGCTGCGGTGCATCTACAAGAGGAAAAAAAGTGATTTAATTGAGTGGTAATACATTTGATTTTACCGTAATAAATCCACAATTACTTGTAGTTGAGGTTTCAATTTTTTGAGTTTAGGTATGTTTTACCTGTCCTCTCCTATAACAAGAATATAATGCTGCTTCTGACTTTCTATTTTGATAAAATATCATAATGTTTTAAGTCAGTAATTTTACCCCTTTTTTCTATTTAGATTCGAGAAATATCACAACATATTTAAGTTCTTTACACCACAACTATCACAAAACTCGTTCCAGGTGATAATTCTTCCGCCAGACGAACCATTTCATGATTAATGGAGCGATTCAATACTGGTACTTAACCTCCAATAGAAAAGTAGATATTATTTTGAAAAGTGTATTCGATTGTTTAGTTAAGGTATAATCATAGAATTTTATTAATAAACTCAACTAACGGCCTGTCTCGGCTTCGCAAGGCTGGATATTTGTTTATTATATAGCTTTTCCTTAGTTATAATTCAATTTTTGTTCTCAAGGCAGTCACAGCAGCTACCCATTATTTCTTGATAGTGTGAATTGTCTGAAATTTGTATGTTCCATCATTTTTACAGCTTATTACACAACTTCTAGTCATTTTACATCAATAAATCTTTTTTTTTCAGAAAATTCCTTTGATTTGACAGTTCTTTTGGGACCAAACTGTCACTTGTCACTTTGACACTTGCCTTCCCCATTAGCTGATTACCTTAAATCTCCGGGTTCCATTAGGTGGTTGGACGTACGGAATGCCTTTAAAACTGTAGTACTTCCCGTCCCTTGTAACGTAGTCCAGTTTTTCTCCTTCCAACCAGCCTTGCTTCACTCTTACTAAAAGTTCATTACCTGCTATATTTTTTGTGAATCTGTGCACAACAACAAAATTTATGTAAGGGTATACCCAGGTAGCCAGGTACCCTGTGATTTTGCAGATTAATTGTAAGCTAAGTATTTAAATACTTTCTATTTCATTTTTAGGTACCCTAAAATTGTAGCTACTTTACTTTTTAGTAAAGTAGCGACATATATGTGTATATGTATGTATATGTATAATGTGCTTCTGCACACAGCTTTCGTATATGTAGGTATAGTGCGGGAAAAAAAAAATTTATGAAACTGAAAACGCAGAGTGAGAACTGGATACGCACGTATTAGCAACGAACATAGCAAAATAAAAACTATTTTTATAAATGACATCTATGTACAAATTGCACAGTAGTGGGATAGAGCAAAATCCCAGAAAGGGGGACATTTTTGGGAACAAAATAGAGGGGATAAGGTGACTAATATACTGCTGGTGCTGGATAATAGAACAAACCATTACCAAGTAGTGGGATACACAATATGCTATTAAAAATAAATAATGCAAAAAAATACTTACATGAAGATTAGAGTAAACTTCACAAACAAAAAAATCATTTTATAGAATAAGTGCACTCTAGAAAAGGCTCAGGAACGTTCTGTGCTAGGTACCAACTGGATGCATGAAATACAAAAAAAAAACCTACAATATAAATAGTCGAAAACAGGTGTTTAATTATTGCATTTGCGTAAGCATAAAACGTTGTTGATTGCAGCAAACAATTAAATAAAAAATAGTTATAGTTTTCAAAACAACTGTAACTAACTAATACTTAATTGTTAATTTAAATTCAAGTCATTACATGTTTATACAGTCCGCTATCACTTTCATTTATACTCTCCATGAACTATCGTCGCCACTATAATATGGTCCTTCGAGCCGGATATTTATGTATGGACATTCTGTGGTATGGACGACACAGAGTCTAACTCCCAAAACCGATCTAAATCTACTTGTAGGTTATTAAGCATACAAACATGTGTAGATGAAGAAGAAGAATCGGACTGATGATATGCACCCGAAATGAGCCAACCTAATTTTGACTCAAGCAAAGTGGGCTTATTTGTACCTATGTAATTGCAATGCGGCCAGTGCTTTAAATGATACCCCAAAAGACTTCCGCACCAACAAGGATGTCGATCGAAGACGGAACATAAAGTGGGGTCAGCAAGACGGACGTGCGTAGGTATACGTATGTTGCTAGTATCAACATAAAATATAGATAAAGTTGTTTTGAACCACATCATCAAAAATGTGTCCTCCTACCCATGGGCAAGACGGGAGGGACTGTCAGACTTATAACTGACTAAAATCCACGGTGTCCTTGATTAGTCCTTTGCATTCCAGGGTCACGGTAATGGAATAAGTCCCGCGACCCCGGCAGGCTTTGGTCCTCGATCTAGAGGGGGACCCCGTCATCTTGCTGACGCAACAACGCGCCGTCGACCCGGGCATGATCCATCATGCCGCAGCATGGCCTCGACCAATGCTGGGCGCGAGAGACCAATGCCGGGCGCGAGAGGGCAATCGATACCTAGGTATATATGGTTCTAGTTTCTCGGGCACATTTACCTACCACATGACAGCGCGCAGCCATGAGGAGGTATAGATAGACGAATCAAGAAGTAGTGTAAGTACTACGTACTACTAATGATGATGTGATCCAAATCCAAACTATAAAAAATGGTCACAAAATGTAGGATGAGTTAAGAAGTAAAAAGTCATCTAGGTATTCCAAAAATGTGATTATGATCAGCGACATCATCTTCCAGTTCGCACGTATATTATAAAAAATTAACCAAGTAGTAGTGTGGCAAGTGGCCTCGAGAGGAACTAACTAGTAACTCCATTGCTCGAGTTACGACCTATGTCAACGTCGGCGACATCACCTTTGCGAGACCTCTTATGGCTGCTACACACCTTACGATAAATCGACAAGTGTGTATGAGAAAAACTGTACAGTTTGTTCGATTTTTCTCATACACACTTGTCGATTTATCGTTGCAGTTTGAACTGTACAGACTAATCGTAACGATTTATCGTAAGGTGTGTAGCAGCCATTAGACTCCTTCAGTTATAAGTGGACACAGCAAGTTCATTATTAAAAAAGTTTTTTTAAGAATACGTTGTACTTTACGCTTTAATGACGGATAACAAACTAGCTGAAGCCTGTGTGCTTAGTGCGAGTTTTTTTACGTAGACGCGAAAGTAACGTTTAACCGCGTTTGGCGCTCTCATTGGCCCGCTCCAAGGTCGTGAGAACTTTCAACCAATGAGAGCACCAAACGCGGTTAAACGTTACTATTGCGTCAACGTAAAAAAACTCGCACTAAGCACACTGTTCCTTAGTGTCCGCTTCGCCCCTGCCTAGCTACGCTACTGCTTGCTGAGACCAGTCTGAAGATGGGTGACAAAATTATAACAACGTTCACCTAGATCTGTTTTTGAATGGATGACCTTAGTAAAGCAACGGTCTGTCTTTGGAAAGGTCCACACCATTTATATTCGTCTGTAAGTATGGTGTGGAAGAGGAGGTCGTTACAAGTCACCTTGTTTCGTAATTCTTATCTCACTCACAATTGTATAGTCCCCATAATTTTGAACTCGTCAATTTATCAAGAGGCTCATTCTTTTCGGATCATTAACGTACCTAATATAAAAGACAAAAAATAAAACTCAAGTACGTTGTCATTTTGTTTATAACTCAGTTACAAAACTTCACGTGGCCTTATACTCAGCATTAACAAAATCTTCATCATATGAAATATATGTTCCAGTAGAGGCATACAGCTGTTCCCAGAAGTTGACGTTATCATCATCAGTAATACTCTTAATAGTCAAGCTATTTCCTATGTCCACGTACTGCAATGTCTTGTTGTCAAACAATGGCCAAGTTATGTTGAAAGCAGAGTAATTGGGTGTGGGATTGCTGAAAAAGAAAAAATATTTTGGTCAAGTATTATTTATAAAGAAAGAGACTTGAGATACTGAGAAAGAGAGAGGCCTTAAACTTGAGATACTGACTTGACTCAATCTTGGGTTTTACTAAGTGTTTATTAATCACCCAAAATCTACATAATACACTCGAGAGCAATGAATCCGGGTCACTTAAAGAATCCTAAAAATCTCGGAAACTAAAAATGCTAGGTTAATGCAATAAATTGTATTTATTAGACAATGTAATACTCCTTAAATGAAGATATTAAAACTTCTTAGTTATTGTAAAGTTATATCATAAAAAAATCAAATTTGAAAAAGGGCCACTTTCGAAGATGGAACTACGAAATTACAGCATTTGGTTTTGCTTTTGTTTGTAATCTGTCATTTATGTGGGTACATAAACCATGTTGATAGTGCTCTATATTCATAATTCAAGCTGAAATTATGTCGCTTACGCCTGAAGAATGCACCAGAATACTTACAATGCTGGAAACCGGCCGGAGTCAGCGCGATACAGCCAGGACTGTCGGTGTGTCGCTGTCAACAGTACAAAGAGTTCTCCGACGTTACGAAGAAACTGGTTCTAACCTACGCAGACCAGGAACGGGCAGAACCAGGTGTACCACAGCACGAGAAGACCGATACTTGGTGAACACCATGCTTCGAAATCGACTCACAGGAACTGAACTCACCAATCAGTTTCGACGCCTCGGAGGAAGTAACCCAAGTGCATGGACAGTAAGATGTCGGCTTGCTGAATCTAACTTAAAACCCCTTAGACCAGCAAAACGGCCCTAAACTGGAGCGTGGGCATCGTATTTCAAGACTAAGATATGCCCAGAGCCACGTAAATTGGAGTATTGAAGATTGGTCAAAAGTTATGTTCTCCGACGAATCAAAATTTATGCTCTACAAGCACGATGGAAGACACAGAGTGTATCGAAGACCAGGGGAAAGATTCAAGCAAGCATGCATCGAAGAAAAAGTAGCCTATGGTGGTGGGTCTGTACTTGTGTGGGCCGGAATTTCTTCTGAAAGTCGCACAGAGCTGGTGATCATAGAAAACGGCTCTTTAACTAGCGTAAGATATGTGGAAGAAATCCTCAATGATCGCACGTTGGTCCATTTATGGTCAATTTAGGTGAGGATGCTATATTTATGCATGACAATGCCCGACCTCATACAGGTAGGATTGTGAATGACTACCTTCAAGAGATGAACATTACTCGTATGGAGTGGCCAGCGCGCAGCCCGGATATCAACCCGATCGAGCATGCTTGGGACGAGCTAGGCAGATGCGTAAAACAACGAAACCCTCCCCCAATCACGCTTCGTGAGCTCAAAATTGCTCTCACAGAGAAATGGGAGAATATTCCCCGAAATCGTATAAGGAACTTGGTGTACAGCATGCCAAACCGCGTAAACGCAGTAATGGAAGCACGAAGAGGCAATACGAAATATTAAAATTCAAGAAAATCGTAATAAAGTTCAAAAATTTCATGTTTCCTATTTTTGTTTTAAGGAGAGATCAGCAGTTTTTTTCTTTATGTAATTTTGTGTTAATAAAATGTATGGTGACTCATATTTTTTTTTACTTTCATTTAAGGAGTATTACATTGTCTATTAAATACAATTTATTGCATTAACCTATCATTTTTAGTTTCCGAGATATTTAACATTCTTTAAGTGACCCGCGCCTACGGAGACCGGAGATCATCTTGTGACGTCCGACGCCGTGAGCGTCTACCACAGCGCCTGGAGCGTAGGGAGGACGCTGACCTCTCGGCCCGCCTCCTCCTTCGCGAGCATTACAGCTTCGCATAAGGAGACGACCGTTTCCCACTCCGTCTCGCCCCGCTGCATGGCCTCGACCAATGTTCGGCGCGAGAGGTCTCCGCCTATCACTGGCGTTAGGACACGGGGCGGTGCTCTGCCCAAGCGGGCCAGTCCTGCACCGTATGTATGCTCCACCGTGTCCTCCGGGCCATCTTCGCAGTTGTGACACCCGGGCGTTTCCTCCATCCCTATCCGACACAGGTACCTCCCGAAACTTCCGTGTACGGTGAGGACCTGCGTCATGCGGTAGGTAAGGACGCCGTGACGCCTTTCCAGTTACTCCTCAAAGAGTTACTTACCGCCGCGATTGCGGCGTGCCCGAGCCAAATCTTGGCTTGGAACATAGATTTATGTATGTGGTGAAAAAAAAACTAAGCTTATTATATTATAAGTCTCTATCTCAGTCTTGACAGAGAAACTAAAAATTTAAACGTTTTTTTGACAACATACCCGCATTTAGCAAAGTCCGTGAAGAGTGTAGTGACCAGATCTACAAGTTCGAATTCCAAACTGCCTTTAGCCAGAGTCATATTCAATGATTTCGGATCAAACAGATAAAACATATCGTCTACATGGGCAGCTCCAGATATGTTATATTTTTCTCCTTGTAGACCATACAAATTTCTACTTGACATGCACGAAAATTGGTAGAAATATCTTACAGTATTTTCAACAGAAGGCATTCTCGAAAAGTATCTCAGGATATCATATTTGAATGAAGCATCATTCAAATAAGTTACGAACTCTTCAATAGAATGAATATCAAAACTTTTGTTCCCGAAATAGTGCTTACGAATTGTATCTGATAGTTCCAAAATGTGATTTGGTCCAAGCTGGTTTGAAAGTTTCCGAGGAACAAAAAGCTCTGGCTTCTTGTTGTAGTCTTCAATATACTGCGACGCGACGAGATCAATTGCTATAAGTACTTCTTGGCTGGTGTATCCGAATAAAATATCTACTTCATTAACATAATCAAATTCGTTAAAAATATTATACGACAGGAAACTATCTGATTCATTAAACTTTTCAATCACAGGTCCAAAACGATACATTTTAAAAATATTATTGATAAATTCTTCAAATGATAAGATATTGGGACTCGTGTCTACTAATTTATCTGAAGGAACAGATTGAAGAAATTCGAGTAGCTCATCGGGCTCTTCGCTTTTAAACCCAAGCATTTCACCAAGAACGAAGGCCCGTCTTTCTGGATGAAAAGCCAAATTCCAGTCACAAAACGCCGCGCCACTTAACGCGATAGCCCTTTGAAACAATCCTTTCGACATCGGAGAAATAGTATGTAAGCTAACGCAAGCACTACCAGCACTTTCACCCATGATAGTGACTTTGTTTGCATCGCCCCCAAAATATTTGATGTTATTTTGTACCCACTTCAAAGCCGCAACTTGATCCTTCAATCCTGCGTTTCCAGGAACTTCTTTAGTACCAAAGCTAATGAAGCCTAAAGCGTCTAATCGATAGTTAAATGTCACGACAACCATATTTTTTCTCACCAGGAAGTCTGGACCGTAAAAGTCTACATTACCCGATCCACTTTTAAATCCTCCTCCGTGAATGAATACTAAAACTGGTTGAAGAATATCGGGTGTTAAGTTTGGCGAGTATACGTTGAGAAACAAACAGTCTTCATTTCCAGGGCTTAATTGGCCTGTGAAGGCATCAACTTGAGGGCACACTGGTCCATGCTGAGTTGCGTTTCTAACTCCATCCCAGCCAAAAGGCGGCTGTGGCGCCTGGGAAAATAATAAAAAATGGGTAGATCTTAGAACATATTGTCAGACTCCTTCTTATTAAAAATCCACCCTCCCTAAAGTTGTCATTTGTGATCAAAGTCACGGTTACCTTTGCAGCCTGAGCCTGTCCCGTGAACAGAAGACAGGCAGTACAGGCACAACTGCGTTTGCTATACAATCATTTAGGTTTTGCTACATGTAGCTAATTATAATATTTACCTTAAATCTTAGGGGTCCAATAGGGGGTTGGGCGTAAGGAATGCCTTTAAAACTGTTGTATTGCCCGTCTCCAGTAACCAAGTCCAGTACCTCTCCTTTCAACCAGCCTTGCACTGCTTTCACATGAACTGCATTAGCTATTACATTTTGTATAAACCTGTAAATCAATTGATTTTGATTTGAGAAAGTAAAATTGGAGAAGACACATGAAGTTGATTGGAGGAAAATTTTGTGAAGACCTACGCATGACTTTTAATAGTAGATTACGCACCAAGGGAATAAGGCAGTGCCTTACGTCACGGGCGTATTGAATCCCGAAGCGACACTTAAGGATTCTGGGGGTGAACCTCCGGAGCGCAGCGAGCTAAGAATTCTTAGTGTAGCGAGGGATTCAAGTTAGCCCAAGACAAAGGCAGCTTTATTCCTGAGGTGAGTACTCTGCTTTTCACACCTCCTGCGAGGAAATAAATTCGAATTTTGAAAATTTCATGTGGTACGACAACCTTCGTACGTTGTTGCGTAATCTACTATTGTTTAAGGTCCGTGCAATGGAGCGCAGTATTTTAGGAATGCGAAGTGGGCTTGGGTCAGACACGTCTATACCCAATGAAGTGCTGGTAAAATAACCACTTTGTGGAACCCTAACACAGACAGAAGACGTTGCGGCAGATCTTGTAGAAGATGGTGAATGAAGACGGGACGAGCTAGACAATATTAACGACAAGAAACACGACGAGAAGTCTGGTAGTTATGGGGAAAGGCTTTTGCCCAACAATAATTTAAAATGTCAGTAATAGAAACAAATACAATAGGAAAACATTAAACTACTTACACGAGTATTATTAAGTATATGTGTAACACATAATACATTTTTTGTTTTGTTGAGTCCATCAGTGTAGGCAAGAGCTATAATGGCTATGAGCTCATTTTCTTAATTCATGAGTTATTTATACAAGTGCAGAGGAATTTTTTATTGTTTATCTACCACATAATTTAATGACGTTGATAACCATTTTCGGCAAACAACATACCCATAAAGCGCTTTTTGGTAGCTGTAACGAAACAAGTCATGGCTACTACTAAAAATGGAGAACAGTCTACACGCATAGGGTAAGGTCACCGTGCGGTATGATTGATCTAACTTGAATTCCTGTTACGTACATAATGTCGATTTGTGTAACTTAATCCGCACAACGGAAGCTCATAATAAGGAATATTAAATTTTATTTCCGAATAACATTTTTCATTGCTGCTCTGCTTCTATTAATAATTGTAGTTTGGTGTTAATATAGCATAAACAAGCTATTTTTAGTTTTTTCAAAATCCTACTGTCCTTATTGCGACAGAATTACGAAGCTCTAGCATTACCACCTCAATTCCAAGCTTTAATGGATAAAACATAGAAGCTAATAAGGTATGGCTAAAGAAGTAAGTTTTAAGAATTTCCATTTTTCTAATCTTTCCCTTGCACTTTTAAAAGCCTAATCTAATCTAATATCTTTAAACGAGCAATTCTTGTATATATGTATATTTATATATAATCAGGATCTCGGAAACGGCTCCAAGGATTTTCATGAAAGTTACAGATTAGGGGTTTTTCGGCTTAAGGAATCGATTTATCAAGGTCCCAGGTTCGAGAAAAGCTCGGTTTTCCAAGATATGACTCATTAAGCTTTCGTAAAGTTATAAATGCATCAGCTTTTATGTGGTGCAATAATTAGAGTAAAATCAGTTTAAAGCCTTCCTCGATAAATGGATTATCCATCAGGAAAATACCAATAGTTCCTGAGATTAGCGCATTCAACCAGCCATCAACCAACAAACAAACAAACTCTTCTGCTTTATAATATGTCATGTAGTATCTAAAGTATCGATGGTTAAAATGTAGCCTGCGTCTACGCGCTGCTGACGTCAGTCCGTCACATATTTATTTCCGGGTGTCTCGTGTGGCTAGCATCTATGGAGATTCTCTTTAGGCAGCTGGATCAATTGTACAAATTATAGGACGCGTGAACGCGGCCGTCAGCCGCTGCTGAGGGACCACATGAGGGACGCGGCTTAGCAGTGTGCACGGTAGTTCTCTTCGGATTGGGCACTGGCCGACTGGCGAGCGCTCGGCGAGCGAAATAATGCCAATATTTTGGGTTTTTTATTTCTTGGAGAAAAATTATAACGATTTTTTATAATCTGCTTTTACCATTCACTTCTAAATAATGAGCTGTTTTTATTTATATAAGTTTCATATAAATACATTGTGAAATCTCTTAGCAGTGGACGTTTAAAAATTATGATTTAGTGTCATGTTTGACATTTTTTTCTATCGAGCCAATTATTCCAAATCGTGTTTCTATCTTTACCATTCACTCGAGGATTTGTTCAACTTTAATATTATAATTTTTATTTATTAAAAATATCATAGTTAATGAGACTTTCAGACGTTTGAAAATCATAAAAATTACTGTAACCCCGCCTTAAACTATATTTCTTTTTACAACCAAGGATCATACGTTGCATAGCCTATTTTCTGACTTGGCTAGTTCTCTTATACGAATTGTTCGATGGTTAGTACTACCAGCAAAACAAATTTTCGGAATAATAAAATAAAAACTGACAAGTAAAAGGTTTAGAACTTATGAAGGATATACAATTCGTATGAGAAAATACTCTTACTACGTAATTTCGGAAAATCCACCGTATTTTTAGAAAAATTCTACCATCCGCTAGATTTCAAACCTGGCAACACTGAATCCACAGAGTACACTAACTGAATCCCAGTTATGGTGAACGCACATCTAGCCGCACCGCAGTCTCCGCAGTCCCCGCATTACGAATTCTTTGTATGAAGTTCTATGAAACCTCGCACACTTACCCGCATCGCAGTAGCCGCAGAATCGGTAAGAAAGCAGACTGCGGAGCTGTGCTGCGGAGACTGCGGTGCGGCTAGGTGTGCGTTCACCATTAAGGTGATTGCGTCGATGTTGCCCGCGAAATTCAAATTTTCTTACGTTTTTTTGCAATTTGCAGGCCAGTGACATGTTGTAACTTTATCAAAATACTAGCTGAACCCGCAAACCTTGTTTTGCCATATAAATTTAAAAAAAAAATAGATAGTAGCCGATTCTCAGACCTACTGAATATGCATAACAAATTTCATAAAAATAGGTCAAGCCGTTTCAGAGGAGTACGGTAACTAACATTGTGACACGGAAATTTTATATATAAGAAGACTAGCTGACCCCGCAAACGTTGTTTTGCCATATAAATTAAAAAAAAAAATAGATAGTAGCCGATTCTCAGACCTACTGAATACGCATATAAAATTTGGTAAAAATCGGTAGAGCCGTTTCGGAGGAGTACGGTAACTAACATTGTGACACGGAAATTTTATATACAGCGTGAAATTCTAATGGTTGTTCTACCGAAGCGAAATGAGTTTGTATCGGTAATACAATCGATTCATATTTATAAAAAAAATTAGACTCAATAAATGGCAGATTTACAATTGTGATAAACAAAACTCGAAAGTGACTTGAACCAACAGTAGGGCATCGCGCGATATGATACGCGGAACGCGAGCGGGCGCGTGGTTGGCCCGGTCGTTGCACTTTTAAAATCAGCTGATCATACGCCTGAGTCCTGACTTAATCAAACACAAAACCCAATAAGTTATTCCAATTTTCCCTTCATACTTTTACGGATTTAGGACCGTCATAAATAATTATCTTTAAAAAAGTCTGATTTAGATAATTAAGTATTTGAGGCGTATTAAAAAAATGGAATCAACTTAATATTTACAATGATTTTGATTACCTAACCTACTTTTAAATGTTTATTTACGAGGTACGAGTGAGTAGGTACTTACATTTCCCGGTAGCGGAGTTATTGTTCGAAATGCAAACCACTATTTTCAATGCACAAACGAGCACGTTTTAACTGGTTGTCTTTCAGTTTGATAAGAGTGTCTCTATCACGTCTCACGATATTGAAAGCGTCCACTATTGCACATAACAACACGTCACGAGTTTGATTTATACCTCACAATACACCAGGCGTTTGAGCTCAGACCACAAATAAAGGTCAAAAGTCACAAAAATTGTAATGACGATTCAGTTTTGAAAAGATGTCGATAACGTATTACACTTATGACGTTCGCGGAAGGACTAAACTAAACGTAAACGCAGAGGCGCGGGCGCGGGTGAGGGAGGCCGCGGCCCCCCCTCACCGCCGCGTTCGTGCAGGCTCGTGAGAGCTTATTTTGCTCTGAACATTTATTTTATTATTCACTCTTCTTTTGTAGTTTGCCGCGTCGTGAGTTTCGTGAAGGTACCCTACGTCATATCTAGTGCTGACTACTATCGATTCTCGCTCTTTCGAGTTTATGAATACTTTTTTAAAGATTTGAAAAAAAAAAAGAACTTTTTTTTTAAAGTTTAACTTTGTGTTTCGATAGTACTACTGATGGGTAATCGTCCTGCCGCGGGAGAACAACCATGAAAATTTCACCCTGTATAAGATGAATTGCGGTAATAATAAGTATAATTTTAAATATAAAAATTATCAAAACATTCGCTCCATCAGCTCTCACATAGAAAAGCTGCATCTAAGTTAGATTTCGGAGATTTTAACAAGATGCAGCTTTTCTATGTGAGAGCTGGTGGAGCGAATGTTTTGATAATTTTTATATTTAAAATTATACTTGTTATTACCGCAATTCATATTTTGATAAAGTTACAACATGTCACTGGCCTGCAAATTGCGAAAAACGAAAGAAAATTTGAATTTCGCGGGCTGGTTGGAGCATTCCCCTTAAATAACTGTATGTTAAACACCGTTCGATGCCAGCAAGAAGGGAAGTTCGGTTTTTTCGGACAAGGATTTAATTCCAAGTTCCAACAACGTCGTGCATTATAAAATTAGTTTGAAAATTCCATGTTCACAAAACCTTATACTAATCGCCTGCCCATCTTAACACCGCGATTCAGGATGGTGACGTAATTGCCCAAGGCCATCTAGTGGGCGCTAGTGGTTGTAAAATACGGATACTTACGTATAATAAATACGAAAAACAACTATTCTTAATAATAAAGACGGGAATATTTGGATTTAAAAAAATAGGGTGGTGTTTATCTCGGTATATATTCAATTCATAAAATCCACATTTTCACAAATAGAGTTTAGGCACTAGTTAAGCAATGCCATCTAGTGTCACTTGAATAAATCAATCCTTCATTGATTTAGTGCGTGGTGCAGTGAGTTTCTGAAAATGATAATAGATGGCGCTAGTGTTTGTAGAATACGGTTAGTTACGCGTAATAAATACGAAAATCAACTATATTCTTATTTATAAGTATAAAAATAGGAATATTTGGATTAAAAAAATTAGGGTGGTGTTTAACTCGTTACATATTCACGTAAAGATCATAAAATCGACAAATAGAGATTTACAGGCACTAATTATAAGTTAATTGAAAATTATAATAAAATATTAAAAAAATACCAGTTTCTGATTTTTCCCTTTGTATTCACCTAATTACCTATCTGCATGCCAAATTTGAACTTTCTAGGTCATCTGAAACTGGGATATAGTTTTGATCTTTAAGTCAGTCATAATAATGACGATTTTTGGACGTTAATAACTAAATAACCGTTTGAGATATGTTTATAAAATTTGGAACTGTATGTATCTCGCCAGTCTCAATATATATGCCAAATTTGACAAGCCTAGGTTAAATAGTTTTTGAGTTATGAGGGGCTAAAAAGTGCCTCCAAATGGTTCGTGTAATATTACACACTGTGAGCGCGCCTGCTGCTTGGCTGGCCACGCTCTCGCGTGTCTAGATATTCAACAGCTTTACCGCGACAGTCCCCGAGTGCCACACGTGTTTTTATATATTATTCCATACGAATTATGGAATATATAAAAATACGTGTATTTCCCAAATAACAATCAAGTTTTGAAAAAATGCATGAATGTTTTCAGTGGGCAGTGTAGAATTTTTCAATTTCTACAAAATTTAATTTATTGAGAAATAAAGGCTTATTTTATTATTTTATATTACTTTGTGATATTCATTTTTAAATTATGTTTCGATCTTGGCGAGCTTTATTTCTACCATTCTCTATCGATTATTATTGCTATAGTTACTTTATTTTATTTAAGTATGGTATCACCAAGAAGATTTATGTCAACATTGTCAACGTCGCGGTGGTAATAATTTAGATTTTCTAAAAGATAATAGAAAATTCATGATAACTGTAATGATTTATTTTATTTAAGTGTTGTACTTAGAAATATGAATACTTCTGTTGAAGGTATTATCGTTAACAACTGCCAATACGCCCCGATTTACTTGATACAAGATCCTGGCGCCACTCAGGTAATAACTGTTAACATTGTTATAAACATGAAGATATCACATAAAATGTTAAATAACATTTATTTTTATGTTCCCAGGGCAATGCTTACGTCCTTGCTTCGAGTAATTTAGAGCAACCCAAACCTGTTAGTAATAACCTGAAAACATTCTACGAAAACAGCGGAAATATTGAAAATGGATTAATAAACGCAGACACCGGTATCAGAACCAATGTGATCAAGAAGAAAGAAAGCGTTTTGATCAGAAATAATTTAAAATTGGCAAGTTTTTTGTTGCCGAAACATGATAATATAAATAAACAATATGTAGTTGATAATATTGTTTTAAAGCCTACTATTACAACTCCTGCAAGTACACCAGTACCAGTCAACCATCATCCAGTGAACACAGTACCAAAAATAGATATTGATAGAAAGATAGTTAAACTAAAGGAGTATCCGATAATCAACAGACATCGACCTGAGAAAGTTTTGCCAAAGATTAAACCAAAAGAGAAGTAAGTTTATTTCCATTATTATTAATTGTCATCATTATGTTATCAGTAAAAGCATTAGTCATCAAATAATATAAACAAAACTTTGTTGTCATCTACAAAGTGATATGAATACAGCAATGAAGCAACAATATTAAGCAAAATATTTTTAATAGGCACAATAATATGATTGCCTTCAGTTTTTTTTAAGATATTTTTTATAACTCATTTTAGTCATCCGGATATTGTCTCTGAGAAGACATAATAATTATGATTTTTCACATAAGTCTCTATTTTAAATGAGATTTAGTAAATTCTATGTGGTTATAAAACTATTATTATCACTATGATATCAGTCAATGTTATCCTACTGCTGGGCAAAGGGTGCACTATGCTCCTTACACATCTCCCTGCTCCCGGCCTTGGTCTTGTCTAACACAAAGAAGCTCATTTTGCCATTTTCCCTGAATAGTATTGAATAATGCAATCAATTTCATTATTCTTTTGACCAAATAAGTGTGAAGAAAGAAAAGATCCCTTTACTTGCCTTATTGTTATTACATTATCCAAATAGCTATTATAAAACTTAATAATATCCTATAATATAATATATAACTAATAATATTATAAAAGCAAGTGTGTATATAGGATCTGTTTTCGCATAAAAATAAGGTTTGTATTCATAGATTGGACCCTGAACAGGGTTACAGGCAATATCCAGGGGAGGAGGTTTGAACAAAGCCACAAGCAACAGCTAGTGATTGAATAATTACAGGATGTGCAGCCACACCTAGTTTCCATAACATGATTGTGTTTTTACTAATTTTTTCCTTGTAAATAATTTAAAAACATTTATTTTTCAGCGCACCCTTCCCCACATCATCCAAACACACATCAGTGCAATTAATAAAATTAGGAGAAACTTATCATAGGTAAATAGTATGATTTTTATTATTATTCATAGTTACTAAAGCACTGATGGTTATTCTTGATGGCTAAAATAACACGAGGTGGAGCAAGGTGAGTATTATTATGCAGCAATACAAAAACCTTACGTCTTTGGATTGTGGGTAATGTTAGCAATAAGGCTCAATTGCAGAACCGATACTGTAAGAGAGTTCATTTACTGTTTCCAGGAGACTTATTTAATAGTAAACCAAACCAAAAATAGTACATTTACACAAACATATTAAAATAAAAATCAATATGCCTTGTTTTTTTTATCTATTACTGAAATAGATGTATTTGTAGTGAGTTTAAAGCTGGGTATCCACTATGATCGCGAACCTCTTGGGCTCCGCGCTCTTGCAACAGCTCCGCATAGTGGAAACGTTTGCGAACTTGGAGCGCGACCGGTGCGCGCTCCGCGCGGTGGCGGTAAATTGGGCGAACACAGAGGGGAGCTCAGTCTGTTCGTGGACGCGCGAGAGTGAGATGCGATGGAGATGCGCGTACCGTCTCCATCAGAGCGGTTACGGGAGCGCGGAGCGCAAGAGGTTCGCGAACGTAATGGAAACCCAGCTTAATAGAATGCTGGTAAAATTGGGACTTGGTATTGCTGTATGACAAAAAATTCAAAATTATATGAATATCAATGCAATTTTTTATTTTTAATATTCACATTTATCACATACAGAGCATTAGTGATGGTGCTCCACAGATAATATCATAGTGTCTTGCAGACTCATGCTTCAAAACATTTGATAAGATTTAATATTATTAATGCTGTTTCATTATCTTTTTCAGTTTAAATCACCTCAGCGATGACCAGATTAAGATGGTAAATCAGGCATTGAAAATGTTCAATGATCCTGATAAATCAGTACCAGAGCCTACCTACGATCCAGTCACTAATACAAAATATATTTACAAGTAAGTTATTCTGCCTTCCTTGAAATCGGGGCAGACCAGTCCAAAGATGGGCTGATGACATAATAGCCCAAGAGCCCGTGAACCCCAGACCTACGTTATTTTATAAAGGCTGAAAGTTTGTCAGCGGATGCTCCCAACACTGGTAAGAACGATGGACCATTTATGGAGTTTGGGTAATGGTGGCTTTGGCAGGTAAACGGTACTAAAGGTGCGTAAAATATAAGTTTACTTACGTCATAGTATAAAAGCTGATTTTTATATATAATACTCGGGTAATAAGTAGATGATGTTTCCTCATCAGCCAGACACTTATCATGGTGGCAACCCCTTGCCAGACACCCTTAATGTTCACGAAATTATAAGTTTACTTACGTTATAGTATAAAAGCAGAATTGTTTAATAATACTTGGGTAATAATATGTAGATGATGTTTCCTCATTAGCCAGACACTTTTGATAGTTCCAACCCCTTGCCAGACACACATTGTAAATAGCCCAGTCAACTGATGTTCAAAACAAGGAATAGAGGGAAAGTCTTGGAACACAATTTTTGACTACGCAACTTTGATTGGACTAGTTAGGAGGAGAACATATCGAAAGTCCCCGCCCCTAGCCCTTGAGCTAAGGGGGAGGGAGGGGTTTGAAGGTACCACTTTTTGGTTTTTCGTTTATATCTCGGAAAGTCGAAAACCATGGGTCCTAGCGGCATAATATATGTGAAAAAAATAAAAGCTGAATAAATTCCCCATAAGTTTTATTCAATAAATGTTTCCAGGTCTTGTTTAGTTTTCGAGCTATCTGCTCTTGAAAGTCAGTAATATTGGATAAAATCATTTTTACCTCTTTGCATGTGGAAAGTTGTATTTGATGTCGCCAAAGATCCAGAAAACAGCATCAGTGTTTCAGACCCTCCAAGTTGCGCAGAATGTCATTTTAATTTATACTAGCTTCTGCCAGCGACTTCGTACGCGGATCCTGTTGCTTATGCCAGCGACAATGGGGTCGTCAAAATCGAAGATCTGAAACGTCTGATGTCGAATTCTAGGAGCCTGGGGACAGGAAAACAACGGGATGCGCGAGACGATTCCAGACGTTCCAGATCTTTCATTTTTGTAAGACATCAGGAAATGCCCATCAGACTAAACAACTCTTGCTAAGACGTCATTCCTGTATTTATATTATAGTGTAGCTGGGCTCTTGGAGTTCTGCATCAGGTGTTCCAGATCTTCAATTTTTATACGTTGACAGAGAGTACTCATCAGGCTGAATAACTTTTGCTAAGACGTCATTCCCTTATATGCTATAGTGTAGCTGGGCTCTTGGAGTTCCACATCAGGTGTTCCAGATCTTCAGTTTTTATACGACAACAGGGAGTGCTCATCAGGCTGAACAACTCTTGCTAAGACGTCATTACTGTATATGTAATAGTCTAGCTGGGCTCTTGGAGTTCCACATCAGGTGTTCCATATCTTCAAATTTATTTTGTCAGCAGAAAATGCTCATCACGCGGAACAATTTTTGCTATGGCGCTATTTTTGTATCTCTTATGGTTTAGCTGATCTATTGCAGTCCTGCATCAGGTGTTCAAGTTTCCAAGATAAATTATAGCCTATATGTTGTCCAGACTTAATAGCTATACAACAAAAAAAAAAACAATATAATCCGTCCAGTAGTTCCGAAGATTAGCGTGTATGGAGTAACTTCTCCCGTTTTCCTAACATTTCTCTTCACTGCTCTGCTCCTATTGATTGTAGCGTGATGAAAAGTATACTATAACCAGCGCAGGAGTATGAAAAATAATTGTACCAAGTTTCGTCAAAATCCGTCGGGTAGTTTTTGTTTCTATAACGGTTATACAGACAGACAGACAGACAGACAGACAGACAGACAGACAGACAATAATTTTATTAATTGCATTTTTGGCATCAGTATCGATCCCTAATCACCCCCTGATAGTTATTTTGGAAATATATTTCATGTACAGAATTGACCTCTCTACAGATTTATTATAAGTATAGATAGAAGATATAGAAGAAGATTTTTAGGTACATTACAACTTAAGTCGTATTTCGTTAGATTCTATTCGTTTTATAAGATTTGACCCAATTCTGTTGCCCAGATAATATTTTCCTTCTCATACAATGAAATTATCCTAACATGACACTAAACCAAATAGAATTAAAAAAAATATATATTATTTTTTCATTCATACTCATTTTACACACATACACATACTAA